>OX596211.1:5817545-7017545 GCA_951394215.1 Glyphodes perspectalis | reverse complement strand
GCCTTTTCTGGGGACGATTGAGGGCTAGAAGACTCCCGCTAGCTCCCACGACCCCAAAGGCCCTTTTAGCCGCCTCCTACGACAGGCAGGGATACCTCAGGAGTATTCGGAGCCCCCCCTGCAGGGCGCATATTAAGAGCTTCTGCTATAACGCTCTATAAATGAATTAATCGAAAATCGAGTATGCATCTTTGAGCAATAGTTATATTGGTTGTATGTTTGTAATCCAAAACTAGAATTCAATATTATACAAGGTTATTTTTAGTTTAAGCGAAACCATTTACCTACTTATATAACTAATTATTCTAAGGGACGAATTTAAAGACTTGAGCAAAAAATTTTTTTTACCTACCATACAAAAGTTTATCAGCAGATTGGCTTGCAAGATTTTTTTGCTTATTTTCTAAAATCCTTTAAATTGGTTCTTTATTGGTTTTACAATATTGAGTTAAATAAGTAGGTAAGAGGTTGCGTATATACTGAAAAATACCTTGTATAAACTTTTGCAACATGTTTTAAATAAAGATAGCATGAAATAATCAATCAAATCCTTAAACACGTGTGTTACAGAAAGTATAACAATCAACTAAGATAAATCCGTTCGAATATACAATGTTCTAATAGACATAAATAGCTGACGAAAATTACCAGATCGATAAAGTAAAATATCACTTAACCGATTCGATATTAAACAAGTAATGACACCTTAGGATCATCCGTTTTGTAATTAATTGGACTGTTAATTTTACCTAAACATTCCTAAAATACAACGATATTAACGAAATAACATTAATAAAATTGTTACAATGCATGAATGTGGACTTTTTTTTTTTTTTTTTTTTTTTTTTTTTTTTTTTTAGTTGGGGAAACTCCCACGAGCCGTCACCCTCTACTCGGGGAAGCAGAGGGCGGTGTGTCGGACTCGAACCGACTAAAACCCCAACGTGGCCTCCAGCGGCGCAGTCCCGGAGGAGCCTGTATCCCCACTGTCGGGACTATACGACAGCTCCTCCGGTGATGCGCGTGCCGCGCTACGCGGCCCACCTCGCGCGGCGGTGGTCGATGCTGTGCAGCCCACGACAACAGTCGTCGGATGCACAGCACGGAGCACGCGCGCGCGTCGAGACATGCCAGGCCACCCAGCATGTCTCAACCACTCCGCCCAGGATTCAGACGCCGATCATCCCCGTGACCGGCGTCGTGGGCCCACTCTCGCGCTGTGTCCTCTGCTAAGTCAGAGGGGCACGCGGAGAGCGCCTCGTCGAAGGGGCCGCCTTCCGCCCGGCGACCCAGATTGAGGGTCTAGCCCTGTCGTCGCAGAGGGAGAGCATCGAGACGCTCAATCCCTCTGCGACCCACCACGACGCGACCCAGCGCGCCCCTGTCGGGTTGCCGAGGATAGGGAGGCGAGCAACGACAACACTCAGCTCCTCCTCTTCCTCGGCAACCCTGGTCCGGCCGCAGTGGGTCTACAGCCGGACCGCCGCAACTGCCCGGTAGCAAGTCGTGCAGTTGCGGCTCACCTCGGGGTCCTTCTTCGCTTCAGCCCTGCCATGTCAGGGCCTACTAAGCCCCCCCGGTACGACAAACCGAGGACCCCGGTGGGGGGGATGAATGTGGACTTGCATCAAACCTGCTAAAGTAAAAATGTCACAAAAACATAAACACTGAATCGACCCCACTTATATAATCGCTATCTTTATTTACTTGTTTTTGTTTGTTAAATGTCGTTGTTCTTCGATAATTGCTTAAAACCGGAACAACTTAGCCATGCTTGTTAAGATTTTAAGTGAAACGCTCTCGGGGATAATTTCTTTTTCTGAGCCGCACCATGGATAATTTTTGAAAACGTTCTCCTACTCTTTCTACCACCATTGATAAAGGCAGGATTAGAACAAATGTATGCTTTAATCATGATCATCATCCTGGCGTAATGTCCCGCGCTTAAACGGAGTCCGCTTAGGGTGAAAATTAATAAATACCTTCTGATACTTAAATACTAAGGTTTGTTGTGTAATATTGTAAATTGTATTTTTTGGCGTGATAAAAAGTTTTTTAAAAATAATGAGCTCAGTTCGTGGTCGAACCTTTTTTATATCCGTTTTATTTAAGTATTAAAAAAGGTACCCTACTGAGAGAAAGCGAGCCTAAGAAAAAATTACGTAAAATATATAAAGTTAAATTATTGGCAAAACAATTAGCAGGAAAACAATCATTTCATACTTCCAAAAATTCAGAAGTCAAGTCGTGTTTACGTTGAGCATTAGTCCACTTTAATAGAGGTTAATGTAGTTTAAAATGACATAATGGCCATTTGTTAACGCAAACATTATACAATAATGCGTTTAATCCACTTTTCGTGAGTCTTACTTCATAATACTTTGTTATCTTGCGATACTATATGTGTACACAGTTTGTTTAGTTTTTAGGTGTTTATTGAACTTTCATGTATGCATAATTGTAGGTAATTCAAGTCGGATGAAGTTGTGGGCAAAAGCTGACAAATAATAATAAATTTACCATTTTGAAGAAATTGTATAGCAAATATTTTGTGATCTATTCAGTCCAGTCCACTAAGTGTCATTTAGTGATTTTGTATACCTATAACAATTAAGCCAAAATAATCTCTTCATAAATTTATACGACGGGGATCGAACCCTTAAGCTTCGAACTTGTAAAGTTCACTTCGTCTATGCGCAAGCATAAAACGCGCCATCAGTCTTCTAATTAGATTTTAAAGAACTTTGATTTAATAATATTTTTTTTATTTGAATCACAGTGCACGTTTAACGTTTTTAATATTATATAACTTTTATTTATTTATAATATTACATATATATAAATATTACCTGTTCATTCTGCGACGGTCTCGTGTCCAAAACCCTCGGCCTCAAGTCGTACCGGTGTCCCCGGTCCAGATTCTCCTCAGCGGAGTGTACGATTATCACCAGAGCAGCCAGTGTACTCAAAAGCGGCATGGCGATTCTCCAAGTAATACCCATATTATAACCAAAACCAAATCTAAATACCAAACGCAGACTTAAAACGTCCACACAGTAGAATAGCACTCAAATAACACTATGCACTAGGAATCCTACTAATTTTCGTAGGTATACGGCTTGGATACTAAGAATAGAAGTACGAAAAGCGAAAGAATTGAAGATAAGGAAGAGAAAAGAAAACTAAACGGCGAAGTCCACCCGCGCTTATTGTCGATTTTCCAAAACTCCCGATTTGTATGGTTTTAGCGATTCGTTTATTTTTATTTCTCACATCATAACTATTTGTAAACAGTCCGATACGCGACGGTTGACGCTTGATGGCGGCAATTATGTTACTGGCAGCGAGAAAAATGCGAGATTTCTCGTCGAGGTTTCCCGCGTTTTTTCTGTTTATGAACGTGAAAGTGAATATGGCGGGGTGCACACGTTAGCGCGCGGCGACTCGATGCGTCCGAATGCCGAAGGAAAATGGTAATGCCGTACCTATCATTCAAGCGAGCATATTTTGATTTTTACTTTTGTTTAGAATAAACATCGCGGGCCGGTACACGCAATGTAGCCAAATATTTTTGACTATTAACAATTGGTTATATTCAATTAGATGTTTGAAATCGCAGATGGAATAACGATGAAATCACTGGAGCGAAACGCAGTTGGCAGGCGAGGGAGAATACTGGAATATGCATATTGCATAAGATTGATATTCTCTCGTCTTGTTCAAACGATGTAGAGCTAAGCACAATTTCATCTTAGATTTATACCGTAAAATTTGTTATTGCTTTATTTTTTTTATTTACTGCACGCGACGTGAAACAATTATGCTACCTCAGTTAGTATTATTTTTATAATTAGAACTAGCAGTTGCTTGCGACTGCGTCCCCGCAGCCTATACATTTGATTTTATATAGATGATATTAATATAAAACCACGTATGATCTACGTGTCTTCATGTGAAAAATAAATGCACGCACTTGCTCTAATTTAATTATTTACTAAGAATTGTGGTTTTAAACTAAAAAAAAACAAAGTAATTAAGTGTTTAGTATAATTTTTACGGCGAGTTGCGCTCTATAGGATTTGTTTTTGCTTCCAAAATGGCGTAATTTTAAAGAATAATTATTTTTAAGTATCAAGAATAATAAGTAATCAGGAATGTAAACATGTTACGAGTATTTTAATCGGACCATAATATATGGTACAAAACTATTCAGATCTGCTGTTTATAAATTTATAATGTCAAGTCTTGCCATTTTGGTGCGTGTCAAGTCCTGCATCTAAGTATCAAGTTGTTGATATGTTTACGAATGACGTAACGAATCGTTCCATGGAGATGACCATGAATACTTTCCACTTGCCCACACAGCTTTCATTATGAGCAAGTGGAGCGATCTGATCGATTCCAAGGTGTATCTCCATGTGTATCGAAGACGGATCAGTCTACGTGAAACGGAATGCGCGCGCGCCGGCTGCCGCGCGGAATGTCGGCCACCGTGGACGCGCCGCCGCTCGACCGAGAATTATCATCTGCTAATTATACTATCTAATGATAATCATCACGGAGAATATACACTTTTTCTATACAGCTTGACATCCCGATAAACCTTCTATTTGTACTATTCTATTACTTTAGTTGCTTGTACCCGGCAAAGCTGGAGAGCTTGAACGGAAATTTTATTTTATTTTTAATTTAATTATACTATGATTATCATGACGCATAAAATATACTTTTTCTGTAGAGCTTGTCATTCCGATAAATCTTCGATTTGTACAAGCTAGCAACTAACCAAATTTCATTACTTTAGTTCAGATTCCTGATAAAACTGGAATGGTTACAGAATGTTTGTCCGGTAATGATTTATCTATAAATGCCGTATAAATATTTTCTAGATTAATATTTACCTCTAACGTTTTGCAGCCGAAAAGATGTTCAGAAGAATCTCGGAAAGTAATCGGTGTTACACAAATATAAATATTAAAGCTTCTGAAAAACCAACATTAAATCTTTGTTCTTTCATCTATTGACGCTTTAACCGGCTCCCATTTGCCCCGCGGTTAAATTACTACAATGAAACATGATTTAATCATACCATTAAATGTTTCAACTCTAATAATAATCAAAAACGAAAATATAATAATCAAACTCAATTCAACATTAAGTATGATTATTATAATTCCATATTGCACACACCTACGGGTCATCATATCACGCACTAATTCTACTTTGGCAGGTGGTTGCCACATGTCGTTACAACGGTAACGTCCAAATTACTTCGAATGATATAAGCTTTTGAATATTGCAATTGAAATTAATCTAAATTCTTATTCTTACATATATTGCAATGAAAGACAATTAAATGTATAAAATTTCTAAAGCTTAAGTGTATGTTATGACGCGTTATGTGCTATATTAGAATCTAATCTAGCTTGGCTGTATGCGAGGTCAACTGGACAAAATTGCGTAGCGGAGATTGGAAATTAAACTTTGAGTAAGGTGGGGTCGCTATAGTTAATTTTCACTATTATATACGATGTTGGCCTCCACAGGTCTGACCACACCATCAACAGGACTCATAATCCTCAATAATTGTCGAATGGATTAATAAATAGTTCATACTGACACACTAAATGCTTAATAAATAAAACTCAAAATTGTCATGAGAGACGATAACGAAAAAATCGACGCCCTAATGCTCTCGTTGCGTTATGTCAACCCATGCATTGGCAAATGCGCAATGACTAAATACAGAAAAGCTAAAGCTCTTGAGTTAGCAATTGCATAGATGTATTAATTGAATGTAGATATGAAATATTAATTCGAAAACGATTGCTGAGGCCACTTCCTGCACCAACTGTGGCCTAATGAGCGGTGGCACCTTCCGCGTCACCGTGACAAACCAAGAAATTCAATTTTCACGCCTACTTGCGCTTTAGGCATTTCTCTCGACCTGTTTTCTAACGATATTTCGGTGTGCATTAGGTAACTGGTGGGAGAGTGGATGATTGCACACTTATGTGGAGTGACATAATGCCATATTGTATTATGGAGACATCATTTGGACACTTGCGTGGTTTATAATAATTATCAAATAGTTTGGTGTCTTTGTTCGCGTTCTGGTCATAGGCAGCACGCGCCATTCTTCTAATACCGAACTGCGCAAACAACCAGCATTCGGTGAAGAGTGCCTAGTGAGCATATCTTATGCTGAAACGAAAGAAGAATGAAAGTACATTAAAGAAAGAAAGAACATTTATTGGACGCACAATTGTTAATACATACACAGGAAAACGAAATTTGACAAAAGACAAAATAGGACAATGAAAAGGAAAATCAGTTAAACAAAAAGCAACAGATTGGCGCCAATTGGGTCCCTGCCTCAGCATTAAGCTATTGCGGCTTCAAGATAACGCCACAGGAGCGCTGATATTCTGGCGGGACTCATATTTAGAGTAGTTAAATATTTATTAAATCGGGCATGGCTTGGTACATGTTGATGTTGGTATGAGGCATGGACATTCCATTACGATATAAGCTGATGATCAGTCCTAGGTACATATTAAAAATAAAAGTTTAGCGTTTTATCATTAATTTACTACAGGATACCAGCCACTACAGGCTGTATAAACTCTCGATGTTATATCCGTACTATCGCTATATGTCGAAGTGTGTAGTAAAATGTCTCAGAAACGACTGAGAAAGCGGATAAATTGTTCGCTGAGCCATTTGCTTCTACTGAGGACTTTATGGTAATTCAACCGATGTGTTTGACCCCATACATGTACAACAAGTCTTTGACTTCGTCACGTCTTTTTACGTTACGTGTGTTTTAGCAGAAAAGTTAGTATGGGAAATTACGTTGTTAATTTGTTTCCGGAAAACTATTTGTTTATGCAAAGAAAATAAAAAACTTTAACTATAGATTGTCTAGGAAACAATCTCAACTTTAACTATACAGAGTGTTTGGTAAACATTTTTGGGATACTGGTGGGGTAATTTTTTACCTTTCCATCCTTGGACCCTGGTAATAAGAGTCATGATTATGGAAATATGATAAACACCCTGTATACTGTGACCAATATATCGCCACATCGCATACTGCAGTTTTGGAAGAAGAAGAGATTTGTATTTTTATCGCCCTAGAACAATAGTAAGTATGAATATTTACCTGTCGCAAGTACAAAAATTCCTATTATTAAAATTCTGGCTTTTGAACATGCAAGGAAATTTAGATTGCTAAAAATAAAAAACAAATGACATACGTGTTATTCAAGAGCTAACCAAAACATATTATATTATTATACGAAATAAAAAGTAAAGCTATACAATTAATTAACCTAATTGTAGACGCAGTATACCTCTAGACCCAGATCAATTATGTGTGATTGCACCACAGACATTTAAGCAAACGAACATCTTCAAACTTTCACATTTGTATTATAAGGAGAATAGTAGGAATATTTATTCAACGTTACGAATCTTGACATTTACAGAACACGCATCGTCATTAATAGAATCTGTAGCTTTTTGCGCCGCGTCGCCGACGAGAAACGCATAATTGATAAAATCTTTCGCTCGGAGTATGGACCAGGGGTGATACGAATACCAGCAACATCAAACTTAAAATAATTACTAGATAATACTGATTTTCGAAAACAAATGCCCAAAAATACCCTTATTAAATATAAAAGCTCAAAATTACAACTTGCTTAATTCCACGCATTAGTGGATGCAGATTTTAATAAATAAATCCGTGACACAAATTAACAATAATTTTAACTATCCAGCTTAGTTTATCTAACTACCTACATATCCAGAGCGATTGTTGTCTTGTAAAAAAATTAAAGAAATATTCTGTTTAAATAATATATAAAATGGTTCACGCAAAATTATAAAAGAATGGGTAAAGTTTTCACTAGCATCGACTGATATTTATCTCAAAAGATCAGCACCCGCGGACATCAACCCTACATAAACTGCAACCCCGCTACGACGGCTCATTGTTAAGATCTCACTATACATTTCTTTATGATATTTGTGCACATGTCTATTCGAGGCGTCTTAATAATATCATAGACATATTTTATTAAACTAATATATATTATCAGCATCAACACCAGCTGATATTTACATCAATTGACACCCGCGGATATCAACATAAGCTACAACCCTGGTGGCTCATTGTTGAGATTTCATTATATTTGCGCGCATGTCTGTTCCAGGTAACTAAATTAGTATTGGCTATAACAAGAGCGGCTCCCACGGGCCCCGATACCATCTCGGCTCACAACAGCCTCCCAGGTCATTGTTTTCGTTACGACGATTTCACATGAGCTCTTACTTTCTTCAGCAAACCGACTAGCGGTTAATGTCATTAAGTAACATATTTTCTATAACGATATGAGTTTGAAAGTGTTTTTATGTTTGAACTATGACGTGAGCAAAAGTCTTGAACATACTAAGTAATGGTTGAGAAAGAAATGTGGTGGGTGTCACCGAATGGAAGTTTTGATATATATTTTTTTGTAATTATCATTATATATTTTTGTTAATTTTGACTAAAAATTAAATTGTGTTTTTTGACAGATAGAAGTTATACTCGTAATATAAATGAAATAGCAATTAACCGCCATAAACATTTTTTTTTAATAAATACTATCGTACTATTTATTTTTTGAGTAATTTCTAAAGAAATTGGGAAATGATCTAGTAAAAAATACATAAATTATTCAAATACACAACTTCCCTTGTACTTATTTTCCTTAATAAACCAATAAAGTGTTGCAAGGCTAATGAACACGCAAATTTTATCACGAAATCGTTTATTAAAATACCTAGTAGTTTAGTAGTCTGCAATTTAACAGAAACTCCGAATAATTGGGTATTGTAGAAGCAAGTCATAACATAATCAGAAAGTTGTTGACCCATGTTCAACACGGGAGATATGTGGAACATCTAATAAGATCGTAATGTGTGAATTACTGAACCCTGAGGAATTATGTAAGGTTACACACCTTACATAATTCCTTGCAACATTTCAACGCTACTTCGTAAATGTTGAACTATGTGAGTTATTGAGAATAAGTGTAGTAATAAGAGCAATCAATGTTATATTGCAAAGTCCAAGTCGTGATGGTCGCGGTCAACAGTTCGACGATGATAAATATATGTAAGCCAACTAATGCTAGCGAAGGGCGCAATAGATTAATTTTGAATTATGTTGTTAGTTTTACTGTTTTTACCAAACAAATTTGGTTAAAATAAGCTTTATTCTTACGCAGTTTATAGTTTGCGTTGTGGAATCGGAGGAAACAGTAGTATGATCTTATTGTACGACGTCTTCAATAAATAGGTAAAGGATCTCCGTCCTAAATACTAGAGAACACTAAATGAATGGTACTTTCTACGCTTTATGTACATAGTCTGCATGATTGCTGTTGCAGTTACCATGTAGGGACGAAAATTACACAGATTCATTTAAAAAAACATATTATAAAGACTTTTATGTTTTTAACACACTTATATTTAGCTTACGGATGTTAACGATTTCACCACGTAAATTATGAAGAGAAACAATTACTTTTGGTAACATGTACATACGTACAATAAACTAAACGCTTTATGTGATAATAATTACATTTGCCAATTGCGCTCGCTTATCCTCTATAGTTTCCAAATCAAATGATACCATTAAATGCAAATAAGATAATAAGGATATTGAAGCATTCCTTTACGTAACTCAAAAATCGGACAAAAATTGTTTCCTAAACGCATTAAAAGTTCATTGGACGTTCTAAAGAATTTTCGCTCACTGTGCAATACCAAGTTGTGCAATGTCTAGATGGATTACATAATTCAGTCACTTATTGTGGACTAAGTATTAAAAATGGGTTTCTACTTTCGTGTCTCCGTCTGTCATACAACGAATTAACAAACCGCATCTTTGATGCAACAAATTGCTGGTACATTAGTACCATTCTGTATCGCGGTTGATGTTAATAGAATTATCTACGTCTCTATTCAACGTCACTTTTCAATTTGTCATCCTCATAATAACTGTTATTATGGAGGTGTAAGTTCCTTATTTATTGCTGTAAAGGTGAGCTTTATTGCATTAAAAAGCATTTTCTATGATCAAATTGGTTATTAAATGTTACAACGCATACTTTGTGTTATGAAACTTTAAATTTTCGGGTTGGTATATCATCATGGAAACCACAGGGTATTATTATGTTATAACATAGTTCTATGTCTCTTGCCTTCTAGGCATATTATATAGTCTATTGGAACTTGATTATTATGATTACCAGATATTTGGATGGTATTAGAAACAATATTAGTAAAAATATAAGCGTACGTGAAAACTACTACTACATTACTAGTACACATGCGAAAAAAGTTACCTATGGAAAAACAATGTTTTGCCGCCAGGGAATAGTTAGCAGAATTGCCTAGCTGTAAAATAATATACACTGCTTTTTAGAATGAAATGTTCCTAAGAGATAGACACATATTCTTTACTCGGTTGATTGATGACAACATTGCGAGTTATAATATCGAATTACATTCACGCAAAAGACGCCGCAAGCAAAAACTAAAAGTATTAACTTTTTTCGCGTTTTAAGCTCTGTGCGGTGCAATCATTACAAAATGTTCAGGCTAGCTTAGTTTGGACCAAGTCTATATTTGCTTAATAATGACATTGGCTTCAGTGCAACTATTAAACTACTTGCAAACAGTAACATTTGTAGACATCATGCTTACATACATTTCACGGATTTTCACCGCATTACCTTATAGAAATCGCACAAACGTATATGACATGTGGAGTTATGCTAACTGGTGTGTTAGCATTAGAAAGGAACCGTCGATCGTGTTGGTAAACAACGGGTGCGCAAACGTTTAGTATTGTGAAAGTCGGGAGCACCCATCCGGCAATTGATTTACCAAATATCGTTAATTTTGCGAGGAAATCGCAGCCGGTACGGCATGTTTAATACTGCGTTGCAGGATTGCGCCAATTCAACTCAATGCGCTGGGTGTGTTAACTAGGGATTACTGAATTCAGCTGACCCCAGCACAGTTTTAGCTGTGCTGGATCCAACGACATTTGCTAGTTTAATACCGCTGGATTTCAATCTCTACTAGAGATTGAAATGCTGGACAACATAGTAATAATACTACGTACAACAGAGGGTCACTGCCCATACTTGAAAAGTTACTGCTATAACTCGCGCAAGAACAGCGACAGTGGTGAGTAATTGGAACTACAGCAAAGTTTAGTCTGTTTGAATAATACACAAGATGGCGCTACAAGCACAGGTTAGTTGTTTCTTAGTAATAATACGCCATCTGTGTAAAATTCATGGTGTTAAAACAAAGATTATTTTGGTTTGCTTCTGACGAAAATATTTTATATTCATGTTTTTTTACCTAAATTTAATAAATTATCTAAGAAATGACGTAAAAAAGCTTATTTTATAAAAAAAAAACATTTTTTAAAACGGAAATAATAACATGTTTAACGTAGCGATATCTGTCTGGGTCTAGTCTATACGAAATCTAAAATGTATGTGACTGACCAGACTTGGCTGAACCAAGCAATCCAGCTGGGTATGGTACTTTGTCAAAATGTGATTGTACACAGCGCACTACGCAGGAATAGGAGTATTTAATATGCTGCATTTACGAGTACACAGCTCCTCACCGCTAAGATGCAAGTTCCGCCTATTGCGGCATAGCGTAATACTGTCGTAAAAAACCGACGCAGTTACTGTACAAGTTGCAGTATTGGCGCACGAATTTAACTTCGTTATCCATATCTACTAGTTAGCACACTGATGATTATGAAAACGAAATAAATTAAGAAATTAAATAGCAAAACTTAGTATGTATGAAATTTGATAATTTTACAATAAATGTATTATAAAAGAACAAAAAATTCTACATTCGTTATTAAATTTTTGATAAGTATGATCTTAGCGACGACATATTCTACTCGGGATTATTAGAGTGATGTTTTTTTTTAATCTTTAAATTGACGATCAGATTATATTTTTTTATTAAAACAATTATGAAAATTGTCGAATAAGGCAAAGTTTTATTTGTATAATATGTAAAACAGGCTAGAGAAACATTTCTTTGGTTAATAACAATAGACAAACGATTTCCCTGTCATCAAAATATCATCCACTCGGCTTTTTTGTCGCACAAGGAGAAGCCATGACGTAGGCTTTTCGTGTAAATATTAAGAGAAAGCGAGCCATTACATATATACACGCATTCTATATTAACAGTGCGTTAAAATGGTTATTGAAAAAGGTGTCAATTGAAAAACAGTGCGTTAAAATGGTTATTGAATATCTCCTTGTTACAAAAAAATATATCTTTGAAAATCATTATTGAACCATTGAGCGTCTTGAAACTCTTGAACGTCGATTGAAAATGGCGGAATTAAGAAAAATATCACACTTATCTACCTGTTGATCATTGTTTCCTTCTGTCATCACATACAATGCGCTATTATGCAATCACTTTTCATCTCAATTAATAACAATGATGCAATATAGACTCGAAAGTACATACAGCAGGTACGTAATCCCAGGGACTGTCGCTAAGATAACAATGGTTGAAGTAGCAAAAGTTAAAATATTCATATAATTGTCGAAAGTAAAAGTTCGTGACATCCGAGGCTTATTGTCTATTGTTTGAGGACGTGTAATCGTGTTTAGCCCCTGCTCACCGGCGCGGGTGTCTCGTTTACATGTTAACAAAACGTTTAGCGCGTGTAGTTTCCGAGTTAGCGATTACTCCGAGTGTGATTGACCGGTCTGTGTACCTTTCCCTTGCTCATTTCTTTTACACCTATCAAACTATACATACATACAAAACATCACGCCCATAATCTCCGAAGGGGTAGCCAGAGTCAAAGGGGCAGCAGGCCCCTTTTAACCACATTCAGCCAAAAACATAACTGGGCTGGGTTAGATGGAAAATTGTGGAAATGTAGTGACAAGTGGCTAGCTCGTCGCCTACACAATCACATACCCAAAACCCCATATAACATTAGTCGCTTTTTACAACATGCTAGACAAGAAACACAGTTAGCACATTATTTTTAAGTCCCTGATCAACATGAGACTATAACTATAGTACTTCTATATTTATAATGGTTAATCTGGTAATAATGGTTAATCTTACACTTTTATTGAAATCGTATTAGGTATGTCATCTCCCACAGTCATTGATTGTATGATTTGGTTTAGAATTTTACAAAAAAGTGTATATTACTCATGTATACTTTGACGCTGAAAAGAATAACTACTGAGTTTCTTGCCGGTTTCTTTCCGAACCGGTGGTAGATTCATTTGCTCTACAGATTTTTGCAAAATTTACGATTTATAAGTGCTTTTTTGAGGCATACATAAATAAAGACAATTAGAATTTTTTTAATATTTTTTATATATCTTTTGGTGAAACAACATTGTGGAACATGTTAATATACTTAAACTATTGCACCTGTTGCTTAACACACCCATACACAATAACATAAATAAAGCTGGCAACGTTATGTTAGTAAGCAACATGTCCTAACATCAAATAACATTTGCTATCGGATGTTCCCTAGTAATGATACTACTCGGGTCTTTAAAAAAATCTGTTTTAATTTAAATCTGAATTTTATTTAAGCCACCCATCATGATTCCAAACTCTCTCTCTCAAAGACCACATAATGATTAATAAAACGAAATGGAAAAATATAATTAATATACTTTACTAAATTACACGAGCCTAAATCAATATACATGACTGATGACTAATATGACTATATCACATAAGGAAACATTTATTTATAAAAAATCTCTAGTAACAAGCCGAATTCCTCGAGTGCAACCCGGCGGTCGGTACAAGACTAGTTAATAGGAAGCTGTATCATTTTTTCACTCAAACAGTCATGCACTGTTAATTGCGACGCCAATAAATACACGTTGAAGTGTGGACACTGAAATGTTCATAAATATCCCGGCAATTATTCCGTTGTTGCGTGTTCTGAATAGTACAATGTCATATTTGACGCTCAAAGTCTTCCGGTAGGTAAGATATGTCGGTGTATATATTTTTTTTTTCAAATCAATTAGTGTCATAAGTGTTGACCGAAAAAATATATGGGTAACTAGTCTAAAGTTTTTTCGTAAAGAAAATGTAAAAACCCAGTATTAATGTTGTACAATTGTCAGACAAGAATTTATGGACTAATAACGTGTACTCAGGCTTTTTTCAAAGAGGGATTTTTTTTTAACTTATTTTACTCAGTGTTCCGATTTCTACCATACTAGAAGTGTTGTTACTAGTCATGATTTATCGAACTACGATCCTATGTCAATTCAACAAGTTAAGTTATCTTACTTTTTAATTTGATTGAATTGCAATTGCCATTTGGAATTTTGTCTCGAGAAAATTTATAAAAAAAAAATTCAATCAATTCATGATCCATCTGTAGCTTTCTAAATGTGCCGGTTTTCCCTATATGTGTTATACTGTCTTACTGATGGTATAAATCCATACTTTTGAATGATGATGCTCGTTTTTGAACCAGTATCCCTGGTACAATACGGACCAATGAAATATAACTAAACACTTGGGTTCTTACTACGTTGCACTAAGGTCTATTGTTGAATGAAGTGTATACATGTTCAAAATTAACAAATTTAAAGAATCTTTAGATGTGCATGTTACGTTGTCGCTTCTGATGAATCCCACCAATAAATAATGTATTTATCAACTACTGTTTGTTAAATGTAAGTATTTATGAAGGTAGTTAATCAGAACAGTCTCATAAAATAAAAAAATCACATCTACCCTACTCAGTGTTTTCCTTTGGGAATGAACTAAGCATAATATTTCTTAAAGTATGAACCTTATAAAAGCAGAAGATATGCAAAGTTATAGTAAAAAAGAATTAACAATTTTAGATACAATCTCAGTCTGCCTACGAAGTATATATAAGTGGATAGAGGTTCAAGTATGGAACACTCAGCCGGCATATTGGAGGAAAAGTTATAGGTTAATTTCTACCTTCAGCTTATAATTTTTGCCACACTCATTCTTTAACAAATTCACTCTTAAGTTTAGTCATATTACACAACGAAAATAATACGTATTTATTCAGTGTTGGTCATGACTTTTAAGACCACTCATACCGCCCGTTTGCGGAATGAGTGATCCAAATTAATCCTAATAAATTTGGAACGGGACGTGCAAGTGAATTCTCAAATTGTTAATAGTTTTTTACAATTTTTTACATTTATATAATATTGAAATGTAAGATGTGCAAAGGCTATATTCCGAGATATGCATTATGACGATTTCTTAAAGTACGCGGTTTGAGTGATCCACTTTTTTGACCATATCATTTTTATCTCAGGTTTAACAAATTTTTAACTTCGCCGTAATGTTTTAACTATTTTTAACTAAATCTTCCTCGATTTTTGTTAAAATTGAAGAGAGGATCACTCAATCTACATGCACATATCTTTAGTACATATTTACATTATAAAATTTTCGAATTATATATAACACCTCTTACGTGTGTATTTAATCGTTCATTACGCAACGTATTTAAAAAACATTCGATATGCATAAAAATAAATGCACACTTTCACTATATAGGATTAATATCCGTTAAAGCGGTCGATGACTGTTGGTGCATTACCTTTCTTTTTAACATACATATATAAATCGTACTATAGTAATATAGATGTAATGGTTGTATGTTTTTTCTCAACTAACAGCTGTTTTCGAGATAACATACTGTAAACAAAAAATAACGAATGTTTAACTAACTAACTAACTAACTAAACTTCACGCCACTTCCCTAGCGGGGTAGGCAGAGAGAACCGAACGCCATATGGCACGATCCTTACACACCTCACTCGCCTCTTCAACATTCATAATCCTTTTCATACAAGCTTTTTTTGACTCCTACTTCTGACTTCGGTTTTTATGACTCCTAACATCACCTTCTTTTAATACACGACCAATCTGGTCGTGGTAGGTGAGCCTGGGCCTTCCGCGGCTCCTACATCCTTCCACATTCGCATTGTTTATCTGTTTAGTCAATCTTTCGTCATCCATTCTTTCCACATGTCCGAACCACCGGAGCATGCCTCTTCTTACCTTGACTCCGACGCTGTCCTTCAGACCAACTCTCTTTCTTACATCATCATTCCGAACGCAGTCTGTGAGCGATACACCGCAGATTTTCCGCAGCGCACGCATCTCGACCGCGTTTATTCTACTTTCATGCTCTTTCTGCCATACCCAACTCTCCCCTCCATATGTTAGCGTAGGAATCAGCACCGCATTGTGTATGGCGAGCTGGGCCTTCTGGCTTAAGATTTTGCTGCCTAAAAGTTTTCCTAATACTCCATTCACCGTATTCCCTGCATTCACTCTTCTTTCTATATCAGCGGAGTACCTTCCATCTCTACTAAATGCAGATCCTAGATATACAATTTCATTCACCTGTTCCAGCACTACATCGTCAACCGTTATCCTTGTATCCGTTCTGGTTTCATCTCTTTCAAACACCATAATCTTTGTTTTCTTCGCATTCAAATGTAAGGCTCTCTCCTTGCAATCATCTTTCAATGTTGTGACTAGTTGCTGCAGATCCGATGCCGACTCTGCTAGAAGTACGGCATCGTCCGCGTAAAGCAGGCAGTTCACAACCAAGTCACCCATACGCACTCCAACATTCATAGATCTAATCCTCTGGAGACAATGGTCGAGATATAGGATAAACAGCAGAGCAGACAGCACGCATCCCTGTCTGACACCAATATTGACGTCAAACCAGGGTGACAGGCTGCCCTCCATTTGCACGCATGCCGTACAGACCACATAGGTGGACTGCGCAGCACGAAGCAGTGCTCCATCAATCCCATATCTCGGCAATATGTCCCAAAGGTCCTTTCGTACAACCCTGTTAAAGGCCTTCTCCATATCCACAAAACCGCAAAAAACCCTCTGACTTTTGGCCAGATGCTTCTCCACGATGTTGCGAAGAGAGAAGACTTGATCCGTGCATCCTCTACCATTCCGGAAACCTCCCTGTGCCTCCCACAACATTCCATCAGATTTCACCCTCATTCTCCTCTCAATAATCTTACCATACACCTTTGCTGCTAAGCTGATCAAACTGATGTTTACATCTGAAATATCTTGGAAATAACTTTATTTATTATTATTATTATGATTTTGAATGTAGATACAATGTGGCGGAGAAACGGGATGCCCCAACAACTATTCCCTTAAATGACTGACCGGAACTAGTTGCAGCCAAATTTCACATCACAATAACGGTTTAACTTACACAAGATAATTTAAAAGATCAACTATAGATTTATATTGCTTGAGCTCCCCTATTTGAAATCTACCATTTTGTATATAATTTATTCTTTTGTTTAATCTGCAGATGGGCAGTGTCGACGGTGATGACGAGACAGAACAACATTCAGATGGCGGACACTGACGTAACGGCATTCATTCCCCTGTGGGACATGTGTAACCACCAGCATGGCAAGGTAATTTAGTAAACATTATAAGTAGTAAGGATTCGAGAGTTCTGGCTCACCCCAGGGCTGGCTCAACTGGTCAACTTTGGGGGTGTCCCGAGGGGAAAAAAAAAAAAAAAAAAAAAAAAAAAAATGGTTTGAGACGATTGCAGTGATCCCCGTCTTCGTATCTCTTACGGATCCAGAGATAGCTTTTTGCTACGAACATGCCCTAGTTCGTTAACTAATTACGTCTAATGACGGTTCGCTCGAGACCCAGCTCGCCGTCGGGTCAACATTACTTAATCACCTATTGTCAATGACTCATTGTATTTGCATTACGTTCCTTTGCTTGTTGTTATTATGCAGTGCTTTAGATCTAGTTAAATAAATTTAGTCTAGGTTTATCACTATTCATGTTATCGAAATTGCTGAATTATAACAAACGGAATGATTTGGTTGAAGATTATTCTTCCAAAGCTGGTTTCTGCTAGGTCATAAAAAAAAATAACCCTAACCTATTTTTAACAAGTACTTACTTATATTCACCACAAATTTTATGTTTGACATTGTTTCTTCTTTTTATTCTCTTTTACGTTCCCAATTGCTGTATTAAAAACCAATGACAACTTGTTTTTCCAGACTCATAAAAAAATAACCCTAACCTATTTTGTTTGCAAGTTTATTTATTTATTTATTTTTTAAAATATCAGAATACATCACATACATTGATCTGACTCCGAGGTAAGTAGCTTAAGCACTTGTGTTACGGATATCAGAAACAACAGTGGTATTACAAATATATACTTAAATATTGGATATTAACACCCAGACACAGAACAAACACAAGTATTCATCATACGAATATTTGTCCTGGGTGGGGATCGAACCCACAACTCTTGGCGCATGGGGACAGGGTCACTACCGAATGCGCCATTGAGCTTATTAACCCTAGTCTATTTTTTACAAGTATATTCACCATAAATTATACGTTCGACATTGTTTCTTCTCTTCATTGTCTTTACGTGTCCAATTACTGTATTAAACCCCTTTCTTTTTCCATACCATATGCTAAGAGTCGGCTCTGGCAAAAGAAAAGGTCTATGTACAAACCAAAGGTAAGTAATATATCGTAAATATAAATCTGTTGGGTGACATGGACAATCACATCGAAACTTGAAAACCTTAATTAACTAGTTGATAGGGACCGCATTCTCAACATATCTATGTATTACTTTCAAAAAGACTACTTATCTATTGCAAATAAACCATTATAGGTATGACGTAGATATCTATTTCAAATAAATCATTACTATAATTGTGGTTCGAAACTTGAAAACCTTAATTAACTAGTTGATAGGGACCGCATTCTCGACATATCTATGTATTACTTTCAAAAAGACTACTTATCTATTGCAAATAAACCATTACTATAATTGTGATCATTATTAATTTTTAATGATCTACATACAATATCTTGGTATAAAACCACGACGTTCCACAGTATTCTCTACAACTCGTGAATTGGATTCGTGAAGTGTCACATACAACAAGTGAAGTGTTACGTTCTTCTATTCATCGCAAACATCATGGATGTAAGTATTGCATTGTAGTCATGCTACTTTTGTTGTACATATCCTGATTTAATGTAGATATTTCTAAATTGACTTTACCTAAGTTCCTTGACAAGATGCTTTGTAAAGCAGTTGAATAAGGATTAATCTTATTATTTTTCACAGATTGCTAAGTCTACAATAAATGGTGAAGATGTGACGTTCGAAGAAAACACATTCAAAAGATACTACTTTCCTTCTTCGGATGAGGAAGATCTCTGCCCATACCAAGACCAACGCGCTATCAAAAGAAACATTGACTCTATTGACGAATTCTTCACCGAGCCAACAAAGAAAAAAATCAAATCAAAACGGTCGTCTACAGTAGGACGACCAAATAAAGACAATATCTCATATATTTCAACCAATGTGGATGATGGCGCCACTGCAACACACCTCATCAAAATAGAGGTGTATGACGTGAAAAAATTAGAGAATATCAACCCGGCGGATCACTGGAAACACGCCGACATTCGTATTAAATATTTTACTAAACCTACTAACGACGTGGTGCATAAGAAAACGCGTCAGATTATTTACGAAATCACAAAGGGAATATCCAATTCCCCAGACTGTCAAAAATATTCAATTAAAAATAATACTAGGTAATTAGTATCTTAGTCGCTTAGTTAATGTTATGATAAAGGGAATATTCAATTCCTTAGAATACAAAAAGGATAATGATACAAACAAAGCTAAGTAATAAGTGTTCACAGAATCGTTTAGTTAATATTATTTTTGTTAGAAATGAACTATATTAATATTTTACCTGCTAGACTGTGTATAAATAAGAGACCTTTGAAAATTGTAATGTTACTTGTGATCATTTCATTGAGTTGAGAACTTCTGATTTGTTAAACAATGGCTGAGAGATGTGTCAGTGCGTTTTTTTCGTCTTCCGATGAAGAGAACGATTTGTGTTGTTCCTATTTCGATAGAGATCTTGTTGAACTTTGTGAAAACATTGAAAAGACGTAAGTGTTCAGTATTATATTTTTATTTAATTTTCTTTTTTGCACATAATATATATTTTTTAAGTTATTTTTATTTTGTTTACAGTAACACAAAACAATGTGACAAACGAAAAGCTGGAAGTATCCTGGTAAATATAAATAAGAGACAACGATTAGATGAACCATCAACATCCAACGATGTTACGGAAGCAATGGATTCGTTCTTTGATCCGGCTCTATTGGAACTGTGCAAAACTGTAGAAAAAACGTAAGTTATTATTACACTGGTTTATATAATTCATTTTGAATTTTCTTGTATAAATACTTTTTTTAATATTATTTTCGTTTACAGTTGTGCTATACAATCCGGTAGAGGTTCCAAAACACCAACCACCAATGGACCATCAACTTCGAGGGATGTTGAAGCTTCTGACAATGAAATGACGAAGTGTTCAGTTTGTGATATTTTCATTAAAACCAGGTATTTAACAAATCATTTCAAAAGTAAAACTCATAAAAATAATTCATTTCGTGTACACAACACATTTCCGAACGTAACTTTGATTGAAACAGCTTTTGGAAAAAGAGTTTGTACATATAGAATCAAATCAACTTCTAATGAAACTGATCTTGAAACGGTTGAATCATTCATTAATTCAATAAACGATGATATAAAGAAATTACTTCTATATAGTTTATTACAATTAAAAACGTTCAAAGTTAATTTTATTCTATGTGCTAACTTCATACAACAAAACAAAAATTTATTAAATGTTTTTGATTTCCAAACACATAATTTTATTATTAATGAGTCAGATAATATCGATGTATTTCTTAAGTCTGTAAAAGAAAACTTAGCACATAGAGTTAGTGAATTTGAAAAAAAAGATAGTGGTTGGAGTCTTAAAGATATAATTAGTTTAGACATGAACATTAACAAATTTAACCCGTTACATGGATCATCTTTTATTGAATTACCATACGATATCAGAATTAAAAAAGCTGTTGTTAATGTTAAAAATATGGATGTGCAATGTTTAAAGTGGGCCTTGTTATCGGCAATGTACCCCGTATCAAAAAACGCTGATCGCATAAATTCTTATTTGAAAAATGAGAACAAATTAAACTTTGACAAAATTTCCTTTCCCGTTAAGATAACAGATATTTATAAAGTAGAACAATTAAACAATATAAGCATTAATGTTTTTGGTTTAGAATATAATAACACATCAAAAAATCATGAAGTGGTTGGACCCTTATATTTTACTAAGTCCCGAAAAGCCATTCATGTTAATTTACTATATGTTGCTAATGGAAGTAATGGACATTATTGTTACATTAAAAATCTTTCACGGTTAGTGAGTAGGCAGATTACTTCAAGAAATGGTGCTATTCATATTTGTGATGGTTGCTTACTATACTTTACAACAAACGATGCGTTAACCACACACCAAACACAAGATTGTACACATATTCGTACAGACTTACCGAGCTCCAAGATATTTAAGAAAAATTGGTTTAGTGAAAATGTTCCGAGTGATAGATTATGCTTTGATAATTTTGATAAGAAAAAAAGAGTTCCTTTTGTTATTTATGCTGATTTTGAATCTTTTGTAAAGCCTATTTCTTCTTGTAGTAATGATCCTAACCAATCCTCCACCACCAATGTTCAGAGACATGATGTGTACAGTTTTGGTTATTATATTAAATGTTCATTTAACGATAATCTTTCTAAGTATGTAACATACAGTGGAGAACACTGTTCTGATGTTTTTATGAATAAGCTTCAAGATGACTTAAAAACCATCTGTAGAATAAACAGTTTCCAAACAGCTCCCCTTCCTCTTACGGATGAAGATAAAAAAACCATAGAAAAAGGCAAAATATGTTACATATGCGAAAAAGATTTATCTGAACAATATATTGACTATGACTGGCATACAGGAGTCTTTATTGGTGTGTCACATGAGATATGTAGTAAAAAGTTTCATAAAATAGATTTTGTACCAGTAATATTACATAACCTTAGTAATTACGATGCTCACTTTATCGTTCACGCTTTGAATTTTGCTGAGGGTGAAGTACAAATAATTCCACAAAATAAAGAAAAATATATCTCATTTTCTAAAATTCTCAAAATAAACGGTCAACATATCAGTTTAAGGTTTATCGATTCTTTTAAATTTCTATCTAGTAGCTTAGATTCATTAGCTTGTAACCTTAATAACAATCAATTTATTGAACTTAGAAAGGAATATCCTAACGAAGAAGACTTCGGATTGTTAAAACGAAAAGGTGTTTATCCTTATGAGTTTATGACTTCTTTTGAATTATTAAAATTTCCTTCTCTGCCAAACATAGATGATTTCTTTAGTTCTCTTACGGGTTCATCTATTTCCACTAAAGATTATGATCATGCGCAAAAAGTTTGGTCACATTTTAAATGTTGCATAATGTCTGACTATTCTAATCTTTACCTTAAAACTGATGTATTACTTTTAAGTGATGTTTTTGAAAACTTTAGGAATGTTTGTTTAAAAACTTATGGATTGGATCCTGCTCACTATTATACTGCCCCGGGATTAAGTTGGGATGCTATGCTCAAGTTTACTGAAGTTCAAATGGAATTATTGACTGATTTTGATAAAATTGCATTTATTAAATCCGGTATAAGAGGGGGTGTTTCCCAATGTAGTAATCGCTATGCTAAAGCTAATAACCCTTATATGGATAGTTTTCAAGCCAATGAGCCTATTTCCTATCTAACATACTTAGACGCTAATAATTTGTATGGGTGGGCTATGTCGCAGTACCTACCGATTTCTCAATTTGAATGGGAAAATAGTGATGTAGATTTTAATGTATCCAACGTTTCAGACATTGGGTACATATTAGAAGTAGATTTAGAATATCCCATTAACTTACATGATTCCCACTCTGATTTTCCTTTGTGTCCAGAAAATGTATGTATAGGTGGGTCTAAAGATTTAAAATTAGTTCCAAATTTAAATGATAAGAAAAAATATATTATTCATTACAGAAATCTTTTACAAAGTTTAGAGTTAGGTTTAAAAGTAACGAAAGTTCATAGAGTTTTAAAATTTAAACAGAGCCCCTGGTTGAAAAAATATATTGATTTAAACACACATTTACGTACATTAGCAACATCTGATTTTGAAAAAGATTTTTATAAATTAATGAATAATTCTATTTTTGGTAAAACCATGGAAAATATTGAAAAAAGAGTAAATGTAAAATTATTAACTCATTGGGAAAATCAGGGTAAAAAGAAAGGAGTTCAAAGTTTAATTGCTAAGCCGGAATTTCATAGTTTATCAATTTTTTCTGAAAATTTAGTAGCAGTACAACTACACAAAACTAAACTTCTTTACAACAAACCTATTTATTTAGGATTTAGTATATTAGATATATCCAAAACATTGATGTATGATTTTCACTATAAATATATGAAATGTAAATTTAATAATTTGAAGTTATTGTACACAGACACTGACAGCTTAGTTTACCAAATATTTTGTACAGATTTTTATAAAGAAATTAAACTAGACATCAATAATTATTTTGATACATCCGATTACGAAGAAAATAATATGTATGGGTTTCCTTTAGTTAATAAGAAAAAGTTAGGATATTTTAAAGACGAACACAATGGTAACATATTTTCAGAATTTGTTGGCTTGCGTTCGAAAATGTATGCTATGCAAGTTAACAATAAAACAACAACTAAAGCTAAAGGTGTTAACAAATCTGTAACTAAAAAGTTAAAATTAGAAAATTATAAAAATTGTTTGTTTGATAAAAATATTCAACTCGCAGAAATGTATAGATTTAGATCAATAAAGCATGTTATTTTTACTCAAAAAATAAACAAAGTTTGTTTATCATATAACGATACCAAGCGTTACATTGTACCTAATTCTACTAACACATTAGCTTGGGGTCATTACAAATTAAGATAGTTTACTAATGTAGGTACCTAAGTTGCATCAATTTTGTATTATTTATTAGTTTTTTGTAATATGTGTATATTATTGATAACATTTGCTGTTTTTTTGTGTTCTATTTTAATTATATGTTTGTATTGATGTTTGCTTTCTTTTTTTGTTTGTTTTTTTTTCTTTGTTTTCATGATATGTATGATAAATAAATTATTTTATTTAGTAATTATTTGAACTTTTCTTTCATACCATTATCAAATTCTTAAGAGAGTGCACGTGTTGATGAACATGATCCACTTTGTACATCCATTTACTGCAATTGTTGCTGGTCCTAGTGGTTGTGGAAAATCTAATTTTGTTTGTGAATTTATTAAATATATAAAACAAATATGCGATACAAAGTTCGTGAATATTTTGTGGTGTTATGATGAAATGCAACCGTTGTATAACCTAAGTGGTGTAAATTATTATGAGGGAATTCCTGACTTAAACATGTTTGATGGAAAAGAACCCCAACTTATAATAATTGATGACTTAATGAGAGAGTGCGATGGTCGTGTTGTTGATATCTTTACTAAAGGAAGTCATCACAGAAACTTAAGTGTATTTTACATAACTCAAAATTTGTTTCATCAGGGTAAAGGACAACGCGATATCTCACTAAATTCTAGTTATATAATATATTTTAAAAATCCAAGAGACAGAACACAAATCCGTTTTTTGAGTCGTCAACTTTTACCCGAAAATGCAAAATTTGTTGAAGATGCATATAGAGACGCTACGAATAAACCCCATGGGTACTTGATGATTGACTTAAAACAAAACACTGATGATATGTATCGTTTCAAGACTGATATATTCCCAGATCAGTACACAATTTGTTACATATCCAAAAAGGGATATAAATACAGTGGCAACCAACAAAAAACTTTCATTTCGTAACGATGAAGCCAAGAGTTACTACACATACGGATTTCTTAAGAGCGTTACATGTGCTTAAACCTAAATTCCGCAAAGCGTTATTAAAATCTTGCAATCAAGAAGAAATAAATTGCCTTTGTGAGTGCATTTATAACGTCATCCAAGGTAAAGTTCCAATTCCAACGAAAGACAAAGTTAAATTAGAAAAATATAAACACGTTTTAAGAAAACTAATTTCAAAAGGAACAAATAAGTTGAGAAAAAATATAATAATTCAAAAAGGAGGAGCATTCTTACCGATAATTCTTGGGTCTGTATTAAATGCAGTTTTGAGTTCAATTATTAAATAATTAATTGTAAAAAATGGAGAATGCTAAGAAAATGATATTGATCGAACCTGAAATAATTGAAAGACTAAAAAATGATAAATCGGAGAGTAACGTCAATAATTTGTCTCGTCTTGATGAAGAAATGCATAAAGTTTTAAAAACAAAAATTGACGATCGAGAAAAATGGTCACTATATTTGCAAGCATTACAAAGATATTTGTATTTTGTTGGTAAAGATCGTAAACCTTTAGAAATACCAATACTATCATTAGGGGAAACAGAAAATATAAAAAATGAGAATGCTGAGACACAGGATTCAGAAACTAAACAAGACTTTCCAAAGATAGACGACCACAATGTTGGTGTTAATGACAATTACACTAAATCTCAATTGATACAACTTTTACCAAAAACATATAAAATAAAAGGTGAGCTCCTATTAGACTTGCTATTAAAAAACAAGAAAAAGATTTATTGGAATCAAGGAGGTACTGTTTTTATTGATAATAAGGAAGTTTATAAGAGCAATATTGTCGACCTTCTGAACGATGTGATCAGACCTTTGAAAAACAGTTCGCCGGCTGGTTGGGCAGAATTCGCTACAGTATTGAAAGAATTACGAGTGCCTTTATCTTACATTGGTAATCCAAGAAGAGCTACTTTTATTAATGTTATGTCTGATACCCCTGACTTTGGTAAAAGGTTTGAATCCAACGTAGGAAAAGAACCCGAATATTCTACACCACTATCTAATCAAGCGGTTAATAAAGAAAAAGTTAAAAAGAAAATAGATTGGCGGAAATGGACCCCTTATTAGAAATTCATGATATTTACTATGATATTTCTCATCCAGCTGGTTACAGCAGTTTGAATAAGTTAGCAGATGCTATGAAAAATAAAATGTCAAGAGAAGAAACAAAAAAATGGTTAGGATCACAAGAAACTTACACTTTACACAAACCTGTACAACGACGATTTCATAGAAATAAGTACATATTATCTAACTTTAATGAACTATGGCAAGCTGATTTAAGTGATATGCGATCTTATAGTGAATATAATGATGGTTATAAATATATTTTGTGTGTTATTGATGTGTTCAGTAAGTATGCGTTTGCAAGAGCAATGCGAAAAAAAAATTCTGACACAGTTAAAGAATGTCTAGCTAGTATATTTTCTGAAGCAAAAGCTACTCCGACACATTTGCAATCAGATAAAGGCACAGAATTCATTTCAAAAGAGGTTCAAACGTTTTTGAAAACCTACAACATTAATTATTATACTACTAATAATCCCGATATTAAAGCAAGTATAGTGGAACGATTCCAGAGAACCTTAAAAACTAAAATGTGGCGTTATTTTACTCATAACAATACTTATCGTTATACTGATATCTTACAACAATTACTTCACTCATATAATTACAGCTATCATAGAAGTATAAAGATGTGTCCTTGTGATGTAAATTCTAATAACATTATGACAGTATGGTGTAACCTATATGGTAATAAAAAAGAAAATAATAAATCTGATCGAATATTTAAACCAAAATTTAATGTCGGTGATTATGTAAGAATTACAAAGTATAAACACATATTCCAAAAAGGTTATGAAACAAATTGGAGTGATGAAGTTTTTGTTGTTACATCAGTTATAGAAAGATCGCCATGGGTAGTATATACCTTAAAAGATTTACAAAATGAAACGATAACCGGCACTTTCTATGAAAAAGAATTACAAAAAGTTAGTTATGATCCTAATATGAAATTTAAAATAGATAAAATTATACGTACACGTTATTCTGGTCACAGAAAAGAATTGTTAGTCAAGTGGAAAGGTTATCCGAATAAATTTAATAGTTGGATACCAGTATCAAGTTTTAAAGAATCATGAATGGTGATAGTTTTTATTTAACTTTACCAAGTAACAGTTCCGTCGCATACTTCCCGGAAAACACAACAGCAAATTTTTGTACAAAGCTGCCGAAGTCAATTAAATTAGAAGGAGAATGGTTGGTGGGAATCGTTGAATTTCAATATCCATGTACCATGTTTACTGTTCAAGATCATGACAATATAATGTACATCACCAAATTGATGACGGTTCCAGATGATGAAAAAACTGAATCAATGGTCACATACAAAACTCATATACCAGCATCTAGTTATGAAAATATTGAAGACATTTTAACTGCTTTGAACTCAAGAGAAACTTTTAAATTACGTCATGACAAAGTATCAAAATATATTACACTGACTCGTGATGATGCTAAAATGATATCTTTAAGGTTTTCACCAAAATTAAGTCTTCTACTTGGATTTGATCCAAATACTAATGTAGTCGCTAAAAGAGTCAGTAAATTCCCTGCTAATTTATACTTGGGATTGCCATCACAATTATTTGTGTATTGTGATATCATTGAACCCCAAATGGTTGGTGATGTAATGAGTCCATTACTAAGAATTATACCGTTAGATCCAGCAAAATACACATATGGATCAAATAAAATGCATATTTTTTCTCCACCACATTATGTATCTGTAATGCGTAGAGAATTTGATACGATAGAAATAGATATAAGAACAAACACTGGAGAAAAGGTACCATTTCAGTTCGGGACGACCTGTGTTAAACTACATTTCAAACGAAAACAATAATGTATTCAAAATATAATAATAATATTTGTCCTTATGAACATTATTATACACATCAGGCTGGTTCTGGTGTGGGTGTGATCTATAAGGGTGTAGCGCATCAACGTGGACATGGGATTGGGAGCTTTTTAGGTGGACTCTTTCGTTCAGTTTTACCATTACTATCAAGTGGAGCTAAAGTTATTGGTAAAGAGGCCTTAAATGCAGGAGTAGGACTTTTATCTGATATGGTACAGACAAAACCCCTTAACGAATCCGTCAAAAATCGTATTAAAGAAGCAACTTCCAATCTCAAGAGAAAGTCTGATGAGAAATTAGATCAGGTTATGAGAGGTTCGGGATATAAAAGTAAAAGACAGCAATTAATGAGCATCAGTCAGTCACAACGTTCAAAACGAAGAGCACATAAAAAAGCAAAGAAAGATAATAATATCAAATTCAACGATATATTTTCCGAGTGTTAAAATGTCATTTTTACATAACCATTCATGCGAATGTGTAAAGTCCGAATTGGATTTATTTGCTTTACCAGCTACTCAAACTAGTATAGAAAATGGTCAATGGATTCATTACAAACCAATTTCATCTCTTAGCGATGATGGACCAATAGAATTTCAGATTCCTGGAACTGGTGATGACTATATCGATTTGTCACATACTCTGATTCATATCAAAGCAAAAGTCCTAAATCAAGACCTGACACCACTACTACCAACTGATTCTGTGGCTCCGGTTAACAATTGGCTCCACTCACTTTTCAGTCAGTTAGATGTTTATTTAAATCAAAAATTGGTGTCACCTCCAAATAATACTTATGGGTATCGTGCTTATATTGAAACACTTTTAAATTACGCCCCATCAGCAAAGGAATCTCATCTCACTTGTGGACTATGGTATGAAGATACGGCCGGAAAAATGAATTCTACTGATGATTCCAATAAAGGATATATAATACGACAAAAACTTGTGAAAGAAAGTAAAGAAGTAGAAATGATAGGACATCTACATGGAGATGTATTCAATCAAGAAAAATTTTTGATAAATGGTGTTGAAATGTGTGTAAAGCTAGTACGTTCCCGGGATGCATTTAATTTAATGTGTTCTTCTAATGATGTTAAGTTAAAAGTTACCATCACTGACGCTACACTTATGATTCGTAAAGCTCGTATAAATCCTACTGTTTTGCTGGCTCATCAAAAAGTTTTAGCAACTACTACTGCTAAGTATCCTATAACTAGAGCGGAAGTAAAAGTACTAACCATACCATCTGGAATTCAGGGTAAAACTCTTGATAATATATTTCTCGGTCAAGTACCAAAAAGATGTATAATTGGATTTGTAGACAATACATCCTTTAATGGTAGTTTTTCAAAAAATCCATATGATTTTGATAATTATGGTATAAGCACATTCAGTTTATATATTGATGGAATGCAGATCCCTTCGAAAGCGTTACAACCCGTATTTAGTAACAATTTGTTTACTTCAACTTATCACACTTTGTTCTCTGGGACTGGAATTCATTTTTTAAATGAAGGTAATGGTATTTCTAGACACGGTTACGCAAACGGATATTGCCTTATGGCTTTTGATTTAACTCCAGATTTATCTGCAAATTCAACCGCCCATTGGAATCTTATACGACATGGGAGCGTACGGTTAGAAGTTAGGTTTGAAACAGCTCTTACTAAGACTGTAAATTGCATTGTGTATGCTGAGTTTGACAATATAATTGAAATAGATAAAAACAGAAATGTGAGCGTAGATTTTAGTAGTTAAGTTTAGATAATGTTATAAGATGCACATGTTATTTTATTATCATGAATTCTTTAGAAATTCAAAAATATATGAAAAAGTTGTGTCATTCTTTAGAATTTAATGTATTTGCTGCTAATCGACATCCAATTTATGTCACACGACCTTTTTGTATGATAAGTAATCTTGATCCTGATACAATGTCTGGATCACATTGGGTGGCAGTTTTTATTCATGCCGACGGCGTTGGTGAATACTTTGATACTTTTGGTCGTAAGCCTGAAAGTTACCATTTGTCGTTTTTAAGAAAAAACACAAGTAGGTGGATTTATAATGATAAATCAATTCAAAGTATATTTTCGTCTGTTTGCGGTGAATATTGTTTGCTTTATTTGTACTTTAAGCTAAGAGGTATGAGTTTAAATGATTATATAAAAATGTTTAATGAAGACAATGATCAAAACGATTTATTGTTAAATCAAATGTTTAATACTTTTTTAATGTAATGTATAAAATTTTAATAAATTGTTTAAGATAATATATTTTGTTTTACTTATAAACCCTACCAGGTACCTAATTAAAGGTATAAAAAAAAACAAAGAAATGGTAAATAAATGTTATTTATTATTTTTAATTGAATATTTTTGACAGTCTGGGGAATTGGATATTCCCTTTGTGATTTCGTAAATAATCTGACGCGTTTTCTTATGCACCACGTCGTTAGTAGGTTTAGTAAAATATTTAATACGAATGTCGGCGTGTTTCCAGTGATCCGCCGGGTTGATATTCTCTAATTTTTTCACGTCATACACCTCTATTTTGATGAGGTGTGTTGCAGTGGCGCCATCATCCACATTGGTTGAAATATATGAGATATTGTCTTTATTTGGTCGTCCTACTGTAGACGACCGTTTTGATTTGATTTTTTTCTTTGTTGGCTCGGTGAAGAATTCGTCAATAGAGTCAATGTTTCTTTTGATAGCGCGTTGGTCTTGGTATGGGCAGAGATCTTCCTCATCCGAAGAAGGAAAGTAGTATCTTTTGAATGTGTTTTCTTCGAACGTCACATCTTCACCATTTATTGTAGACTTAGCAATCTGTGAAAAATAATAAGATTAATCCTTATTCAACTGCTTTACAAAGCATCTTGTCAAGGAACTTAGGTAAAGTCAATTTAGAAATATCTACATTAAATCAGGATATGTACAACAAAAGTAGCATGACTACAATGCAATACTTACATCCATGATGTTTGCGATGAATAGAAGAACGTAACACTTCACTTGTTGTATGTGACACTTCACGAATCCAATTCACGAGTTGTAGAGAATACTGTGGAACGTCGTGGTTTTATACCAAGATATTGTATGTAGATCATTAAAAATTAATAATGATCACAATTATAGTAATGGTTTATTTGCAATAGATAAGTAGTCTTTTTGAAAGTAATACATAGATATGTCGAGAATGCGGTCCCTATCAACTAGTTAATTAAGGTTTTCAAGTTTCGAACCACAATTATAGTAATGATTTATTTGAAATAGATATCTACGTCATACCTATAATGGTTTATTTGCAATAGATAAGTAGTCTTTTTGAAAGTAATACATAGATATGTTGAGAATGCGGTCCCTATCAACTAGTTAATTAAGGTTTTCAAGTTTCGATGTGATTGTCCATGTCACCCAACAGATTTATATTTACGATATATTACTTACCTTTGGTTTGTACATAGACCTTTTCTTTTGCCAGAGCCGACTCTTAGCATATGGTATGGAAAAAGAAAGGGGTTTAATACAGTAATTGGACACGTAAAGACAATGAAGAGAAGAAACAATGTCGAACGTATAATTTATGGTGAATATACTTGTAAAAAATAGACTAGGGTTAATAAGCTCAATGGCGCATTCGGTAGTGACCCTGTCCCCATGCGCCAAGAGTTGTGGGTTCGATCCCCACCCAGGACAAATATTCGTATGATGAATACTTGTGTTTGTTCTGTGTCTGGGTGTTAATATCCAATATTTAAGTATATATTTGTAATACCACTGTTGTTTCTGATATCCGTAACACAAGTGCTTAAGCTACTTACCTCGGAGTCAGATCAATGTATGTGATGTATTCTGATATTTTAAAAAATAAATAAATAAATAAACTTGCAAACAAAATAGGTTAGGGTTATTTTTTTATGAGTCTGGAAAAACAAGTTGTCATTGGTTTTTAATACAGCAATTGGGAACGTAAAAGAGAATAAAAAGAAGAAACAATGTCAAACATAAAATTTGTGGTGAATATAAGTAAGTACTTGTTAAAAATAGGTTAGGGTTATTTTTTTTTATGACCTAGCAGAAACCAGCTTTGGAAGAATAATCTTCAACCAAATCATTCCGTTTGTTATAATTCAGCAATTTCGATAACATGAATAGTGATAAACCTAGACTAAATTTATTTAACTAGATCTAAAGCACTGCATAATAACAACAAGCAAAGGAACGTAATGCAAATACAATGAGTCATTGACAATAGGTGATTAAGTAATGTTGACCCGACGGCGAGCTGGGTCTCGAGCGAACCGTCATTAGACGTAATTAGTTAACGAACTAGGGCATGTTCGTAGCAAAAAGCTATCTCTGGATCCGTAAGAGATACGAAGACGGGGATCACTGCAATCGTCTCAAACCACCCCCAAAACCTTTTTTTTTTTTTTTTTTTTTTTTTTTTTTTTTTTTTTTTTCCCCTCGGGACACCCCCAAAGTTGACCAGTTGAGCCAGCCCTGGGGTGAGCCAGAACTCTTAGATCTAAAGCACTGCATAATAACAACAAGCAAAGGAACGTAATGCAAATACAATGAGTCATTGACAATAGGTGATTAAGTAATGTTGACCCGACGGCGAGCTGGGTCTCGAGCGAACCGTCATTAGACGTAATTAGTTAACGAACTAGGGCATGTTCGTAGCAAAAAGCTATCTCTGGATCCGTAAGAGATACGAAGACGGGGATCACTGCAATCGTCTCAAACCACCCCCAAAACCTTTTTTTTTTTTTTTTTTTTTTTTTTTTTTTTTTTTTTTTTTTTCCCCTCGGGACACCCCCAAAGTTGACCAGTTGAGCCAGCCCTGGGGTGAGCCAGAACTCTCGAATCCTTACTACTATTATATTTGTACATTTATTAGCATTCTTTCTGTCAGACATCTAAGCATATAATTAAGCCGTAGAGGACAACAAACCGGTACATTATAAATCTATACTTATAATAAATCTGTAGAGAGGTAAATTCTGTACATGAAATATATTTTCAAAATAACTATCAGAGGGTGATTGGTGATCGATACTGATGCCAAAAATGCAATCAGTAAAATTTTTGTCTATCTGTTTGTCTGTCTGTCTGTCTGTCTGTCTGTATGTTCCTTATAGAAACAAAAACTACTCGACGGATTTTAACGAAACTTGGTACAATTATTCTTCATACTCCTGGGCAGGTTATAGTATACTTTTCATCACGCTACAATCAATAGGAGCAGAGTAGTAAAGGGAATTGTTGGGAAAACGGGAGAAGTTACTCCATTTTTTAAGCTTCCGTCGCGTGTGCAGCCTTAATGGTTAAAGTTACATAGAAATCATGTATGACGGAAATAGTCTTTATAATATTGACTCGACGGCGCATTCGGTAGTGACCCTGCCCCATGCGCCAAGAGTTGTGGGTTCGATTCCCACACAGGACAAACATTCGTATGATGAATACTTGTGTTTGTTCTGTGTCTGGGTGTAAATATCCAATATTTAAGTATATATTTGTAATACCACTGTTGTTTCTGATATCCGTAACACAAGTGCTTAAGCTACTTACCTCGGAGTCGGATCAATGTATGTGATGTAGTCGGATATTTATTTATTTATTTATTTAATATTAACCATAAACGCGGGTGACACCGCTAGCACAGCTAGTATCTAATAAAAATACGTATTGAAGTCTTTGATATTTTTGTGCTTTATTTGTTTGTAGAATTAGGCATAAGGAAATCTTTGCTTTAATGCAATAAAGCCCTAGCGGACAAGTCAAACTCTAGTAGTATTGAATATTTGTATAACTATGCTTGCTCACCTCTATTTTGCTAGTAGGAACGGAACTTAACCGCCTCGACGTCCGCTTGGACTATGACCCTAAATCGTTTTAGGAAAATTCCAAGGTCGTTTAAGATTGCACGATAATCCCTCACCAAGGCTGGACCAAATATCACCTATACCAATATATTCTAATAATATTTTGTATCACTGATACTGTTTTCAGATCACGACAGACTTTAACAAGGAGCTGGATAGAGGTGAATGCTACGCGCTGCATGATTTCAAACCTGGGGACCAGATTTTTATATTCTATGGCGCGCGATCCAACGCTGATCTATTTCTACATAATGGGTAAGGCATTATTCAACGAGCAATCATAAGTGACATGTCAACAAAAAGACAGGAGTAGCAGTGATTATTTACTCCGCGTGCTAAATTGCGGTAAAATTATACACACGTCCATTTCCCTAAAGTGTGAACGTGAGATAACCGTCGCTTCTGTGTAATACTCAGGTTTGCTTAACTGCGATGAGGTTTGCCGAATTAATGAGTCATTGCGTAATCCACTTAGACACGAGACCAAAAACCTGCGTTTGTAGAGTTCCTGTAAGATAACAAGATGAGATTCAAGATGTTTAGATTGCTATTAATTACCTATCGAAACATCTTAATCTCATTTCGCTATAATGGTTCGATTTGCAGTCGGAAGCGCATCATGTTATTATTGTTCAGTCATAACACCCGTGATGCAACTGACATATCTGCGCGCATTATGTCACGGCGCAGGCGCGCAACACAATGCGCACAAACAAACAACATATCATCTAATGCTAACACTAACATCAATAACGTCTTGATTTCAGAAACTTATTTAAAATTTAGAAGAATAAACTCAGTTTTTTTTAATTTTACGTAATTCTATGATGACATGATGCTCGGGCTTGTCTTAAAATTATATTGAAATTCGTAACACTGAAACATGATGACCAAGCTAATTAAAGTACCTATAACCGAGAAGACCATTTATAACATTGTTATTTAAATAAATATAAAGGTACATATATCAAAGACTTGTGAAAACTTTATTGTCCTTATATGAAGAAGAAATTCTAATGTCGAACGGAAGAAGTCGTGAAATGAAAACAATTTAAAAAATTCCACAATTTTTTTTTATATTTCAGATTCGTGTACCCAAAAAACCAACACGACAGCCTGTCATTAAGTCTGGGCGTGAGTCCGAACGACCCGCTGCGCGAGAGCAAGCTGTCCTTGCTGACGAAGCTGGGACTCGGCGGGATCACCCACTACAACTTGTACTTAGGAGAGAACCCTGTGAGCGCGGAGCTGCTGGCTTTCATACGGATATTTAATATGAACCAAGGTTTGTATTCATATTAGTCATAGTTGTTCGTGAGAAAAGAAAAATATAAGATGAAGTATGAAAGTGGCGACAGAAAATATGAAAGAAACAAACATGTGATAAGACAGGAAGTTCACGTGATGAAGAGGGATGAGTATTAATAATAATAATATCCTTCTAACCGATTCCGATCACGACGGCCATTCTTAATAAGGATTAACCAAGTACGCAGGAGATCTTATATTGCACAAGTGTCTGCGCATACACAGCTGCACTCTCTGTTCCATCACTCCCATAGTCTGATGAGACGGCAATCTGACATAACCGACCTATATTGTCTAGGAGGAAATTGTTTGTTTAAATAGCAAAAAAAAAACTACGAAAGTCGAACCGTGTTGATCTCACGAGGTTTTTTTTTCATAGACCTACGCAGATATAAAGATCTATTCTTATAGGTCAAGGTTTCCGAAGTTGGAGTCACGGATTCCTTAGAGGCATAAATGGTGAATTAAATAGGATATCATCCAAAATACTGTCCTCAGTATCAATTAATATAATAGTTTCAAATCATCCTTTACTTTTCAATTTTCTATAATTTTTCGAGTACTTTTTTTGTTCTCTTGTGGTTATTAGTAAGAGAAAATTACTAACTCTTCCCTTTGTGCGAACAACGTACGCATCAACCTCTTACACAATAAGCTATTTAGTGAATTGTGTGCAAATGCCATCGAATGCTTAACGCAGAATTTATTTCCGGTGTAATTACAACAAGAAAAAGTAAATACTGATTCGTCTCGCTAGTTCTGTCCGTGCATGCCTAATCGGTTCGCGATACGTGGGTACCTTATTTGTGTTGTAGCTTTTACTGTTACGCACTAACGCAGTGTTTCCCAAACTTTGAGATGCAGTGGACCTAATCAATGTTTTTCCGTCATGACTCGTCAAGCCGGCTATTGCAAGAAGGGAAAATAATAAAAACGCATTTCATTTACTTGTATTGTCCGATGATGGTATGGGCCAAAAAAATAAAGTACCCACGGTATTCTTTGCCTAGCTAGCATATCGTAAAAGGCGACTAATGTTGCATTGGGTGTTGGGTATGTGATTGTTTAGGCGACGAGCCACTTGTCTATAATTTCCCATCTAACCCAACTTAGTTTATTTTTGTCTAAAAGTGATTACTGCTTCTTACACTCTGCTTACCCTCTCGGGGATTGTAAGAATGATCATTGTATGCATTTAAGTAAAAAAAAATTGCCATCAGTATTTTATTTTCGTGGCCCGGTACCGATGAGCAACGCTGTACTAACCAACTGTTAACCATCAGGTAGGAACAGAACCACTGTTCCGGTAGAAGAAGGAATTATGTCCACTTATTACGCATACAAGTAAAAAGGTTATGCGCATTTAAAAAATAGCACATCCAATTGAGCTTTGTTTCGTAACAACTGTCGAAAGCGCCTGCGTGCGATTGTAATTTCACCGGAAAGAATTCGCTAATAATACCTTTGTACCTTTCGAATTTATCAGCATCAGTTATTGCTTCAACTCAATTCTTACCCGAAAATTATCTTGTTGTTACTGTTTACTATGATATTTTAAACAAGAGATGTCTAACACTACTATGCGCCGCACATTTGCCCAATAGCAATTGCGCGCAGGATAGTGTTAGGTGCCGCCATATCAGTATTGTACTCGGCCCTATTTTTGAAATAAATCCCTACAGCCGCGAGGTACATAGATACGCGATACTACTGCCACCTACAGTATTTCAATTACATCTGTCTACTTTGAGGTTCTATCTAGTTTTGTGAATGTTATTTGTCATAGTAAACATTATATTTTTTATTTAAACAAATACAATACTTTTGGAATTAAATAGGAAGTGTTCAATAAAAATACATGTTGTTTTTGATTAGTAGATTCAATTAAAAATCTATGCTTATGTTTGATTTACGATTTAATAACAATCATAGTCCAGCTGCCTGACTAAATAGCGATATAACGGTAGAGAATGAGTTAAAGCGGTGATAGCACAATGGTAAGAATCACATGCGTGGGACGCACAACGGGGGATGGGATCCCAATACATACATAGATGGGCAGTTACTTTAATGATTATGTTTTCCAGAGGAGCTAGCGAAGTGGTCCAGCCAAGGTCTACCCGGCGACCTGGTGTCGTCAGACGCAAGCAGCGCGTCGGCGGTGGGCGCGGCGGTGGAGCGGCGCGCGCACACGTACCTGCGCACGCGCTGCGGGCTGCTGCGCGCCGCCTACAGCAAGGCCGAGCCGATCGAGCCGGACACCGCGCACAGGTGATGCCCGATTTTTTTTAACCATGAAGGTGGAAATTAGCCTGGCAGCCAGGCTGGTGATATGTAGTTACCGTAGCTTATAGGCGCTTGCTTAAGGGGTGTAACTAGCATTTGGAGATATGCCACCATTGTGGCGATAGTCCGGAGACAGCTTGTCACACCCGCGAGCTGTACCCGGCATGGGCGGGCCCCCTTAAACAGCCATGCGGCTTTTTCGGCCCACATGCCGCCTTAGCAGGACAGAAGTACAGGTGTAAGTGGACCTTCAATGTTCCAGGGGTACCTAGTCGGAGTAGCTATTGTGTCGGGCCCGAACGGGGCAAACGCTGTGGGAAGAGATCGTTGGGGTTCGTAGCTTTCCCAGATACCCTTTTCATGTGATTTGGCGGAATACCTCTGGGTTTTAGTGGGAAAGCCTCCCTCTATCATGGGGGAGAGTCCCACATACGGCTCCTCCGGTACCGCGCAGAAGTACTCCTCGTTGGGGTTTTAGTTGGTTCGAGTCTGACACACTGCCCTCTTTTTGCCCGAGCAGAGGGTGACGGCTCATGGGAGTTTACCCAACAAAAAAAAAGAAAGGAGTGTAACTGGCATCTTGGCGACATTCTAAAGGGTTTGTTGAGGATTTATCATGCTGACGGTATAAAAGACGGGAGCGCGATAAGGTCCTTATGTACCCCGTCGTCAGCGCTGCTCATCTTCAGTAATTACACCTTGATGACAATAACAAGAGTAACAATAACATAAAACCTCACAAAATTGTACGTTTACAATATTAGTGACAAATGAGATCTAATAATTACAGCCCCTTTTTGATGACATTAAGGGCTTTCTGATTAAAATATCCAAGAAATTGCATAGATTCTTGCTAAAAATATACTTACTTAACTGGAAAAGTGATGTGTATATCTGATTGGTCAATTTATTTATTTAAATATTTGTTATTGTTTTCAGGCAAAACGTGAAGCTGCTGAAGGAATGTGAAGTACAAATACTAGACGGTGCCATACAGTACTTGGAGAGTGTTATACAAAAGCTGCCCACCGAGGAGACACAGTAACGAGATCATTTGATATCCTATGTGATTTAGATTATTACGCGAACAAAGCATCAAATCATGACAGTATTTTAATTTTTTTACGCGAAACTTACTATGATTTTGTACGATTTAAGTATTTATTTAATACAACGAATGTCTGATACGGATGTATATTTAGTTGTTACTTTTATTGTGTTTTATATGTTTTGTTTTAATACATAAGCGTGTGCAATTTTTTTTTTAATAAATCTTGTTCGTTTTTTTTTTTCATTTTTCTTTTTGAAACTTTAAAAATGACTTATACTTGGGATGACTTTTTACAAATTCATATAACACATAAATTTTTGACATAAAAGCCACACCTAATGTGTCAATATTATAGAAGTCATGGCGAATTTCTCACATCAACTTGGGAAGTGTCAATGTCGTGTAAAAAAACAAATATATTAACCATAAAACGCCACTAGGCAGCATTCGCAGTTTTCGTACAGTTGATAAATATATAAAAATCTCATGAACTTAAATAAGGGTAATGTTTAAGGATCAATAAAACATTAGACTATGATTTGTAACCAATTTATTATTTTCACATGGCAGTTTCAGTTGCTGTGAAAATGTAGCATATTGTATAAAAATAGTAAAAAATTGGCTAAAATAGTAAATAAGTAGCTGCTTACAGGTAAATTTAACAGTACTTTAAAAAATTCTTACAGTTCTAATATTTACAGATTTGAACTAAGACTTACTTAGAAGTGTACTATTGAAATAAACGTTTTATTAAAAAATATGTTCAAAACATACTAAGTAAAAACACTGTTGAATAATACAATATAATATATTTCCGACATATAATAATACAATATATTTCCGACCTAATCGACGTATACTTCTTCTACACTTAGCAGTGTACATTTCAATAATTAATTAAAATTAAATTATTATCGTTTGATTAGGGAAAGTATTATAAATCACGCCATTTTAACACAAAGCACAAATAAAATGAAGTAATTAATAATAATTTCTGTAAAATAAAAGAAATCATGAATTAATGGGCAATTGAAACTACTGCAAAGAAGTCATATTAGAATCCAATTCTACAAGTCGTTTACTAATCTAAAAGTCGAACGAAAAGTGGTTTACCTATTTTCATAAAATATGAACTCAAATGCCATTGGTTGGTAAGCCATGCAAGGTTTGTCCCGCCGGAAGTGTCCAACCGATGTCCAATTTTTAAAGGCTTTCTCTAAGAATAATCGGTTGCAACCGCCTGCGATCAAAGCCTTTTCCACATCCAGGTTTACTAAATGTTATTTGTTTATGTTTTGGAGAATACGAGATTACGATATCAATCACGATATGTATATGTTCACCTAAAACCGAACAATTAGTCGGACACCACATACATCTGCCAATTAAGTTAGACAGTTTTGGTAATACACTAAATGGAGTCTAACAACAAATTCATATACGGCAAGACATAATCTCATTTGTCAAAATCACGTACATGCTAAAACTACTATAAAAAGACTAATCCTACTGAAATTCTCATTTCCATTTACTTATGAAGATAAGATTCTGTTCAGAGTAAACCAATCTCTAGATCTACTTGCATTATCATCAAACTCTAAGTTACGCTTAAATCTAAGCTGATTTATCACAATCTTGAGAAGTAACTTGTAATGAGTGTAAATGAGTTATCAACAAACAGGAGGAATATATTTTGACAAAATATGAGTCCTCTCAATTCGTCGTTTATTCTTACATTATAATTAAATTAAATAATGTCACTAATCTACATTTAAGTTTTACTTTCTACGTATACTAAATCCTTTGTTTAATTCAGGCAGGCTTCTAACTTAATCAATATTATACTAAAATCAGTAATAAATAAATATTTAGTTGCACGTAAAATTTAGGCAATTTTTTTGCGATGCACGATTTTTGTCAACCTTTTTTTGTAATTACCCTGTTCGCGCCGGCTTCAAAAAGTATTTATTGCCAGTCTTATTAGACTGTCCTTTATTTTATTAAAAAAACATACACCAGACTAAAACTGGATACGATTATCTTTGAAGACTTAATGATTTCCGAGCAGGTTGTTTAAAGTTTTTGGATTGTACATGTATAGAAAAATCAAGATTCGTTTTTCGTTAGCTGTGAAGCTATATTATAGGCCATTGCACAATGAGTATCTCTTTTTTTCACTATAGCTAAGAAACACATTAATTAAATTATATTAACAACTTTCGTTGGAGGACGCGCGATTTTCGTATGGAAAATATCGGACTTCTTCATAAATGTTATATCACTTCTTCACACTCTTTCCTATATATAAATTAAAGGTGTTCTAACTACCGTCCACTAAGTTGATATACATGCTAAATAAGTCGTTGTGAGGTGATGACCTTTGGCGACACAAATTGCGATTGCGACAAGGAACAAAATAATATTGAAAATTGTTTTACATAGAATCGAGAGCGAAATGTGTCTACAATGCTATGGCAACATTGCCGCGAGGATTTTTGTACTATGAATGAAAGGGTTATTTGACCCTTTACTGGTATTATCGTAGGATTTAATGTCTTTGTTGTCAATTAGATATCTTGTTGGTCGTCGCAGTCGCGTATTGCAAGAAAATAGCACGCACGCGTTTACGCTAAACGGGGAATGACGGATTTTTTAAAACATATAATTTTTAAATGTTAGTCAATCATCAAATATCAGCAGATAGCGTGATAGGTTGGGGAACGTTAAGACAGTGTTTGAAAATTTGTGTGCTATAGTAAAATTTTCCGTTCTTAATGAAAATCAACATTTTGTGTACCTATTAAAATCGCCATATTCCTAAAACAATGTAATATAAGTAATCTCATAACAATTTGTTTATAAATAATTCGCCATACTACTTTTAAAAATAATTTTCACGATGCCGCAGTTACTGCTCTCTGATTGGCTCATGTTATTTAACGGCTTAACAGCAAGCAAGGTGCTGATTGGTAGGAAAATTTTTAGTTCCACCGCTAGCGTATAATATATGCTGTTGTTTTAGCTGAACTTTTACACTTATCGCTCACACTACCACTAAAGACAGATGCTATACTCGATCCCTGTGGCTTGCAAACGGGTCACTAATCCAATGCAAGTCTGTTTACTTGATGCGCCCTTTGTGGGGTACATATGCGTGTAGCGGGTCGCGCGCGCCGGCGCGGCGCCACCCGCGCGCGGCGGCCAGCAGCGCGCCGAACAGCGCCGCTACCAGCGCGCCGCATGACGCCACCAGCGCCGAGAATGATGACGTCTTCATGCATGTTTGGCCTTCCGTCAACGCTGCAACGAGAAACAACTTTTAAATCGGGCATGGGTAAACAGAAATGCTCTTGGAATAGCGACTTCTGACAAAGCAATATTCAAGATTTACTTAACTCGACCCCGCAATCGAGCATATAGGAATATTGAATTCTGACGATGGTTAATACTGGCATATTCGGGCATAAGGAAAACAGGATTGCGATTTGAAATCGATTGAGGATGATGATGATTTATATGGTCAGATAGGCAGTCGCTCCAGTGTGACAACCAGAGTAGTTAACTAAATCCGGGATCATAGTCTAAGCGGACCTCAACTAAGCACGGGACACAACGCTAGTAAGATGAAGATGATGATGAAAATAACTGTAAAAAAACATTGCTAAATAACTATCTAAATTTCCTGACAGGAATCTTTTTCAGCATAACTATATCAAATTCATTACAAAACTAAGAGACCCTCTCACCTGTACTAGTGGCCAGCTCGGCGTCCTCCTCCCCCTCCTGCAGCACCCGCAGCGACTGGAACAGCGAGATGTTCTCCGAGAGGCGCGGCGCCACACTCGCCTGCTCGGGGCTCTCCACAGACCGCCGCCTGACGCTCTTCATGTTGCGCCAGTGACATGGCTGAGACTGGAATTGAGGATTTACTTGGTTAATTACATACATTCATATATATTAGGTACACAAACACGCCCGTAATGCCTATTGATAGTTTATAGATTGATAATTGAATACATCAAATGATCACATTGCGCAGTAGGTATTGTTATATTGTAACGCAAGGCAAAAGTCACATATTGGTCTGGGACTCGAAAATAATGACTGTTCAGACTTGTCTGTTCAGACAGTCATTCGGTAGTGACCCTGCCCCATGCGCCAAGAGTTGTGGGTTCGATCCCCACCTAAGACAAATATTCGTATGATGAATTCTTTAATTTGTTCTGTGTCTGGGTGTTAATCTAATATTTAAGTATATATTTGTATTACCACTGTTGTTTCTGATATCCGTAACAGAAGTGCTTAAGCTACTTACCTCGGAGTCAGATCAATTTAAGTGATATAGTCTGATATTTATATATTTATAAAAATAAAAAATAAATCTGAATCCCTTTTCTAGCATGTCGTACCAAAAAGGCGGCTAGAGTATTGGGAGTTGGGTTGGTGAATGTATAGGCGACGAAATAAGTGTCCACTTTTCACAACTTTTTGTCAATTTTCAGCTGGGTTATATTTTTTGAAAATATAACCCAGCTCAATTTGATATTGGATTGTATTTTATCAGTGGTTCAACGAGTTTACAGTTCTTTTGACTGCCTACTCCTTCGAAGATTGCGGGCGTGATCTTGATAATATCATCGCACCCGCAATCTCTGAAGTATCAGTAGGCTATCAGTGTGGTGGTTGGTACTGACCGGGCACCTCCCGTGGCACATGCGCACGTCGCACTCGATGTAGAGCGCGGGCGAGCCGGTGAACCGGAACGTCTTCATGTACGCGTACACCTGCGTCTCGAACACGCCCGACTCCGACCACGAACCCCGGAAGCGGGAGATCAGCTTGTCGTCTACTGGACACCTGGAAATAAAGTATAGGACAAGTATTAACAACAGCTATGGTTGAATAATAATAAAGACACGTAGAGGCGGACTTACCAACAAACATCAGAAATATATTATTAAAAGCGGAAGTAGTTCAATGCTAAAGGCACGCAGTGCCGGAGCTAAATAGGCTAAAGTGTATGACAGCAAAGGGGTCTTACTTTTGCTTATCATTATCTTTCTAACGTCATAATCCTTCCTTGTTAACTTCGTCCATTATCAAGTTTAGCGAGTAATTATATAAAATGATTCCAGATCAAACCTATAAATCCGTGTTTAGATATTTGAACATTCAAGAGTTTATATGTAAGTTTATGGGCTTTTTATCAATATATAGCATGTTGGGTGCCATTTTATCCCAGGACCACACCTCTTCGGTTATAGTACCAATGATCCATTTTAAAAGATCAGGTTACGGTATTGCAATAATTGGCCGAATCAGAAACCATAGGCATACCATACCTCAATTTTATGTATCAAACCGGTACATAAAATCTCAAGTCAACTTACCCATACTCATCAATGAGCTGTATCCGCTTGGTGGCGCCGTTATGGGCGAAGCAGTCGTTCACCACAATGTCGAATCCGTCTGAAACCAAACGCCACATTCCTCGTTATCGAGTAAAAGTTTTGACACAGTTTGTCGAATCGGCCGGAGTGGATCGGATCGAGCGATGAACCTGCGCAGGCGCAATCAGAGATGATGGGATTGCACTGTGGCACGCGACCACTGGTCCAGTGATGCCAACTGGTTTATACCTATTTTTCCCCAAAGTTAGTTGAGAATTGCCTAAATTTAATATTCTTACTATATGTCTGTCTTTTACGTCTTTACGCTTAAACTTAAAGCGATTAGGGAAAGAAATATAGATCCCACAGGACACACGATAGTCTCTAGTCTCTATTACAGACCAAATTTCATGCGGACGGAGCGACGAGCGAAAGCTAGTTTAATCTAAAAAATCCCCAAATACGTGTCTCCTACATAAAAGGCGGAAAAAAGGACGGCGCTTCAACATTTATAAAAACGATCCTATAGGTTACACAAAAAAAGTCTAAGATAAAGCAATATTTAATTCCTCTCAAAAAAATCTACAAAAATCCTACCCTCATAAAATCCTCTATTAGATATTCATATCTACAAAACTGTTTATTGCACATATTGCATAAATGTTACCTCCTGTCTCATATAAGAATTTTCCCCTAAATATGGGGAATATTTCCCTAAGTGGGCATCACTGCACCGGTTACGGCACCGTTACACTTTGCGCCCTTGAACGTTGCGGTGCTTTATTTGACCATTCAATGTGTGGTAAAAACAATTTTGGTCGAATAACAGCAAAACATAATCAGTTACATGAACAATTTCCTATGACGTGTTATTTCAGAATTAAAAGCCACCTACCCACAAGTACGGTGGGTACATATTACGTCAAATATGGGTAACAACAAGATAGTTTTTAAATAATATAATCTAACTTAACATTTATTATCTAGTTAGCTATAATCTGTTTACTTTTATGTTAGTAAAAATATCTAATTATAAGTATATTCGAGTGCAGAAGGCTGTAAGCTTTTGACTGGCTCGATAGCGCATTCGGTAGTGACCCTGCCCCATGCTCCAAGATTTGTGGGTTCGATTCCCGCCCAGGACAAACATTCGTGTGATGAATACTTGTGTTTGATATTTGTCTAGATGTTAATATCTAATATTTAAGTATATATATATTTGTAATACCACTGTTGATATCGATGTCCGTAACACAAGTGCTCAAGCGACTTAAGATCTGTGATGATGATTATTCTTATTTTTACATAAATAAGAATCACTAATCATTCAAAGATAAGTTTACCGCATATACAACTTGAAACAGTTAAATTATTTCATTTTCCATAGGATATGCTCTGAATTAGATTTTTCACCAAGAATATAAATAGCAAAAATGCTAACAGATACGTAAATTAGGTAGGAAAAAATTTCGAATCATAGTCTTGTTTTTAGCGTAAATAAATAAATTATATTTTTATTTTAAAATAACTAACCGTAAGCACTCCTCATGTATATCAGCAGTGTGAGCGGGTCGCCCACGCGCACCGGCCCGGAGACCCTGGCGCCGGTAGCCCCGTACCCCGACCTGATCTCCATGTAGCACTCCGGAGGCTGCAGCGTAAACACCACTGGGTTGCCTGTCGCCACTCTGAAATAATTCGATCATATTTACCTATCATGCAGGATTGCCATAACAATGCGACATGATGTTTTACGTCATCGTCACGTATCAAAACGCAATGTCTCCAAGAATGATGGATGGTAGTGACGTCATATTGAACTGACAAGTCACTGATTTTGAAGCGATACCAAGTTTAGAATTAGACAAGCTCGCAAGAAGTTGCTTTTAAACAAATTCTGTCACTACTATTATTAACGTAGCTTGTCCAGTAATATTAGGGACCCTGTTTAGAATTGTGTGTATTTATGTAATTCAAATTTATGTAAAACAAATATTCTAATACCCTTAGCCTACTAAGCGCCCAGTGAGACCACCATTGTACATAACATATCTTAGCTTCGTTCCATATTAAATAAACTAACTACAATTTCATAAGTAGTCATTAAGTCTGTCATCACTGAGCATAATAAGTGCAAAGTGACCAATTAGAAGCGGCACGTCATGTGGACTTACACAACATCAAAAAAGCTAAGTCGACTTACTAAACGACAACGTTATGGAACATCAAAAAATTTTCATTTTTCCATATGTGGATTATATATCATCCACAGATGGAAAACCGAAAAATTGTTGGCTAGTGGCTAGCACGTCGCATACACAATCTCACAGCTAAAACCCGATACACAATTAGTTGCCTTTTACGCATGCATGACAAGAAACACAGTTGGCACATTCTTTTTAAGTCCAAGACTAACATGTAGTCAAATTTTTAAAATTGAGGGAAAGGGGGGATTGGTCAACTTACTCGACGTCGAGGAAAGGGAACGTGACGGTCTTCCAGAAGTCGTAGCCGTACTCGCAGGTGACCTTGAAGTGCTCATCCAGTTCCTCCTCGATCAAAGGGTTGTACTGCACCGTGATGGTGTTCCACATCAGGTTCTTCTGTGAACGAAAGAATACGGAGTAGGACCAAATTCGCTTAAAGTCGGTTGCCAATATTAAGTAGGATTGAATACTTCTTTAGGTACTCCGGCATTGGTTACCTGAATCTAAAGAATAGAAATGGTCGAAAGAGACAATTCGACATCTTGAGCAGCCATCATGAAAATTCGAGAAAGGATGGTATCCACGGGGTGGAGAAAACAGAGATTAACACACAAATTGCAGGTAACTTTCATAATAATTGAAAATACGAATAAGTAAGGATTCTGGAATCTTACGTTTTTTAAGTAAATCTATATCTAGGTAATTCTTAAATAAAAAAGGCTTTATGCTTAATATAGTAGGAATTTAAGCAGCTTGAAAGTTTTTAACTTGGTGACGAGAATATGAACAATTGTTTATCCACAGTTTTACTTATTTGAAAGCGTTAAAAATTTTTGAACGAGGCGTGCACTCGTTCAGAAATGTTTAACGCCTTAATATAAGTACATACTTTGTAAACATAAACTTGAAAATAAACATTGTCAAGAAGTCAACTCGAATTTAACCATGGATAAAACGATCCGATTTTAAAATGAGCACAATCGGGCCTAAAAATAACTTTGTAATCTAGGCCGAGCTTAAGGTATTTTGAACATTATTTTATTTCGGATTATAAACACCGTGTTATATGGCCTAGGTAAAAATGAAAATATTTTTTTTTTTCCGTTCAGTAACAAATTGTAATGTATTTTTAGGACAACCGTAACATTTTTGACTGACCCGTTGGTCGAGTGGTCAGAGACCCTGGCCACGGAACCAAGGGTAGCGGATTCGAATCCCGCTAGGGGCAAACGATTCGTGTGATGAACATGGACATTTGTACTCGAGTCATGGATGTTTATAAACGTATTAAACTATGTCTATCCGTTCACTTAGTATCCATAGCACAAGCATTAGCTTAGTTTGGGACTAGGGAATTGGTGTGTCAGTCTGAAGAATTTATTTATTTTATTTATTTATTTATTTAGGAAGGCCCCTGCCCCATGCGCCAAGAGTTGTGGGTTCGATTCCTACCCAGGACAAACATTCGTGTGATAAATACTTGTGTTTATTCTTTGTCTAGGTGTTAATATGCAATATATATTGAAGTATATATTTGTAATACAACTATTGATTCTGATATCCGTAACACAAGTGCTTAAGCTACTAACCTCGGAGTCAGATCAATTTATGTGATGTGTCTGATGTTGCAGTTGAGTGACCTCATTGGGCTGTAGGTACCTAAGTTGGAAATTTTTACACTAGCTTATTGGCGAATGAAAATATCGTGACCATGGAACTTCGTCATTCAGATACCTATGGTTGATAAAGATGACCTGTTTTGTCCTACGTATCTAACAGTCACGAAGTTTATCTGTCAGTCTGCAATAATCAGACACTCGAAATCTACGATCCTGGCCACAGCGGACCCCAACTAGGCTAGGTAGAAGACTACCAACACATTCAATGTCAAACATGACAGTCGATTGCAGTAGTCCAGGGGCAGTTGATTGCAGTATTACAGAAGCGTGTGTATGTTAAATTCACAAATGCAACACTCACAGTAGGATGCTTCCTGTTGTCATCGTGCTGGCTGTTCCGGCCGAGCGTCCCGCAGCGGTTGAGCTGGATGTAGAACTCGTAGTAGTCGCGTCCTGTGCCGTTGATGTACATGCAGTCCGGGTCGTACGAGTAACCTGGGGACAAGCAAGGGCGGTAAGGATTGTGGATGCCATGTAATCGTTTTACATACATAAATAGCTTCGTCCTTGAAATCTGCGTACCTACCACTTCGGGATTGCGCGTGTGATAATATGTACGAGTATGTGATACATATCAAACCCATGGGCGTACGCCAGCCCTCAGTTCGGATAAAGGAAATTTTGAAAAACTTAGTAAGTAGGTAAGTAGTGACAAATGGCTAACACGTCGCCTACAGTCACGGACCAAATACACTATCGCATTGTCGGGCCTATTTATCTTTGCAATGATGGGCGTTGGGAGAGCTTTAAATGATAAGACTGACTGCGATCTAAAAGCCCTATTTAATAGCATTACATGAACTTATATACTATGGGAGGAAGTGAGTGTGCGTGTAAACAGATATAGGTGGTGCGCACACTACATCTTTTTAAGTTCTAAAAATATGTATATTTTTCTCTCACAAGGCTTGGTTCTCGGTAAGATGTCCACGGGCATGCTGTGCCTAATGGATAATTCGGCCCTGATAATACCTGTTTTAGAAATGTAAATTTCCTTCATAAACAAAAAAGTGTTTATAAGTTTATAATTTAAAAACAAAAACACAACAATTGTTGTATTCAATAAATGACACATATAAATACATAAAAAAGAATACATAAAAAACCTGAACATAATTACAAATTATGTAATTGAATAAGAAAGAATCATATGTTTACGATCATTAATCAAACACAACTATCATTATTGCGTCTCGAGTTCACATCAGTCGCAATCAACCAACTCCACTTGTCTACACGACGCATGTTAACTGGTAATAGTTCCTAGATAAAGCTAATAGCACCTTTATCTGCGATGACTTCGTTGATTAGCCTTAAGCAGCAGGCGCCGAGTATGTCGCGAGTCTGTTACTCGACATTACTTGACTATGATTACATCAGGTTTGTTTCCCGACACCCTTTGTGTAGGTATCTCAGATCGAGCGTCGCTGTGAAATGTATAATCCATTGCTTCTCAAGCTATAAGATCTTTATAAAGCGCAAGCATCAGTAAGTATCTAATATTCGTTAACTTATTTCACTCAAATAGATGATGCACGAAAATTCGAAGCAAGTATTATTTTAATGACGGTTCCTGATTAAATATTGATATGGCAGTATAATACCAAGAAGATAGGGTAGTCCTAATCTAAATGTAGCATTATGAAATAACGAAATATATTCACATGTTCTGAATATTTTTTTTTCTGTCTATCAAATAGATACCTTGTATCCTCTAAAGACCATAGATATTTGCAGTCACATGCAAAAATATTACTCGATATTGTCATATTAAAATCTCGTATACTTATATAACATACCTAATCATCGATCGCCTCGTGTGACTCGTAATGTAACTTAAATGGCATTGGCTTTATCCCGCGGCGTTGTTTGCTTTAATGTCCCCTTTTATGTTACTGGGATATAATGTTCCTATGTACAATTTATGATGAGAGGTTTTCCTCAACTTAGACGTCCAGAGGGTTAACTCTATGACCGGCATAACTATTCCCACAATCGATAGTATCCGCGAGGCCGGTGCAACAATGTAATAACACCTAACTAGTTAGCCGTAATTGTTTTATCTGCCGCTCACAATGCCGGCTGTACTGTTGTTATGATGCAGATAAGCTGCTTGTTTCAAGATTACAGGTAAGTGCGAAGTTAACAAGCTGTTAGTTTGAGCTTAGACCCTTCAGCTTTATTTCTGAAAAGTGCTTAGACACAGTTCAAATCATGTCTTTAAAAAAAAGCATTAATCTTAAAACATTATGCACGTAACTTTATTTGGTTTTCCGATTAAAGGTAAAAAAAAAAAATGCCAATTACTGTAAAATAGTGCATAAAATTAATGCCTACCGGTCTAAATCCAGTCTAAAGAATAGCCAACATTTTAAAGTATATGATAAGATATTTTACCATAACACAGGTTATCTGTAAAAGTAATTATTATTTTATCTAAGGCTACATAAAAAAGGCTTTTGAACTTTGAACTGAATGACTGTCTAACGGATCAAAGCACAGCCTAAATCGCTAATCATAGAGACCTGAAACTTGGAGAGTGTGTATGACGTAGGCATCCGTTAAGAAAAGATTTTACGTAATTCTCCCCCTAAGGGAGTAAAAAAGGGGGGGAAAGTTTGTATGGGATAACGTAATTCAAAATCAACAAACCGTCCAAATTGATGAAAGACTCGTTTCGTATTATATTGAAATTCATCCCCCAACAGGCTTAAAAAGGGTTAGGTAATTTTTTTGGGGGTGTATTTGCTTCAAAATTGATATTTTTTTATTTAAATTACATTTTATTTTGGCACATGTTTGAAAACTCAATCTGATTTTATTCAAAAAAGGTTGAACTGACATAAAAGCTTGGTGCAGTGCAAAATAACCATTTTCGAATTCTACGTGGACGAAGTCGCGGGCAAAAGCTATTACAAATATATAATACATTAGCTAGTTACCTGCTGAATATACTAGTCCACCGAAAGACCCGTTGAATCCAACTCTTATCTTCATAAAATCATCTTGACACTCCGCTTCGATATCTGAAACACCAAACAATTAATTTTAAGAAAGAACTAAATGTAAAATAAAACTGGTAAGGATTAAATTAACACATTTCAATCAAGGTCTAAATTGATGAGTACTGTCATAAAAGTGACGAAGTGATTTGTCTTACAATACGTGAATGTAGCGGGTTTTTCCAGTGGCGGACTAAGCCTGTTTTAGGTCTAGGGCGGCAAAGAGCTGTACGAGGCCCCTAGTAGGGTTACGAGCAGTGTTCCTTGACCGAAATTTGTGATGTTCCATTGTTTCATTTAGGATGATGAGAAGTTGGAGATGATAATATGAGCCCCCCCCCAGGACCAGAGGCCGGGGCGGACCGCCCCGTCCGCTCCCCGGTTAGTCCGCCACTGGGTTTTTCATAACTAATGCAATATCCAACTTTAATTATCCCAATTAATTTTATCTCCCTTATATGCAGGATAATACCTATGAATATATTGCAGATGGAACGTAATCAATTCAATGTTTTCTTAAAGTCAACGGCACCTGCCTCGCTACGCTGCAAAAAAAAAGTTCCACACAATTTTGACTAGTCTTACTAATAGCGTATAACTATATTTTCTCAACTAAATATCGACCTAAACCTGTTATGTTGGCGCCTACCATTATCACTGTTATTTTTAAGCAGTTTTGAGGCATAATTATTGACATTAATTTTATGTCGCATCCAACGGCGCGACATAAAATTAATAAGTAGATGCTGCGCCACGGTATGTTTGATGATCATCAACACGGTGTGATCTTATTGAAAATTAGATAATGTTTGGAATATCCTATTCCAAAAATCATTTATGCCTATGCACCAGGTTTACATGAGCCATGGAACAAATCAACAAACCGTCCACATTTCGCAAACACAACGCGCACGCGCCGCTCCGCGATAACATCTCAATTTGTCCACCTGTGCGACTAACACCGTGCGCACGATATGCTTATTATAATTTGGCACGCGCATTACTACGCATCCTGTGTTTATAACACTGAAATTATTTCACAATACTGTAAAGAGTACGATGACTATGGTATTGCCAGTATAAAGTAGAGGTACATTATTGTAAATTTTTCTCGTAAGTGCATTTGTTGTTTCCATTGCTCCAATTGAATGATTCCCAAAAGTGGTTTACTGTTACTTTCAGGTCAGATGAAACAGTATAGCAGCAAAATCATCAATAAGCCAATCACATTATTTTACCAGACCCGTAGCAGTTAACCGGTTGGGGTCCTTGCTCAATGATTTCAATGTTAAGAGCATAGGGAGGTCCCTGTGCTCAAGGGCCCCCGGAGGCTCCACCTACAGGGGCCCGTGGCACTTTGACAGTCTTGTCACCCTACTGTTATGCCACTGCCAGTCTCCCTCACATTGCCAAATGTGAACTCGGATAATATGCCTCCTCAGACAAGCTCTTGTTAGCCGTTGGGCTATTACTCCTTGACCGCCACCACTATTTGATCCTTCAGAGCCGGATCAAGGCCCTTGACCACCGTCACTATTTGGTCCATCAGAGCCGGATCAAGGCCCTTGCATAAAAGCGTAACTTTTGTTTGAGTTTTTCTTAGGGATGTTAAAAAATACCTTGACCCAAGAGGGTCCTTAAAGTAACGCTGGGCTCGTGGCGTTTGTTACTCCTGCTAAATGGCTAATCTGGAACTGCATAGTTGAACACATGATCGTGTGCGAGGGACTCACATTGCACCCGGCTCCCGTTGGTGCGGTGGCGGCGGTACTCGCGCTCCCAGGCCGGCGGCTCGCGCCAGGTGTTGTCCACGACGGGCGAGCGCGGCTTGATGCTCACAGGGATGTAGCTGTTCTTCTCCGACAGGAATACCACCTGGAAAACGAATACCATTTAGAATTCACCTATAAATATTTAGAAATTTTATACGAACTTGGACCTTTAAGTTAAAACTAGGTAAGTTGTATAATCTGACATTACATATTTACGTAAGTACACAAACTAGACAAGTACGCAACCTAGAAGAGACCCTTAATGTGACCTGAAAATGTCAACCAAAGAGCGCCGAAAGACAATCTCACTCTACACCCGTTAAGAACGGTTCTGTACCCAAATAAAAACCTTCTGCCCGGCATAGAATCGAACCCACGTCGCTGCAGAAGCAGACACTGAGCAATTCTACCATTGGCGCCATCAGCTGAGACGATGCGCGTTGATTGAAAGCCGCGCTTAGTCTAACACTAATCTGCAATCAATCACCGCTGTCCCGTTTCTACACAACCACTTAATAATTAACTACAAGATTTTTTCTCACGACACATTTCACAGAACTCACTTCATTAGATATTAATAAAATTAGATCTTTGTTCAAGCTTAAGCAAGAAAAGGGATAATCGACATTTAAAAATTATCTTCCTCACTTTGTTTTTCATCATAAGTTCGATTGGAAACTTTAGCAGAGTTGTAAGAACGTCTGACTTGAGTAACACATAACACGAAAAAGATCGATTAGTTTACACAAAATGTATAAAGATTTCAATTAGTAGTTAGAGTTCACTTAATTAGTGAACTCTAACGACTGATTTTTAAAAATTGTAACTTATTTAATCAGCAATCATTTGGCGTAAAATAAATTATTTTAAACTTATTGATTGATTGTATATTTAAGGAAAACCGAGATAATTTTCAAGAAAGAAAAACAGACAGAGAAACAGACTAAGGTAAGTGATGCAAAATCATCAACTTAGGAATTGGTATAATAGTCTCAAAAAATTCTTATGATTTATCTAAATTTTCGGTAGCGCGTTTCTGAAATCTCTATCAACTATAGGCACCATTAACTCTAAATGCACAACGCACAGACCTACATTACATTCAAGCTCCGTCTGAGTCTAAAGGAAGATATTTAATATCAAATCACATTAAGAATCAACAGCACATTACAGAAGCGAGACAACTGGTGTTTTGTTAGGAATATGTTAGATCGCATCAAGCGCAAGCATTGCTGCGGACGTGGAGCAACGCTGATAGCCCTGAGATAAATAACTTAACAGCCGCCTTCCGCCACACTCAACTTTTGACTGCAGCCACACACACAACCTCCTCTAATTACCCATCACCACCTCACAAATTAGCAGCAACATTGACCCAAAACATGTCGAAAGTCTAACAGTAGAACGAAAATCGAATTCCCTTATTGTGACCGTCTAGATTGCATCCATTATCCACTCGGCAAACATTCAAAACAAACTATCGAATTACTGACAGTTGATAAAGCACCATTTCACAGTCACGACCCCTCGAGAGTTTTGCACAAAAAAGTTGTAAATGGCAGTAAGTGTGTCAGGGCGGTTCGCACGGCGTCTCCGTCGGCACGGCGACGCTGCACGCATTATCAAATTGGGCCAGTGGAGTAGAAGCTGCGCGGGCGGCTCCACTCCGCCTAAATTGGTTCCGATCGCAAAACGACCAGCGCGACGCGCTATTTGTTACCGCCGCGGGTACTTAGCGTTGTTAATACTTAACAAAAACAAAACGTCATCTACATAGTTCTAGAGAAAATTGCAGCTCAACGCCGCTAGACGCATTAGCTTAGCTATTTGGAGAAATAAATTACGAATATCACACGATTTCATTGGATTCAGCATTCACCAAAAAGTTTATATGTAAATATGGTATTCAAAATTGGACTATTAGTTCGACTAGATACGCATTTTAAATACGTATTACCTATTTCACAAAATTACCAACGTAATTTCAATTCAACTTAAACTAATTATATAGTAGTTCGTAAGCGTAATACAAACTCAACAACCTAGCTAATCTCAGAAGCTGTGTTCTAAACAGAGTCTTTTGTGATGAGTAAAAATCCTTTACATATACTTCAATATTTCATGTCCAAGTTCTGTGATAACTCTTTAGAAATTGGTTGTCAAAAAAGACGTGATGTTGATAGAAATTATATATGCATGTTTATTAATCAATGCCTCTAATATTATCAATCAGAGCTTGCCACTCCCGCTGATTCTAGAACTCCTAGAGATGACGACTAGGACTTTTCCTATCCATCGTAATCCTCTTTAAGATTATATAACCTCTAGGAGAGACTTTATTCAGCATTTAGCATCCATTAAATAAATATAGAATCAGGAGGCTAAATAATACATCCAAATTTATTAAGTACTAGCAGCGCCCCGCGGTTTCACCCACATAGTTCCCGTTCCTGTAGGAATATGGGAATAAAATATAGCCTATGTTACTTCCGGATAATGTAGCTTTCCAATGGGGAAAGAATTTTTGAAATCGGCACATTAGATTTTGAGTTTATTCTTTTCAAACATACACACACACACACACACACAAAAATACAAAATTAGAAATATTTCCTCTTTACATTATTAGTATGTAGATAGTATAGATTTTAACTTTTTTTACCATATTAAACAAATTGGATACATTGAAGTTTTGACATGACCTACATACGAGTACTGTCACGCCGCTATCGCTGAACTCTGTTTACCCCACACAGAGTGGAAGGCGCAGTAAGCTCTACACTACACTTTTTTTTAGAATAGAATAGAATTTTTCGTATAAAACGTGTTTGGTTATACGAAAAAAAGTGAAAGAATAGTGACAAGTGGCTAGCTCATCACCCACAATCTCAAACCTAATGCCCAATACACCATTTACGAAATGCTAGACAAGGAACACAGCTGGCGCATTCTTTTTACGTCCTAGACCAACACGGCTTTGATCCTTGCCTCCTCAATTACTATCACACGTCTCCATTCTAAACGGCGGGGAATGAAAACGAATCTTGATAAATTTCACGCGCCGCATCACACCCAAACCGCCAGTTGCCTGAACAGTGGGAAGGAGGAGTGTTATGTGGGCCGACAGTTGCATCTAAGAGTGTTCATGGTTTAAATGCAATGTGAGGCGAACAACAGCTAGCTCATCACACGTCGCCGGCGACAGGTCACCGATGATATCGCAACGCTTGTGCAAACGCTCATATCGTTCACCTCTCTCACGACCCTGATTTTGTAATGCTCATCAAGTACTTCGAGATACGGTGAAAAGGAAGTGCGCCACTGAAGCGCAGGAAAAGAACCGTTCTACCGTATTAGGGACACAAGCTTAATATACATAGATATTGTGGCGGCGTGGTGCAATTTTCGCAAATTTTAGATTAAATTTAATTGTATCCATTAATACGCGGACTCAATCCCATGATCAATCTGCAGTACACATTCTGCAATAAATATTAAACAATCAATGTGTGACTTCACATGCTTTGTTTTTCACGCAACTGACCACTCATTTTAAAATTAATTATACAAGCAGTAGAGAATGATTAATGAAAAACAATTTTAAGTAAATTTAGGTAGTAGGTTAAAAATTTACCAACCATAAAGAAAAATACTCAGAAAATCTATAAATTTCTTATATTTCAAACAAAAGTACAATTACAGATCCGATAAAGTAAAACACTGTTAACTCCTTATCAAGAAAGTATTTATTTACATAAATAAGGCTACACAGAGTTTGCCAAGGTAAAAGATCTGACAAGTAGCATGTGCCCCACAATTAACAGCTGACCGGAGTAGCAGACCTTTGTAACGGCCGGTACATCTCATTCAGCGTTGCACAAGCCCCCATTGAGCCGCCAAGAGCCTACATCTGTATCGACGTTGCAACACGTGGTAGCTGCGGTACCTATGCTGACCAAGATCGGGAGTGCTCATGCGTGGAACAACTTCATAACTATGTTGTTAATGCTAGGGTTCAATTCTACGTGGCGTCATATTACGTTACGACATCCTCCGAGTTACATTGTTTTACAATTGTAAATTAAATTAAGGAAGCAGATATATAGTGGTGTTTATATAATTAAAGCTGCTCCAGTTTAAAACTGATTGTCGGCTATTATGTAATTTGTAATAAAGATAAGGTTTGTTTAATTAAATGCGATTTATGGTGATCTAACGCGTGTGCAACAAATGTAATTAAATATAATAAAATAATTACTAAGTAATATAATGCTACTAAAGTTTTGCCTTTTAAACTTCCTTTAGAAAGCTCAGAAATCCGTTAACCTTCCACATTTCAATTATAATTTAAATGAAAATAATTGTTGATAGGATTTCCTTCCTACAAATTTCTTTTAACAAATGTAAAGAATGTTATATTGTTACACATTACTACATCATAATTATATTATATATCTGGGTCAAGATATTATTAATTTATTAACATGTAACATCAACACACCTTGTGCTATGGTTAGTACTTAATAAATAAATAGGTACTATCCTAATTACTTCAATAGAATAATAATAAATAAATAATAAATTCTCCAGACTGACACACCAATTCCCTAGTTCCAAACTAAGCTTGTGCTTCTACTATGGATACTAAGCGAACGGATAGACATATTAAATACGTTTATAAACGTCCATGACTCGAGTACAAATGTCCATGTTCATCACACGAAACTTTTGCCCCTAGCAGGATTCGAACCCGCGACCCTTGGTTTCGTGGCCAGGGTCTCTGACCACTCGACCAACGGGCCTGTCAATAGAAAACCTCAAAGTCACTTAAGGTAACACAAAAAGAAATAAGAACAACTTCTAAATACTTAAGAAAGAGGAAAAGCGCCATCGGCTTCATTTAAAGTTCCAATTAAAATTCCGAGAAAACCTAAACAGTTTCACCTACATATCGGAACCAGGTCTGTCAAACGCGACCAAACATCCTAACATCGGTTTAACTCAACCGTAAAGCTAATATTATTGAACAATGTTCCCAACGTAAATAAAAGACACTGTGTCTAATCGTGTCTCGGCCAAAGTGTTGCCACCAGCTGGAATTTTATCAATCACTCCATCAATATCGGAGCAAATGGGTTTAAATTGGGGGCCATTAACCGAACCTTTCACCCATTTCCCTGGTAATTGTTAGTAATTGTGTGGCGTGGTGACGACTGCACCGAAAAGCTTTGACGCCATTTATCCGCGCCCTCAAATCGCCAGACAATATTTTACAAACCGCAGATTAGAAACACATTTCACGAAAAAGTGAGAGTGGGGACGCCTAAAAGCAAATGTACCATAAAACCACCAATTCACTGGGACACTGGGTCACATCACATTGTCGTCAAACTATGCCAAAGGTGGTTAGAATGTGCTATTTAGACTATTGGCGACCACAGAAGCCTCGATTTCCTGCAATTGACGTTTTTAATGAGTTTTTTATGAGCTGTAAAAGAATTTAAATCGCGCAATTAATGTACAGGCTCTGTAATTTACACATTTTGCTTATGACTTTTTTTTCATTTGACCGAGTTTCATTACTTTTTCTCATGCTACTTAAGTGTTCGGGGAATGTAGTGCTTTACACATTACGGGCCATTTACATTAACAACATAATTATTGGCATTCTGAAAGGTCGCCGTGTCAATAGCGTGTTATTAGCATCAACGTTACCTTACTCCCGACCCAACTTGCTATTATTACGCTTGTGTTCGTTTGTCCCTAGAATTTTACAACTAAATCACAACTAGTTAGTCATTGAAAATACTCTAAATGGTTTCTCGGAAGCTCTTTTCGATGTTTTAACATATAACTTCACTGTGACTCTTATGAATTTGGCGCAATATGTTGATTGAAATAATAGTAATAATACATAATGAACTATTCAAATAAATCTCCAAAGATTGTTGAAATTTCTCTTTGACCAACAAATTTAACCTAAACTATGAAGACAAGTAAAAATGTAAGTCTGTACCTACAGAACAGTTTTGAATAAATTATACAAAAACATGTGAGTTCCAAACAATCCACACACTTTATTTCCCTAAAGTCCGATATCATTAAATTATATTTTAATCTAATCTGGGTAACTTTTAAAATACTAAAGTTTTTGTTACTATAAAGTAAATCGAGAAATACCCACTCCAAAGTTTATATCAAGGGTTAATACTTTTATAAGTTTTCGCTGACATTCTCGTAATATATTTATCAGAGAAGAGCCCTTATCCGCACTTACACTTATAACGTATTAAACCCACGTTCCCGTACGGTCCTAATGCGCGGACCGCAACCTCCATCAAACTTGACACCACTACTCTATTGCCCCTGTGGGTAAAAGCACTATTTACAAAGTCATTAACGCGATGGAAGGGTTAAACTACCTACGTATGTCGGCTACTAGATCTAGATACAGTCCATTGTTTCAACTAATCTTTGTAGTAGTATCGCTCACCACAAAAACGTATAACGAATACTTACCTACACATACGATATGATCTAAAGATTTTCATTTAATCATCAAACTTGAGATTAAGTACAAAAACACGTCTCCCGTCTATCCAGGTACCCTGTGGCCATCTTGTTTAAGTGAGTCAGTTTTTACAATGAGTTATGTTGTTGTATACTACTTGTTCATAAAAAATTTGGAAAAAAAAAATTATGAGTAGCTGACATCATCCTTTAAGATGCTTAAACAATGTTCGTTTTTAAACATACACGTTCATATCCAATAAAATGAGAACTTTACTTATGTTGGATATAGTCCCATTTTAATCTACTACAGTTTGTTCAAACATTAAGCTCTCAACTGAAGGCCATCTTTGTACGAAAGTGAAACCTTGTCAATTACAATGCGTATAAGATGGTACACGTGGAGCGAAAATGTAGGTACTTTTATTCTCCAAAACCTATTCCAAGGCAGCGCTAGTAGCTTAACGGCAAGGACACGTGACTTGTATCCAACGACTTCGGGTTCGAACCGAGCACGTAACTCTGGATTTTTCAAATCTGTGTACGTATTTATACAAACAGCTCAGCGGTGAGGGAAAACATTGTGACGAAAACAACACATTCAAATAACTATGGACTTGTAACCATAATCTTAATTGTCTGGTTCCCGATTTAAGGATTACGATTGTCAGATCGGTAGTCGCTTTAATTTAGTATTAATACAGAATAGTTAAATCGTACATTATGGTCTAAGCAGCTGCCGACTAAGCATGGGACATAACTAACTACTAGGAAGATGATGATGCCCTCTTCCAAACGTGAATCCAGAAGGGAGGCTTAGAAGGTCAAGCTCTCAAATGTACCTAGCCCTATTTATATGTTACTTTCAAGGTACATACGATCTAAAGTAAAACCTCGTTGGAAAACATTCAATAAATAACTTTACTTGAGAGCAATGAAATAAAAAATAAAAAAAAATCATGGCTTGAGCGAAATGTGTCCAGACCCGTTTTTTTATTAGAAAATTGATTCCCCAAGGTGGGGTGCAGTATGTCCAACAAAATAACGGGACCCAGCCTGGAATCAAGGGAATATTAACATGTGCATTTACAGCATGATTCCCATTATTTGCTACCTCCGATGAAATCATTTCTATCGTATAATTACTCCATGTCATCAAAATAGTGGGATTATGAGAACAATGAGGTTTCTAATCTCACCATTTCCTTATTAAATTTTTCTAAAAAGAGTAATATTTCCAAAAGTTACATAATTTCAAAATAATACATAATTTGTAGGTACTTTGCTGCAGGTATTGTAAGCAATTTTTTTAAATAGTTTTGTATGAAATAAAAAAAATAGGTGCCTATATTTTACCGTTATTGCCGAGTTCAAATGATATTGAGATGAAACGTTATTCTTATGTTTAATTTACTTGATATTTCTTAATTGTCTTAGACGAAGAGTTATATAATACTCACCGGATCTTGTTCAGTTCCGTCCGTTTTTAAGGCTTCTCTGGTTTCATTCTGGAAAAACATAATTATTTTATTTATATATTCATTTTACACGGTAATGGAGCGATGTTCACCTAACCGTAAGAACACCCCCACATTCCAGCGGTATTGATACGACTAATTGATTATTCAATCTTTGTAAAACCTATTTATAGATACTAATATCTAAAGAGATGAGGGAAAACATAATGATCCTCGCACATTGTGTAACCATGATCTTATTAGTCTAGGTCCCCATCTAACTTTTGTAACTGACGATAAGGGAACAGTTTATTGCTTTTTTCTTATATCTAACTAGCTGTCCCGGCGAACTTCGTATCGCCCAGTAATTGACATTTAACATTGACAGATACGAATCCCACCGTTTTATATGAGAAAATACTTTTGCTTTTATTTTGTTTTATCGTCAATTTTTCAATGTTTATAATAGTTATTCTGTTATTCTGGACGAAGACAAATCCAACAAATCAAAAACAACGTAAATCGGTTCAGCCGTTCTCGACTTATAAGTGGTGTAACAAACACGACTTTGTTTTATTTATATAGATAACATGAAAATGATTATATCTAGTAGCATGATAATATAAAAACGTAGAAGCAAGAACATACATAAGTGAAATGAAGTCCTACATAATTATCGACTTAAAATCAATAAAAAATATGTTTTTGGAATTATAGCACTTTTTCAGGCTTTTTATCGGTTCCTAAGAAAGCGGAACATACATGCATACTTTCTTATTTATAATATTAGTAAGAATAGTGAGGGTATCTCACCTTCACATGTTCAGAGGCTGGTGAGGGGTCCGGCGGGTCATCCCCCGACCCTTCATGTATCTCCGAGGATGTTGATGACGAGCTGGCCACCACCGACACCTCGGTAGACAGGTCTAATGATTCGGCTGATGTATCACTTAAATGTTTCTCTAATGTGTACGTTTCCTGGAAAGAAACAAATCGTAGTTAGAATCGCAATAAAATACCTATATATAATACGAAGATACATACTTTTAAAAGAAAAAATTGTTCTGTTAAATGATTTCCAAAGCTTTACAAGAGTCGACAGAGTAATTCTTACTTATAAAAGTATAGATGAACAACGCATGAGTCTATAACCAAACTTCTATAAAGATTATAGTTGGAACTTACTTTTATTAACAGAAGCAAACAGCAAATAGCAAGATACCTGGAACAAACAAAATTCGTTTAAATATACGTAGATAACAAAGAAAACCCAAAAGAATTCTGTTTGCAAAAGATTACAGACCATACCGATATTACATACAAATCGAATAAGCTTCGTGATACATTCTAATGATGACCAGCAACAGTGGTGTCTAAGCTTAACCAAACCATTGAGAATCGTGACGCCAGAATTACCCAAGTTTATTGTTCTGGGTATAATGCGCTCGCGGTAACCGGTGGCAAGCCGGGTCAAAAGACACGGCAGAGTAATGACAGGCCAGGGGAAGCTTAATCATCGGGCAGGGGATTGAAATCGATATCTGTATTAACGGCTGCGGTCGCCAGCCATCAAATTGTTGTTTCACGCGCTGTTTGGTGGTTAGGATTATGTAATTTTATTTTAAACTATTTTATTACTGTAAGAAGTTTTTGCTGTACCGACTTGCACGCAGATATTTAACCAGTATATTTCGCTTCAGCTTTAATAAACATTAGACGAGACTATGCCTATTTTAAATTAACAGTTATATTGCACAGTTATATATTGTGTGATAATAGCATTTTTGACACTGGTCTGAGCTCATGTAAAATGATCAGATAGGTCATCAATGTACCTACTTCTACATATTTTTTGGAAAGAAAACCGAGCAAAATTTTATACGGGATGAGGATTACACATCTATAGCTATCTAATTTTTTCACAGCGGGTAAAAAGTACCGAAACTAATTTAGGAGGCAACATCCCCGTTCCCTTGAACTCTTCAAATAATTTGACATCTCATAACCGCAGTCAGTGAACTGCCGAGGTCGCCAGTCGACCGTTACCTGTGTCCTGCAGAATAAATGATCTAAATTTAGTCGAAGTGAATCGATCAAAATCAAAAAAATATAGACATCCTGAACTTTGTTGAGTAACAGCCGTGACTGGTTTGTAATTAGACAATTAGTGCCGATTAGAATGAAGATGTTGGTCAACGACGCGTGGCTAGAGACCAGGGGAAAAAACATCTGTCAACGAATTAAGTTCGCGACAAGCTATTAAGTACTGTTCTGTGCTTACGCCTCAATGAACTATTAAGTTGGACGTTTTTTATCTATTAAAGCCTGTAATAGATTAACCCTTCTGATATTATAAACGTGAGAGATGATTAATGGACGTTTGTAATTTTTTTACTCGGAAACTATCGAATAATGATGATGAAACTTAGGTTTGATGTTTATTACCTTAGTAGTATTCATTCACATTGCAATAACATGCTATCATTTATAAATATAGTACGTAAATTAACAGTGTGCTTATACAGGCACAGTTAATTTTCTTAAAAATCTATTGATAACATTAGTTGTGAAAGAAAATGTCGTTCATAATGTATTTTCCTTTATTTCACCATTTAAACTTCCGTCACAAGGTTCATTACGAAGCGAGAACATAAACATTTATTATGTTTCTGCGAATGTAAAATCGTGATCCGATTTGTCTTGTCACTGGACAAGTCAGATCACGATTCTAATAAACTCTAACTAGTAGGTATCAGAACAGAATCATAGTAGTTATTTTCAAAGATTTTTACACAGTTAGAATCTGACTAGGGTCTATATAATCGTACCAAGGATTGGGGTCCAGGATTCGAAAATTACGGTAAGTATGTGTAGAATAAGCATAAAATATTAGTCAAATTACCAAGTATTTCAGTTTATCGATTCTATGATCCTATCCTCTTAAAATAACAAAATAAACAGACAATTTTTTTATAGAACATTATATACGTAAAAATATAAAGCCTTAGAAGGTACATCTTAACTGACTCGTAAAATATCACAGTTTAAAAAATATTACCTACTTATCCGACTTACTGACGAAAATCTATTTTATTATACTCTATGAAAGACCCTACTATAGATAAGTATTGTCGTCTAGGGTCGTTACAAATATCTCTCTAACCGCTAACTATGAAGCGTTTCAACCGGGTAATACCAAAGCAAGATTTTAAACATCTCCCATCCTCGAAAGACTTTCATTGACAAGAACACAAAAAGACGATTGCAATAAAAGATTGCAAGTTACAGCTTGTCCCGTGGATGCGCACGAGTAACGGGTCGGTATCGGCCACGAACCGATTATGGAGTTAACGACCATTCGGTATCGATTAATTGGCCTCTCGATCACGAATGGTCGAGTGCAAGAGAACCGAGGTTTGTGACATAAGACACTAAAGGCGCTGTGTCTTGACTTTGACGTGTTAGAATTTCCTCTAACGATACACGCTACTAAATTTACGATCTTATTTGTAACAACATATACATTTTTCACTCCAAATAACTCTAGGGGAATGTTTACAGTTCTGCCAGTCTATATCTATGCATTTTTGAGGAAATCTGCTAAATTATTAGGTGCTAATTTTACTGTATGTAATTTCAAAAGAAACCGAGGGACGTATGGGTTCAGTTACCATAAAATATTTTGATGACAAAACCGTGCCGTATGGCGTTCGGTTCTCTCTGCCTACCACGTTAGCGAAATGGCGCGAAGCTACTAAGTTAGTTAGTTTCAATGTCATAAGAAATGCCATATCACTCTATCAAACTGCCACTAGATTTGATATTTTTTTCGATTTACAAACGTTTTCATAATCATAATCATTGCAAACGGCCGAGCAACTATATTTAATGACGTTCTCCGAGCACCTTACGCGATGTGCGCGCATGCGCCCACGCAGCGCGTTCATATCTTTTGGTTGAGCGCGCACTCGTAGTACCGTAGTCGGAAAGGTAAACACACATTTTAAGTTGTACCTTAACAATTTTTATTGCTTTACGTACATCTTTATTATATCCAGTGGAATGTGTTTTGCGCCATCTAGTTGAATTCGTAAACTGAATGTTTCGTTCTCCAAAAAATCACTCCAAGTTGATTGTGGTTTATTTAAACCATACCGATCGCGGTAATAAATCTATAGATAGAAATAAAATACATAAAAATAAAAGCTCTCTTAGCAACTAAATTGAGTACAAAACACTTGCAACGTAAATAACAAAAGGATATGTTAAGCAAATTTTTACAAGAAATACTACCTGCTGAAAAATTTACTAACTGTGGTCTGACAGAAACTGGCAACCAGCATTTTTTTGGGCTCACCACTCTACTTTTACTGTTCTTACTTCTTAAAGAAAACATGCATTACTCGTAGCAAATGCATTTGTGGGTGACGAAGGTCCATTTCCGTGAGTCTCCGCATGCTGGTCGGTCGGAACAGACCGGCCTCGCAACATTTCCCGCCCGCGGCCTCATTACCGCTTCCTCGCTACTAGGCCATCTTGGTCAAGGCCGTTAATTACTCATATTACGAGCGCAATTACCAAAACAACGCTTAGCCCGAACGTGTTAACGGACGTCGCGGCGTTACACTTGGTTAAGTGTATAATTAACTTGGTTTTGTCCAAGCTTCAAAGGCAAGTCGCCCATTGCAAGAGGTACTACGTTTATCTTTTTTCTTGTTTTTTTTTGTCGCGAGGAGATTAATTTAGATTCCCGAATGATGAATTAAACGACATAAAATGTTACGGATGGACCATTCGATTTAATATTTGTCTAATGCATTATAATAAAATAACTTTCTGTCATACTTATGTATTTGACTACAGTTAAAACTTTGTAAATACGTGGAAACATTTATCAAAAGTGTTACATATACATCACGCCCGTAATTCCTGACGAGGAAGGCAGGGTCAAATTAAAGCTCTAACAAATAGTTACATGGCAATGTTTCATTTTACTAAATATAATTTAGTCAAATGTATAGTTAAGCAAAACATACTCTTCCCAAAATATTGCATAGCATACGATTTACATAAGAGTCAAAATTTATCAAGATGAAGTCGCAGTTCTAACCTAACCTAAACTGCTTTTTTAGCAGCAATTCTTTCTGTAGGGGCCACAATTTACATCTAATCTAGCTTAACTTAAAATAACTTAATGTATGTACTTTAATTGATGAAAATTTTTTGGCCAATTTGTCAAACTGACGCTTTAAGTTCAGTATGTGAAGTGACAATTTGAGCAAATATTATTTGGAATATAATATTTTCCAAAATAAATCATTTGCTATATTAAAATTTGTCTTAATAAAACCTGACTAAGTAAAATTTTGCCAAATGGTAATAGGACCAAATGAATTACTTATGTGCGAAATGTGCAGTTGCTAAAGGTTCATTTAGAAAATGAAACTTAGGCGATAAGTTTTTAGGACGTGAAATTTGGCAAAACATAATTTGGGCAAAGGGAGAGGTGCCATACAGCTTACATTATCCTAATGCTCATCCAAAATCATATTGTAGCAGGAAGCAAATACATTTTTGAATCCTGTATTTTATCACCATATTGTTATATTAAACAGTTATTTTTATAATTTCACGTCACATAAAAGATAATAAATGTTTGTAGTCAAGACGTTCACGCGGTATCTTTCGTCATGACGATAAACAAAAATATTGCACAGTCGCAATAAAAATTAATGATAATTAACGTAACAGAGAAATCAGCATCAACACTAAGATTGGGATTTTATTTAGTTTTTTTGTGAGACTGCCAACAGGAAATCTTCTTATGAATGGAGTAGGTAATTTAAAATTACGAAAGGTAACTTTTTGTAAAAAGAAAGGATTAAACTAAAGAGACATACATACTCAAAAGTCAAAACCACTAACACATACAATTGAAAATTATTCTAAACTTGAAGATCTGGGAATAGAAACAGAATGTTATAGAACATCATATCAATCACTTTTGTGATTATTAGACTTTCGATATCATACATTTAGGCAATGATGTATTATGTGTATTTGTATAAATTCCACATGCTGTTCTTTTAGGATAGCCATGGAGTAAATATATAAAACATGTTTGATAGCAATCCTTACTGCGTCTGACCGGGAAAACTTTGGGAAGCCAATTCTATTCGTTATGGATTTTGCGGGCATAAATAAATAGCAACATTTTTATATATAAATATTTGCATCGGAAGACAATCAGATTGTGAGATAGATTTTCGTCTGCGAAGTCGACTGTAGATCGGATTACCTCATAGTCAAGGTGAAGCCTTCTTACTTCTATGAATAGAAGACCGAACACTATCAGTAGATAAAATCTTTCCAACTGTGATAATAAAGCTGTCTCTTTTAAAATTTGTATGGATGTCTCCACGCCCAGTAACGTCAGACGTCAATTATGTTATCATTAAAATGCATTATTTGAACTCATTTGTCATTATTTGACGTCACGTGTCACTGTTAAGTTTTTCTAAGATTTTAAACAATTATAGAATAAATAGCAATTAAAGAACAACCCTAAGCAACATTTTAGACTTTGCTCTTTCATGTTTCTCTAATTGCCATTTTGCCAAATAAAGCAGCATCTGCGAAAAGCCCGCCAATAGCTCTTAATAGCGAATCTGAGGTGTCAAGTGTGGCTGGGGGGCGGAACGCACCGTTAGCGCGCGACACGGCTCGCGTGACATCGCGTTCGCGACTCGAGCGATAAACTGACGACTGGCTCGCTAATCGCCTCCTACGCATACGCCACATGTGACATCCATTGAACTGCTTGTACAAGTCAAATACTTTACAACGGGAATAAGTAATTGTCTGATAATGTAATAGTAAAAAGTAATGTACTATGTATTACTTAGGTTCACTAAGGTTGTGCGCATGCCCATCGTACCCATGACGATGGATCCTCGCTTGAGAGCTTCACATTTTCAGCTGCCCATCAAGCACTTGACATCACTATTGATTTTCGCAATTTTGTAAACTGACGACTACGACGACTGAGTTGCTAATCACCTCCCATGCAATAAGTCACATGCTACATACATTGATCTCCTTGTAGAAGGGAAGTTCTTACAACGAGCGGGAGTTTCTCGATGTTTAGAGCCAATTAAGATTCTGAGATTGCTATTCGTAATTCGGTAAACTGACGAATGGCTCGTTAATCGCCTTCCATACATACGTCATACGCGACATCCATTCAAAATGCTTGCAGAAGTCAACTTATTACAACGAGCGAGAGTTTCTCGTTGTTTACAGCCCGTCAAGCTTCTGAGATCGCTATTGCTATTCGCAATCGATAAACTGGCGACTACTCATGCATACGTCACGTGCCACATCCATTGACTCCTCACAGAAGTCACATTACAACGGGAGCATGAACTTTCATGAACGGCTCCGACCTTGAAGGTTTGGGGCACCGCTATCCGAAAATTAGACATATCGGACTACTGATTTACTCAGATACGTAGCATTTTAATCCACCCGGAGAGCAGTTTATATGTCCGATCTAGATCGATCAGTTTTGATCGGGACAAAAAATTTAGATAGGTAGGTACTACTACTTATAAGATAACAAATTTTTATCAAATTTAACAGAAGATTGCAACCTCCCGTGCTATGTTCAAAGCCCTGTCATTACAGAATCCATTCAATTTCCGATTCTTAATCCGCCTTCGTCAAATCTTACTCGAGTTTTTGCATTCTAAATTTCTAAGTTACAATAGTCCCAAATTGCCTCAAATCTGCGTCATAACCGTTAGTTAATGTGGTCAACAGTAACAATACAATTCAATTGAAAAGAAATGAACATAAATTTTGTTTTCAACGCTACAGTTTTGTTGCTACCATGCTATTATTATATACCTCGTAGATCATTTGAGTTTCATACAAAAGTCGTTGACTCGTATAGAAGAATGTGACAAAATTGTTTTTTTTTCTACCAATACCTAGTAAAATTTTAATTGCAAAGTATTTTATGGAACATCATACTCGTGTTTTATGTATGTAATACTTATATTACGATAATTAAGTAAATAAATTATGAATAAAATAAATAAATTCTTAAGACTGTCATTCACTATTAATGACATTCTAAGTCATTCACTATGAATCACATAGTCCCAAACTAAGCTTATAAGCTTGTGCTATGGAGACTAGGTGAACGGATAGACATACTTAAATACGTTTGTAAACATCCATGACTCGGTACAAATATCCATGTTCATCACACGATACATTTGCCCCTAGCGGGATTCGAATCCACGACCCTTGGCTTCGTGGCCAGGGTCTCTGACCACTCGACCAACGGGCCAGTCAAGAGGCTTCAAATTCGTTTTATTATAAAAATTTCATTAAATGCTCATATACTTATGTTTGTTTGTTATCAACTATTAATTGAAATAGATGCCTACTTTACAGCGTATTATAGCTTAGGTATTGGACATAGCCTAACGACTAATAACGACTGAACGTCGGGAAACAAGGGCACCACAAGTCGTATCTATAGGTAGATAGATAGGTATCTCAGGAAGTATGTACCGGCTGGCAATAATTAACATTAGCGCAACGAATGCTTTATATTTCGATTAAAATCAAATGTCGATTGAATATACAACGAGCTCATTAATGTTTCATAACGAAAAACCGAAAGTGAAAGTGTCGTCAGATATTTATTGATTTATTTATAACATAATATATCTAACTCCCTGTCACTTAATTACGGTACTCATATGGAAAAAATAATACAATCATCGTCCTAGCGTTATGTCCCGTGTTTCGACGGGGTCCGCTTAGACCATGATCCAGGTTTTACCGTCGAGCTAGTGGTATAAATACGTACATAGACTTGAAAAATCCAGATTCCATTGTATGGAAAAATACAATATGAAGATATAAACCAGAATACATTCAAAGTGATGAGTAAACTTTTCATCCCAAGCTTAATTTCACAGCTTCATTTCAACTCTATCACTTACACGCGTAGTGAGTCTTAAGGCTGCTCAATTGATTGACTACGTTGCTACGTGCTACGTACTCTCAGTATTGACAATATCTCTTAACTTCGTCTTTGGTTAGGATCATGATCGCATTTACGGAGTACATACTAGCTTTTTCCCACGGCTTTGCTCGCAACTCATGGACGTAGCTATATCTTCTACATGGGTTTTATTTCTAAAATGTAACTAACAAAAATATTGCACGACTTCTTTCGTTGTTTCCTAAAGAAGGGCTTAAACTGCAAAACCTCCGCTTGCCTTTTGCCAAATATCCCCTTTTTCAGGAACAGTACTTTTCCTGTAGCTTAAAGTAGTGTTAATCTGGTCCCAGTTTTATTTTAGGAAAAATAAAACTAAAACCTGCCTCAATAGGTACGAAAATATTTTAAATTTCTTATGTGGTTCGAGTGAAAAATGTCGTACATTAGCCCACACGCACAAATGCACTGATGGGCTAAGTAGAATGCATCGCATGACATTTTTTGAATGAAATTACATATTTTATAACGCCTATAAAAATAACTATTATAATAATATTAAATTAGTCGTATTAAAATTCTAGCTGTGCCCGCGGTTTCACCCGCGTTTATGATTAATGTTATGTTATATAGCAGCCTTCTTCGTTAATGGTCTATCTAACACTGAACCTTTGAAATCGGACCAGTACCTAGTTCCTGAGATAAACGTGTTCCAGCAAACAAACAAAATGTTCTGCTTTATAATATTAGTAAAGATTTACGAGCTTCAATATCTGGCTAATTTTCCAACAAGCTTAATTACTGACAAAAGATAAAAGTTACAGCTATGAAAAAAGTAAATCAACAACCTCATTTTAATATTGAGAACTACATACACGATGTAAAGAAAAACCTAGTCTTATTCGGTTTCAAAACCGAGAGCAATAAAAATTGTTCATAAGGATATCTATAACTGTTGTACGAATCGCGTAGGTAACTACTTTGGTACGGGTTTATCCATGTTTAAAATTTTAACAAACTTTTCTCGGAATCGTGAAAAGCAGATAATTAAATTCGAAACGAAACGCCAGTCTCGTTCACCTGTAAATTAAATTTAAAATATTTAACTAGCCCTATCTACTTAAGTAGGTATAATATTTTTATCTTGTATATCAAACTATGTGTACTTAGGTACGTACAATAGTGACATTTGTACCGATACCCGGGAAATCCAAATACCGGGTCGGCCCGAAAATTTCTAGCTGGTTATTTCAATATTGAAATTTAGTAACAGTCCGGAGTCAGGAAGTTGGCGGTTTAATCACCTCCGTGCCTCAGAAAGCACATTAGGCCGTTGGTCCTGCGCCTGATCTCTCACCGGTCGTGTCGAATTGCCGTCTCACCGGACTATGAGAGTAAAGAAACAGAGAGTGCACCTGTGTTTGCACACACATTTGTGCACTATAACATCTCCTACGCAGTTGGCTAATCCTCGTTGAGATTGGCCGCCGTGACCAATATCGGTTAGGAGGACATGTACCGATTCAATCTGATTACGCAGAACAGTATTTTCAACCTTGGTGTCCCTTAAATGTTGTTTATTATATAATCAAGTATTAATTTAACAATGTGAACCATCGTCACCTTCGAATTATGAACTTGGTGGTGACTATTCACACGCATTGATAGAATTGTGCGTTACAAAATACCAGCCACCGGCAGGGCCTTTAGATAAAAATACAATGAAGCTATTAGCGTGCAATTTTAAGGAGTTATTAAACAAAGAAAACGAAAACAATGCTGCTATAAATTGATGGCTTGCGGTAAACCGACAAATCTATAGAAAAATGTCGGCTTTATGAACTTCGCGGCATCTGCCTGCTGGAGCCGAATAAGCGATGGTCTTTATCCCATTCAAGCGTAGCGGGGTCACAGAACTAGTACAAATATAATTTTGGTCCGCGCCGAATCTCCACAACTATTTAATTAATTGTTCAACTGTACACTTTTTTTTTCAATGGAATATCTGGCATTGGGTTTATTTATTTCCTTTGCGTTCTTAATTTTTTGAGAAATTTGTACATTGCTACTCGATTTCAATTTAATATCGATCAATTTGATTACTTTTCTATTTAATATGTTAACTTAAAAAGGTTTTAAAAGAAAACCTATAAAAATAATATTGGTAAGCAGAGAATATAAATTAAATTCAGTCGATATCAAGTTTACGATCGGCAGCATAGGAATAATTTCACATGATGAACAATTTTTTCTTAGAAAAACTCAAGAGAATACAATTTTCGTAATATAATCAAAATTATATTTGAAATTTTAAGAAAAACTAACAAGAAACCGGTAATACTAAATAGTTTTGACGTAAATGTTTATACTTATACTTTTCAGCTGCGATGACTCACAAAGTACCTACCTTCATCTATTTTGTAATTCATCACATTTAAAAAGTTGCCAAAATTTTTTCATTAGGTACCTTAATTTAATATCATAATAATATTCTTCTATTGAATTTATACCAGTTATTTGAATTGGACCAAAAAACATATCCTAGTGTATATAATATATAGGTATACAATAAAGAAGGAAATCTCCAAACCGAAATTCTAGAAATTTTAAAATTCGTATGCTCCACTTACCTAGCCCTAAGCACCATTTTGCACGCAACGTTAACACTATTGGTACACAAATACTGTCATCTACACTACACTTGAACTTCGTGCACAGTTTCGCGAGTGCGCGGGAGCCGCAGTGTTGTACCGCGATGTGCGCGCGCGCCGGTCGTCCGCTCAGAAGTGGTGGCCGTCGGCGCAGCCTCCGCTTGCCTCCTCATCCGCGAAATAGTTCCCGCTGTAGTGAACGCGCACAAAAGGGGGGCCTTAATCGTTTCCTAAACCATTTGGGGAAACAATGTCCAGGTGCGGACTCCGCCGTTCCGCTTAATCCGTCTTCGAACGGACTAATGGCTTAGTTCAGAAGCAATTAGACGGTGCGCTAATGAAAAACAGTCGCTTAACAATATTTTGGATAACAGTATAGTAACGACATAACGGCCTCCCTATAAGTCACTGTAAGCGTACCTGCGCGAGAAAGTTGTATTAAATCTTAAGCATACCACGCGTCCAAAACACTATTTTTAAATACCCTTAAACCTGATATCCGAGAATACCTAATAATTTAAATAAAATAGTCAATATCGTTCGTACCTGTATCAAACCCTAATTAATATTTCATCGAAGGTAGAGCATACAAGAAAAGGTTTTCTTTACATTATTACGTAAATCTGCTGAATTGGTGACAGGCCCGTTGGTCGAGTGGTCGGAGAACCTGGCCACGAAACCACGTCGCGGGTTCGAATCCCGCTAGAGGCAAATGTTTCGTGTGATGAACATGGACATTTGTACTTGAGGCATGGATGTTTATAAACGTATATAAATATGTCTATCCGTTCACCTAGTATCCATAGGACAAGCTTATAGCTAAGTTTGGAACTAGGGGATTGGTGTGTCAGTCTGGAGAAATGATTTATTATTATTATTAATTATGTATTTATATTATATGGTCTACCACACTTTTGTTATCTTAGGTACTCTAACATGAATAGGAGTCATATAAGATTCATTTGAAGTAAACTAAATGATTGTCATTGTTTTTTCTTAGTATAGAAGTACGTTAATTTTTAGTTAAAAAATCTGCACTTGCAAATCGCTTTATACCATGGTCAAAATAAAGACGTTTCACTGTAATTTACTCCATTAGACCCGCTCATTTCGGCCACGGCTGCTTAGTCACTAAAGAAACAAAACCATTTTCTCTTTTCAATCTTTATTCATATCCTGCATTGTGAATATCTTAATTTCCACTTGACACTACTTGCTTGACTTTTATCAGTTTTATGGTATCTACTTCGTTTATGTTTTACAGGATATTATCATGTAGAGAATAAATATGTTCACAACACGACACTTAGTTTCAACAATCACGAAAATTTTTAGAAGATTCCGATCAATTTTTCCATGCGAATCACTAGATTGAATCCAACCACCAAAGACGTTAAAGTGACTACGCCAATGGTTATCTTCATGGGTCTGAAAACATACAATTAATTAGTTGTAGTAGGTATGTGTTATTTAACAAAAAAAAAATCTAAATGCTTCTTTCCAAACATAGCTTATCTAAAAACAAATAAAACAAAGCATTACTAAATTCATGTTTATGAAGATTTTCGTGCATCTATACTAATAATTAATAATTTGCTTCAATGATTCATAGGTATATAGATATTCTAAATCTGAAGAGTTTATTTGTTTGCTTGAACGCACTAAACATAGGTACTACTGGGCCGATTTAAAAAGTCCTTCGGTGTTAAATAGCCCGTTTATCGAGGAAGCCTATAGGCTATGTAACATTAACCACAAACGCGGGTGAAACCGCGAGCACAGGTAATCTTTAATAAAAATTAAGTCATCTTAACCATAAGACCACTAGCCATCCTAAACTCATGCACTCATAATAAATTTAACTATAGGTTTAGTAAGTAATGTCGGGCATCTAACATTATAGGGGTGGAGTTTAACTTGGTCTGTTTAAAACCAACTTGTGCACAATGCGTAAAGTGACTTTAGCAGTCGGTAATTATGACATCTTGCTCATTTAGACTGGCCCGTTGGTATAGTGGTCAGAGACCCTGGCCACGAAACCAAGGGTCGCGGGTTCGAATCCCGCTAGGGGCAAATATTTCGTGTGATGAACATGGATATTTGTACTCGAGTCATGGATGTTTATAAACGTATTTAAGTATGTCTATCCGTTCACCTAGTATCCATAGCACAAGCTTATGAGCTTAGTTTGGGACTAGGGAATTGGTGTGCCAGTCTGAAGAATTTATTTATTATTATTATTATTATTTGTTTTCATTCCTCTTAAGAGAGCAGTCAGAAATAGAATGCTAAGCCGAAGTAAAAGATTTCAGATTTCAGACTGCGGATCATCCCAATAACTACAGAATATTTGAATTAATTTTTTAATGGTGCGTACTGTCTTGTCCATCTACAAATATCGACAGATTTTTTCTAAATTCGATTATTGAAATGGATTTGAATAAATTTCACATATATATAGCAAGCCAAAAATCATTAAAGTAGACCTTGCATCGAAAGTAAAGTAGAAAGATTACAATACAGACTTGTAGGCATAAACCCTAATACACCGTTGAAAGCGAATGCATCATGATTATTGTAACCCATTCAAGACGACTTAGGTAGCGCGCCTTTCACTCTTGATCGTGATCTTCAAAATACACACGATTGTTGCGGTTAACACTATCATCTAAAAACAATTATCGACTAAATCTGAGTAACCCACAAAACATACGCTGAATCAACATAGAGGCAAGGCATGGTATATTGACGAAATGGCGTCACAGATGAAATTAAGTTCTGCGTTCGCGCCCGCAAATATATTTGACTCCACTGATGGTCAACCACAAATTAGAAATGCATGAGGCACTGAATAAAGAATATTAAAACTCTTTGAGCAAACAAACGATTGAGCAATTTAAAATTTCAATATGCTCTTGATAATTTTTTACCCCTGACACTCATATCAAAGATGAGATCAAAATTTAGTCCTACAAAAAAATGCCTGCTCTCCTAACTTTGCAACATTTATCGCTAAAGGTTCCGGTGTCAGTTCCCGCTTTCTTCTTCTACCAGCATCTTGCTAATCGATAAGGCCAACGGATCTCTTATCCTAACAATCGACTTGCAATTTTTATCACTCACAATGTCTAACACTACACTTTCTGCATCGACCTGCTGCGTCACAAGCGAGCCTCACCCGTCAGCGTTGTGGAAGTACAGCGCACTCCTCAGGGTGTAGTAGACGAGCTGCATGTAGCAGTAGATGAGGTAGTAGAGCGCCAGCGCCGTGGCCGTCACCGACAGCTGCACCAGCTGCACCAGCTCGTACACTATCTGCATCGACCTGCTGGACTGAAGGTTATACTCGTAAGTCTCATTAAATTAAGTACTCTGAGTAGCTGTTCACGGTGACCGGTGGATCGAGAGAATCTTTTAAGGGGGTGAATTAGAATCAAGTAGCTTTTTGATTTGTATAGAATTGTTAACTCACACACTATATCCGCAAAGTCAGCTGTGTGAAGTCAAAAAAATCCAGTGTTATAAAGATTTATATTAGGTAATAAATATTACCTAATATAAACTAAAATACAATTTGTGTAACATGAAACCTCTAGCCTGAGCCAAAGACTGACCCAGAAATACTTGCACCTCAAAATCCTTATTTTCAATTTAAATACAAAGTACGCATCTAGGTACCTACAGTCTAAGTACTATTATCTCAACTCGTATCACTTTCAAGTCCACTTGCGTTGGCCAAGTTTAAACGTTATCACTGTGATTTATAACTCAGCAACGGTACGGTATTAGTGCTTAAAACTGTTAAGCGTACGTGATTCGTACAATTAGCTAGATTACCTACCTACCGTATTTAAAAAAAAATACACAATCAAAGAGCACATGCAAGTTAATCGTACAAAGTATTAAAATTACTTATAACGCGGAAATGTTAAAATTTATTAAAAGAAACAACTTATGCAGTTTAACAAAAATACGATTTGTAACTTATAACGTATCTAACTTAACTTCACGCCACTTCTCTAACGTTCGCTCTTAACCTATAATCTTTAAATCTGCTTTATGACATATAGGGACCCCTTTTCAAATTACATTGTCTCTTTTAAATTATTTGAATAAAAAACGCGATACATTTCAACGGTTAGTCAATCGACAGTCCCTACTAGATAAATACCTAAAAAGAGACCCTTTTTAAAAGCTATACAAAATATATAGGTAATGCATTCTTTTGCCACAGAGAGCAAATGTACTATCTACATAAACACTCATATAAACAGTAAATAATTGTATTACATTATATTCGGAGATAGCGGCAACCCTAAAACATGATATCTAATCTATTGCACACAAATAAAGTAATTAAAAACAAACATAAAATGTTCGTAAATCACCACAGCTATTGTATAAAAAACCAACTTATGAATATCATTAACAAACGCTTCCGTAAAATTACGCCGCCAGACTCAGGATGCGCCAGTTGAACAACCATTTGGTTTAACAAACTGCGAACTGGCGGGCACGCACCAACAGAACTGTACTTGGTCTTAACCTAGAGAGATCCGTATCGCGGGTTAATTAAACATTAACGCCGCATTACGCCGCAACCTCAATTAACAAGGTTCGGCTTCGCGTAAACGTCTATATGTAAATAGTGAGCTGAACCAGTGGTGAACTAAGGGCGAATTTCTATAGCATTAAATCTATATAAGAAGAAAGTTGATAGAAATTTATAAAATACTTTAGTCATTTGAATGCTAGTTATCTATGATTTGTCATTAAATTTATGTACCATCCCAATTTGAGTTCAGAATTTTCTAATTTTCGTTAACATAATCTTACTATATATATAAAGCTAAATTACCACTGACTCACTCACTGATCGGGGGTGTTTTTGGGGGGGAAGGAGGGGGTTTAGCACTTTTTGATGTAAGGGGGGTGGGTTTAGATTTTTAATCAACGCAGCTTTTTTTTATTTTTTTTTCGAAATTCAAGATGGCCGCCGAGTATGGCCGCGCGGGGGGAAAAAAATGTAGGGGATGGGGGGGCGGTCTCAACTGTCTAAGATGGGTGTTTGGTAGTTGGGAATGGAAAAAAAATAAAATGTCAAAAAAACAAGATGGCGGCGGTGCAATCGGGGTTGGAAAAAAAAATTTAGAGTCATTTTTGCGCAGTCGTACCAAAGAGACGCGCATAGACAGTGGAAAACTTTCTTTTGGCATTTGTTGCGGCTATAGTCGACTCGACGACCCCATCCATAGATTATAGAAATTCAATATGGCGGCGGTGCTGGCGGCCATTTTGTCCCGAGAAAAAAATTGGCAATTTTCGAAAGCGTTTTTCGGGTGGATGGCAACACTTTAGAGAATCGCTTGTAAGAAGGCTATGGTGGGGAATTTATTCGAGTGTTACCATGTGTAGGAATTTCTACCAAATTCATGGTAGTTTTCGGGCCATGGGAGAAAATGGAAGGAAAAAAAAATTTTTGATTTTTGAAAAATCGAGTATGCAGTTTTGTGGCAACCCCGACCCGCTTGGGCCTTTTGGTAGATATTTTGGAAAATTCTAGCAACACTGGGAATTATCGGTAAAAAACGTTTTTTCGACATTGTCGTCTTCTAGGAGCTCTGTGGGTCAGAGGAAGCGTCGGAGAAAAAAACAAAAAATGAGGGTTGATGGGTTATACGATCCAGAATAAGGGAAAAATATGGGCATTGCAAAATTCAAGATGGCGGACGCGTTGGCGGTAATTTAGTAAAACTCAAAATTTTCCAAAAATTTGTTTTTAATTTTTCGCATGGATAGCAACATTTTAGAGAATTGCGTTGTATGGGGTAGGGGTAGAGAATTTATTCAAGTGTTGCCGTGCGTTTGAATTTCTACCAAATTCATGGTAGTTTTCGAGTCATGGTAGAAAATGGTAGGGAAGAAATTTTGACGTTTTGCGAAAAATCGAGTATACAGATTTATGGCAACCTCGACCCACAATGGCCTCATGGTAGTTTTGTTGAAAAATTCTGGCAACACTGGTGACAGCGGAGCAAAACATTTTTTCGACATGGTCATTTTCCAAACTCTCTGTGGGTCCAAAGACGCACGGGAGGAAAAAATGAAAAATGTGGGTTGGTGGAGTATACGACCTAAAATATGAGAAAAATATGGGCATCCGAAAATTCAAGATGGTGGACGCGCTAGCGGCCATTTTGTGAAAATTTTACTTTTTCAAAATTTTATTTTTAATTTTTCGGGCAGATGGCGACACTTAGGCGTTTCCTAATGTACTAAGTAGATGTGTGTCTGGTTAAGATGTGTTGCCAAGCGAAAAAAAAAATTGGTAGTTTTTGGTAGTTTTCGAGATATTGCCCAAAAAGGTCGAAAGTAGAAATAACGACTTTTTGGTCAATTCATTGCCAGGTTCCTATAGGGCGGGTTCATTAAAATGACATTTGACTATTTTAATCTCATTTCCATGGCAACACTCGGAGCGGCGGGGAGGTAAATTCCGAAGGCATGGTCTACTTCCAGAGACTCTGGAGGACTCATTATACGTCGGAGGGAAAAAGTAAATATACAGTTTGATGTGGTATATAACGTAGAATGCCTAAAAAATACTGGCTTCAAAAAAATCAAAATGGCGGACCAAGTGACGGCCATTTTGTAAAAATGTGAATTTTTCAGAATTTTCAAAGTGGTTTTTGGGGCAGTTGCAGTTAGCAAAGCTAAATTTTGATAATGACCTTTGTTGTAGAGCTTTATAAGACCTATAGACTGGTTAAGAAATTTTTCCAAATTTTAGGGTATTTTTCGAGATTTACCCCGAAATGTAAAAACTTGAAATAACATATTTTGCCAGAAAATAAGTACAAGGATCTGTCAGAAATGGTCATTTATTTCCATTTCGATCCAATTTTGAAAAATAAATCAACAGTCGAAAGAAAAAAATTAAAAACTCCACGTCATGTTGGTATTAAATTTTCCCATACATTTTGTACTGGAGCCGACCGCAAAGATAAGTTTGTACGAATTTGTATAGGGAATCGGTTGCATAGTATTGCGGTACTGTCTTTATCATATAAAATGACTATGTAACTTTGCGTGAGCATAGGCAGAGTACATTTATTATGCCTTAATTTTCGCAAAGTCCTAGGCGGAGCGCCGCGTAGGGCGAAGCCCGGAGCGGCCAAACAAGTAATGTTATATTGCGAATGCGTAGGCGGAGCGCCGCGTAGGGCGCAGCCCGGAGCGGCCAAACAAGTGATGTTATATTACGAATGTAAAGGCGGAGCGCGGTGTAGGGCGAAGCCCGGAGCGGCCAAACAGTCACAGGCGGAGCGCCGCGTAGGGCGAAGCCCGGAGCGGCCAAACAAGTAATGTTATATTGCAAATGCGTAAGCGGAGCGCCGCGTAGGGCGCAGCCCGGAGCAGCCAATCAAGTGATGTAATTTTGCGAATGTAAAGGCGGAGCGCCGCGTAGGGCGAAGCCCGGAGCGGCCAATTAAGTTATGTTATTATGCAAATGCTAAGGCGGAGCGCCGCGTAGGGCGAAGCCCCGAGCGGCCAATTAAGTTGTGCTATTATGCAAATCCTTAGGCGGAGCGCCGCGTAGGGCGTAGCCCGGAGCGGCCAAATAAGTGATATTATATTGCTAAGCCATAAGCGGAGCGCCGCGTAGGGCGCAGCCCGGAGCGGCCAAATAAATTATGTAATTTTGCAAGACCGCAATTCAAACCACGTATGCGAGGCCGGAGGCCTGGTTCTTTAGGACCCATTTGATGGAACATAGGGCATCAAAAAAAGAATAAGAACGCCATTGCGAACGGTCCAACCCAGCCATGTAATCTAAGCGAGGCCGCAGGCCGAGCTGCGTATCGCGAGGCCGAAGGCCGAGCTCCGCGTAGGGCGAAGCCCGGAGCGTCCGCCTCGCAGAGCTGGGTTTTGGCAAGCACACGCGCAGCGTGTGCGCCAAAAGCTAGTAATATGTTATATAACCATAAGAAGTCAATAATATTAAGATGCAGTTTTCTCATTAGACAGTTCCCTTAACAAGAAAACTCTAACATATCTAACTTAAATTGGGTTAATTTTAATTAGGTATGTTAAGAGTTTGCTTGCTCATTTTATAAATTTCTTGCAATAGGTACTACCTAAACAAAGTTAAATTATAACTGGCCGAAAATTAGCACGCTTTGCTTATTTTAAAAAAATCTGAACATACCTATTTTAATATCAAAAAAAAAATAAGTGGGCTAATGTAGAACTAGATTCCCCGGGACTCGGTAGGCGCCAGTCCGCCACTGCTAATATCGACTAGAGCCTTCGCGTAGTCCGCCGCCCATCCGGTAAATGCTTATCAATATCTTCAAACAACATTGTTAGCGAGGAACAAAAGAGTACATTTTTATTTCACGTTACGTAAACAACGACCTCTGGACTTGTTGGACTGCTTTTTAGATACGATCGCGATTTGTAAAAGTAATTCTTAGGGAGGAGACTTGGACTATGGCTATAGGAAGCTTTTGTAAGTTTTCTTAAACTATATGTAAATCATGTACGATGATTCTCTTTTATTAGTTTAATTCGTCCTTTCTGAAACATTTGGAACCATATTATAGTGGAGTGCCGTAAGGCGTAAAAACTGTAAAACCTCGTAATCCGGGGCCTACAAAGTTTTTTGAAATGACTAACAAGTCATTAAATCGGGCATAAGTATGTTTTTTTTTCATGTGGAAATGTATTGCTTATTTCTCTGAAACATCATTTTATTTTCACTTTGTGATCAATTTTTGAGCTTTTAGTCGTAATAAAATGCGTATTTTGTAGTTATACTTATACATGAAACTTCAGTGGTCTTCTAATAAAAGTTACATTGCATTAAGGTCACGTCGTACGCTCGCAGTATTGAATGTTTAACAGTGTTGAATATGATTTGCGGTGTACGCGTCAAAAGGAAGTAAAACATGCCATAAGTGGAAACATAGATTTAGAATTTTTTGACTACGCAAAAGATACATAAAGCGTGGGAGCGAGAAATCCTGCTGAAATACAAACCGCCCGAGAGAAAAAGAGACAGCGAATGAAGTACCTATATGTCAATGTTTTTGCGAGTAAGAGGCCTTAGCGTCCCGGTCTATTCTACGTCGCAGTGAAATTTGTGCATTTATGTATTAAACCTTGGATTATAATCGAGAATATTAAATGTGCAATTGAGGTGACTTGTTCTGTACGTGATTGTGAGGTTACACAACGGAATAATCCGAATAAATACACTTTTCACAGGTAAATACGATTTTATCATTAGATTTTTTCAAACCATATTTTGTCAAATTGTTGCTAGTAATCAGTTTAGAAAAATATGTTTACAATAGTATATTGATTATATTTGATCTTTCTAAGTATACATCGTGATTATAAACAGAATTGGGGAAAATATTGTGTAAAATAGTAAATAGTTTGGTTACGCTAGTGCTTGACAAAGCGGTGACGTCACGAGTATCGATAAAAACTTAATCGTCTTTTAGCGACATCATGACATGAATACAAAGTTATTTAGCAAAGTTATGTTGTAATATAATTATATTCACATTGGGAACTCATTATCTCCGTAAATTTGTTAGTTAAGTAACTGATAATTTTTCTAGGTTTCCAAGCAACCCAGCATTGTGTAAAAAGTGGATGCGGACTATAGACAGACCAGATTGGACTCCCAGTAAGAACTCCACTATCTGCAGCAAACATTTTGACGGCAAATGACGGCAGCAAAAAAATTGTAGCACAACATATTATTTTTAAATAACTAAATGACACCAAATTAAAAGTTGCTAATATATTAATTGTTTCATTTCATTCCATCAGTCAAAGCAAAAGTCATATCATTTTGTCTTAGTATAAATCATGGACCATATTTCTATTTTTTTAATTTTTTACACGCTGAATATACGAAGAATTTTACCATCTTATTGTTTATCGAACTGCTTAGAATGAGATTTCTTTCCGACGAATTCCAATTTACCTATTATATACAACTACTGATTTCAGTCAATGCCATAAATAATTAATCAAAAGTATAAAAAAGCGTTTTAAATACCTATATTATTAGTATACAACTGAATCAGTCGATAATGTAAAAGTGCGTCTTTGACAACACTAATTTAACTCACACATAGACGTCAACCAACACATGCTTAAATTGATTTTGGTCATGTCTTCGAGCCGTCTTTGTGTATCTTGTACATCCAAAATCTATGAGTGGAAACGAGCGAGCCACACCGTCTCCCATGCAAACGTCTCAATTAGTGTTGCCAGGTGTCCTGAGCTGAACGGTATGTCCCGGTTTCCAAAAGTCTGGTGCAACGTCCCGTTTCAGCCATGATCGAGACTATGCCTAATTTTTAAACCTGCTAATATTAATCAAAATGCCATTTGACTTTAAACGATATTTAGAAACAAAGATATGAATATTCATTATCTATTACGGTGTACTCACATGAAAGTAACTTTTTCTAGAATATTATTTAGTACTAGATTATTATTAGCACAACATTATGCGACATTATCTAACTTTTGCGATAACTTGTTGCCATTTGTTTTAATTTTGCTCATCGCATCTACACTAACTATACCGTAAATAAGATAGCTTAACACGATATCATTCACCAACAACAAATACCTTATTGTTATCGGATGCTAACACTTGAACACGTTGCTGCATTGCATTGCACAGCACTGCTTGCTATTATTATATAATTATGAGCTGAGCTTTCAAATGTTAAATGTTTCTCAATTAGCCATTCGTTGGTGACCATGCAATACCTCGTCAGTGGCTTTTGTTTTAAAATCTAAGTTTACCTTAAATAACATTGAAAATTAGGCGTTACGAAAAAGTCTTATGCGGTATTGTCCTCACCAAAGTGTCGGTCGGTGCATAACTGTCCCGATTTGAAAACCGATATCCCGACGATTTTAAACCTTCTGTCCCATTTGACAGGTTGAATCTGGCAACACAATTCTCAATATAAACAGTCCCAAGCTAAGGGAGGTCGAGAGAAGCACGTTTAGCCCAAAGCAGAGCCGGTACCGCAATTGTGGTCTTCGCAATGTCTACTTTATGCCTCTTTCCAGCTACTTCGTAATTAGACAAGCGTGCAAATTCTTTGATTGTACCTAGTCATGGTGAGGCAGTTAGTTCAAAGTATTGCATTTCATTTTTACTTTTTAATTTCATCCTTGCAAAGTTACAAATCAAACATGCTTCGAAACTGCTATATCTTTTAAACATTAAGTCACGATATTCAAATGTTACCCTATAAGATTTATATTAGAACGAACATTTTAAATATTTTTTCTTATGAATGTCAAACTAAACTAGCTTCACGCCATTACCCTATAAGGGTAAGCATAGATAACGAAAATATCTCATCCCTCAGTAATGAATGCGTTTTTATATTCGTTAAGTAGTTTGAACATTCAAATTGTTAGGTAAATGGTGGAGTTTTACAGCAACCCCAGATTAAAAATATTGTGTGAATTCAATCACCCTAACTGTTTTAGCATTACATAATCAACAAAAACTAAACCAATTTTCGTATCAACATACTTAAAGTGTTGCGTGATATACGATTACGTAAACAAGTTAAATGTAGATCGATATCCCCTGGGAACCGCGGCGGTGGGCGCGGGCGCAGCGTCACGATGCGCCTGATGGTATCAGGCCACGAGCGGCCATTGTTGCCGGGAAACAGGCATTTTACTGGCTTGCGGCTACGCTGCGAGATAGAGGTGTAACACTGCGCTGCGAGATTGCGCCGGGTGAGTTAACTCACTTCTTACATACATACCCTCTCGCTTGCCGCTAAGGGGTAGCCCGAGTACAAGGTGCGATAGGCTCCTTAAACCTCCACTTATAATCTGGAATTGAGTTATATGGAAAATTGTGAAAAAGTAATGATGGCTGCTTGTCGCCTACATTATCACAACACCCAATACACCATTAGTCGCCTTTTACGACATAGGTAAGGCACACAGTTGGTACATTATTTTCGAGTCCCAGACCAACATGGGACTCACTATTAAAATTGTATTGATAGGTATGCATTCGGCGTAATCAAGAGAAATTGAAAAATGTACGCTACATTTTTCTGTGTCAGAGTGCAATTTTCAGTTAATTCAGCGCAATAATCTACGTATGAGTTACTGTGTTGACGCAACTTATATTTTAGCTGAGTAACCCATGTGTACTGCAAGACAAATCTTCAAGGAAACAATCATACGGCAGCCCAGATATAGCTATTCCAGCGTCATAAATGTGCGATAAAGCTCGATGAACTTTCGTGATAATATATTAATGCGCGTACGTCACGTAATGGCTTAGGTACACTCAGTGGCGGACCAAGCCTGTTTTAGGCCTGGGGCGGCAAGTGTTGTACGAGGCCCCTAGTGGGGATACGAGCAGTGTTACTTGCTCAAAATGGGGCGGGTATGATATAGGATGATTATAGGAACTTGGTGAAGGATGATGATGATGATGAAAAAATATCAGTTCCTACTGAATACATGCTAAATCAATTGTCTGGAGATAAAAATTACACAAGTTTATGTCATCGTTATAAAATATGGTTTCTTTGTGATACCTACTTTCTTTAGGTATAAATAAATAGAAACTTTAAATAATAATAATTTCATAGATAAATTAACATCCTACCTTAATCTGCTAATGAGCACATACCTACCTATAACTCGATAATATTATAATAAAAAGTAAACATAATGAATTGAGCACAATAATCCAAACTAAATACATTAGATATAATAGCAGAAAGTTATCAAGCCGTGCATCGATGTTCAATGTAAAAAACACCATCTTACCAGTGCGGTACGGTCAGGCGCTAATAGATAGGGACAGGCTCGCCCGCGGCGCCAACCAGACAAAAGCGAGCAATATCTTGCTATTGTAAGGACAAATGATGCAGCGACATAGTGCAGAGGACATAGTCATGACAAATATAAATTTATTTGATTCTGTGTAAAGTTAGACATTAAGCACATAAGTTCATCTGGCGTATCTACTTGTTTAGATTTAAAGTTTTGGCCATTTACGGTTTTTGCGCTGGACTCTTCATACAGTCATTTAGTTTTACACTTTCTCGCTTATTCTTGTTTCTTTTTGTAATTTTCCGCCCAATTTTAATGAGATATAAATTGGATTAAAGGTGGATGAAGTAAACAAAACTGTGCACAGCATGTGTAATGCAGTATCGTAACGTACGCGAGTCTAACTCGCAGCGATTTTTGGTAAATATTAATTAATCAATTAGAATTTTCCAATACATTCTTAGTTTCAAATTGGATTCAGGGGCGGTTTATTTAACGTGTAATGTACCTGACATTACCGCCGCTATACAATCTAGGCTAGTGCAGCGGTCAATAGCATAAGTATACAAAATGTATGCACGTTTCCTGGTAAATAAAGATATTATTATTGTTTATTATTTTTTGTAAATTCGAAATCTCAGTGGCGGAACTTTGTTGCTATTGGCTGCGTTGGCACCGCGCGGGAACCGCGGCGCCCTCAACGACCGATGGCCGATACTGCGACCCTCGTTATGGTTGCCAATAGTTTCGACTTTCGACTTAAGTACCTTTCGAGTAAATTTCATTTTTTTTAATTATAATATATGTTAATCACATACAAATTCTAGTATAAGGATTCTTCAGGTGAGGTCCCGACCATGTCTGATAAATAACTTTGAGCTAATCTAAGTTCTTATTTCAATTACACTGGTGCCTTTAGGTACTCTTTCACCGGCTATAGTAAAAAGATTTACTTCATCTTATTATCCGATAACTATTGCTTGATGTAATTAGCTATGGAGATTTTGTGTGGCCAATAAGAATACCAAGCAGATTGTGTGATTGGATGGATTGTGTGAAAGATGATATGAGTAAAATGGAAGTGGATAGCTTGATGACGGTTGACCGGGACATATGGAAGAAGAAGACATGCTGCGCCGACCCCAGATGAACTGGGAGAAGGGCAAGAGGATGATGAATAAGAATACCAAGCAGACACAATACTACATACAGATTCAGAGTATGTAATTACATTATCCTAATAATTAAGCTATTAAATCATAGCTCGTTCTTGCACTCGTTTGAAGAAGAAGAGAACATGATTTCCTACAACCCTAACCGATACTTAGATAAAAGGATACAGGTCACGGTAAACAGACTCTTAGCTTTAAAACAATGACCATGTCGAAGAGCATCCAATTAGTGGGATCTTTCTCTTAGGACACACGAGAAACGTCTTTGATAGAATAAAATGCTGGTATTTATTATAAGAGACCAACAAAATCTTGCTACGTTTGTTTGCAAAGTGGCTCATACTCATATTATATATGGGTAAATTTCAATTTCGGTAGAAACATTTAAAAAACTTGACCCATATGTACCATCCTGGTAACTTGGACTTGTTTAAAAGGTGACTATTGATATATTAGGTTAGTGATTGTTTAGGCGACGAGTAATCCTCTTTTCTATGCTTTTACTTTTACACATATCATTCTAACCATTGGGTTTTAAACCAGTTTATTTTTGTTCAAAATAACCACTTTTATGAGCTTGTTCCTTGAAGTCTGCCTACCATTAGGTATGCGGGTGTGAAAAAGGGCTGTATATAAAAACGACCGTATATAATTATTGTAGCTATATTGTATACATAAATATCTGATTTCTATGAAAGATACATACCACTTTTGAGGACTCAATCGACTCATCTTTGTAGGGAGTTGGTGTTGATTCCTCAGTTCTTTTTGGATCGTGGCAGTTCTGGCAACGGGCTGATATACACGACTTGTTATGCTGAAATACACGAAATATTAATAACATGTGATGATAGTGAATTCTGGGTTCGTAGATGGTGAAAGCATTTTTTAAGTATTTGGAAAAGGTCACCTGATCCTTGCTATATGAAAATAGTCATACCTATATTCCAATTTACAAGCAATAGGAACTCAGTGCAATGTGGCACTTACTGCCCAACTGAATCCAAGACCTGTGTGAGATAATATATGTCCGCCTAGCATGTCACAAAAAGAGACTGATGAGTTTAAAATTGTGTGAACGACGAGCTGGCCAGTTGTCATTACTTTTTCAAAAAAAAAACATCTAACACAATTTTATTTTTAGGTAAAAGTGGTTAAGCAGCATACTGGCCTATCGACTCTGCCTACTTCTCAATGGTTGAAGGCATGATGTATGCACGTCGGTAACTGATTAAAGCAGCTCACAGGTAGACAGAGCCCAATGGGGCTTTGTCTACCCCTTCGGATATTTTAGCCGTAATAATATGAACCAGAAACGTATATAAAAACATTTGCAAACGTGCACCGTCGGCGAAGGTGGCGGCGGCGACGGGAAGGTCTTCAGGATTTCCTTGAGTTTGTCACTGGTGCGGATGCAGCCGCAAGCGCGCCGCCAGTCGTCCTCGGGCGTAGCCTGCTCCGCGGGGGGGTGGGCCGCGACGGTGCGCACGACGCGGGCGTGCACCATGCGACAGTATTCAGATTCCATGCGACTCTGCGCTGGCAACTGGGTCAGGAGAAGGACAACACTAGGTTTTAGGCGGAGAATGTGTTCCGCAGTGTCTCACAGACCAAAAGGAAGTCAAGGTGTAAGAAATGTCAAGGATTCTCTCTGTACGAGTACCTACTCGCCGGTCAGAATGAGAGTGGCCGAGCTTAACCAAATACACTCCACAAAATCCTCATCTGCCGAATGGGGAGGACCACAGTGCTTCTGGCAGCTAACTATCACCAGCTTCAGGCAACGGTATGCACCCTATGAACAAGAGGTGATATCCCATATGACCGGTAGTGCTATTTCTGTCCAACAATAGCAAAATTGTTGTAGTTACTTTTTATTTTCAGATACACTTACCATCTGCTAGTCTCCTATTTATCTTTATCAGTTAAGTCTCTCATATCTCAAAATATAGATACGCAAAGAGTATGTACAGGAAGAATACTTGGTTCCATACTTGACTAGGAACCTTTAACGGTTAGCTACATTTTGACTGCCTCGTTGGTCTAGTGGTAGCATGCGCCGCCTAAGGACCAAGGGGTCCCGGGTTCAAATCCCGGGTCGGGCCAAAAATGTGTGGCTGGGTATTTCAATATCGTTGAATTGAAGTTGGCGGTTTAATCACCCCCGTGCCTCGGAAAGCACGTTAAGCCGTTGGCCTGACCTCTCTCCGGTCATGTCGAATTGCCGTCTCACCGGACTATGAGGGTGAAGGAACAGAGAGTGCACTTGTGTTTGCGCACACACTTATGCACTATAATATATCCTGCGCAGTTGGTTAATCGTCGTTGAGATTGGCCGCCGTGACCGATATCGGTTAGGAGGACATTATTTATTACATAGAAAGATAAAGCTAGATTATCCAATTTCTGTTTTTTTTCTTGTAATTATCAATCACCATTATTAACCACATGTATGTACTGACTTAGATATTACTTACTGAAATTAATCTCCTTTCGTTTATTTATGTACTAAATGTATAATACAAGTAAATCAGTGTCAATTTCTCATTTAGATGCCCATGACTTTGGTGACCGATATTATTTTACGGTAATTAATAGGTCTACTTGTTATCCCAACGATTAGCAATTATTTCAGTTACGGTTTAAATGTTTAATGAGTCATTGACCTATTGTTACGTTTGATTTTGAAAATTACAGAAAATAAAACATTTATCAGGACCGACAAATCAATACACACAAGACGACACAGTGACGTTTTATTTTTTAAGTTTATATTTATTAGGACTTCAAAGAGGTTGCAGTCAAATTTAAAACGCCTTTTATGACGATAATAAAAACGTAAATGTACCTAAACTTCGATGTACCTAGGTATAAAATTACTTATAGACGTTAGGACAATTGAAAGAAGATCACATTGGGTATCACTAAAACTTTACCATAATGCAATTAATAAATCTATACTAATATTTTAAAGCTAAAGATTTTGTTTGTTAAACGCGCTAATCATGAACTACTGGGCCGATTTGAAAAATTATCTAAGTGTTATATAGCCCATTTATCGAGGAAGGCTATTTAACATTAATCATAAACGTGAGTGAAACCGCGGGCACAACTGTTTATATATACGAGTATATAAAATAAACTTTTTAGGGTTATGTCTCACAATCCCAATGCTGTGGATTCTGACTTAAGGAAAGTAGTTAAGACTTTGTAGGAACTGTCATCTTATCTAAAAATATAAATAACTTACACAGGGGAACCAGACAAATCCAATCAATATTATAAATGACACATTTGTGTTGTTAAGGTTTTTAATATCCAGATGTAGACGTTTCAACTCCTCATATTTGTAATGTAAACTATCACGCCCGTAATCCCCTAAGAGCCGAATACAATGACCAAAAAGTATTTTAGTCGAACTTTCAATTGAGTTGGCTTAGATTGAGAATGGTGAAAAAGTAATGACAACTGACAAGCCCACAAAATCATAAACCCACCCTATATACCTACACATTAGGCGCCTGCTAAAATGTGTTAGCCAAGGAACAGATGGTACATTCTTTGTAAATCTCAAATCAACATGGGAAGTGTACTATTTTACCCAATAAAAACGAAAAGAATGCAACTGCAATGCAGATAACTCCGAAATTGCCGGACACCGGCCAGCCCGGTGACCGTGCTACGAGCACGTACCGCGCCGTGCGAAACGCTTCACACCTCACCGTGCGTTAACCGCTCTGATTCTCGACAAATTCAATTTGTTTGTCCGATAAAGTACTGTATTACGAGAATTGCGTTACACGCGTTAAGTTAAAGTGCAGTTTGTTATGTCGGGCATGAGAAATAGCCCGGTAAGCTGTTTGTCATCGTGAGTAAGAGCATTGGATTGCATACTTATTTATGCCCGTAGCTTTTCTACATACTTTCCTACATATCGCTGCTTTTCTTTTAGCAATGTTGATGAATAAATTTAATGTTTCAACACTTTTATACAACAAGTTCCAGAAATTTGGAGGAATCGGTATTTTCGCATAAGTTACGTACATTTGTTCAAAGTTTTAAAAACAATTAAATGCATCTTATAAGCTCTCAAAATATGGTAGACTAATCGTTATATGCATTATTTCTATATATCGTATTATTTGAGATAATTGGAAATACGATTTATTTCTTGAAATGAGTTGAAGTAGAGTTTATTTCGATCAAATTTGCGACAGCTCACCAACATAAATGTATAGATCAGCGAAGATGTCCATTATTTACCCCAGCCAGTCAGGCTATATCATTGAGGTATAATATACAGGATTATACCTATATATTGTACTTCCAAAGGTTGCCAAACGTAACACAATGCCAATAAATACTTTGCGCATTACCGAACTGCGAATGAAAGCCATTGTAGAGTTTTAATAGTATTTTAAGTGGCATATAACGGTCCACAAAACGTACGTGAATTGACATCATAAATGTAACATTCGTAAAAAACATATTGCGGAGTGGATAAGTGTAACAGTAAATTGGCAAAAATAGCAAAACTTTGCACCTACATTGTCTACCATTTTGGAACAGACGATTTAAATCAAGAAGTGTTTCATAACGTTCGAGGATCATCCGAAACTAAATTTGTATAACCCAGAAATCATTAAATTATATCACTTATCTGACCTTTTCCTACGTCTTATAAAGACGTAGGAAAAGATTGTATCACAGATTGTATCACAATAAAATATTAATCAATTAAAAGAGAGCCCTTCATAAAAATTACAAGCAAACAACGTGCCTCAATTGTTTGTTACCGTCAACTAAAGAAAACACTTGCGAAATTTTTGTTCTAATTATATCAATTTCAGGATTCCTTCTACAAAGTAACTGTGACTTTGATTACCACACAGAAATTGATAAAAATCAGTAGTTAGAGAGAGAGTCCTAGCGACCTTTTAATTGTGGTAAATTAAAACTGTTTGCCTACTAGTAGGTACACTTGTGACAACGAATTCGCGCGCCGACCAACACGCCCATCGATAAAAAAATTTCCGGCGCTTGCGTGTTTCGACAGTGTGAACCCGGCTAAATCCCGCTCGGCGGTTAGCGGTACAAGCATACGATAAGCTACAATTCCGACATATCCGACCGCCATTCTTAAGGCCTGAGCTGGCGTCGCCAAAACAACTTACCCATTAACATCTACCGTGAGAAGGCCAGTCCCGATGTTACGTGGTTATAATGTTTTTGCATCGCAATGAAGCATAAGACAGCTCATAAGTACCGACAGCCGTAACCCGTAACAATGCCTCACAGACACGAAAGTTACACGTTTTATTGCATATGACGTTTAGTCTTAATGTCCATACACGTGGTTCGGTTATTTTTACAGGTTCTGCTTTGGTTACCTACACTAGTAGATGATATATACATGTATCTATATAGCAGAATGGTAAAACGACTGTTATCTTAATCACAGCAACACATCTGGTAATTCTTTTTGGATCTTCCGACAGAACGGTAACCTAGTGGCAAAGGGAAAAGGGGACGTTGGCACTAGAAAAAAATATGGAAACAGCATGGCTTGATGAACCGAATCTGAGCACAAGAGATTAATTTCCAATACAAATCGTAGCAGAGAAGGGAATCCAGATTTTCAGATGAGATTATAAAAATGCCTTAAATGTACCTATGGCATAGAATAGAAACACAACATATCATCACGCTCATAATTCCCGAAGGGGTAGGCAAAATGAAAGGCCCCTTTAACCACATTCAAAAATAAAAACTAGGCTGAAAATTGTGAATAAGTAGTGACAAGTGGCTAGCTTGTCGCCTACACAATCATATACCTACCCAAAACCCGCCATTAGTCGCCTTTTACGACATGCTTGACAAGAACTAGAGTTGGCACATTCTATTTAACCGACTTCAAAAAAAAGGAGGAGGTTCTCAATTCGACTGAATTTTTTTAAGTCCCAGACCAACATGGGACATGGATAGAATAGAACTCCAAATATTTAAATTTAATTGTCTGTCTCTTAAACTAACTAACTAACTTACTTCACGCCACTTCCCTTACATTTTAAAGAATGGGCAATGTCATTTAAAAATTTGTCGTTCCGTACTTTATTGCACCGATATTTAAATCTGACTATTGAAAAAGCAGCAATAACACTAGAAATATTTCCTAATAAGTCTTCGAGGGAATACTTTGAAGTCACAAATAACGTTAATTCACGGAAATATGTATTGGAGCGTTAATAATTTTGCCAGAGATCAAACAATTTCCTACCTACTATTAAATGAATGCCCTAATGGTATCACAGCTCGAATGAGATTTTATATTTAATCAAGGGTACCTAAAAAAAATAAGACTCACAAGTGTTCGGTGCAGGCAGACGATTCTTATTTAATTTTTTGGGCTAATTTAACTATCAATCCAAAAATATCATAATTACACAGTAAGTCTTGAATTAGATAATGCACAAATATTATATCTTTTACATAATAATGTTCATCGTTTTGAATAACATACTTATTTATGATATTTTCAAGTCTAATGTGGGTACTATATAGGTACATCAAATAATATTTTCAGTAATGATGCTATGCAATAGGGTAACAAGATTAAAATAAAATCTACCATAATCTACATGTAATATCTAAAGATAGGGATTATCCTGGAGTATGCGGAAATAATAAAATTAATATTAATAATCAATAAAGAGCTGTCAACAAAGAAACTTGGCGAAGAGCTCGTAGGGGTCCATTGAATAATGTCGGTAGCATTAACTCACCACCATAGCCGGAGTGCGCGACTCTGGAACCACTCGCCTTCACGCCATAGATAGACTAGCTTCTACCCGCGGCTTCGCTCGTGTGGTACATCGATAAAATATAAGTAGCTTATATGCTGTTCGGGTTCATGAGCCATATTATTATAAGTTTCATTAAAATCCATTCAGCAATTTTGCGTAAAAGAGTAACAAATATCCAACCATCATAATACCTATTACTATAATGTATAAGTATACTATAAATATCTACTATCATGAGAATATAAGAATTTTCTATTCAAACAATAAGTAATCTGGTCTACTTGAGAATGATTTTACCACATAAGGACAACTTTTTATTCACTACAATTTTAACATTTACCATAAAATATTTATGAATGCTGTAAAACGATTTTAAAGTAGACAAAAAATTAATATCATGCTGACGTACAAAATATGCTATTCCATTAAGAAGAACGAGTTTATAAATTGCTGTTGCTGAACATGTTTATAAATGCTTTTCTTCGCCATAGATATACATAATAAAATCGATATCAGAGTTTTGATTTGGAAAAAATAGATAAAAATGGTGTACTTACTTATTAACCAGTCACCTAAAACACATAGATGTGCATAAAGAGCATATACATCCTATAATCTGCTCACACCGTAGAAAAGTGTTTCAAAAGAGAGAATTGTTAATGAGGGAACTACTTAGCTCCTTGCAACACAATGCTGTAACTAAGGCGCAGCCAGCTAGGCACAGGACCTTAAAGGGCGCAAGAAAAACCAAACCAGCATCATGGCTTTGATCATGCGACATCACTACAGAAGCTCTCACCGGGCGCATAAGGCTTGTTACGGAACTGCTCAACTCCAGTTCCACTCGCAAAGCACTCTATCGACAACACAATCCCAGCTTCCGACCACCTGTCGCGTGGCGCGAATCGCACGGTCGTTCAACCGCGCGCGCAACTGGCGTTATTACGCCTCCGCCATCAGCCCATCGCTCCGACCGTGCAATATCGCCACAAATGCGCATCGAGGAAATATTTCTTACAATTGATTAACTTTCGCTCTGGAATGCGCATTCTTGTTACATTTGTAGTACCAACAGTAATTGCTGGATGGTACTCGCGGCATGCCGGAATAGGAGACTACAGGGATACCTACTTACTTCCTTTTCAGTAAAGTACGGAGAGCGTCATTTTTATATTTAGGCCGTGGTGATGGCTTGAAGTCGTGCGTATCTTTTATAACTAATTACTTATAAAAAATCTACTGATTGTTATACGAAGAGCGATTTGCTCTCCCTCATTATGATTTATGTTGTTTGAAAAACTCTTCTCCCGAATCATAGGTTCGGTAGTAAAGTAGATAATTATTAGGTAGGTACTTAGATTAATAAATATAGACGTGTCTTAGTAGTAGTTATCGTATAGATGAACAGCCATCATCATCATCATCAGCAGGAGCAACTACCTACTTCCATGATAAATAAAAGAATAAGTACCAACTGGAGTTAAATTAAACCCACCCATAAACAGCCCATTGTTTACATCAAGCAAACAAGATAAAAATAGTAATCAACTAATTGTAAATCATCCAAGGTGAAATTCTATGTAAATGCGAAAATTGAAGACACCTCTTGAACAATAGCCCGGCACGCAAGGCCGCGTACACAATGGACAGGCCCAGAGCACATTTTGGAAATGCGAAGGTCATGTCGCTCCGATGCTCGATAAGCCCTTCCTGCTTGTTAGCAAAGATAAGTTATTACACGCGCCGATGAGCACGCACCTTTATATCTAGCCCTAAGTAGAAAAGCGGGATTGTGCAACGGCTAATAAGTGTTGCCAGATTATTTAAACTATTATAGCTTATGCCCGCGACTTATCATGCAAAGACTTAAAAATTGAGGCAAATGAATTAATATTAACATTCCTTAGAATGTTTCTGAATAATAATCTCGCGGGGTCACGTTAAATCAGCATTGTGGTAATATATTATGTGCATAAAAAAATAGCTAATTCCGACCAAATAAACAGTAAGGAATAGCGATCCGAACGAACAGTCACATTTTAATATTACCTACTTACGTCTTAGATTACAGAATAAAAGGCAGATGGACCGCTCGGAACAACGATGTGAGGCAAGAATTAAGCTATGAATGCGTGACACACTGTAGGAACATTGTATCCTAGTGTGCGTGTAAGTTTGCCAGGGTATGAAAAAAAGTCCCACTGTATTTTGTGTTTAATGCTCGAGTAATACAATATTGGTTGGTATTGTAACATGTATTTAATTATTTATATTTTACATTAAAATAAACATCTAAAATTTATTTTTTGAAATATAAAACTTTGTAATTATAATCGACATACAAAACATGCAATCTTAGCAGCCTTTATTTTGCACTAATTTCTTGAAATATTGCCTTTTGGCATCTATATATGAGACTCATACTAGCAGCACCCCGCGGTTTCACTCGTAGTTGTAGTTCCCGTTCGTGGGAATAAGGGGATAAAATATATACCTACTAGTTTATTCGTTACATACATACTAATAATCTTTCATCTTTATAATAATAGCGTAGATTACGAGTATTTTCATATTACCTTTACTTCAAGGAAAATATTTCAATGTAACCTATCAACACTACCCAAATTTCATTGAAGTTTTGTGTTCCAAGTAATGAGAAACAAATAACACGGATATATAATATCAAAATATTTAGATAATTTTTACTTAACTATGCAACGGTACTCCGTTTTCTCGTTTTAATTTTTGGAACAATTTTTACAATGTTTAAACACACAAGACGGCATTTTTAAGAATTAATTTAAAACACAGACGTGACGTCTCTATTTGCTTTTGATTTTGTATTTGCTTTGCCGGCCGCACTCTCGTGCCCATGACGGGTCTATCTGCCTTTTGTTCTGTAATCTGAGACTTACGTTATAAAAATAAGTTTGAGACTATTCTCATTCTCTCATCTCAATGGATAGTGTACTTTTTCTGTGTAAAACCTGTGTTTTACACAAAAAGTACACTGTGTTTTACACAGGTTTTACACAAAAAGTACACTATCCAAAACAGGGAATATTTATGGGCACCCTTAAGTTGTGTCGAACTGCATAAACTACAATTTACTTCCTACAATAATCTTGCTAAATAAAGTGTTATCCAATCGTTTTGTCATATTTCGATATGACAAAACGATTGGATAACATTTTGCACAAAAACCGAAGTCTTAAAGATTGCAATCTGCGGATTAATTGACAAATAAGATTTCAAAATTGGCTGTGATTTACTTTTTACGTGGAATTCTTACTTCTAGAGATAAAATAAAACTAAGTATAAACCCAGAATATTAACTTCCTCTGACCACATTTTATACAAGACTCGCAAAATTCTCCAAGTACTCATACGGTAAATACTGAATGTTATATAAGTTTCGAAAACTTTGTTGTAGTACGAATGATGTTATATACATACATGAGTAAAATTAATTACAAATAAACAAAGACAAATTATCTACTTCAATATTTTACACAACTACGTAATCGTACACAAGACAGGTCTAAAAGGTTATCTATCACTGAAGAAGGAAATAAAAACAATTATTGATATAGTAGATATTTTAATAATAAATAATCACATAAATTATTACATTCTGCTGAAGCTACTATTACTTATTTAGTGGGACCAGCCATAGCAAATGTTGTGAATTGTCTAAATGATCTTATGCACTACTAATAAAAATCCATTATCTCTCACTGAGATCGCAATCATATTAATATAACATTACATCACATAAGAAAATTAAATAACAACATTTTGTAAGAATTAAAAATGTTGTATTAGTTTAAGGACGGCAGCAAACGTTCGTTTTTAGATACGCTTCGGTTAAAAAACGTTTAATTTACGTTCAGCGATAAAGATAAAATCCCTTTGCGAGTTAAAGATTTTAAAATTACAGTCCAATAAAGAACGACACGGGCGATTTTAAACACTATTAACTACCTGTATGAGACGTAGTTTGGTTAATGCCTGACGACATAAAATATCAATACTTGTTTAATATTTTCGATTTAAAATAAGCCCATTCATATTAATGAATGAGACAAAGAGACTTTGTAAAGGAGGATGAAATTGGACGGCATTTAATTTATAACACTTCTATCTATCAAGAGAGAAGAACAGAGTGGTTGTACAAGCTTCCTTTAGTTGGTGACTTCATTTCAGTAATTATAATTACAGGGACAATAGTTTAAAAATCCATATAAAAAGACACTTAAATTATTTGTGCAATAGTTACTAAAAATCTATATGAAACGTCATGTATACAAAAAAAAATAACTATGTACTTTAAAATGAATAAGAAATTCGTGTGATGCCTGCTTCTCATAAAATGCTTGTATAATGTGCCTATGTAAGTAGGTATGCTGCCGACCTTCAACTGACACAATAAAAATTGGCAAGTAATTAAGTAGCATCATGAATAAATAATTATCTTATCAAACAATTTAACAAAAAATAAATGTATCAAATTGAAAAGTTTATTTCACAACAAAAAACAAATTTACAAAAACGAAATTCAGATCTTTCATCGGGAATTACCATCAATTCAGTCGAGTCTCGAGAACGATGTACGTAATGCAAATTATCTCAGAGTCGCTTTTAAAAACCTAGCCTACACATATATTGAAAAAAGTCAATTGACGATATTTCCATTTCAGACGAAACATTTAATTAATGAATTCCATTTCGAATTGACAAAGGAAATAACCGTCACAAATAACGACAGAAAAAATGTTTGGAATGTCAAATGTTGATGTACGGCAGACAAACACTAACATCAAACACTAACTTGTGCTCAAGACTAGCCTAATTAACGATACAACACACAATATTGGCGGGCTCAAAGCTATATAGGTACTAATATTACGATTATAACACTTTTAACACCAAATTCTGCTTCTTTTCAATTAATGATTAATAGCGACAAAATGCGGAACTTTGTTTTGTACGATTAATAATGTAGGCAATAATTAATAAACGAGCAATAAAAAATATTCAGGCAATGAACTTATTCAATAGCAAAACTTATAATCCAGTTATCATTCCAGCATAGGCTATTTCACAGATCTAAAAATTTGTACGGCTCGTAAAAATGTTTCGCGTTATCTCAGAAATGGTGATCCGTAAAGTAGGTAAACGTTTTGTATTTACCCATTTACACGGCTTACGGGAATTTTTAGATAAAGCAATACTTGTAACTCGAATAAATAAATGTCTGCAGAAGTGCAACCGATGGGACCTTTTGACATTACATTTGTAACAGATGAAGCTCTTTCCCAGGATTTTTGACTAATTTGTTAACTGTTGTTGTTATGTTTCTCTCACATTTACCACTTAATCCTGTATTCTAAAAAAATACATACTTAATTTGAATAAAAATTACCATCCATCCATCCAAATATTTACCCTCAAAAGGTTTTAGGTAATCTATACGAGTAAAGTGTTCAACTACTGTTTTCAATTATTCATACTTTTGTGTAAGCTATCTAAATGGATCTGCACCATGAGATTTGCAAAATTATGGCAAGCAAACTCCATATTTATATTTTTAATGGATCTCTCGGGAGATGGATGGCATGTTCAATACTTACACACAGAGTTATTTTTATTAAACTCATAACCAACTAACCTACCCGTAATTTGAGCAAGTTTTGTTCTCTAAATGTTCAAGTTTCATAAACCTAATGTGCAAAAGTCCGTCCTTTCAATAAATTTCGTCTTAAGATATACCGTAAAAGGTTGGGGACATTGATAAGTAGGTAAAATATGAAACTAAGAGATTTTAGTCAATTAGAAACAATTATTTCCTTTAAAAACTACGCTCTAAATTAAAAACGTAAGCAAATCACACATCACAATAAAATATTGTCAAATTTAAATATAACGAAATCTGCAGAATTTGATATTAAAACCACATTCAATTCAGCCTACCTACCTTAGTTATAGTAACTAATCTTTCAAAAATATATTCATCCAACTAGATAATTAAGAAAATACGCACAGGAGACACCAATCTGATATTGTTATAACTTTGTATATAGTTGTACATAAGTAAGCAGAGGCCTGATACACTTGTAATGAAATAGGTATGTGGATATAGTTTAGTAGATATAATTTTATATATAGGTACTATACTTTGATATTATAATCGAATGTACGACGGCATATATTTGGACTCTATGATCATTTGTAATATTCAAAATAGCATGGCTATACCATTATAGGATCACAAGAAACAATACATCAGACATACTAAAAACATTATGTATCATAAGTTAAATATCCGTCTACATATAACGATGTGAATTTTAAAAAACATATTCGATTATTGTGATTTCTAATTGTATATCCTATAACCCTATAAAGGTACGACTTCCATGAATTAAATATATTACTGTAACTGATTACCAGTAAACAATACATTATACATTGATTTTATTATAGTCAGTGCTAGTAGTATAGTTTATTTGTACATGAAATAAGTGTTTATACTTAATGATTTGCAATTATCACATATTTAAAAGCATGTATCCTATTTAAATTAACTTTGAATAAAAATGAATGTCCACGTACTTAAATTAAGCTTGAATATACACCCAATATTACGTCACAGCAATATTTGCAATTTATTATCGCTCAAAAACTTAAATGCGTTATTCCGTCAGCTTAATTTCGTTTTTCTAGTCTAATCAACGCTAGCTAAGAGCAGCCTTGGTTTGAAAATACTCATACTTACAACAACTCTAACACTGAATAAATCTAATTTTACACACCTCAAAATTAATGAATGTCGGCAAACTACACACATCTATTTATATTTATGGGCGTCTAAAGCGAGGTTTAGACATTGGGTGATAAATAATTTGGAATGGTGGAATAGCCCTAATCTTAATAACATTTACACATGAATGTGCCATTAGTTCAAAACATTAATTCCCTGAAAAAGATTTCTTTAATCTACTTTTTAGAATAATAACACATAGAGGAAAGACTAGCACAAATAATTCGTTTAACATAAATATTGTCTTTTGAGTCATATGTGAATACGTAGACTTAGGAACATCGTGTTATTATTTCGCATGATTTGTTTTGTTTAAGCTCAAACACAACTTTACCAAATTTAATGCAACATAGACTTACAACTACTTGATAATAGTGTAATTAGAGTAGTGTAGTGGTAAAATTGCCACATTATCTCCACTAAAGTGTGTTTTATATGAATACTAAGCAGCTAAATTATATAACATATAAATGGCTTTACATACGGAATAAACATTTTAAATATGCAGACATAAATGAAAATGGAAGCTATCCGCATCCATATTAAACATCAGTCTCAGTCTTGCTGCTTGTGCGACGACTCCTCCCAACCGAACCGGGGTTCACCCAGTGGGGACCACTTAACAAAAATTTCTTTACATTATACTCCATCCTAGCCAGATCTTCAGGAGTTATTTCTTTATCACCATTCGCTCTAAGACTATCATGCAATCCTTTAGCAACATCATATTCTTCTTGAGTCATCTTGACAAAATTCTTAGGAACATCTTTGCTCACTTCAGTAACTGTTGCTTCACCAGATTCAACTGGAAATATTGTTTCCTTAAGTATATTATTCTGAACTTTTTGAGCAGATCCAGCATGTTTCATTGCCTTATCCTGATTAGCGTGAATGGCAGATGAATTATTATGAACCCAGGCATTATTATTATCACGAGTGTACAATTTAGAAAATTTACTGACTGGATGCGGCATGTTTAGCGCAATCTCGTTTAAGGTTTCAGTCAGTCTGCTCAATTTGCTGTCCCTCCTCGATGTTCTATTGTTAAAACTGACTTCATCCTCTAAAGGATCGTTAAAATTGTTTTGCTGCTCTAAATTTTTTTCTACCCATTCTGCTACTCTAAGTAACTGTTGCTTTTGTAACAATGCGGCGCTGTCGTCGCTTGACAATGAACTTGTGCTTTGTTCGTTTGTAAACACTTTTTTCCCTTCATTCACCTTTAAATGTGTTTGAGTCAAATTTGGATACACATTGACGACTGCTGGCAATGACGACTTATGCGCTATGTCTGATTTCTTATCTAATTTTGGGAAATTACCCAGCGGAGGAAAATCTTTGGAAATTCTAGTGTTCTCAATGGAATGTAACTGTGACATATCGATTTTCCGTAATGGTCTACCATATTGTCCGGCAACTTTACTTTGCTCGTAACGATCAAAATTAAAAATCTTTATGTCATGATTATCGGTAGGAGTAAAACCTTCATTTTTAGAATTTTCAGTAACATGTTCAATATTATTATTCTGAGCATTATCTACATCTGCATTAAAATCATTCAATAGCTTTGCAATTTCTGTCCCATTTTGCTGACTTCCAATACTTTGGGAATTATTATTATTATTTTCGGAATTATTGTTTGAAAAATTGTGCGTCTTTAAAGGTTGCAAGGGTGAAGAAGAAACATTTAACAAAACTGGATTGATAGATGCACTTTTGATAGATGTATTAGATTCTTTGTTATTGTTATCTACATGGACATCTATTAATGTTGTTTCCACTACCACATTTTCATTTTTAATAACGTTCTTATCTTCATTCTTATCTAAATCAATGAAGTTATCGACATCATCATTAAGATCTTTAAACAAGGAATTTTCATTGCATTTGCTTTGACGCCTGTACAAAACAGGAGGCACGTCTGGTTCTGCATTGTCCAACAATATATTTTTGGAGCCAGCTTGCATGCGCAGATGGCAAAATCTTGGACCAGGACCAACCTGAGTGTTCGATCTGTGCGTACTCACAGTTGACTTTGCAATTGATGAAGCTCTACTCATGGCACTTATAGAACTGTGCGAATTTTTCCTTCCAGTTGGTACATCCGCAATCTCATACTTGATTTTAACTTCTTTGGTATTTGGCATTTCTTTGATGAGTAAGTCATCATTGCAATTACTATGAACGCTACTTTTTTTGCTAGATATAGAAGTTTTTGTTCGATCACACAGTTTGTGATGTATAGCTGGCTCCATAGTAACATGGTTTGCTTTTGTTTGTTTTACATCAAGATTTTCCTGTGGTATCTCTGGTTCTAGAATGGTTTCTTCTTCAATCTCCTTGTTATCAGAAGCAATAGAATTATTTTTTACAGCATCAACAACATCTTCTTGGTTTGTTCTAAATGGTTCATTAATAGGTTGTGGTATGACATACATGGGTCCAGTCAAACCGCAGTTTAAGGTTTTATCATTATTGAGTTTAAGAACGTGCGAGGACGAACTCCTTACACTAATATTAGAATGCAGCGATTTCATTTCTGCCTTGCAATTAAAACACAAAGAGTTATTCATATCTTCACTCAGCATTGTTTGTGTTGCTACTGAGTAATAACTTTCATTGTAACAGAAAGGCTTATTTTGCGATTTAGAACATGTACAAGTATCACAGTGTTTGGTGACGGTATCCTGAATACTGTCTTCAAGAATTTTTGACATGAGTGATGCAGAAATATTAAATTCGTACTCACTTGCGTCAAATGTATCGTTTTCATTACCACATTTAGACTGAGCCGAACTTGAAGGTTTAGATGTTTTTGACATGACGTATTGAGACACTCTAGCCTGGGTATCGACAGGAAGCTGCAAAAAAACAAATTTATTACTTCCTTTTGTATTTCTAATAAATACAAGTGCGTTATAGACACAAATATTTGGTCAACTTACATTGTCTAACTTCTGTGACACAAAATTATCAGGTTTGCATTGTAATAACTGGATAGCTAAGTTCATATCATTTTTGTATCTTTCCTGCAATAATGAAAAAATATATGTAATCATAATTTCATACATTATTTAATATTTAAAACATAGAATTAAAAAGGTTGTTTTTAATTTAATAAAAACTTACATTCTCTTTTTGTAGCATACTATAGTTATGTTTTGATTCAGCTAATCGAACCGACAGTGTAGCTATGTCTTTAGTCAATTGACTCTTTTCACCCTTCATCTTATCAACCATTTGCAATAGCTTTTCCTCTAATACTTGATTTAATTTCTGTACTCTTTTATGTGAATCATACAATCTGTAAATAAATTGGAAATTTATTGCTTTAGATATTATCACGAAATTAGGTATAACCAAAATATGGAATTGCCATGTTGTAATGTGGAATAGAAATAACATTTGTTTTTTAATTTCACTACATTCATAATTATAATGACTAGTGGAAACTTAGAGGTATAAGTTTCTATATATTGTATAAGTATAATTGTATAAGCTCTTCAAATCAAACTTGTTTCGACAACCAGCAAAACTAATAAACAGTCCATAATAAACATTCATGCAAATTCACAAAAGATCATGTTCTATATTCACTTTATAGCAGTCTATTTCCACTTATCTTTTTATAAAGTATTTATCATAGTTATCAGTTTTAAATAAAAAATGCCATTCATATGACAAAAATATTTTTTTTATTTTTTGCCAGAAACATAGAACATGTTTTTAAAACCTGTGAACTAATAAATAATGATTTCTAAGTAGTGCCTGTCATCCCTATGGTAGTTGAAAGGGAAAGAGATGCTGCTGGTAGGTGTAATTACTCATTTAGGCATTACTAATGTTTATTGACAAAAAAATGAATTTATTGCCAAAAGAATACTCATTACAACACAGCAATTAAATAAAGCAAACCATAGTACCTTTCATACTTTTCCCTCCATGTGCCTAGTTGTTCCTCTAGATTGTTAGCTCTAGTGGTGCACTTGATAAACTCTCCCTCAAGGGCTACTATGTGTGCGTCTCTCTCTGCGAGGTGCTGTCGCAGGTGATCCACCTCGGCTTGCAAATGCACACTGTCCACACCCTCATCGCAAGCCTAGCGACGATGCAATATTAAAAACAAAAATGAACAAGCCAGTGACACATTTGTATAAAAATATCTACATAAAGTAAAAAAAAAAACAAAAAAGACTGCTTTATTTAATCAATGATAAATTGTACTGTTGTAAAATCTAGCAAAAACTTTTAACTTTAAGAAAATGAAAACCAAATATTGTATTTATAGTATGTAAGAACATTCAACATGCTTTATTTAAGGTGATCTCTTATTTAAAATTGCAATTCTTATGTGTAGAAAAAAAATTGTATGTTGCAAATAAAAATAAGAAAAGCATTGTGCATTGAAAGGTTAAATTATTTCAGCAGGATGTTAAGATTTACTAGTATTTTGTGTTATTTGAATTATCACACAAATAATAATAACATCCCCTTGATCTACATACAAATACTTACTTAAATAGACAAATGTTATTTTAATATGGGCAGAAGAACTAAGTAACAGACATGTCAAGTTGGTTTAACAAAGTCTCAGTCTCAGTACATATTGAAAACAGATTTTACGGTACTTGCATACTACTGGAAGATAACTAAGATACAAAACATGGTCAAATTTTTACCTTACAAGGGGAATTCCTAGTGCTTTCATCCATCACTCAATAAGCTTATTCTACTTCACATTTCACATTATGACACGTCCAATTTATTGAGTTTAGTGAGCGACGTCACACGCAAAGTGGTTTTATTAGCTATTTTACCAATAAGCCACGGTAAAACAAAATAAAATAAAAAATCAATTATCATACACAAGGTGAAATATTTACTTCTTTAAGCCAACTGCCAATGAAATTCGGACATGTATTTATCACAGGTTTATAACTAAACTGATATTGAATCTCAAAAGGATTACAAAATAGGAATTTCCCAAGAGAAAAATTCTGAAAATTCGTGGCTGATTGACGCAAATTGACGTAACGCAGAGTTTCGTCGTCTACAGATTATAAATTGGAAATGTCACAGGAACGTTGCGACAGCGCCCTCTGTTTTCGAACGAACTATGTACAATAATGACACTTGTTTTAATGTACAAATAACGAAATAATTAGGTGCGACCTAACGCTATGTATGACCTATTTATTAAATTCATTTTTTAATCACAATAATTCGTCACGTTTTTTCGCAGGGAAAACTAACCGACATAGGTATATATAAAACTTTTAGTACAATTAAATGTCTTCGCTTCTGTTTTAGCTAGTTACGGATATTTTCCAAAGATGGCACAATAGTACAATATTTTCAGCTTAATAGGAGGCTGGATGCTGATATTGCGAAAATGTAGCACTCTGGGTTCTGCTCGCCGTTTTTAAGCAGTGTATGAATTTGCTTTATTCGCATCATTTAAAAGCTACTTTAACGGAATGTAAGATGGCATACCTAAATGCGTTAATACTACAAGTCGTATCTACAAATTATAGACATTAAACCCTTAAATACTTTGTACTAATATAGATCGCGATGACTTTAACATAATTAAATAGTATGCACTCTAGTGTTTACTAGGTATGCAGTTTCCTAACTTTACTAAAGTACCTAGTGTTAAAGGTAGGTACGAAGTGGTTATTAACACGAAGGTAAGTTTTTTAAAAGAGAAAAGTATATGTAAAGCACAAGCTTTTGCCGGCGCCTCTACTCCCTTACCTATCCTGTGGGATCAGCCTATTTTTCCGAGGCAAGAAGTAACCTGTAGGTAACCTACTTATGTCCTTTCTCGGGGTTTAAACTTTAGTCGTGCCAAATTAAATCAACATTATGAGTTTATCTTTTTATGGATTTTTTCCTCAAGAAGAAAGAAGGAGGAAGGTACACAATGTAACTAAAATTCAGCACTATGCAGAACTTCCATTTACCACAAGAATATACCCGAATAGCATTTAATTAGGTACTAAGTGACTGGCTCGATGGCGCATCTGGTAGTGACCCTGCCCTATGCGCCAAGAGTTGTGGGTTCGATCCCTACCCAGGACAAACATTCGTGTGATGAATACTTCTGTTTGTTCTGTGTCTGTGTCTGATTGTTAATATCTAATATTTAAGTATAAATTTACAGTAAGTAGGTATCCTGATACCTTTCTTATAGTTCAACCTTTTAGCGTAGGTACCATTTCATCACAATATCGATCAAATTTAGTGGGTGGTTAACCGTAACATATGTTTATCTATTACGGTCTGTCTAGACAGATCGGCTTTCGAATTTATGAAACATAGAGGTAAGAATCTACAAAGCTTTATGATTTGACTGGCTTGATGGCGCATTTAGTAGAGACCCTGCCCCATGCGCCAGGAGTTGTGGGTTCGATCACCACCCAGGACAAACATTCTTGTGATGAATACTTGTGTTTGTTCTGTGTCTGGGTGTTAATATCCAATATTTAAGTATATATTTGTAATACCACTGTTGATTCTGATAACTGTAACACAAGTGCTTAAGCTACTTACTTCAGAGTCAGGTCAATGTATGTGTTGTAGTGTGATATTTATTTATTTTATTTATATCGGCAACTTTCATTCTCTTACGAATCTCCTCCATTTTAGATTACCTACCATGGTCAAATATACCTATGGACCATTTGTGTATTGGCCATATTGTGGAGTTTAATAAGAATTGATTTTACATTAAAAATAATACTAAGTAAGTATTTAGAAATGCGCTATCTACTAAAATGAACTTCTATTAAAAACGTCGTAATAGGTAAACATAGCTAGATATCACTATCTTTTAATTGGTATATACACAATATAATACCGCGAATTGATATTTCTTAAGAAAATCTAAGAAATCACTTAAAATAGTGATGATATCGAATTATTCTCGTTACGCCATGATTAAGCAGTAAAATAAACACGTTTACGAATAAATCTAAAAATAATTGCGCAAATAATTATTAATATTATTGTAAGAGTAGCTTGTTTTTAAATTCCGTGTTCATAAGTTTTTCTACTAATTTGATCCAAAAAACATTTAAAACTTCAAATTTCACAACGGCTTGCAATGTCGGAAATAACCTGAATAAAAATAAAATATTGACAGAGATTCGTCGAATAGCAGCGTGCTCCGCAGCGATATTGAACATACTTGCGCCGGCGCACGTCTGAAACTGACGGGGTAGCTATTTCGGGAACCGTCTGCCCTGCTATACACTCTGCTGATCCCACAGTCGACAGTTCTTTGTCTTATTAAAAACATATTGCTCGGTACCTATTTTAAAATTACGTATCCTCGATTTGATTTTGCGCGGATGAAAGTGCGACTTGTTTATAAAAGTATTCCAAAATGGGAAATGTTCTCAGTAGTGCTTCAGACGGAAGGCGCGCCGCAGAGCACGTCACAAGTGAAAGTGAAATAATGAGCGGTTCGAGTAGTTCCCATGATCCAGTGGATAGAGGGAATCTAGATGAAGATGATCTGTTCCCCATCAGCGATGAAGCTCGAGCCAAAACTAAAGAAGATGAAATGATAGAATTCAGGAAACAACTAAGCCTAAAACGAGAACAAAGAAAGCAGATACTTGCCAGACACAGGGCAGAAAAAGAAGAATTGGAGAAATCGGTAAACAATGAAAAGAAGTCAAGAATGGAATTACATCAAACTAATCAGTTACTTCGTGAACTATTAGTTAAGAATAACATTGAGATTCCAGAACATCTTCAGTCTTCCAATGAAGATCTTGATCTGATGAGCACCATCACGCAGATGAGAGAAGAGTTTGAAAACTTAAGGGCGAACAACAAAAAACTAAGAAAAGAGTTAGCCGAATCTAACAATACTCTACAGAATGCTAATGCAGACATTGCAGATTTGAACGAACATAATACAGAATCTATAAAGCAGATCAGTGCACTTAAAGAAGTGGTGTCTGTGAGCAAAACAATGATCGCGCTTCGTGAACAACAGCTCTCTGAGGTAAGTAAAATTACACAAACATACGCTACACAAGATATGGCGCCGATCAAAGACCCTCAAACTACATGGGTAGTAGAGGTAGAGTGCTTCCTTTAAAACCTCAATCGAAAAAGACATCGACCTATAAGCACCATGTGTCGGTCAGGGACCGCGACGCAATACGACGCCGCAGTTTAATTGGCACTAGATGTTGTCAATACGCCAACATTAGACAGTCAACATTGATATGGAAAAACACGTCATTAGATCGTGCAGCATTGTTAGATTATCAGAAAATAAATTTTGCTTGTGGATGATGCTTGTTGCGCATGTGTAACGTACTTCTTGTTATTATATAGATGACTGTCCCTTCTCTATCCAAACGTAGTGTCTATTTATTTTGGGTAAATAGACAATACGAGACTATTTCATGCAGATTACTCCTCCGTTGATTTGGACAATATGAAACATGTGAAATGATGATGGTTTTTGTTGTAATAAAAAAATCCCATAGAACCCACTTACATAATTTATCCATATAATCATAATTAAAAAAAAACGCTTAACTAATAAGCGTTTCTTTTTTTTATTTATGATTATATAAATAAAAATGCGAGTCCTAATTCATTACATTCACATTTAGGTAGTTACATATATTAATTTCTTACATTCTTGCAGCCAAATAAATAGAACTGTTTAGTTTACGATTTAACTGATTGTATTATTAAATTACAGTTGAAAAATAAGCTGGGTGAAATTGAAAAGTCGCTCGCAGATCGAGAAGCAAGCATGCTATCGACCGATTTGCGCCAAGAGTACGAGAGGCAGCTCCAAAATATCCGGACTCTTCGCAGCCTCTACGAGGAAAGGGCCCGGCTAGCTGAAGTCACCAGAGTGAATCTAGCTCGAGAATTAGAAGAACAAAAATTACTGAACCAAGCTGAAGTTACTAAGTAAGTACATATGGCAAATATCACATATTCAATTAATTACTTCAGTTACAGGATTTCTTTCGAAACATTAAGTTTTTTTATTAGCTGACGGCAAACTTAATTTGTATAAAATTTTTCAGGTCCAAAAATTTGTCAGACAAAGTAAAGGAACTAGAAGATAAGATAGATGCATTAATAGAAACAATTCAGAATAAAAATAATCAGATAAGCGTGTGCCAAGATGAATCGCTTGGTTTACGAGCTGAGATGACCGTTGTCAATAAGGTAATAAACAAAACAAATTTTTGAATGACTGATGTAGGTATCTCAAAAGCATTCCAATACTAACCTGATTGTTTTTTCGACAGTTATTTTCGGAAGTACTCCTTGGATATAAGACTAAAAAGGATTTAGACAAATTAGCTCACCGTCTCGAAGAAAACCATGGCATACTTACACAAATGGCTGAGAGAGAGAATGATTCTGAAGCTTCCACAGCTCTCCCGAAACTTCTATTAGAGCTAGTAAATCAAGTCGATGAGGGAGAGGAAAACAAACAAATTGATGTCACAGATGATAACAGCGAAAATTCAAGCACATATCAAGACACATTAGAGGATGACTCAGGTAAAATGTTCCTGCCATGGTCTAATTTTATTAAGTAAATTCTCGGAGGCAACATTTTGTTGACTTAAATTGTTTTTTTAATTGCAGAGAAGTCGGGATCTACAACAGCCGAAGAAATAGTCCAAAGCTTACCTAAGGTTTGGAGAGTACTCATGGAACTTTTAAGCCATCAAAACGTAGCTGATGCAACACCCACAGAGAAGGTCACCACTTGTTACAAATCTGTTGAGACCAAGTCGGGACCCGTTTTGGTGCCAAGCGTTAGTCAGACTTACATCAGATTAAAAGTAAGTGGTTACACAAGATAATGTTTGTCAACCACACACCTAAATTTCAGTTCTATTTCGTGTTTATATGCGCTGTAACCCTTACCTATGATAGCACATTGTGAGTCATGGTCAGCGGTAACACAGCGTCCAAAAATAAAAATGTTCATGACCAGTATTTTGCATTGCACATAAAAAAGCTCATAAATATTTTGGCGCAGAGCCAAATTGTTCGTGGAATACCAAAAAAACGAAGCTCGGTTAAAGACAATTACTAATTTGCTAATGTCTTATACCTACCATATTGTTAAAAGAGTAGTGGTAGCCCGTAAAACTCGTGCCTCACATGCTTGAGAAGGGGTGTTAAGTCTAATATAGACATGTACCTCTGGATTTTTAAATTAAAATGCATGTTTGTACCACTAATACGATGGCGAGAGAAAATATCTGCAGTCTCAAAATCCGTTGATATGTTACCATTGTCAAATTTGTTTGTATTCCCTGAATTTACTATTATGGTTTAAGTCGAACCTGATTAGAGAAGCACCATATCACTAAGTTGAGAATGATCAACACTGTGACATACTGAATTTCAAATTATATAATTTGATTTTAATAATAATAATTTAATAATAAAAGCTTATAATTTTTTTCATTATTTTCAGGATCTAATCATCGAAAAACTCGCATTGATTAAAGAAGTCAACCGTATGAAACAACTTAACACACATTTAGAAACGCGCTTAGAAGAGCAAGAACGGAAGCTTTGTTTGGTCACCACAGAGCTGAGCAAAACCTGGCATGTTGTTGGAAGACTACGCCGTCATCATCATCAGTTGCACACACACGAGAAAATTTTAAAATATGAACTGCAACAAAAAAGAAAATTATTAAACGAGCTTAAAGAAGAGCTAGAATGCTGTAGAGAAAAATGGGAACAAGCACGGGAAAAGAATACCCAGTCAGAAAAAGACTGGAGGAAGCTCAGAGCAGAGTTCTCTAGTCGCAAAACGAAAGTGGGATCGCCATCATTCAATAATTCTGGGGAAAGTGGTTATAGTGATGAACGTCCTTCAGATGAATCTTCGGAATCAAATGATGAAAGCGAATACGTTACAGAACCACCAGTGAGATGCAAGAAAAAGCTTAAAAAGTCTTTTGAAACTATATTGGACTCTAGCACAGATTTCAATTTAGCAGCTGAAAGAGAAGATCCAGCAAGCGACATGATCGATGTAGCAGATTTACCTCTAGATACGCAAGACGAGAGTCATAGTGAGAACTTGCATAAAAGTGAAGTATTATGTGAGGAGACTGAGGATGAAATTGGTGATATTACTGTAGATACATATACAGAAGATGCGACTTCCACTGAACATAATGATGAAATCACCAACTTAAGAGATGAATGTCAAAACATGCGTAATAACGAAGCAGGTACGGCATCATCAAATCAAAGCGATTTAGCAGCTTCACCAAATTTGATCGATCCAAAAGATATACTTAAGAATATCAAACAACAAAATGAGAGACTGGCTAAAAAGGATCAGAAACTTGAGAACCTTGAGAAAAACAGCACAAGTCTATTGTCAAAGGTCAAGAACACGAATAAATATAGTGAACAAATTAATAGTACCCTTGATCACATTTTAAATCAACCGAGAACAAGTAGAGAGTTAGAAAGTCTTGATAATAACGAAACAAGCAATGAACATAATATAATTGATACTGAAAATACAACAGACAAAAATAATGACAATGTCAGGCAAGAGTCAACATCTTGTAATACCGACATACAGGACAATACAATTCAGGATTCTAAAATATCCGAATCTAACATGAATATAGTTGAAAACAAAAATGCATCAACAACTTCCTCTGAAAGTAGTGAATCCTCTTCGGATTCCTCAAATTCAGTATATCAAACGCCTAAAAGCACTGTAGTTGATTTCAAATCCATTTTAGACAACATAAAGAAACAAGACGAACGGTTGGCAAAAAAAGATCAAAGGTTTGAAAAATTGGAAAACGAGTGCTCAAAAGTCATTAACCATCTTAGTGGAACTCTAAAGACAGGAGAAGACCTTAATAATAAGTTGGAAAGTCTCCACAGTGCTAAGGCAGTCGAAATGAATACATCGGAATCGGAAGGAACTTTGAAAGTCTTTAATGAGAATATAGATGAACCGGAACCTTCTACATCTAATGATATGGACCATGAAGCAAGGTTTGCTGCAAGAGATCTGCGTCTAAAGCGATTGGAAGAGCAAACTAAATCCCTTGTGAACAAAGTAAACAAAACGACAAGCAAAGGTGTCAAAATACATTACAAGTTGGAAGAACTCCATAATATTTACGGTTCAGAGAGCTCAAGAGCTGGTACTCCTTCAGAAGACCATGAAGAAAAAACTAATGAGGAGGAAAAGGACAATGAATAAAGTTTACTGTAAATAATCAGATTTTTTTATTAGCTAATATTGGATGAATTTTGATTCAAAAGTGTATTACAATTCTTTTTGTTTCAATAATAAATTGTAATTCTAAATTTTCACTGGGTTTTTAAATCATACAACCATTATTATTAAATTTGTTTAATCACTAAAACTTAATCAGGTACATCAAAATCGCCAGCGACATAATGTCCAGTCATACATAATGATATACAAATTAATCAAATATCAATGCGATATCAATACGTTTTATATTTTATACTGAAACATCTTCATATGTCTTTAAATTGTAATAAAATCATTATCTTGATCCTCAACCAACTAGCGACATAATAAAAGCACATAACATTTACTTTAATCTATAAAAGGTTTGCTTATTAAATTACTTAAAGACTGTCTGTCTGACTAAATTAAAAAAAAATCGATGTCAAGTAAGATATAAAAGTAATCTTGAAACTGTGTAAGTTCATAAGTAGGTATATTTTGCAATTTACTTAGCTATAAAACTTAGATAATACAATACATATTTAAATGTAAGTCTTACATCAAAGATAGAAATGTAAATTGTATTTACAATAACTGAACAGACTGTCTGTCTTGTAAATTTCACTTTTAATTTCTTCCAATTTATTGGGCAGGATTAAAAAATATGTAACTATAAAAACCTAGTTCTCAATTACAAACGCGTGCCAAACACTTATATTAATTGGTCCACCTGTACTCAAATTTAGCGCTTACACTCAACAACATTTAATTTTACTCAAAATAGACCAACTATTAACGAATTTAGGAGAATAATTGGTGATAAAATTAAAATAATATATTGCACAATTAACAGCATTTTGTGACGTAAGTATCTCTTCTATGAGAAGAGATGACCTATATGTGCAAATCATAGCTACATATAAGTACATAAATCAATACAAAAATCTGATTTGGCGTCAGTATCGTCGATGATGTTCTTATCGACGGAAATGACGGATTGTGGCATGATGTCAACTTCCACGTGACGTCACCACTTCACAGATCTCCCTTCCCCCTAAAAGACTTGGCGTCAATGTCCTTGATGGAGCGGGAATCGAAGATGCTCTCGTCGACAGTGGCAATGACCGCATGCTGGACCTTGTCGATGCCCTTCGACGACGGGACGCTGTACAGCCGCCAGGCGAGCGCCGACAAGATCAGCATCTCCACCAGAGTCATACTGTTCTGAAGCACTGGAAATGAGTAAGAGATACATTCATTATCTAATTAACCAAATAACCGCAAAGATGAGAAGAAGTTATATGTTATAATTAGTCGTTTGTTTAAATCTCTGCATTGGGTCTTGCGTTGAGAAATATCACAAACATACAATTGACATATAAGAAAACTAGTAAGAAAATAAGACATTTAGGTACACTAATATGGCATGTTGGGTCACCGAAAATACTGAAATAAACGGCCACGCTTCATTATAGCGAGGTCTTCTAAGAAATGACGGACACAACATGTTCTTGCACAATAAAAAAAATGTCGTATTGTAAATAAAACCAAATTTCGAAACTGCAGACGGAGACAAAACAAATTACATTTGAAGTGAGCACAAATATGTAGATTTTTAATAGAAATGACGAGGTTAAAAATGTAATATACACTCGTCTTAGCTATAAATACACATGATGTATGTTTATAAGTAAAACATTACATAACTATACTGTCTATCGTCACAGCACAGATTTGGCAAGTTTCCTGATTATATGAAACCTATTAACGTTGAATTGATGTCCCCTACATATTCAGATCTATCAGCTATTACGTAATAACAGACAATAAATAATAAGTATGCAACATTAGGTTATTTATTTATCTTGTGCTAATTGTAATGTACCTACAAGTACCTAATGAAAACCACAAATATTACTACTACTACTTATATTCTACGGGAAACATAATAAATCTCATATACAATAACGACAAGTCTAAGTCATACCAATTGTTTTCTTTTTTTTTTTACCCTGAGCAGCGCGCCAGCATATCCCGTTAACTGATCATCCACCCGGGGGTGACCAGACCGCACTTTCATAGACTTATAAGTTACTTATGATTGATAAACACGGTGGGACACACAGACATCAAGCACGGCAGCGAGTGCGTCTGCGGCAGCACCCTAATGATGCCGCACTGCAGTTTGACGATGACGAGCGGCAGGCGCAGCGCCAGCACACCGGACTGGCAGTACAATAAATTTGGAAGTTGGAAGTTACTTACAGTTGACAAAGACGGTGGGATGCACAGACATCATGCACGGCAGCGAGAACATCTGCGGCAGGCCCCTGATAATGCCGTATTGCAGCTTGACGATGACGAGCGGTAGCTGCAACGCGAGCAGCTTCGGCCGCGGCGCCTGGCCCGCACCCGCGGCTGCGCGCACGCACATCGTCACGCCCCACATGCCGGACAGGATCGACGCCGCGACGAACGGCTGGAAGTATACGAAGCTGCGCAGGTACAGCGTCTGAAAGGAAACCGATTGCAATATTAAATATAATAGGCATTCCATAAATGCCAGATTGTTTAAACGGCTGTCCCATGTTGATCTGGGACTTGAAAGAAATGTGCCACCTGTGGTTCTTGCCTAGCATGTCGTAAGGGACGACTAATGGTATATCGGGTTTTGGGTATGTGATTGTGTGGGCGACAAGCAAGCCACTCGTCACTACTTTTTTACATTTTTCTAACCCAGCCCGGCTTAATTTTGGCTGAATGTGGTTGAAGGGGCATGCTGCCCCTCTGACTCTGCCTACCCCTTCGGGGATTATGGGCGTGATGTTATGTATATATGTGTATAGTTTTGGAATTTAGACAGACAGATGCAGCGAGGGTTATACATACAACATATTCTAGCACATTTTTGTAAATAATTAAATAAAACATATCATTAAAAGCCCACGTTGGGCGCCAATGTTACCTCCTGATTTATTTATTTGAACTTAACAAACATTTTATGTAAGTAGGCAATGTTAAATTATAATGTAAATCATAGGCGCCCATCAACTACTTTCAATATTAAATGGCAGTCAGTCTTTAATCAGTTTAAAAAAATATATACTTATCATGAGTTTTGAAAAGCTAATCACTTAATGATTTTATTATCATTCAATATTCAGAAGTTAATTTATGCTATTCATTTATTATCGTTAAACTCATTTAAATAGATGGTTGTAATCCGGTTTGTTCTCGATTAAAGAAATAATCAACAATTTTTTCCCTAGGACACAATACACTAAGTATTACTATAAGGCAGGCATAGCTAATCATTCGTACCTAAAGAAACTTGAGCACGGCTCAAACCCACTCACCTGAGGATTCTAAAGGTACCTAATATACGAATTCGTCGTATCTGGTAATCTCCTACAAGTTTTGTTAGGAATTTGGTAAAATTTACTTAAAAATAAAGAAGCAATTATTTAATTTCATATCCGTTAATGTTACGGTAGTTCTCTTTGGTCCCCCCAGGAGTTCTAAAAAATATAAACTAATAAATGATGAATAATTACCATATCTTCAGCCCAAATCACGAGAAGCGTAATGTAGATGATAGCTTGAATCACAGGCATCTGTAATATTAGGTAACGCACCCAGAGAAGACTGCGTCTGAAAGTTAATGTAAAATAATTTAAAATAATATTATTTGTGCTATATGTATGTCTTACTTTTGATGTGCGTTTAATATAGCTAGCTTCCAAAGGTTCAAAAGAGCTTCCTTATATAGAATTCCTAATTTTCCGTGGATATTTGACAATATGACGACATATTTTAGCATACTCGACTGACTGATCACAAAATGTTTTCATATCAAATAGAAATCATAAATTTTCCAATAACTGATGATTACTAAAATTTATAAGGAATATAAAATCTTCATAACACTGTTCTTGTAAATAAATTATATCTTCAAATAACATTTGTTTATTATATGGTAAGATACAGAAGTAAAAGGCACATGTATTCATGTTTAGAAATAGTAAGTAAGGACTACCTAATTTCACGCCATTTTCATTATAAATTTATCAGGCAGTTATTAAAAAGACTATACAACTTGATTGAAACAATTAAAGGGCTTAGATAATTGAACCTTGATGAAAGGGTGCGTTTGGCCTTCATAAACATTATAGGTGGGTGGGCCCTATTGGACATTTGACGCCTTGGACAACCAATAATAGTCAGTAACAGTAATAGCCATTAAAGCTGATCATTTTACATACTCCAATTACTTACTATTGTGTTGTTCAGCGGTGTTTGTCACGTACAAACAGACCCGTGGACTTTTTCCACTATGTCAAAGTGAAAATTTTGGTACTTACCTAGTTTATAATAAGTTAGAAACCAATATAGGAATTGGATTTAGATTCCTAAATAAATAAATAAATATCAGACTACTAGTACTTTAGGACTGTTTAGTTAAAGATATTATTTAGATTACATTAGATAGTTTAAAAGACCTTAGCAAAAAAGAAGAATTATAGTTTGCGAAAAGATCTTCTACCATCACTTTCTCTTAAATAACTTTTACTATTCTATAAGCCAAGTATATAGAGCTGTTATTACATCCGAGCCCCTGTGTAGTTGCGTGTTGCATTTTTTAATTAACCCATTGATATAAGATTATGGAGTATAGAGAGCGATGGTAGCTCAATGGTAAGGACACGCGCCTCTTAACCAAGGAGTGCTGGTTCAAACCCGTGCACGTACCTCAGGATTTTTCAAGTCTATGTACGTATTTATACCACTAACTCGACGGTTAAGGAAAACATCGTGATGAAACCTGAAAATTCAAACAAATTTATGATGTTCCCCTATCTTAGGGTTACGAAGGTCAGATCGGCAGTCGTTTCAGTCTAAGCGGACCCCGTCTAAGCACGGGACATAACGTTAGGAAGAAGATGATGATGATAAAATTATGGAGTATGTACCTCTCTAGCCTCGGGCGCGGGATCACACAGCATGGCCAACAGCAACAGGGCAGAACCCTGGTCTCCAGCCGACAGTCGCCTGCGCGCCTGCAAATTATGTAATTAAAATTACAAGTACCTATATATTGTACATATGTAATGGTCGTTATAAAAAGTCTTGTTTTGACAACTTCGCAAATTAATTAATAACACATTTTGTCAAGTTATAAATACCTACTCACATTGACAACAAACAATAGGTACTTATTAATCGTGGGACGGCCGTGGGATCCATCGTTATCTCTATTCAATACATTTGAAAAAGTAAACAATAATGATTATCAAATGATAATCAGAGTTTTTAAATTAAATGTCCTTCTTCCTTCTAAGTAAAATCAAATATTTCTAAATATATGTACTTATAGATCAATTTCAAGAGTTATTTGTCTATAAAATAATGTCAAATAAACCTTTCATTTCTTTGGTTACAAATTGAAGGTAAGCAAAATAAACATAGATACTTCATTTCTTTTTAAAATAAACTAATTTGGGATTGTATAATAAGATCTTTGTGACGAGAATGACATGATGAATGTCGGTAGGTACCTAAATAAAAGATATCCAGTGACACTTACTCATTGAGACGATTGCCTATCAATACCATTGTAACCAGTTGTCGTGCTTAACATTTATAAAGTAATAAAATTATATAGCAGGATAAATTCCAATGGCACTGACTGACTCTTAATATCAAGACAATTGTAGCATAATATAATAAATACGAAAAACATCGTTATACCGGGCAGGTTTTCGTTTTGTGCTATAATCATGATAGGTATATTAGTATATACGTACCAATTCGACATGTGTCTCACCATAGAGGTCATAGTACCAAGTAATAAATCGCGCACATTATTTTCTCATCAAGCCGGAATTTAGCAATAGGTATATTTGCATATAAAGTACGTTGCGGAACCCGTTCGCCCTAGACGCACCTGACGAGTTTCTCGACTCCACCACAATCGGCGATGACCATACAATAGAAATGGTACATAGCGATCATTATGGATTCCTGCGCGAACGCTTCGCACAGCAGCATGGCTCGTGGCACTACGGTGGTGATGTATGCTGACGTTGCTACCACCTAGAAAGAGAAAATGATTTTCATAAGATATACGCTAATATTTTATTTCATTTTATTCAAAGTAACATAACGACTAAGAAGGCAAGGAACACGCCGAGTAGACCCAATTATAAATTTATTATATTAATTTACTAGCCTGCGTCCCTGGAAGGACAGGTGACTTTGTTTTTGATATCTATATTATAATGTGAAGCAAAAACTTTGTACCCTGTTTACAAAAACGGACGGAAAAATATGCGATTTGCGCACCGTTAAGGTTTATATGGAGAAAGAATTCAGAACGCTTATATTTGAATAAATATTATATTATTAATTAAATCAATGAAAAAAATTTACGAATTATGGGCGAATGTCGACCATTTTAGTATATACTAGCTGTGCCAGCGGTGTCACCCGCGTTTATGGTTAATATTATAAAGACTATTTCCGTCATACATGATTTCTATGTAACTTTAACCATTAAGGCTGCACACGCGACGGAAGCTTAAAAAATGGAGTAACTGCTCCCGTTTTCTCAACATTTCCCTTCACTACTCTGCTCCAATTGATTGTAGCGTGATGAAAAGTACTTATACTATAACCTGCCCGGAGTATGAAGAATAATTGTACCAAGTTTCGTTAAAATCCGTCGAGTAGTTTTTGTTTCTATAAGGAACATACAGACAGACAGACAGACAGACAGACAGACAAAAATTTTACTAATTGCATTTTTGGCATCAGTATCGATCACTAATCACCCCCTTATTCTTCGCTTGTTAATAACAAACACAACGAAAAAAGAATTAGCAAAATCGGTAAAGTTCTCAAATTATAGCGTGACCAGAAGAAATAGGGGTAAATTTTTTATATAATTAAATGTATAATAAGGTACTTCTTATGTATGAGTTATAAAATAATGTGCTAAGATATAAAATTTCTGTGGCAAAAGTAAGAGTACATGAATAAATTTAAATAATTACGACAATAACGAAAATGCGTCCCTCTACGTTTATAACATTATACTTATAGCCACAATATAACATAGCTGTGCATATTTTCTGCAACAGCTTTCCACAAAAGTCCACGTAACACATAATCTCGTTACATCATTCGTTTACCCAAACTAAAAGGTCACATTTAAAAACCTTATGAAAGAGCTTAAGCTGACTCACTGGCACCAATCAAAGGCTTTCAATATGATAGTTTACAAACACGTTAACAACTTCAAACGACAATACATGGCAATAACATACTGCAGATTTTGTAAACTAAAAACTAAGCAAGTAATAATACTGGCAACGCTGCCAGTATTCTGGGTACCCTGATCGGCGAGGCGGACAACTACCCTTTTTCGTAAATATGTACATAGTTATTTCTTTTTAATACATTTTTAATATTTTACATTTTCAATGTAAATTTGAGTGGTGTAAGCAAGTATATAATTTACTAGTTTACACAGTCATATACAAAAAAAAATCAAGTTTTAAATCGAATCTAAAAATAACAATGTTTAATTGCATGTCACAACTATTTTATTAGTTTTTTTTTAACCCTTTAAAGCGCAAGATTTTTTTTATTAGTTTTTATTATTTATTTGGATTTATATAAAAATACAGTGAATAATGATGTCAAAAAAAATAATAAAAAAAATTCTGCTATTGCAGTTTTTTGGAAATTGGATGTATCAAATACGTTACATTGCACTTCATACGGAGAAATACCTTGTAAGTGGTATGTATCATATTTGTCACATTGCTCCTGAGTTAGGGTTTAAAGAAAAAACAATAATATACAAAATAAAAAAATATTTACTTTTTAAAACCTTACAATCAAATACAAAAGTATCAAAATACAGAATGAGGGTGAAATCCGATGGAATGTTGTGGGAGGCACAGGAAGGTTTCCGGAATGGTAGAGGATACACGGATCAAGTCTTCCCTCTTTGCAACATCGTGGAGAAGCATCTGGCCAAAAGCCGGAAGGTTTTTGTCGGTTGTGTGGATATGGAGAAGGCTTTTGACAGGGTTGTACGAAAGGACCTTTGGGACATATTGCCGGTGATATGGGATTGATGGAGCATTGCTTCGTACTGCGCAGTCCATCTATGTGGGCTTTACGGCATATGTGCAAGTAGAGGGCAGCCTGTCACCCTGGCTTGACGTCAATATTGGCATCAGACAGGTATGCGTGCTGTGTGCTCTGCTGTTTATCCTATATCTCGACCATTGTCTCCGGAGGATTAGATCTATGAATATTGGAGTGCGTATGGGTGACTTAGTTGTGAATAGCTTGCTTTACGCGGACGATGCCGTACTTTTAGCAGAGTCAGTATCGGATCTGCAGCAACTAGTCACAACATTGAAAGATGATTGTAAGGAGAGAGGCTTACATTTGAATGCGAAGAAAACAAAGATTATGATGGTGTTTGAAAGAGATGAAACCAGAACGGATACAACGATAACGGTTGACGATGTAGTGCTGGCACAGGTGAACGAAAATTTATATCAAGGATCTGTATTTAGTAGAGATGGAAGGTACTCCGCTGATATAGAAAGAAGAGTGAATGCAGGGAATAGGGAGAATGAAGCGTTAGGAAAACTTTTAACTTCTAATAAAATATTAACAGGACAATATTATATTGTTTAATACCTACACCAGCCCATAAAAGGGTTAAACCATAAAAAAGACCAGAATATACAATAATACTTATTTTTTAGATATTTCGCAACGTATCATCGGTAATACAGATTGAACTACAACTAGTTTACTGTATCCTGCGCAATGTATTACGGGTGATACGTACGAAAACTCATGTAGATAACGTAAAAACAAAACATAATCAAATGTTATTTTCGTTTGTATTAGATGAATGAACTTACTAAAAAACCATTCGTGCTGTTATATTGCATAAACATTCACTATTTTAATTATTAGGAATAAAAACTTACCGAAGGTCCGCGAGCTCCACGATGTGGCGGCACCATTTTGTAATTTAGTGACAGATAGTGCGCCGGAGTGGCTTTTATTATTTGTTTACTAGATGGCAGTACTATATATAATAGCACAGTCTTGTAATTTAATCAAAAAAATAGTTCAATTGCACAGAATATGGTTTTGTTTAGAATGTAACACCACTAATACATTGCGAAATAAAGGGTTAAGAAATAAAAAATCCTATATTAATTGCTAAATGCAGCTTTTCCATTTAATTATTAAAATTGGTTTAGTGGTTTAGGCGTGAAAGTGTCACAAATAAACAAACACACATTTATAATATTAGTTAGGTTACAAGGTTACGTTCGGCTATACTTTAGATTAGGCTTAAAGCGAGTAAGTATTATCTCTATGTGATGGCTAACAACGTTTTCCATTATCGATGAGCAAACTGTTTGAAATATTTAACAAGGCCGCTTGTACCATTGCCTTTGTTGAAATATAAACAAACTAACGTTATACTGAAGTTAGAGTCCCTACTCTCGTAGTTCTTAGGTACTCAATACTCGAATAGGTAAACAATAACTTCAGCTAACTGCATATGTACATACCATCCCGACCGGGATCCCGAAGAGGTAGATAGAGCCCAGGGTCCAGCAAACTTTATTAATAACTTTTAGCCAAGAATAAAAGTTGGACTAGATGGTAAATTGTGAGCAAGTAACTAACTCGTTTCCTACAACCCAGAACATAGAAAAGAGTTCTATGTTCTGTGCCCAATACCTACCTAATACACGACTTTTACGACATGTAAGGTTTGAAACACGAATGACTATTTAAGTTCCAATCCAAGATGAGATAAGACACCTAACGCTTCGTTTCGGCATATTTAGATATAATAGCTCTGACATCATAATAAGTAATCCAGAGAAAGTCTTCTCAATACAAGCAACAGACCTTTGTCGGGCCTAAACAATAAAATAAATCTGTTCCAAGTAACTTCTTTGTTTGAAGTTCCATAAACCTAAGCCAGGTGTTGCAAAAAATATTCGGAACCATTCATAATTTCTGTAAAAGTAGTATACCTGAATTTGTCTCTACAAAAAAAGCAGGTAAACTATACAAGACAATACAATAGATGGGCAATGCCCTCATAGATTTAAATATCAGTTATCCGTTACCTGGATGGTAGACAATAATTCTCAGGTAAATTGGGAGGAAGAACCATTCATTGTTGTTTTCAGGCTTTACGATTATTTTCAATATAATAATACAAGATTATCTACAGCAATAAACCTAAATAAGGGTGCATCTTTAAACAAAAAATACTTACCTAAATAATACCAAATGGGATTATAAAACAAATGGTTGGGAGAAGGAATTAACAAGGCCTTGCCTTCATTCTGAATAAATGTAATTTGACAACTTGTTGTAGGTACGCTCGCATTTTACATAAATAATTAACGCATTTCGAAACGCGAGTAATAATATGGTGTCATTACTCCGCCTATTACGTATAATAAGCGAAGTTTCACATACTTAATTATGCTGGTTTTGCAATAAAAATAAAAATATAAGCAAGTACAAAGAACTGTCTAAATAGGCTCAGTGAAGTTAGCGGAGAAACCCTTCTAATATTAGCTAATTAAAGGTAATGTTGTGAAGAAAAATACATATTGGCACTATTTCACGCGTAAACTGCCATGCAGTTAAATGGATGGATTTGGTTTAACGTACCTACATATCATAGAGAACGAGCTTAAACTTCTTTTGCAGTTTAAATTCTACGCAAGGGATATCACAAGTCTAAACCAGTTAATATTTAGACAATTTTCATGCAGTTTAATGAAATTAGTTTCATACTTTCAAATACCAATTATTTCGATTAGTCCCATGTTGATCTGGGACTTAAAAATAATGTGCCAACGGTGGTTCTTGCCTAGCATGTCGTAGAAGGCGACTAATGATATATCGGGTTTTGGGTATGTGATTGTCTAAGCGACAAGCTAGCCACTTGTCACTACTGTTTTACAATTTTCCATCAGAATCAACCCGGTTTTATTTTTGGCTGAATGTGGTTAGGGGGGCTTGCTGTCCCTTTGACTCTGCCTACCCCTTTGGGGATTGTGGGCATGATGTTATGTGTGTTTAATTCTTACACACAGACAATAAGATCAGACAGCTTCGTAAGATAAGGGTTTTAACCCTTTGTATATGTACATAAAACGATGAACTCTACATTTAATTTATTTTCTGCTTTAGACTTGTCGCTTGGTAAAAACTGTTTGCTACCTGCGTCTACTACTACGTAGTTATAGGTAGGGTAGGGAAGTAGTATAGTATTACAGTATTTTAAATACTGTATTTAACAAGCGATCTGATGACTTCGTCAACTTCAGAATCAAGACAATCCAAAAAGCCGCTCAGAAATAAAAGTTTGATTAAATAACAAATAGAAAAACGTTGTGATTATGTAGGCGACGAGGTAGCCACTTGTCATTACTTTTTCACAATTTTCCATCTAAACCAGCCCAGTTTTATTTTTTGGCTGAATGTGAATAGCTATGTGAATGTGTATGTGTGTGAAAAACGTTCAAACATTAACATTTATAATATTATAATATTCATAGGATTAGATACAGAACGTCCTTCATTTCATAATTTTAACCGAGTAGTTACTCAATACTGCTACCAATACTTAACATTGCCTTCTCTTTTAATAAAATAGTATAGTGCCCCCACGATGTTGGCCTTGAACCGTGAAATAATAACAACATGACAAAGTGTTAATTGTATACATTTACGTCTCAAATTTATTCCTCGATTATAATAGCTGAGCCCGCGAATTATTTACTATGGAAACCTTTTTTTAGAAACGTTGTGCTCGGGTGGCGTGTCCAGTTAACCTAATTACGCATACAAAAAGTAATTATGTACTTTTTATATAAATGAATACTAGGAATCATGTGCCAATTGAAAGAACAGGTCTACTTATAATGATAGATGAGTAATGTATTTCATTTGAAACAACATTACCTACATAATGCAAGCACTCAATGCTTTGGTTTCGCCGAAATGTGTCTACATAATTATACATACACATATGTATATATTTACCAGTTGGAGGTGGTAGCGTAATGGTAAAGACACGCCTTATAACCAAGGGGTGCTGGTTCAAACCGGGCACGTACCTCGTGATTTCTAAACCTATGTACGTACTTATACCACTAGCTATCCAAATATCCAATCAAAACATTATACTTCCTTATACGTACCAGAATAGTAGGTACGTAAATCATTAAACTGCAGAGATGCCTTAACACCCCAGTGGCGGACTTAGCCTGTTTTAGATCTGGGGCGACAAAGAGCTGTACGAGGCCCCTAGTAGGGATACAAGCTGTGTTGCTTGTCTGAAATGGGGGGGGGGTCCACTGTTTGATATAGAATGATTACAGGAACTTGGAGATAATATGAGGCCCAGGGCGGACCGCCCCTTACGCCCGATTAGTCCGCCACTGTAACATCTTATTCGTATCTTGCGGTTTCAACAAAGGTTCAAATAAAATAGCATTCTTGCTTGTGTGGGACACGATATGTTTCGTAAAGCCAGGCTCCCACGGCATACTAATGCAGATTCGGTCAAGTATACACTCTAATCAAGGCCTCGAAGTTGCAACAAAACAAAGGGGAAATCTGCATAAAAATATAGGACGCGAAACGGATATCCATGTTTTATGACCTTCTTAAGAAGATAATAAGAGATAATTCGTTTTTAGATGGTTGTAAACCGTAGATAATTGGTTTATTTAGTACTTACTTAAAATAGAAGTAGCTACGAGATTTACCCGAAAACCAATTGCAATTAAGTCCTTTTGTTTAATATTTTTTATTCCAGTTTTTTTCCTCTAATCTATATTGAGAAATGCTGACTAAGCAAATGTACCTATATTTTTTCAGGTACGTTTTTTAATGTATGCATAGATATACAAACCTACAAAAGTAATTGGACGTTTGACTTCCTCTATACATATACGAATAAGTAGTTTTTTAATTATCTAACTACCAATAGCTTTATTGTAAAAAAAAACTTTCTTTCAATAATTAATCTATTCTATAGATGGTATTGTGGCATGGAATTATCTAACAGGGACTTTATAGTTGTCATGTCTTTTTTTGGCCTTGAGTGGGTTAAACCAATTATAATGATTTTTTAAGGGCCCGTAATGTCCCACTGCTGGAGAAAGACAATCCCTTTTTTGTTAATTACTGATCTACTCTCATGACGAGTATGTATGTAGTACGATGCATTGTAGAGACAATAAAATACTAATGTAATGATGTTCCCAGCTCTGTCGTCGCTCATCAACATTGTTGATCAATCGTTATTCAATTAGACATGGGTAACTAAGTAAGACTCTTTGCATCAACTCAGTTACTCAACAGGGGTAGCTCCGCACGGACTTGTTATCTCATAATTGCGCCATGGCTCGGCTAAAAAGAACGCTCGACGCGTTCTGTGAGCCGTGAGATGCTAAGCGCACCATGGCTAGATTTCCGTTGTATGCGCAACACTTTTTGAATTCACCCGGGTCCCGCGAAGGGCGCCATGAAGAATTTATAGACACTTCTTTAAATTTAGGTTTACTTGACGTATCCAGTGCAATGAGCTGAGTTAGCATTATTGTGTCGCAGTGTTAAGTACACATGTCTATACTCAAGTAATGCTTTTCTTGATATCTACACAGCAATAAAATAAAGATGAAAGATTTAATTCTGAATTACTTGTTTGCATTGATTAATTGATTCAATGCAAACAAAAAATTGTTTGTATTGAGTGGGCTCCAAAGCTCCCTTATCAGCAAGTAACATAGACTATTTTATCCCCATATTCCCACGGGAACGGGAGCTACGTGGGTGAAACCACGTAGCGCTGCTAGTTTTATATAAACCTATCTACCAACTTAGCTTTTTCATTTAAAAAGTACCTACTTACGTTTGATTTTGTTATTGTCGGCACTTCATAAGCAAGCGGATCTGTAAATAACGAAAGCAGGCAGCGGATCGTGCAATGCCCAACCGGTGTTTACTGCTAACTCTAAGGGACGGCGCGTCGGCGCGGGCGCAGCCAGCGTTACGCCACAGCCGCGTCGCGTTTACGCAACAATGACCCGCGTATCGCTCTCACATGCAAGTATTAATAAGAACACCTAACCTACTTGCTTATTCGAACCGGATCAAGGTAAGACTATTAAAAAAAATTCAGGCAACTAGATTATAAAAACTAGAAATAATTTTTTTACGGGTATTTTTGAAGTCGGTTTTTATTTTTGTTAAAAAAAATATATATTTAAATAAATGCTTAATTTTGTCTTCTATTATGTGACCACCTTTAAAGTTAATCAGTTCCTAAATATCTTATGAAGACCCTAATGTGTTTGATCTGCGATTAAATACCGATCTTATACATTCATTTCATAATTATAGATATTATATACAAACATCTACTGGCCCGTTGGTCGAGTGGTCAGAGACCCTGGCCACGAAACCAAGGGTCGCGGGTTCGAATCCCGCTAGGGGCAAATATTTCGTGTGATGAACATAGATATTTGTACTCGAGTCATGGATGTTTATAAACGTATTTAAGTATGTCTATCCGTTCACCTAGTATCCATAGCACAAGCTTAAGCTTAGTTTGGGACTAGGGAATTGGTGTGCCAGTCTGAAGAATTTATATTTATATTTATATCTGCAGTACATTGCGATTAAGTGCTATGTGCTAATAACCACTTTCCTACAGGTCAATAGACTGTCAGGATTAAATGCCACGCGGCAGTCTCTTTAGGTGGCTACGTAATGGAACCGGAATTCAGTATTATCGCCTAATCAAGATATTATAAACCTATATAAGATTATCTCGTGAATTACAACATTATAGCAATTTAAGAAGATTGCTTTACAGTGACAGCAGGTGGATATATGAAGTCGTTATATCAATAAACTAGCTGGGCCCGCGATTTCTCCCGCGTTTATGGTAAGGTAATGTTAAATAGCCTTTCTCAATAAATGGGCTACACTGAAAGAATTTTTCAAATCGGACCAGTAGTTCCTGAGATTGGCGCCTTCATGCAAACAAACTCTTCAGCTTTATAATATTAGTAAGTATAGTATTAGTCTATACTAATACTAATATTATAAAGTTGAAGAGTTTGTTTACTTGAAATTTAACTTGACTGCTTTGTCATCGTGTCCAGGGTAATACTTAATAGTGGTAAATATATATATCGTTATTATGTCATGTCATAATTATACTTGTACAATACTCACTATGTCAGATCTTACTCTACTCGTGCACGTACTTGTAAATGTGTTCTGCGCAAGTCTAACCACCTGGTAGTATCAACTTTTATGATGGACATCGCGTCTGCCTCCGATACTACGTGACTTAATTAGGCCTATCTTGAGTCCAAATACGGCTCTAACTCTTGCATCGCCCGTATACAATTTGAGGTTGAATTCATGTTGAAACAATAGATTGCTACAGCGTCCTTTTGCAGCGCAAACCCTGCACTAAGATAATGCCGCCCCTGCTAAGTCATGAGACGTGTAGGCTAATGAACATGTACGTAATTTCCAAAAGTCGAAGGAACAGAAAGCGCCTTAAGACCTGAAAGCGCCTCATTAAAAGCGCCTAACCATTTTTATCCACAAACGAGGGGCTCGGTCAGCGCCAATATACAGTCTCCTTTCTCGACATGCTAAGCAAGGAATACAGTTGGCACACTATTTTTGAGTCCCAGATCATCATGAGGGTATACAATTAGCCACTTACTGGGTACACAGCGAGTACAACCGCTGCATTGACGATGGAGTGGCGCGAATGTCTCCACACAGCTCGTACAGTCATGGCGTACAGGGTCCATATCACCAGCACAATCGCGGCCCCCGTGATCCATAGCGGCAAGGCGAACTTGTCTAGACCTGGAAACGAAATACGTTGCTCAAATATCACAGGTGCATCTGAACTAGCAGACGACGAAGCATGATAGTTTGTTGCATATATTGATATGTAATTAGGTGTTCATTATGTAATAGGTGGAATAATGATTAAGTTTCAACACATCAGATTTGATCTGATTCACATAGATTACTAATAAAACAGATAATGTCCCGACCCGATGTAGTGCTACTGATATTTGTGGAATAAAAAAGCCGTCAAATATCTACCGACGTCTTTATATATGTTAAGAAGTCAAAATGTTCACAGAACAGTGCAATGTAGACTTTTTATTGGCTAAAACTATTACCTAAGTAGGTTAGCTGTAATGAAGCTTTTAATGCTGCAGGTATTTCGGCATCGTAAGTTTGTTTAGTTTCACAAGCTAATTATAGGATCAATAGCCCGCTAAATATTATCTAGGTAAGTGGCTCAAAGATAACTGAAGTCGAGTACGGCGCTTCTACTGTAGCCTAGGTTGATCTAGGATTGCCAAGGCTTGCTAATTGAAGCAGAACATGATTAAACAGGTACAATGGACTATCAACAATAAATGGTCCCTTTAGCGTGGGCTGCGTCGATTAGATCAATTAAAAAGATAACTTACTGTGAAGAATTGCATTTATTTGTTTTTGCATTTAGCATGTTTTATTGACAAGGCCAACCACACTATTAATAAACCAATTTGAACAGAGTTTGGCGGTGTATCAAAGCAACAATAATTCCGTGTTTAGGTGTATATTTAGAGTTCATACAAGATGTATGCAATGAACTTGGCATTGCTATTTTCAAAACTGAATATTGTTCTGCGCTACATTGGTGAGCAAAAATAAAAATGACGAAAGTTCCTTGTACTCCTTGACCGGAACGAACATTTATTAAATACTGGTCCGGCACGGAAGTACGAAGTAACTTTAAAGAGCTATCGACAAGTTGAATCCACTACAAGGTCTACACATTTCTGCACTTTTGTACGAACAAACATACATACCTACGTAAGTAAATTATGCACAGCGTTTAAACTGAGTAAATAGACCTGCCTATTCATTAAAAATAAATAGGTAGGTCGATACTTAATTAACTTATTTGACTAGTCATTAGATCACAAAATAAAATTTAATAACTCTGTCAAATAGGACATAACTTCTGAAAGAAATCGTATCTTTGAATAATTCTTAATTAGCGTTTAAGCTGATGTTTTTAATTTGATTAAAGTCTCTTAACACTGATATAACACCAGTTTTTTTAAACGCATGTATTCAATCATATCCCTCCCAGAACCTAGGTACTTACCTACATTTCAAAATTGCTAAATGACAATTAGCTAGTGTAATAAAGTAATCGTAAAGTATGTGACATACATAAATGCAAAATAACTTTTGATACATACATACATACCTACATATTCATGCCCATAATCCCTGAAGGGGTAGGACAAAAATAAAAATGCGCTGGGTTAGATGAAAAATTGTAAAAAGTAGTGACAAGTGACTAGCTTATTAGCTAGCTTAGCTATGTCGCCTACACAATCACACACTCAAAACCGGATAAAACATTAGTCGCCTTTTCTTTTGATATGTTATTATTGTAAGTGATGTACTTACCTAATTAAAAGAATAAACAGCCGTAGTAGAGTTTAAGAGAATGTATTTTTTGGTACCACGTACTTACTTTACCTAGGTATAGATACATTCCGCAATATGAATTAGATCCGACTATTTTGAAACTACCCTTTTTAATTCCCAGCTCAAGCATCTTCCTATTTCAGCCATTTCGCCTAATAATTTATAATCTTGATAATGAGACGTTAATACCAACCATTGTCTTCATCACAGCATCAATCTCCGTTATCATTTAATACAAACATCTTAAACTTCCTGATATGATGTTCGCTAACTTTAGAAAGTCGTATCGTAACAAATTCACGAGGTAAACGTACCGTACACATTCATATAATCTTTGATCAATGCACATATAAGGCATAACACAGTATCTAGATACGGTCGGGAGCTCTAATCTTTACTTATCATAACAATGCAAATAAATGTGTCTGTTTATCTGTCTGCTAATTTGCCTCGCCTACACTTGACTGATTCTGACGAAATTAGTTTCCCAACATTTCAAACCTTTTAAGTAAATAGGCTACTTGCCATCCCGAAAAAAAATACATATGCCGCAAGACCATGTGTCTCGCGGCATATGTATGTTCTCTGTTGAATTCGACGCGCACGGAGCCGCGAGTAAAAACTAGTAAGTATATGTACAAACCTACTTAAAATTGAACCTTATTACAAGGCAATAAGAAGACAGGTGCTTGTGCGTATAATATATGGTTTCCGCACTTTACGAATATTTATGTATGTGGTGTAATCGTAACAATGTTTTGTAAGTTTCCTGACTGTTCATCTTAACTATAATTATGTTAATTTGCTAGTATAATCTCCTTTAACGATCATAGATGTTACATAGATAAAATGGACATAAGTACATATACCTATGCCTACAATTATCTTTCTATCTTACATTATTTTATTTATGAAAATAGCATAGATCTGACAAATGCAAAAAAGGTTGTCGATAAGGCCTAAATGTTTAACAAAAATAAATGTCTTGTCTACGCATAGCATTTATTGGAAGAAACTTTTATAAGGAAAATGATACCCGAAACAACTGTTCAGTTATTAATGGAATCAAGCAAATAAAATCTATTCTTTAAGAATAGATTTACAATCAAAGTTTTTTATTGTAAATCTATTCTTCAAGAATGCAATTTGCTCATTGTATCGTGAAATTCGGTGTGCCGCATATACGGGGATTACTGCACTGAATGAAAACCTTGGAATGGTCGATCATATTTTTATCGTCAACAAGTAACCTCAAGGAAATACAACGAAACAAAAGTGCCTTTATTTACTCCCAGACTCTACCGAAAACGCCAAATCATATTAAGAAAATGTTTATCTACACTAAATCAAAACCAACAATCAAATCTTACCTCTTTATGATATAGATACTAGCAGCACCCCGCGGTTTCACCCGCGTAATTCCCGTTCCCGTGGGAATATGGGGATAAAATATAGCCTATGTTACTTCCGCATAATGAAGCTACATTATGGGGAAGTAACATAGGCTATATTTTATTCCAATGGTGAAAGATTTTTTAAATCGGCACAGTAGTTTTTGAGTTTATTCATTACAAACACACACAAAAATACAAAAATACAAATCTTTCCTCTTTATAATATTAGTAAGTAGTTAGAGACAAAAGGTAAGATTTGATTGTTGGTTTGTTTGCATTGAATTGGCTCCGAAACTATTAGACCAATTTAAAAAAATCTTTCACCAATGCAAAAGCTACATTATCAGCAAGTAACATAGACTACTCATATTTTACCCCCATATACCCACGGGAACAGATGTTACTCGGGAGTAACCGTGGGGCGCTGCTAGTAATTTATAATGTTCTTCCATAAACACCAGGTTTAGGGCGAACACCTAGTCAATATAATGATGTTTAATAAAAGAATAAACCTTTATATGTAGTTCTGGTTAGTAATCAGGTCGAAATAATAATTAACTTTACCCTTGGATACAATTTATAGAACTCCAATGATTTAAGTAGAAGGTAGAGTTATTGAGACCATGGCTGAATCTTACCTGTAATGTGCTCTAAGTAGGTATTTTAATCAAAGTACCTAGACTAATAAACACTACGGCCCAGTGTTTATTTTAACCCACTTCAAAAAAGGAGGAGGTTCTCAATTCGTCTGTGTGTATAATATATTTTATTTATGTTTATTACATCAGGTGCTAGCGCGGCAGTTTGCAGGTTCATTACCCAGTTATTTTAGGAAATATTTTTTTCTTATACACCTTATTAATGAAATCGGTCTATTATTGTTTTGTATTAAGCTAGTACATAAGTATTTCAAAAGATAAACGATGTTTTTTTATCAAGTAAAGGGATCTTTACCACGCAACCTTCAAGTAGAAACCATTAACTAATGCATAACTAATTTAACATGAACAAGTAAAATTTAAATAAATAAATCTTATCTGATGAGTATTAAGCCTGCAGTAAAATTAATGACGTGAAAAAATATAGTTGTCTCTTTGTTTTGAACATGAATTAATTGTCTAATTAAAAATAAGCAAATACTTAAGTGGGTATAGTACAAATAAATTATAGAGAATTGTATAATTACATTTTACGAATGGCATAATATACTTTATACTCCCTAGGCATATAACAAAAACATAGCTGCTGTGAATTGATAAAATCTTATTCATTAACATTTGATACTTGTATCTGACACTAGTTCTAAAAAAATATAATCAGCATGCCTTTAATTGACATGTTGCACCTCGCAAAAAGTGCTTCGACTAGACCTCCACAAATTGAGCCCGTTCGGGAAGTGTCTATATAAAATATTATTAAAACATTTGTATTGGAATAACTTATTTAAGGATGCAAAACCTTCTTCCTGGTAAAGCCACCACGAGCAAGAAAAGCAAACCAGTGTTAAATAAAATTGTGCATTTTTATCGCTTACATACATATTAGTATTTATATAATCTATAAACATATACATAACTTGAATTTATAAATTTCTAAAGCACATTCTAACCAAGCTACTTACTTATGTAAGTACATATTTGCTTGGTGAATTGAAAAATATGTAGGTATGTTGAATTTCAAGCATTTTATCGACTCATAACCAGTTAGTATCTTTAGCCATTTCCTTCGAATCCTATCAATATCACGAATTTTAAAATTTTGTGATAAATGGTATACGGTCACCAAGGACTTAAAGAAGCACATGGTTGGTTAAATCGCGGGAACATTACAGCTGCTTATATACATCTGAAAAAGCTTATCTCCTGCGAGACAACCACAGACTCATTCTTGTGCTAACTTTTTTGTATTCATGTTATTTGGATTTCAATAATACTATTAAACATCTTATGAAATAAAATAAGTATAAATGTAATTCAGCACTTAACAAATCTTAATTATTTTATTACTAAACATAAAAAATAATATCTGAAATAATCTACTGAGATTGACTTAAGACTTATTACGTCCATTCCGATAGCAGGGCTGTTGAGAAAGTTTTGAGTAGTCGCCCTTGACCTGAACATCGTCCCAAGTTTCCGGAAATCGACCACACAAGATTTTTCTTACCTGCTAAGTAGGTTCTGAAGTCCGGTTGAACAGTATAACTATGACAAAGGAGCGTCGTATTGACTGCATTGTTCAATCCCGAAAATGTTTTGTCTTCACTTATGTGGCGGGCGGTCAAAATCCGGGTACCGGCAACTTGTCCAAGTGAATCCATGATGGTGGTCATGGCAGCCTCATTTGCTTAATTTTGTTTTGTAAAATTAAAAATAAAACTGTCAGAGCATCCTTAATTTAAAGTTTAGTTTGGCGGGATTTTTGAATGCGCGCGAGATTAACGCGTACGAGCGGTGTTGTGGCGCGGGTACCGCGGGCAACACTGGCGCACAACACGGCCGTACAACGTTGCGCTCACTTTCTTTCGACATTTAGTGGTCTGCGCAACTCAAATTATGTGCCCGTAGTGCTGTCCACACTTAGGTATTTAGAACCAATGAAAAACGGCAAATAACAGATTCTAACATTCTGAAGAGTTATATGTTAGCTCTTAAGGGTTTCCGCTAATCAGTAGATAATGCAGAGCAATCGTGAATCATTTCGTACTCTACGTTCGCCTAACAGAAATGAATAACATGAAAAGATGCCTTTCAGGAAAATAATAAATTACAGATACCTACTGTAACAATACTTAAGAGTACCACTTGTGCAACTTGTGGCTCCTTCCAATACCCAGAACAGACTAGATACTAGCTATCTAGTATATATACATCCTCGCAACTAAGTACCTTCACTAACGCCTACCTGTACTACCTTCAGCAAGGTCAAGATAGGTAGATACCCAAAGCCGGTCCGGTTTCATCAACCTGCGCGTGATTTAAATTCCAAGATTTTATGGGCATGACAAATTTTTAAATGGCGTTGCCAAGTAATAATATTTTACCCAAGAAGTATGTATATATATATCAACTCTTACTACGTATCTACGTAAAACACGAACGCGGCATTGTTGCATTTTAATCTCAAAATATTTAGACTATCTTAACAGAATTAAAGTCCTAATAAAGTTGTAAAAACTAAAAAAATCAATAGTTAATCATATTACTTAAACAAGGAACTATCAAGTGGACTCTAGGTACATAATTAAGGCATTACCTCAAGAGGATCTACCTTATTAAGAGCAAGAACGTAATGTTTTAACATTTAGTTTTATGATTTTAGTTAAATTAACCATCAGACCATTAACGGTAGAGTTATAAGAATAACATAACAATATCAAGATAGGGAACTGACCCATCCCCTTGCAAAAAAAAAACCTTTGTTGTCAACGACCGTAGCGATTACTCAACCTCTCTATCTCCTCCTAAACTGTGTCTGGTTTAAACAGCAGCTTCACTAATATACCTTTAAACCAAGCAGTACCTACTTTAGCCACAGACGATACATAAACAAAGTAGTTACAAAAATTAACTATTTTAATCCAACTGTCTGTTTCTGACATATAAATAAAGACTGTCATACAAACGTTTCAACAGGCACGCTCTCCCACGAAGTATATATATGCTCTAAGCTTTTCTTGTAATAAACTATTTCAAAGTATTTAGTTAGTCATAACTATTATAAAATATTAAACTGACAAAACCGTAGGAAAACGCCAGCTAGAAATATCGAGAAGAATTTTGACAAAGGCTATCACGAACACGGGTGGGCCGTGAGTATGGGGGGCCCTGGGCTAATCTTACCCAGGGGCGTATAGAGGTTCCAGATTTTACTAGTGACCTGGAATCATATGTCAATAGATACCTATATGTTTTGTCTTTAACGGGGGCCTTTTGTCCAGGAGGCCCTGGGCTGCAGCCCAAAAAGCCCCTATAGTAGATCCGGCCCTAATCACGAAGGTAGCATCACTGGCCTAAACGAGTATGAAGTAACGTACCTAAGCGCTGGGTAACCATTCTAACCGACCGACTTTATGCTTCGATAAATAATCACTAGATCGTACCTAACGAGTATAACGGAGTTCAGTTTGCTTACCTGATCAAATCATACTCCAGTGTTGTTGTCTTTAAATTACGGCACAGTCAGCGCAGCATAAAGTTTGACGCAAAAACATAGGGCCCCAATCTATATAAATTTTAAGAATATACCTAAATCACGGACTAGTAAAAAGAGAAGGACTCCATGCTGTCATACTAAAGCGTGAATCCACGTTTATGCATGTGTGAGTGAGATACCTATGGAAAACAGATATCGGATATCTGTCATTTGGAGCACTTATTATGTCAATGTGTGACGTAGGTTGCGTGTCAAGTTGGAGCACTTGAGGAGCTTCAACGTCTAGTTAGTGGCACGGAGTCCTTCTTTTTTTACTAGTCCGTGACCTAAATATACTAAAAAGATGCAAAGCTGCAAGTTTTAGCGTTAGCCTGATAGTCAAACTCCATACTACCAATACAAACATAATTAATTTAGTTTATAAACAAAACGGGCACATTACGTCAAAGTTCTAGATAGAAAATGTGATACGATTAACGAAATAAACATACCTCTTTATTATGACTACCTATCTACTGTACCGCGCCGGCTCAGAATATTTATTCTGTCCAGAAGATACCGACAAAAAACTTAATTAAGTAGGTATCTATCGTTGAAAAGGGTCATTGTACTTTATTGCAGCTTTAGTTTGCTGTTTTAGTTAGTCTTTCATTTACCTATCTATTATAAACTGGTAAAAAGCAGCCATAATTTATAATGGGAATTTATATATCCCCTTGAGCTTTGTTTAAATGAAGCGTCCCACATACTCGCGCACATAAATACCTATGTGGTCCTGAAAGGGTCAGTCTTAACCTCCACTCAAAGAATGTTTCCAAACAGACCACAGACCTAGTTGGACTAGGGAAGATCTGTAAATTTACAATTAGGCATTAAAATCACTTAATTATCCCTTTTAACAGCGAATTACCGCAAAACTTATTACATTTCTTTCGACAGTTTGTAGCATGAACACTAGCGACATTTTAAATTCAAGCCATTTTACGTCGAGTTTTTCAGTACAGCTACTCGCCGCTAGATGGCGTTATAACTGTTTCATTCTAGATAAGTATGTCAGACATTGAAATAGAGGTGTATATTTTGAACCCTATTAGTAAAGGCGTAAAGAATTCAATACCGGCGGCGTCGGTCGCTAATATTGATTTTATCTTATTTATAAAAGGCCATTATTGTGTATTTCTTAGATAAGGTGAGATATATGGTATTTGTATATTTTATTGAATACAATATTATGACATTGATTATATATATATATGTATGTATGTCAGACATTGAAATTAATCAAGATAGATATTGTAGAGGTGTATATTTTGAACCCTATTAGTAATGACGTAAAGAATTCAATACCGTCCGCGTCGGTCGCTAATATTGATTTTATCTTATTTATAAAAGGCCATTACTGTGTATTTCTTAGATAAGGTGAGATATATGGTATTTGTGTATTTTATTGAATACAATATTATGACATTGATTATAACTCTACAGATTAAACGATTACTAATTAAACTTAATTCCCTGACTTCGCATGGATATTTATAGTCATTAACATGATTGAAATAAGGCAAAGAAATAGGAGAGCAAGCATTCTTTTCATTGATCTATGTTAGCCGGCCTCATTACTACTACTCCATTTTTTATTCAGCCAAACGAAGTTTGTCCCTATTGTTTACAACATAATGAATGAATTTCGTTTAGCCACTTGCATTGCGATAAAAAGCGTACGTTCCACAAAACGATACGAAAACATTTCCACACATCAACGCATATTTATGTATAAACAATTACACGAGGCTCTTATCATGTAAGTATGACAACAGATGATAAGGATATGCCTATTGCGCGCTCCAAATTTTATTATCTTAAATATAACTATTAGATAACTAGAATGACTACACCCAAACTTACTTAAATGACTAGCACGTACTTAGAATGGCAGCATAATAACGGATACAACTTTATGACTCAACGAATTCAGGTAATTCCATGTGGTATTTTTCTACGTAATAAACGGAAATCATGTTGTAAACACTTGACAACAACAAATCAAATACATGAAGTAAATAAATATATGCCTTTTTATAATAAATACTTTTTATAATAGTAATATATAAATTTGAACGGACTGCCAGTAATTTTCCAAACACGTGGCGGCGGCTATAAAAAGTGTCCATACGAAACAAACTCACTGGTGTAGTACGAAAAAAATAAGTAGAGGGCAATGCCCGGTTTTAGTTTTGGTTCAACGGAACGGTAGAATCGAGACCACTACATGCAAAATCATCACAAACACATTGACTCATCTGGCACAAGATAATTTGCGGCATTGTTCTATTCAACAAAGTACTGTGTCACCTTTTAATTACGTCATCCAGAGATTTCTACTCATATCTTATTACCTATTTACTTCGTTTGTACGGTAGTAAAATAGTAATTTGTGACGGTTTATTTTAAAAACAGCAAATATTTATGTAGGTAAATAAATACGAGAAAAGTAGGTACAACATACAGTTTTTTATGAAGATCTCCATTCTTACTTCTAATCATTCTGCTAATGTTTGTATTCTGTAGTCCTTACCACATTGTATAAAGTTGTTCTGACTGATATATTTCTTACGGAAACGACTAATGATGAAATCTATAACTAAGACATAGGTAATGTAATATAGAGCAAGAGGTAAATAACGTTTAAAGACTATCTGTAATAAGCCCCTTCTATTCGGCGTAAAGTACTATGACCTCGCTGAGCTATAAGTATATCGTTTTAGCTAGTTATTTATAATTAAAAGCAGTTCACCTGTCGTTCCTTAAAATCTTTCTTCAAGCAGGCCGAACCAGTCTGCCGACAGGCTGAACCACTAACACAAAGATAACACCGTTCACATTACTGTACGGTCTTGTGTTTATTTACGTCCATCGTATTGTTTGTATACAGCCCGGCACGACTGCGCATCTGCTACGTCACACCCCCTCCCTGCACACCCGCGGAGACCCGTCTTTCCTACGCTTGGGTCGAGACGGCTCACTCGCTCATTCATTCCGTATTCGCAAACCTTGTCGCGCGCCGCCCACCGAGCCGGTAAAATCTTTAATTCCTGTTTGTCTAAAATTGTTGTTACATTCGTACATCCTTCATTATGTTGAAGGAAAGATCCCGCTACGATAACAGACATTCTTCTGGAGAAGAGGGACGGCCTCTAGGACCAAGTAGACTGCCTGCTATTGAGGAACTTACCCTTGGCCTGAAACAAAAGCTCCACCTGCAAGCTCGTGCAAGAGCAGCACCTTACTACATCAGAAAGCAAGAACCAGTCGACCTAGTGGAACGGTTGCTTGAACAACGGGCCCTCGTCGCTGAAGCTGTGAGAAGACTACAAGAAAAGAAACAACCATGCCATGAGATATCAGTAGATTCATAATTTATAAACAAAACATTTTAGTTGTGAAAGTGTGGAACGTGTTGTGAAATCGCTTGTGTGTAAGAAACGTGTCGGGTTACAATGGTGCTATATGCAGAGAACGTGCGGGAGTGAGATGGCCAGCTATGACGTGTCACACACGACACGAGTCACGAGAACGAACCAAAATGGCCGCGCATACTCTACAATCATAATATTTATTCTTCGTTTTATAGTGACCTTAACTGATCAAAGTACTGAATGACGTAACTAGCCTTTAGTATGGTTATGCATTCTAAATAACCTATTTCTATAATATTTACCTACAATTTAGTGACTAAGGGTCACACTGAGGCATTTCCATCTCATATTTTTTAATAAATTAAATGTACCTATTAAAACAATTATTGTAATGTAAAGTATTTGGGAGCTTTAACTATTGATTATGTCATTGATAGCTTTCAATTTAGACGTTAATTACCGTTCTATTTTGTATTTAAGTCAAAATATCTATTTGCACTCAATTTATATTATATGATGTTATCTAATACATAATTACTTCTCATGTTACTACATAATAAGTCATTTTGCCAATTTTCTTCATAATAATTTGTACTGTTCACTTATACCAAATACCTAGCTTTCGAAAAGTGATTGTAGAGAATAACAGTAAATTCCTATTTCATAGTAATACATTTACCGTTACTTCATTGCATGTGTGAGTATGTAGACTACGTAAAATCCATTACAGTCTCAATTGTAATGTGGTTTGTGGATCCTTTTCGTTGCAACTGACAACGTGCTTATACTTAGGCAATTTTAGGCAATATTAATTTATAATAAAATACCTATATTGTTTGCTACATAAAAGTAGCAATTATGTACAATAATTGTACCAAAATCGGGTATAAAAATCATTGTAATATTACATGTGTGCATGTTTTAGTGCATTTTGTGATTTTTAGATAGTTTAATTTATCGTCGATCTTGTGATTTAGATAATAATTATGTAATAAATGGAATTAATTTCAAAAGAAATCTCATATTTTCTTCTGTATTTTTATTTTCCCAACCAAGCAAACCAGTGTGCCGGACATATTTAGCAGGAGCAATTTGTTTCTCACTGTACAAACAGTTTATCTGTATAAGCAGCTATAACCTTCGCCTTAATATTATGCATATAATGCATACTATTTTCATTTGTTTATCTATTTAATGCTAAATAACAGCTTTGAATTCACTTATCCATACATGTATTATGGAATTACGGCAACTACATAAAACATAATTAGGCAAGTGCATAGGTAATTTCTAAGTAAACATTTATGGAATTTAACTTAAGTTATTACCCTTAGTACTACTTCCAAGAAAATATGAAGCCTTTCTCGAGAAGGCTAATTAATAAATTAAATAATTTAGGGTCAATTACACAAAAATTCACTAATCCAAATGAAATTCTAAATGGTCGCTAATTAGTTGTCTGTTTATTTTTAAACACTACCAAAACAAATAAACAGCAAGAGTGGCCATCTATAGGTGAGTAGTGCAAATAGAGTCACAAAGTGCCATCTATTGACGGATAGAAAAAGTATTATACCGTGATTGAACTCGTACAAGTAACTTTTTGACAATTCAATTTTTTACGCCGATTTTTTCGTGAAAAGAATACAACCATGCTTTCTTTAGACCAATAAAAAGAAGAAATGTTATCTAAAAATATTTATAAAAAATATGTTGTAGCTATTATATTGCTAACGATATTATTTAACACATTTACTTTGCATTCCTACAAAGTAGAAATTTTTTACTTACAATGTGTCACAACTTGGCTGATTTGATTATGTCAAAATATTTTTTCACTACAGATTTTGTTCCATTTCTCTTTAGCTTTACCAATTTTACATTACTCGTCTGTGTTTACCAAAGTAACACATATCTGTAACTGTAGTACATAATGTTAGAAATAATATTTTTAATGCATCTGAATAATACCTATTAAAGGACGTTTTAGCAGATATGGAACAGAGACATAGTTACGTGTCATTGTTTTTGTGTTTTCAAAATAAATAAAGTTTTTGCGTTATACTTAAGTACTAAGTATTTAAGTTGTATATATATTTAAATATATGTATAGTAGCAGTTGGAGGCGTATTGTGCATATAATAAGAAGAAAGTGTCAAATAAATAATCAATATAATAAAGGACGCGTGAACGACAGAAGTTTTGTAACTTGTAATCTCGACCACCCTAAACCCTTATCACTGTTATCAAATTGCATTGTTATAAACCGGGTGACAACAGTGCCGAGTGTCAGTTTATCAGCGAGAATGGCTGCGACTTGGTCTATGGGTCCTGGTACTCTAGAAGTCCCTCTCTCTCTGTTTGCCACCAACAGACAGAGATTGGCAGACAAATTGAAACCTGGCCAAGTAGTTGTTTTGCAAGGTGGTGAAGACGTGAGCCATTATGATACGGATGTGAACTACGTTTTTCGACAAGTAAGTATCATATCATAAAGAATAAAACTAATTATGGTATTTTATAACTTTATGTACACTTTCAAAGGACTTCCTTTGATCAAATGAATTTGACTGTTGCTTATTTTCAAAGCTTGTTATTTGTCTGCTAAGATTTATGTTATATGTTTTCATAGAGAAGTAACAATGTTAAAAATCAAATTAAAGGTGGTTTGACAATCTTTTATATGTCTAATCTTTTTTAAAAGTATGTAAATAAAAAAACAGTTGTATTTCACATTAAAATAATCTCCTAAACATTAGTAGAAATACATACAAAGAGACAAATCAAACTATTTAGAGCTAGCCTACACCAGTACAAATGACTAATGCAATAGCAGCTGTATAAACATTACTCACTAGTACATTGGCTGTGTTATGAAAGTCATATGGAAATTAACAGCGTTAAACTTTGTTACAATCACCATTATTTTAGGTAGATATAATAAACTTCCTTTATAGAACATGAACCTAAATATGTTCATACACTCAAACAACAAAATAATTTGTTCATACAAAAAACTAAACTAATTAATATTTTTCTCGATTATGATAAATTTAGGTTTAAAAAACTAAACACAGGGTTAGTTAGTTAGTTAGTTGGGCATTTGTTTTCCGCACTTAGCCTCATAAGTGGGCCATTGTGTGTAAATGGTCACTGTACCACTACAGCGATCATTCAAACCATTTTAGCTCTGTCCAGAAGGCAATTAGATTTTTGGGACGTTTGAGTGCAGCCTCCATCGAAAGAGGGTTGCCTATGAGCCGTGCCCTTGTATCACTCACGCTGCTGCATTGTAAGAGAACGTGAGTCTTCCTCCATCATACAGCCTCTGCATAGGGGGCTGTCGGTGGCTCCTATTTTGTGTAGGTGTCTGTTTAGATTGCAGTGTCCTGTTATTATGCTGGTGGCGTGTCGCAGATTTGTCCGACTTAAGCTCAGTAGTTTCTTTGATAGCTTGCTATCTGGCGTTTTTATGGCCTCCTTAGTTTGGCGGCATTGTTTAAGGTCCGCCCATAGGCCTGAGTGTGGTCGTCTAGTTCTTTCACGTTACCAAGACATAAGTTCGCTGAGTGGTATCGGTATGATCGGCTCAAGACAGGGTTTCAATATTAAAAAGACAAAATCGCATCAATTTGTTTTTTTGTTCTAGGAGTCATACTTCATCTGGCTAAGTGGTGTTCGCGAACCAGGATGCTACTTTGCCTTGGACGTGAGCACTGGCAAGAGCCACTTGTTTGTGCCCCGGTTACCCTCAGAATATGAGGTGTGGATGGGCAAACTGCTCACGTTGGACCAATTCAGAAACATCTATGCAGTTGATGAGGCACATTATGTTGACGAGGTACTTATTACTAAATGTGTCAGGCAAAAGAATATTCCAAATATATTTAAAATAAATATATGAAAAAATAAGCCTAATAAATGTGATAATATAATCTTTACATAGAAGATATATCTTTCAATTAAGACACTACTTAAATCATCTTGCAACTAACATTGTTTTCGGCTAAGGGATTGTTATTATATTGCAGTTTTGTAGTCCAATTCCATTCTATTATTCTGACTTATAGATAGATAGACTCATTGTTTATTATAGGGTGTAGGATGTAAATATAAATTGTCCTGTTGTTGTTTTTATTATTCTATGCTCTTACTTTGATATAATGTGTTTACAAAGATTCATCATGAGTCAATGTCATTCATATAAATAATTTTATTTATCTGTTAATTAACAACTTGATGTTTACTACTAACCATAAATAATAAATATAAATGGATTACTTTGTATTTTCCAGCTTCAAGATGTCCTGAAGTCTTTGAATCCAGAAGTTTTATTAACATTGGTAAGAAATATATGTACTACAAAAACAGTTTTAAATAATGTGTAGAATAATCTGTAACATAATTATTTGTTTTATTACTTTTCAGAGTGGACCAAATACTGACAGTGGATTGACTTCTAAGGAGGCAGTTTTTGAGGGAATCAATGAGTAAGCATAACAGGCATAATGCTGATTTAGTTATATTTTATACGCATTATTGTTGTATTAGCGATAATGCCATGAAACTGATGCAATGTGAATCCGGGTCACAATTAATATATGTATTTTGTGTTATGTTTTACAACTAGCTTAGGGAGGGAAAATATCGTAAGGAAATCTGTCATGACCCAATTTGTCTTGGTGCTCTATCAAAGAGTTACAAAGGTATAAGACAGTGACTTCAATATCATAACCAGACTTATTTAATCTTGGATTATGGTCCAAGCGAACCCTGACTACAAATGGGACAGCTTTAGGAAGGCAATAATTAATTTGTGCTGATAAGCTTGTTCATTTTCAAATTGTTTCCTTTTTCAGATTCAAGGTCGACAATGAAATATTATTCCCGATTATTGCCGAATTGTAAGTATTATTAATGGATTTAACAAACTTATTTGTAATTCCTTTCTAATAATGTTATCAAACAACAATTCGGTGCTTAATTTAATGACTGCTTATCATACCTTTATCACTTGATATTTTAATAATTTACCCAAAAGTAATCCTCATTAATATATTTGTGATTGATATTAATTTTATCAACATACCTATTATCTAATAACAGTTATTATCGATAATGTATCTATGATGTCAACCTGTTTCAAAATGGTGTACTGGCACTTTTTATTTTCATAATTTAGTATGATAAAAATAATAATTTCGTGATAAATTCTCCAGACTGACACACCACTTCCCTAGTTCAAAACTAAGCTATAAGCTTGTCCTATGGATACTACGTGAACGGATAGACATACTTAAATACATTTATAAACATCCATGACTCAAGTAAAACATTTACCCCTAGCGGGATTCGAACCCGTGACCTTCGGTTTTGTGGCCAGGGTAATCAAATAATTTTGTGTATTTATTTATATACCATTTACATTATATACTTTATAATCATATTCTGGAAGGGTAAATACAATCTAACTGGAGCGTTAGATTGTATTTACCCTTCCAGATATGATTACTTACTGTGAACTTATTTTTGGCTAAATGTGGTTAAAGGTGCTTGCTGCCTCTTTGACTCTGCTTGCCCCTTCGGGTATTGTGGGCGTGATGTTATTTATTTATTTATTACTGATATTATCAACTAGCTACTCATACTATACGTATCAGCGTACATACAAGTACTTACATACCAAAGCTAACAATCAAACCAGAAAACAGCAACTAGTATATGAGCAGCCAATGCACTTATATAATAATAGTTCGACAAGCTCGATGGCGCATTCGGTACCCTGCCTCATGCGCCAAGAGGTGTGGGTTCGATCCCCACACAGGACAAATATTCGTATGATGAATACTTGTGTTTATTCTGTGTCAGTGTGTCTGTGTTAATATCTAATATTTAAGTATATATTTGTAATACCACTGTTGTTTCTGATATCTGCAACACAAGTGCTTTTAAGCTACTTACCTCGGAGTCAGATCAATGTATGTGATGTAGTCTGAGATTTAAAAATAAAAAAAATGTAATACCACTGTTGTTTCTGATATCCGTAACACAAGTGCTTAAGCTACTTACCTCGGAGTCAGATCAATGTATGTAGTCTGATATTTATTTATGTTTATTTATTATTTATTTAATAATAACATAAAACAATTTATTGATAACTTATTTTCTCGTATATTATCGTAACGTAAGCCCATTGTTTTACAGACGAGTCATCAAAACACCCGCAGAGATTGAAGTCATGCGTTATGTATGCAAAGTGTCATCCGACGCTCACAAACAGGTAAACTGTCTTTCCTATTATAAGGTACTTGATGCATTTCATAAATAGATTTTGTAAAATATTGACACATTGTTTCCTTTGCGTACTTACATAGTATAATTCATTATATACTTTATCAATATCGCAAATTATTCCTATTATTCTTGTACATTTGTTTTTCGAAACAGTATGTCAGGGTAGCTTCTTAAAATAAATGTTTCGATTTAGTTTGTATATCTAGGAGCGGATTACTCCATTAAAAGCTGTGCCCGCGGTTTCGCTCGCGTTTATGGTTAATGTTATATAGCCTGTAGCCTTCCTCGATAAATGAGCTGGCTAACATTGAAAGAATTTTTCAAATCGGACCAGTAGTTCTTGAGATTAGCCCGTTCAAGCAAACAAACAAACTCTTCAGCTTTATAATATTAGTATAGATAGACTGTAAAATTGTGTAAACAACGATGTACATATAACATATATAGGTATAAGTGTGTGATAAAATACGCATCTATTCACAATCGCAGAAATAGCAGCCCCTTACCTACTACATTTTTTTCTAAGCAGTGGATAGAAATCACTCCCTTCCATTTAGTACGATCCTAGCTCTCACTTTTTTCTTCCTCTAACCTAGGCTTTATAACTGCTCTGCGCTGTGGGCTCTCGACGCAGTCCATTTCGATGCGCTGCCATGACGCTAATTGAGTTATCTTAGAGTTGCGACGCTGTGAGTTAGCGCCAAGTTTAGAACGTTTTTTTCAGTTTTTTTAGCTAACGAAAGTGCCCAGTTAGTAAACGCATATTTTTTGTTTCTCATATCTCGTTATCCAGGTAATGTTGCACGCGAAACCTGGTCTGATGGAGTACCAGTGCGAGTCGGTGTTCCTGGACCACTGCTACCGCGTGGGCGGCTGCCGCCAGGTGTCCTATACTTGCATCTGTGGGTCGGGAGATAACGCCGCCACGCTGCATTATGGACACGCCGGCGCGCCAAACTCGAAGATCATCGAGGATGGGGACATGTGGTATGTGATTTACAAAGAGTAGTCCGCGATTGAAGTGTAGGCGAGTTTTGTTCTTGTGTTCCTAATAACAGTGGGGTCGCAAAGGGGCGTGAAGTTTTTTTACATGTTATGCAGTTATGTACTTTACCGTTTACGGCTCGTGACAATTTCGTTGCTTGGAGTTTTTATTTTTTACATTATTGAAATTCAATGCTGGAGTAGGCATATGGTCGCTAGAAAAGCGCCTACGAGACGTATGCCAGTGCTTGCCTAGGCGGTGTTTAGTCCACCTTTGCTAGGCAATATAGGTCGGAATTTCAGTAGTCTACCTAAACCTATCCAGGTGAAAGGGAACTCTTGACCCTCAACCGCATGCTCCTCTTGGATCCGCCCTTGATTTAGATTACTATTAATAATGTCGTCAGCTTGTTCGACATGGGCGGCAACTACGCCGGCTACGCTGCGGACATCACCTGTTCGTTCCCGGCCAACGGCAAGTTCACTGACGACCAGAAACTCATATACGAAGCCGTGCTTGCCGCTAGAGATGCCGTCAACAGGTAATAAATACTAACTAAGGCCGTGGACCCATGTCTGCGGCGCGGCACCGGCCGCCGTGGGACGGCACGGCGCCGCTATCGGCAGAAGGTGAAGGGATGTCTGAAAGATGACGATATGAACAATAATGAAAAAACCAAACTTGGTAATTACGTACCTATTTATTTATCTTTTTAATGTAAATACTTAATAATAAACTGAACAGAGTAAATGTTCATATTTCCTCTTAAAATTACCTCCATCATTGCTTATTAAAGAAAGGTATGGATTCTTCCAATATTTTCTTTGATTTTGTTTTTTATTCATTCGTCGTCTCAACAGCAACAAGAGCAGAATGCGTCTTTCGCGGTCCATATCAAGACAAAAACTGTCATTTTGGAATGATGGTTGCCACCGGTCGTGACGCCGCGCACGGCGTGTCGTGCGCGTACCGGCGGCGGCGCTGTGCCGTAGCACGGTGGCCGGCGCCGCACCGTGGACATGGATCCACTCCCTAACGTTATAAAAGCCAAAGTTCACCCTAAAACCTTTAAGCGATTAATTCTAACGACAACGACAAATCTAACGAATGAGGTGGATCTTTTATTATGTAGGTAGGTACTCGTACTTAGTTTTGAAACACTGTCTCGGACCCAAAGAAAGGCAAATTCAAGCAACCTGCCTCCATCATTATATGCCTTTTATTTTTATTATTTGGTGTGCTAGTCCGAATAATGAATTTAAATATTATTTGTCTATTATATTTCTAGTGCCGCAAAACCTGGCGTCATGTGGGACGATATGCATTTGCTAGCCAACAGAACCATGTTAGAACATTTAAAAAAAGGCGGACTGCTCAAAGGCGACGTCGAAGACATGCTCAAGGTCAGTTACTTAAACCATTTAGCCTATTACTATCCACTCAGATATGTATAACCTACTGGTGGGTTACTTAAAGCTAATGGCGGAAAACCTTTTATTTTTATCATTTTATTAATGCTACTATCACTGCTGGCAAAGATATTAAAAGTTGATGGAAGTTTAAAAATTTCCCTCTGGTATTCAACTAGTGTATGCGAGGATACACGGCGGCAGAGTTCTAGCGTAATTTTTGAATACGTAGGTACATACTCGTACTTCGATTTTGAATTTGTCATCATCATAATTCAAACATAGGTACTTAAACAACCCCAATGCACTTTCGGGCCCAACGTATTAAATTAATAAATTCTCGTCCCCAGTGCGAAGTGAACGGTATCCTACAGCCGCACGGACTTGGCCACCTGCTGGGGCTAGACGTTCACGACGTGGGCGGGTACCTGCCGCACTGCCCGCCGCGACCCGCCGGCTGCCTCGCGCGCCTGCGCACCGCGCGCGCGCTGCAGGCCGGCATGCTGCTCACCGTCGAGCCCGGCTGCTACTTCATACCGAAGGCGAGTCGCTAGTGACGCACGGTGCGCTCACCTGTAGGGGCGGGTACCTGCCGCACTGCCCGCCGCGACCCGCCGGCTGCCTCGCGCGCCTGCGCACCGCGCGCGCGCTGCAGGCCGGCATGCTGCTCACCGTCGAGCCCGGCTGCTACTTCATACCGAAGGCGAGTCGCTAGTGACGCACGGTGCGCTCACCTGTAGGGGCGGGTACCTGCCGCACTGCCCGCCGCGACCCGCCGGCTGCCTCGCGCGCCTGCGCACCGCGCGCGCGCTGCAGGCCGGCATGCTGCTCACCGTCGAGCCCGGCTGCTACTTCATACCGAAGGCGAGTCGCTAGTGACGCACGGTGCGCTCACCTGTAGGGGCCTGCAGGACCCGCCTCTTATTATTTACATACATTCAAAATACCTTACACTTATAGCCTAAACTTTAAGTTATAGGTAATCATCACTACCCATTTATGCAATAAACAGTTGTACAACAGTCATCGGCAAATTTTTATTACCTTCCACGTTAGGGCGCCAAAATACGCCATTCGAAAAGCCAATTTCTCTTCTGCTGAATGTGACCTGAACACCATTCACTGACAAGTACGTCATCGTTGCAGCTCCTCGACAGAGCGAAGGATGACCCTGAGAAATCGAAGTTCTTCAACTGGGACGTGGTGGACCGCTTCCGAGGCTTCGGTGGCGTGCGCATCGAGGACGACGTGCTCATCACAGAAAAGGGGGTCGAAAACTTCACTCTTGTGCCGCGGACGTAAGTTACACACACGGTCGACGATTTCACATCGACATTACCTTTACTTTCATAGTATGACGTCCCGTGATTTTCTCAAATAGCATGGTTTCATAATATTATTCGTCATTAAAAACAATATTAATCTATCTAAATGTATAGAAATGTTCAAATTTTATATTGCCATACATTGTACACTGATAATGATGCATTGATGTGATTGAAAGATTTCCTTCGTATAATGTCAACAGCATATGTAATATGAAATACTTTTAAAGATTGACTGAATTTTAACATACTTACCCTATACCATTTTTAGTCATGGTGAAGATGCGATTCTAATATAACTAATTCATATTGTATCTATAATATAAAAATTAATCGCTAAATGTGTTGCTAAGGGCAAATCTCGAGAACAGCTGAACCGATTTCGCTAATTCTTTTTAGTTGTGTTTGTTAGTGTCAAGTGAAGGTTCTTATGAAAGAAAAAAATTAAATAGTTGCACGGTAAATTAAAAAAAATGGGTATTGAAAATCCGAGAACGGGGCGTTACGAAGTGCGCCGGGTCAGCTAGTACACTTACATAAGAATCAAAATAATGTGAGATATGAATTCCCTTTCAATTATAAGTTTACTCAGTCGTTTAAGCATTGAGATCACTAACAAAAATGCTTCTTTTTTTAGTGTGGCCGAGATAGAAGACCTCATGGCGAATGGAGCCAACTTCAAGTAATATTTTCATTGTACATACTTCTATTATTATGATGTATATATAATGTCCCAATTATTATGTGTATTATATTTTTATATCCAAATCTTCATAACTTTGTTTAACATAAACATTGAAACATCTGTAGTCTTATTGAATAAGTCCAAATGTAATTTTGTAACATTATTTATTATATTATTTAATTGAGCGAAACAGCAATATTGTAATAATTATCAATAACTTTATAAAATAAATTTTTACAACAATCATGATTCTTTTTAAAGCCAAAATTCTTTTAGACATAATGCAAGTAATTTTTTAGTGCTGGAGGAATAGGTAAGCTTTTGATAATTTCCAGGAATTGTTTGGTTGTTTTCGCAACTCCCTTCTTGTTCTTAAATACGCTACGAACTTTTAATCTGCATAAATGTCTTAACGATGGCACAATGTATAGCAGATTATCAGCGGTGACGCCTTCGCAGTTATCGTCGATCATAGATATTAATTGCTGTTGGACCTGAAAATAACACAACATCAACTGTTTCATCAAAACAATATTTAAAAATAATATTATAGATATCTAACAACTTGAATCTTGAAAAGGAAATGGAGTTATAAAGATAGCAAAATCTTAATCTCAGTTTTTATATATAACCATTCATCCTAGAAATACATTAATATGTTCATACTTATGCAGTGGCTACATTATTATGGTATAGAGAAAGTATGTGTTTCTATATCAGTGGTTCCCAACCAGTGGTCCACAGACCACAATAAATAGGTGGTTCGCAAGACTTATCATTTGGTCCGTGGAAGACCTTACATTTTATTAGATTTAAAAGGACAAAGAAAAGGTTATTTTAAAATTAATACAGTTCATATTTATAACAAATATGAAATCAAAATGGTCCGCAGTCACTAAAAGGTTGGGAACCCCTGTTCTAGATAATATGGACTTGGGATAATATTGCTACTTAATAAATATTTTATACTAACTTGTAGAGTCATACGGTTAGAAACACCATTGTCATAGGCGAACATTAGCAATGACCCTGGCTCACAATATAGACTGTACTGTAGCATTATTGGAGCTGTCTCAGGGTCCGAAGATAAGGAAGCTATGAACGCATCGGGGACACATTTGTTCTTATCCCAACATGATGCAGAGCTGCAATAGTCTACATTGCAATCATTCTCTCTAAGTATTTGAAACACCTGAAACAAGTCACTATAGTGATGTTATTGAAATGTAATGTATTTACAACATGTGGAATAAGCAATGAAGTAGTTCACCAAGCCAGATACATTTTAAAAGAATATTCAAGTTTGAATTTTTTTCAAGTTCAAGTTTGAATAGAGAATATTTTTTTTATACTTTATATATGTTCCTTTACCTTAAAAAATTATATCAATGATATATTATATTGAAAAAGGAATGAAATTCACATTGCCAACTTACTTCAGGAAAACATGCACTGTGCATGCTATAATGTATATATACCAATGGAGGACATTCATTTATATTAATGGCATCAACTGCTACTCCTCTCATCAGGAACAAATAAAAGAATTCTCTAAATTTATCTGGAGATTGACTGTAAATGTATTCACATATGTTCAAGTATGAATTTAGTGGAGCATTTGTCAGATACACAGGCCTTATGCCGCCTATTTCTTCAAGGAACACATGAAATTGTTCAATAAAATCGAAGAACTCTGGGCCTAAATCATAATACAATAAGTCTTCAAGTATTTCTAGTTTAAACAAGTGTGGCTTACAAGCCTGGAGTATAATATTAGAATTTATATTATCTTTTTCTGACACAGATAGGAGTATTTTAAATAAATTGCTATAGCCTAAATTGAGTGCAATATCTAATGCAGTTTGAGCATTTTCATTCTTCAATCTAGGATCAGCTCCATTATGTAATAAAAATCTCACTACTTCTTCACTACCACCTCGGATGGCCAGCATTAAGGGACTTTCATCACCAGCAGCTAGTTGATTCACATCACATATGAATGGGAATATATTGTGAACAGTTTTGTAACAACCTTTAGAACATGCCAAATGGAATGGAGTTAAATAATTAGATTCATTTTTTATGTTTGGATCTGCTCCTGCATGTAGTAGAACGTCCACAGCTTCATGCTGCTTCGTTAGAGCAGCATCATGCAAAGGAGTGTCTCCATCAAAGTCGGGAACATCAATCATGGCTCCGTATTCTATCAGCAGTTGTATTAGTTCTACTCGCCCTTGACCACTAGCCACATGTAAAGGAGTAACATTTTCTGTACTGCCATAATTAGCGATATCTTCAACCTCATCAAGTAAAACCTTGATCGTCTTCAGTGAACACCTTCGTCTACATGCTAGGTATAATGCAGTATGACCTTCATGGGTTTCGGCTAGCGGCCTACATTTAGGGTCATTTAATATCACCAATAGGCTTTCATAACTATCGCTATCTGCAGCTTCATGTAGACAAGTCCAACCCCTATTGTCTATGCAATTGGGATTAAGTTTTTTAAGCAACTTCCGCACAGCTTGAACATCGTTCCTTCTTGCAGCAAGGCTTAGTGAATTTGAAGTATTTGGATTATGTGAACTGAAATCCATCTCGGAGTATTCTGACGATTTAGACCAACAGCATTCAATCAGTCTGACCCAGTAATCATTACGTAAGTTATTGTCTTAATGCAAGAAAGAAAACGAATTAGTCCTTAGTTTTTTCAAAAAAATCTTATTTTGACGTTCGAGCTGAATTTGGCAGTTGTTGAATTGTCATCATGACTTTTTGTTTCTTTATCAGCTTTCGAGCTAAGTTATGAGGAAGCCTCATTTTTGTGGTTGAATTTATGGAAAAAAATAAAAATTATTTATTCCCTTTCAGCTTCTGACTTAATAATTAAACTATGTATGTACTCCGGCAATAAAAATTATAATAGTGGAGTTGGTGGAATTAGAGCAGTGGAAGCAAATGTGGAAATCTACCACTGTTTAAAACTACACTTTACGTTATGTGGCTTAATAAAACGAAAATTATAAATCAATTTATTTATTTCAACCTAAAAATAAACACTAACAAAGATTCAGTCTGCAAAACCAAATAGAATCGAGTTCTTTTTATAATATAAGATGTCTAAAGAAATGGAAAGACTAATTATAAACCGAGCGTTTAACTTCAATTAAACCGTCGATAAAATTAGACTTTAAACAATTCCAACCAAAATTTTTAAACATTGTAAATCCTTTTAGTTTTTTAAAACTCAATACAATAAAATATTAATCATTATAGAAATTAGTGCACGGCCCAAAAGGTCCCTGCACCTCTTATAACCATTTTACCTCCCCATCGATAAAGTGGACAACACAATTAAACAAATTATAGACCCTTGGTATCGTTACCGAAAGTATCAAAATAAAATTAAAACAATCATATTCATGTCTATTGTTACTTAACTAAATACAAATACTGATATAAACATCATAACTTTTATAGTGAAAAAAGTCACAGTCAAAGATAACTTCTAAAATTAAGTTTGTAAGCTTTCCATACATTTCTTTCATGTTCACACTTTTCATGATTGAGTAGATTCAAATATCTCCTAAGTAATCATCTACTCGCACAAAGAATTACATGACGATAAACTTGACATGTGGTTTTTATTTAAGTATAGAGGCATTGTTAAAATTTAGGGGTGTTATTTGAACACCGCGGGGTAGTGAAGCGGATCGGGGCGAACGGGGTGAACGGGACTCCCTAGGCGAGCGCGGGACACGGGCTGCTGGATACGGCCGCGGTCGGAGCTCCTCCGCGCTGCGGAATGAGTTACGGGCCACCCGTCGCCTGTACAGCGATGTTATTGAAGTTTCTTGGAGCAAGCACCTAAAAAGGCGGTATTTTAGTATTTAAACATATTTTTAAACTAGCTGTTACTCACGACTTCGTCCGCGAGGAATTTAAGAATATTTTGAATTAGTATGTCCCAATGTCCCTTGAATTAGTATGTACCTCCCAAGTAACACACAAGCATGATAACAGTACTAATGCGACTCATAACACAGTTAATAGTTACGTAACATTTGTGTTACAGTTAAGGAAATAGCTAAATTCTGACTAACGTTGTATTACGGCTATTATAATTTTTTAAGCTTAGTAAAATTTGTATAATTTCGGCTTCTTTCTTAAGGCTTAGTAATAACTTTTATTCTCAATATTACACAAACGTTTCTAAGCTTACAGAGTTTCACATAGCTTTAATTTGCATAACAGTAAGCTAAAAGATAACAAGCTGAATAAACGTAATGTACAATACTATTATACAAACATTATTAAGCTTATTGCTGTTAAAAATGCTATATTCTGTATAAAGTACCCTCAGCAACTAGATGCTGAATAATAGTGTTAAAATTCGGCTTTAAAATGCTTGTATCTGAATAACAGCTTTAATATTATTTTGAAATCTTATAAGGTTCTTTATTTTGCGAATTATTCAGCTGCTGATAAAAAGTATTTTCTGGGTTCTAATTAAGCTTATATTGGTATAAAAGAAATGTAGACATAGTTTATAACTCTCTTACACATACTTCTATTCTTATACCGAAACTAGCAGTTTTAAAGTTAGTTAAACAGTATTTACACAGAAGAATGCTGAATATTGCTTTATTTGTAGATATTTATTAAACGTTAGTTGTTGTAAGTTGGGCGTAGGCAGCATAGTGTTTAGTAAACTAGCTGTGAAAGAAAGCGGTCAAGCTAACCTTAACAGTCAAGTGCGATCGTACATAGAAGAGTGTTCCGTACCCGCAATTTCATATACAGACTGTGTGGGTGACGATGATTACACATCTAGTGGAGATGAATCAGATGAGAATATTAACGAATTCAAAAATACGCGCGGTCCGAATCATTTTATTCTAGCGTTTTGTATTTGTAGTACATTCAATGCGGTAGTATAAATCTACCTTTTGTTGTGTCCGAGGTTTTGAATTTGTATAGTATACTCAAATTATGTGTCATTATGATATTATTAATACCTATCTTTAAATAAAAAAACTATTGTATACCTATCTATATTGTAATCTGAATGTCGAAAACGGCTCCAAGAATTTTCATAAAATTTAGTATGTAGGGGGTTTCGGGGGCAATTAATCTATCTAGCTAGGTTTAATTTTGTTTTAGGTTTCCGTTTATCTATACTTATAATAAATCTGTATAGAGGTCAATTCTGTACATGAAATATATTTTCAAAATAACTATCAGGGGGTGATTAGTGATCGATACTGATGCCAAAAATGCAATCAGTAAAATTTTTGTCTGTCTGTCTGTCTGTATGTTCCTTTTAGAAACAAAGACTACTTGACGAATTTTAACGAAACTTGGTACAATTATTCTTCATACTCCTGGGCAGATAGCATACTTTTCATCACGCTACAATCAATAGGAGAAGAGTAGTGACGGGAAATGTTGGGAAAACGGGAGAAGTTACTCCATTTTTAAGCTTCTGTCGCGTGTGCAGCCTTAATGGTTAAAGTTACATAGAAATCATGTATGACGGAAATAGTCTATATAATATTAACCATAAACGCGGGTGACACCGCTGGCACAGCTAGTGTAGGTATAATATCCGTTTGTTTTCAGACAATGAAAAACTGCTACATTATCATTAGAATAGATGGGGAACCAAAAGAGACCTCGTTTCTTTTCCCTTTTTAGCATTTTAATAAGGTATGCAGTACATACGAGTAGTTAACTCAAACTAGACATAGGTACGTAAGTTGAAAAAAAAAAACATGATTACCACAGCTTTTTTTCTAAATAAAACAAAATAAAAAAAATATTTTACATCCTTTTTACGTTAGATTGGTAAGTATACCTAAATAGCTTTAATTCATTTGCTTAATTTTTTTTTTTTATTTAAGTGAAATGATTGCATTATTTAGTAGTTAAATAATAAAGTTCGATCGATCACCTAATCATTTTTCCACGAAATTCTAGTTTTTGATTGTTCTGTTTTGAACCCTAATAAGCTGTTTAATAAAACATGTGAACAAATACTCAACTGTTATTCAGAAATTATTCCGCCATACCGCGCTTTGCCAAATAAAGGCTTAATATGTGACGAGTCAAAACTATTATTCAGCAGCAGCTCGGTAAAACAGCTCCGTGAGCAGCTAATAATCAGATTTATAGGAATCGCCATTATAACCTCAAAAAAAAATGTTTTTGGAATTGTTTTTGCTATCAAATGCTGTGTTTTATTAATTCAGATACAAATTCGAGTATTATACATAAACTAATTATTACTTTTAAAACACTAAAATAAGGAATTACGCTAAAAGTTTTTTTTTGCCTTATTTCTGTCTTGTACATTAACTTATTTCTATCATTAAACTTCGATATTGAAGCGGCGCGTAAAACCAATAGTTACAGGACATACGTTATTGACGACAAAATTACTTGCGCAACATTATTTCACTTGTATAATAGCTAAAACTCGTATTTTTAAAAATTACTTAACAATTCCAAGTATTCATTCCGTCCACATTAATATCTTAATAAATATTAATGATGTCAACAATTTCTTGAAGGAAACACACATTTTGTTTGAAATAGTGTGGTACAAATGTGCTTATAGCTGAGTAGTTTTTGAATATCTCAGCCACAAATATTTATCTGAATAAACATGATAAAACATCTGTGTATAAGTAACGACTGCCGTTTTTCAGACGTTATTAAGCTATGTGGACAATTACATTGCTACTACTCAGATTTTATATTGCTATTATTCAAATTAAAGCATTTAAAAGTGTGCCCAATTTGCTTGAATAAGAGCTGAGTACACGTTTACTCAGACATTAATCAACAGCTTTTTAAGCTTATCGCTCCCGGGTTTGCTGTTACTAAGACCTTATACTGCTATCTGTGTTACTTGGGCTACGTAATGTGTGTTGTTGGTATTTGTTTATCTATATAACTACATGAACTGCAATACCAATTCTTACTTCTCTAATTCAGATAATTGTTGCTTCGGCGTGGAAGAAGCAACGGGCCTTGATCGACCTAGTTTAGCACGCGTACTCTGTAACATTTGCTGTGTCACTAACGGCTGCGCCGAATCCTTCAGACTCGGCTTTGATCGCACTGGATTGTCCTGCAAATATCATCCAGACAAACAGTGTGTATTTTTCATTCGTAAAAAATCAACTAGGAGGCTAGGAACTATCTCCGAATATCCTTTTTATTTTTCACTAGCTACAATTATGACAAAGATTGGATTGGATATGGTTCCAGAATCCTAGGTGAGGAGAACAAGGAAAATATGTCAAATTCAAAGTTAGTTATTAAAAAAGGTAAAAGTCCATTAACTCTATTTAAGTATATTTATGTAGATAATAACCAGTAAAACAATCATTACAAGTACCTTAGTCTTTCTTAGCTTCACATTAGCGATATCCTGTGGTGTGATGGTTAGTCTTGGTGCAGCAATCCTGGGTGGCGCGGAGCCACAGCGCGGTATCGTGTGAGATCGCATCAACTTCGTCGCTGGTGGCGGGGGCGGCGGCGGAGGGGGCGGGGGTGGTGGTGGCGGAGGCGGCGGTGGCGCAACAGCAGCCTGAAGCCTCGGTTGACATTCGTGACGTCTAAGTAAAAAAAAAATACATACTCGATAGGGGTCAGGATATCCAATACAAACCAGTTTCCTTTACTTAAGCGTCGGAACTTATTTTATTTACTAAATTAAAATAAACGAATTATTACGTCTGTTCATTTTAAGTATTGAGGCATTCTATTTATATTAATTATTAATTAATTAAATTAAAAAACTATATTTTTTACTAACTCAGATCTGATTAAATTAGTGGTTCCCAACCTGTGGTCCACGAGGCATAACATTTGGTCTGTGAGACAAAAATGTTATTCGTTCCAAGTTATAAAATATTATTTTTAAATTGTTACAGTTTTTTTAAACCACGTGCTAACATTCATGAAACGAAAATGGTCATCGGTCACAAATCAACCAATGGGATAAAGAATAGGTAGTACTTCTGCCGCTAAAATGACGTGGTTATTAGTTGAGATTTTACCTGACTTGGGTCTCCAGGTCCTCAAGTTTAATCATCATATTCCTCATCTGTTCCTGCAGAAATTCATTTTCCTGGGCCAATCGCAACTGTTTTGAATCAACTTCTTCCAAATATTTTCGCAACTCCGTTATCTCCTCGTATTTGTCATTACAAGCGACTTTACGAGCGATTGGTTCTCTAACCATGTCAGAGTAAAGGCCTGTGATAGACTGATAACCCTGTAAAAAAATATAAAACAATGAAGGAGTTTCACCTACTAACTTATCAAACCAATTCGGTTATCTCCATGTTATATAGAGTAGAATTCATTTGGATAGGTGCATAAATTTTCCTATTATGTAATAGAGAAAATAATATATACCTACGATCTACCAAAATCCACTCACACACCTACACAGGCAATATCAAATCTATACATTTTCCGTAAACATTAGGTTTGCAGAAATATTATCCATTTTTAATGGGAACATTTATTTACCTTTCTTCCGATCCATGCGCAGAGATCAACAAACCTCCAAGCCTTAGGTTTGTTCCGGCGATAGCTCCTCTCCTTCCTCGGAGTACCCCCTGTCAACATAAACCATTCCACTTCACTCAACTGCCCTGTATCCAACGCACACTCTATCTCAACTTCAAGAGTCACGGAGGTCCCGCCGTTTTTGACATCCATTTCAATAATATTGGCACTACTAAGAAGGAACTTATTTTTACTACGCTTAAAGCACAACACTGAACGATAAATGCAGTATGTATGGATTACGTCCCGACTTGGCCGTTACATATAAAATAAAAACTTGAATCTGACGACGCGGAGATGATGTCACTCAGTCCCCGACATTGACCCAAGAATGCAAAACAAATAAGACAATCAGTAAGTAAAGAGCCGGTACTAAATTGTTATGAGTACCGACCTATGTAGGTAGCCTACCAATAATGCAAAGCTATGATTAAGTGGCACATATATTACGCTAGTCTTAATATTCTCTAAACAGGTTATTCGTTATTTGGTTATTTAAAATTATTAACTCTGTAGGTAATATTATAGCTTCATAATATTTTTTGTTTCAACAACAATATCCAACTAATGTAGGTGGACATAGTTGTTTATAATACTATATTATGTTAGTATACTAAGTATGAAAAACTACCTATATAAATCCTCCAAATACGTAGGTATTTAGTACAAAGAATAGTTACTGGTTATTTCATACTTATGTGCAACCAATTGTTTACAAAGAATAAAGCTATCTTATGGAGATAACAGAGTTCAAATTATTCACTGAATATTTTGATCGTAACACGTCTATTCGTCTCAATCCTGACGTCATTATTAATGTAATATCATATCTATAAATAGACGGTATAAATAAACTAGACGTTCATTCAGTAGAGATCTTGATAAGTTAGGTATGAATAATATCAAAAGAACAAATCAGACTATTAGACTACATACATCACATACAATGATCTGACTCCGAGGTAAGTAACTTATGCACTTGGATTACAGATGTCAGAAACAACAGTGGTATTTCAAATATATACCTACTTAAATAAATATTGGATATTAATACCCAGACACAGAACCAACACAAGTATTCATATTTTACGAATGTTTGTCCTGGGTGGGGATTAAACCCACAACTCTTGGAGCATAGGGCAGGGACACTACCGAATGCGCCATCGTATATCACAAATAACAAAACAGTCGAATATCATGGAGAAACTGAGGTCTAGTTCAAGAATCGAAGCTTTATCCTACTTCGTAGATATTTCTTACCTGGAGTGTGTTCATCATTGCAATAATTTTTACTCAAATTAGTGCTCTTTCTTGATCTTTGAACCGCATCTCTAAATAGATTAGAATCAGATTTTAACCGTCTCTTGCGCACTTTGAACGAGTGATTGCTATTGATCGACTTGAAGGATATTTCGGAAGCGCTAGTCAAACTCGTTGAACTAGTCACTAACGCCATGGGCTCCCTCATGTCTGACATACTTGATGTACACGAATCAGTACATTTAGTCTTTTTCCAGGGTCGAAATTCCCTTTTGTCACCACTCGACCTTCGTCGATGCCGTTTGCTACGCAAACATGGCTCTGAATTATCGTTGGACGTCGAATCATGTAAATTATGGTCATTGTTAAAAGACAGGTTCACATCGGCAATACTACAGTTGATGGTCAACGCCGGTTCCGTTTGAGTTGAACTATGACTTCTATCATCATGAATCACAGTGTCGGTGACCATGATACTCACGAAAGGAGGAGTCTTGTTTCCACTATCCTTACTTTTCTCATGAAAGGAAGCATAGTAACTGCGCTCCCAAGATGTATTTATCTTGTCTTCTTTAGAGCATCGTCGTATAACTTCAACAGAACAAACAGAATCAGCTTCGTCTTCAGTTGTATTGACGGGTACGGGTTCTCCGTCGTCTTTCAAAGTCATTTTGATGAGTTATTGTTTAATATGGACTTACTAAATGCCAGTTAGTTTAGTCCAAATAACATAATAATGAACTGGGATAGTTATTTTTACCGCATATGAGAAAATTCTAAGATGAGCTCTTTCAAATGTGTTAAAATGATTTGGTAGGTATCTACTAAAATGTAGGGTAGTTTAATTTTTTAATTTACAGTTAAAAATTAATAAAAGCACATCATCTAAATAAGACTAATGATTCCAATAAACCATGTCTACAAAAGTTAAATTAATTATTAAAGACAATTAAGTACATATTATGTATTATTAAAAGATTTTTTAAAAGAAAACTCCGTATCTAGAAAATGTAAAAAAATAACTTAAAAGTCGTTTTCCATTACCGGTGTCAGCTGTCAAGGTTTGATATGATGAAATGTCAAATTATCTGCAAATGCAGCAATTTCGCGTACCTACGTAATATTAAATACCAAAACAAACATTTGATTTTATTGCAAAAATGAGACATGCATTTAAAAAAAAGATTTTTTATTGTGGACTAAGTATTGTGGCACTTATCATATTTCTTCACCCTGACATGAATGCACGTCGAAGCTATGATTACATCGAAAAAGAGATTATACCCAATAATTTGCTTGAAGAAACAGCGGGGAACTTCACAAGCAGTGCGATACTAGATTGTGACTATCACGATGTGCTGTATGACGATACCACGCTGTCTATTAGTCTCATAGATGGGGACTTGATTGAAGGCCATAGAATAAGGGAAGGTGGAGAGTTTTCTCCTTCCGAATGCAAACCTAAATTTAGTACAGCTATTATAGTTCCGTACAGGTTAGTTAAAGTAAGACAATTAAAACGGAATTTTAATGTTCCTGTGAGAACAAAGTTGTGTGGTATAAAATGTGTACTGATGTGCCTGTAATATTTAGCTATTTAGTTTTAATTTTTACAGGGATAGAGCAGAACAATTACGAGGCTTTCTAGTGTATATGCATATGTTCCTACGCCGCCAGAATATCCATTACCGCATATATGTTGTTGAGCAAGTTGATTCTCGGCCGTTCAATAGGGCAAAGCTGCTAAATATTGGAGCAGCGGCAGCAATACGAGCAGGGTATCCATGTTTGGTACTGCACGATGTAGACTTGCTGCCACTGAGGCCAGCTAACTTATATGCCTGTACCAAATGTCCAAGACACATGTCCTCGAGTATAAACAAGTTCAGGTTAGTTTTTGTTAGATTTCACTTGTAACAATTTTAGTAGCTTTGATAATTTTTTTATGTTGTTTCCCATGTTGGTCGGGGACTTAAAAAGAATTTGCCAACTGTGTTCATACCTACCTAGCATGTCATAAAAGAGAACTATTGTTTTTGTATTATTAATTTGACATTGTTTTTTTATTCTAGATCACAAGTGATATGCGATCGTTAAAACAAGTTTTGTTACGTAGTGCACTTATTTGCTTGTTTTTAATTTTTGCACTAGACCTCCAACAAGGAAAGGTAGAGTATTTCTTTTTTTAATCACTCTAGGCTGCATACAAGTGTACCAAATAAGTTGACAGTAAAATCATTTACATATAGGTATTCTATGTGTAAATCAACCATTTATAGCAGCCACTGAACTTTTTAATAGTAATAACGTAGGTAGTTCGCAACAGTTAGTAAATAATGTTTATTATTCTATTACTATTCCAGGTTTGTTTTACCGTACCTAAACCTGTTCGGAGGTGCTATTGCCATTACGACACAGCAGTACAAAATGATTAATGGAATGAGCAATGATTACTTTGGCTGGGGTGGTGAAGACAATGATTTTTATGCTCGTCTAGAGGCTGAAGACCTAAAAATGTGCAGATTCGAACCTGAGACTAGCAGATACCATATGGTAACACATAAGTCAGAGAAAAAAGGGTAATTGATATACTTTTACTTATAATTATTATGTCACCACAACAAAAAGTTCACAAAGATTACTTATAATATTTATGAAGTCTTGGCACCAAATACCATAGAACATATTTCAGTTTTAACACATCACACATTGAGCTTCAAAACAATGTTTCGCCAGTTGAAGCAGAGCTGTAGATGAATTAAAAATGTTTAGCTTAAAAGATAATGCTTATCTTTTTTATTTTCAGAGATAAAAGAAAGAAACTACTAGATTATCCAAAAAATCGTGTGCCCTTAGACGGGCTGAGCACACTCAAGTATACTGAAGTGGCAACTGTTCTTCATCCTCTTTTTACTCATATCATGGTTGACTTGTAGCATATCTTGTTGATACATTTATAGAAATGTCTTTACACTCATATCACATGATCAATTTCGCTTTAGCTATCTAAAATATTAAGTACCTGCCATTTTGACCTCACAAAAAGTAGTAACCTAATTTAGTAAGTAAGGGATTTGATCCCTAGTTATAAGTTTTTAAGTTAATTGATTAATAATAGCATGGTTGTGTAAGAGTTCTGTGTAGGCGTATTTCTGCATAGGTTAGTTGGCACTCCAAAAATGGTTCCAGAAGAGTCAAAAATATAATACAGGGCATCCATTGATTACATGAGGTGTTTTTGACTCTCCCTTCCCTCCACGTAAAATCCAGCTAGACCCTCTCCCAATGGAGATGGGGATGGGATTAACGTACGCCCCCTAATATACTACTTATAGGTAGAATGATTTTCACTATGTGTTCAGCCTTAATTACGATATGTCAATTAGGTACTTTGGTCTAAACATCGAAGCAATTAACAGCAGTATTATATTTCGGTTGCAATCATTAGAATAAATCTAAAATTGGTTGGCTATTGAAAGGAAGAAAATGTTCTACATAATAATACAACTCACTTAACCCTTACTTGCACAGTTTAAATATATATTATATCACCAAAACAACTCGTACCGTCTGTAACTCGCCTTAATGAGGGATTGAATAGATTAAGCCCAAGCTATTAAGCTGACAAGCTAAAAATTAAGAACAATAAATTATCTACAAGGACCTAATTTACAACATGCATCGAAATCATATATAAATTAATGAACATACCTACCTACCAACTTTGAAATAGAAAATGATATTTCAAAATCTATCATATCTCTGTTGTACCAACTACTCTTATTTGTTATCTGACTATTGGCGAATCGGAGATTCAAATAATGATTCAATTATTGTTGTTAACGAATTCATATCTATTTTACATTTAGCTGTAATAGTCATACCTATATTGATATGTTTTGTTCATAGGTCATAGTCATTGTTTTATATTATCTGAATGTATTAAAAAGAAAATGGGAGTAATGCAGAGCGTAATCTGTACACAGACTGCCACTGACTTTGTATGCTTCCTTTGATATATAGGGGGAGACGATATTGTATTTTCCTTTGTATAGTTGGCAAAGATTGCAAGTAGGTATGGATACTAAAAATGGGAACAAACACGTTGCTATGTATGTCCCATTTAGGGACTAAGAAGTTAAAAGTTGGGGAGAAGATGCTATTTTTATTGTGGGCTAATGGTATCATTATCATCCTAATACCTGTCACCATCTGCATGATGACACAAAATATTTTGAAAGTATGAAAACTTTAGGTACATGAAGTGTTCTCATGAATAAATATAGAAATCTCCCCTTTCGATATTTCTTAATTGCCAATTATCAAGAGACACATTAGAAAGTATAATTAATGGCATAATTCCTACTCGTTCAATCTTATAGCTATTAGTAATAAGACAATTAAAATAAGAAAGAGATATATTAATTCCATTTGGAGACCAAAACATTTTCTCTAAGAAATTCGCACTAAGCTAGACCGCTAGTTCTAGTAATTTCTAATAACTACCAAATATTACACTTTTTCAAAAATTCTCTCATGGATAGTGTTAATAAACTCTGTACATATCATAGTAAAAGTATTGTGTAAAGTGACAGATAATGTGATACTAAAGTCTATTACTTACTGTACTACAAATCGGGCGGCTGTTACTGCAAGACAATAAAGTATAAGAGTAATAAAATCGGTTACATACTGTTAGTAAAATTTGCTCAACGGTGAAACGCAGGGAATTGTGTTGTGATCGTAATAAGACGGCTTTCGTTGATTTCCTTGGTCAATAAAAGTAGTACACCATTAAAAACTTGTTTAATTTTTACCTATTGCGCACACATCCTTTATCATAATGATGTTTTAGAAAGGAAAGATTAGATGGTTTGTTTGCATTGATTCACGGACTAGTAAAAAAAGGAGGACTCCACGCTGTCGTACTATAGCGTGAAGCCACGTTTATGCATCAACTTTTAAATTTCAACGTCTAGTTACTTAGTAGCGCGGAGTTCTTCTTTTTTTTACTAGTTTGTGCATTGAATAAGCTCCAAAACTACAATACAGGGGGGGAGGGGGTTTAGCGGTGTGAGCAACCCCACCCCCTACCAAGGGGTGAAAACTTATTCAGCAGCTATCTTTCCCCCTACCCTCACGCTTAGAAAACCTGGGACGATTTTGTGATCGTCAAAATGAAGGGACCAAGTCTCGGATGTCTGTCATACATATAAAAAAGATTGATCATTTCCTACCTTTGCTATAATTTTAGCTACCTAAATAAATACATAATATTTTAATAAAATAGTTGGTCCCGGTATTAAAGAGTGTAATAAAAGACACTTAGACGTAAAAGTCATATATTTGGCATAAACAACACGTTAGGTGGTCCCAAATCACAGGGAATTTAAAAAGAATAATAACTTGAGACGAAGTAAACTATAAATTTCAAAACATTGATTGTTATTCGAGTTTGAAATTATAATTAAGCCGCATCGCAAGTTAACTCTTAATGTAATTTTGTTATTTTTAGACAGAAAAATGGAATACCTACCAATTTTGACACAAAAACGATAGGTACACTAAGTAAATTAAAATTAAGACAGTTCCATCAGTAAAATTGCCCTAATATTATTTTACTACACTATGTTAATTTTCAAAGTGCGTATTCTTACTCTTCATGGTAAATCAGTTCCTTGAATGACCATCATTACATAAATCGATTTTGTAAACATTAAGATTACAAAATAGGCACTTTTTTAAGCTTTACACAATGAATGAACTGAATCTACATTTTAGTAATAAATGCATTTGTAAATACAACTTATCAATTTACAAGTCACATTTGTAACATTTAGTATTATTCTAAGACGTTATCTTACAGTCGACAAAAATTAGGTACAATACATGAGTATTGCCATTTCATTTATGGCTGTACATTAATACATAGGTACATTTTGAAAATTAAAAATCCATGATATCTACCAATTATGTCAAATTGTATATGTCAATATTTACATGTTCGTAAGTAGGAAGTTGTAATAGCTTTATTAACATAACCAAGTGTCAAATAATTCGGTTATTTATATATATTTACAGTAAATAATAATTCATAATCAAATATATCACACCAATTTACAAATAATCACATAGCACCCTACATAATATGTAATTTTAAAATGATATCATTGCACCTTACATTAAATTAAAAGTAGTTAATAAACCCAATCCAAAATCACAATGCACCAATACAGTATTATTTTATTTTCATTAAAACATTTTGAGAAATCATATGTTTTAGTAGAGCAAGAATCTACAATGAGTCCAGCATTGTTGTTCAACGTTGTACATGACTGCACACTAGTCATATAGACCAGGACGGATTGGCGGGAAAGGGGGGAGGGAGGAAGTCAAGCCTGCCCATCCCCCACAATAGCCTGTACCTACATTACATTGGTGCAGACATAAATACAAAATAGAGATGTATTACACCTATAGTGTAGCTCTATCTTTTAAATAACGGCTAGATGACAATTTATTCTCAAAAAACGTGCGTTGTAGAGAAAAGCATAAATGAAATCGTGGGGGCGCAGTTAGATAAAAGTGAAATACCATAAATCACACAACTTAAAAACAAAATCCACACAAATGAACAATACCTAATTTAACACAAGAAAAAATGGAATAGAGAGAACTCAGTTTATTGATTTTTATGACTTTGTATACCAACAACCTTCGGCATCGTTCACACATTGAGAATATGATTTGATTCAAAACAAAAATTTAAATTCTTATGGCCTGAAAATAGTAGATTTTTTGTACATTTATTGTAGATTTATTTACAAAGCCAAAAGTACCGCAAGGCGCGTTACATTTACTATTTACACTCAAAATTTCTTTAGTAAATATGCAGATGGTACAACTTTTAAACATTAAGTTTTAGCTGCTCTCAAAGACTAATATGAAATAAAACACAGAGCATTACATATTGACATGCCATCTTATCAACTTTACTATGAAAATAACAATTTAATAAATTTCTTGTTTTTCATTGAATACTTTTGTTATATTTAAATACAAAACAAAACAGATTGTTGGGGCAGATTTAGGTCAAAGAACATGGATGAATGTAACATAATATTTTCCAGTACAATTTATTTCACATTTGACAAAATAATATTATAATAGATCTTACCATTAAATCAATTCTTTCTCTTGAGTATATTGTAATAGTATAAAAAAAAGGGCATTTCCTTATTTTAAATTTTTGATATTTTGTACATCATCAGTGTTCCTAGCATAATTTTCATGAATCCCTGCATAAACTGTGTAAAGACAAGAATTTGGGGGAATGACGTATTATAATAATTGGGATAGTAAGAGCGTTATCTTAAAATCGATAAATGTTTGACGTATTGTTTATACAATCCAATGCGTCCAAAGAAAAAACAACATGCAGCAACACATTCAGAATTACAATTTCACATCATACATTCAAAGGGCCTGCCCCATAACATTTGATATTAAACATCTGGATATATAGTCTGCAATGTCACCTAGGTAAGTAGTCAAATATCACTTTATTTCGTAAACTTCGTCATTTTATGATGTTGTAGCGCTATTCGCTCTTTAAGTGGTACCAAAATTGTATAAGTCAATTGTTAATTGCAGAGCTGAGATGACACAATGGACTAGGTATTAATTCAATCTTACAAGTTACCTTATGGTCGAAGTACCAACATGCTGACCAGACCGAGGACGAATGAGAAGACGAGCTTGAGATTGGAGCCTATGTGAAGCCATTCGGGCCACTGTGACTGCATAACTTGTTCTGGCTGAGTAGGTAACAGGAGCGCTGCGATACAGCATATACTCACAGCGACAGCAACGACGTTTACTGGTTGTTGCTCCCTGAAAATAATGTAATTTAGCATATAACAAGAAAAATTTTAATTTAGCATACTACAGACACTACACCACACTGCAAGGGTGACAAACCTTTTTAAACAAATGTGGCATTGTTTTTAAAATGCCAATATAATTGGTTCTTTAGGTGCCAGGGAAGCGGTTTGGGTAGATATTGTTGTCATTTATTTGTGATCACATAAAAATAGAGTAACCACCATTCTGTATAACGTGCCACCTATGGCATGCGTGCCAATGGTTCGCAATTCCTGCCATACTGTCTATCAAACAATGTATAGAGTTGAGGAGCTCAACCCTGTCTCTATATCTGTAATGATTGACTTTAATTGAATTTAATATGATCTTTTCTGATTTAAACTTTGGCAACACTGTCTTATAATAATACTCTTGTTTAGTTTTGTTAATTTCTGATTGGCGAATTCTCCTCAACGATAGAAACGACAAATAGCATAAATAATTTACTTGCCCTGTCTATTTATATGATTCATATTCTTAAAAGTTTTCTCAATACCTTTGAATACATATCAAACTGAAGCATGATGACATTATTAGTAGCAATAAAAATCTTTTGTCCCTATAAAATACAACTAAAATATGTAATAGATGTAAAATATAAAATAGATGTAAACTCAATAATGTCTGAGATTACACTCTCAATAAAAAGTTATTATCAAAATATATAATACTATTATTTTATAAAGGAGCTTGCTGTCCCTTTCTTGCTTGATTCTGCCTACCCCTTCGGGGATTACGGGTGTGATGTTATGTATATTACTATATTTTGGTTGAATGTGGTTTAGGGTGCCTATTGCTCCTTAGATTCTGCCTACCGTTTCAGGGATTGCAGGCGTGAGGGTATCTATTGTATATAAAGCTATTTATGTATATTTAATAGGCGTGACATTATGTATGTATGTATAATATTCTTTATGTATATCTTTCATACCTGTGAAGTGCCGTGTGGTGGCACGTTACCCTAGATTGCTCCTCGGCTTGCCTGATGGGTGCTGCCCTAGCTGTTAGGGGATGGAAACTGTCCCCCATGCTCTCCTGATTTAGGTTTGATGGCTCCCCTTCAATTAACTTTGTGGGAATATCTCTCTTACCCAATGCCTGCAAAAAAAATTGCCTTGAGCATTTTTAAGCCTAATATTTAAATGATATGTAATAGATAAAAGTATTTTTACTTATTCCTAAATTTATTTTAATGAAAATTTATTATGATTTCTTTAAGTGATTAGGGGCTTTTAAATTTTATTCTTAAAGGCATATGTAGCATGGCAAAATGAATATAATCAAGATTAAAAAAAATATTGTAATATGATTAGTGCAAGCTTATAAAGATAACACATGAAATCATAATAGATGTCAGCAAAACTAAATTTATGGACATGACTTAAATATTTTAGCCTTGAACTCAATGAAACCAAATACTTGGTATTAGTTTGTCTGTCCTTTCATAATACTTGGGCTATATTTTTGTACAACTATCAATTTGATCAAAGGTCATTATGCAAATAGTTTGCGACAAACATATTTGCATATTGAAAATATTTGTAACGATACCTGTTGTGTGTTCCTGTCGTACATAGTTATTCTGAACTTCTCTGTGGTGTCGCAGTGTGTAACAGATGGCTGGGTGTACCTCACGACGATGTCTATGCAACTCTGGGGAGCTATCACTCCCTCGGGATCTATCACGGTGAACTTGTTCGGAGACGTACATAGCACTAAACAACCGACAAGCACATATAAATCACCCATTATGTATTGAGTAAAGTAAAAAAATTACCAGGTGCGAGATAATTACCTTTAAAATTTACAGAAAAGTCGTATGGATTATATACAGTCAATAGCTGTTTGTGCGTATGCCTCGCGTTAAGGTAGAACTCAAGAGAGACGGGGAATACGAAAACGGGAAAGTTCTTCATGTTTCACGCTTCACGAATAAACAATCAACAAATGATCACAAAGGAAAACAAATTCGCTATCGCAAAACCACACACGATGACAGCTGTCAGCTGTTGAAGTTCAAAGTAGCAGTGGTGATGTGACAGGGAACTGTTATTTTTATCAGCTACTTTTTTATTTTAAGTAAAAATATTAGTATAAGACTTTGGTTTCTTAATTAAATAGCAGTAGATAAAAATCTACTGCTATTTAATTAAGAAACCAAATACATTTTATGAAAGATTTGTCAGAAATATAATAGGTAAAAATGTCTTGCTATATGAGACAACCACATAACTTTGTAAAAAGTACACTTTTTATAGGAAGCTATTCCGCCTATTTTTGACGAAGCATGTTTTTTTTCTTAAACTTCCTATCATATTGTAGCAAGGCAAAAAGTAACTTAAAATGAGGAGGAATAAAAACAATATACTGCTATATATTTTTTTTAATAAAATAAATACAATAATATGAATAAATATTTCCATTTATTACACACTTTCGTGCTACTAAGCTCCCATTTATTAGCCATAGCAACGTCGATTTGCTCAAATAAAACATGAGAATACCAACTGGTTAACAAGAGCAAATGTGATGTGATTGCAACAATTTACAGAGGTACATACGAGAACAGAAAAGAAGCGAAGATATATTTGTGAATTATTAATTATTATCATGTAATGGAATTACAGTAATGATATATTTAAATAGATACATCAAACAACCATTTAATTTTGTCAGTTTTCTTTTTTTATTCTGTGAACATCCAGTGGAATATAAAGAATAAGCAATTTTTGTTCTGATTCAGAGTCAATAAATACCGCTCCAAAGACTACAAAATTAAATCATATACCTACTAACTTTTTATTATATCTACATTAATTGTCGATAACTATTTAAAATGTTGTGATTTGAGCAATGAGATGAATAAAAATGTGAGAAATATATAATAGCGATGCCAATTTGGTAAAAAATCCTAGTTTACAACTTATTATGAATTATAAATTTAAATTAGGAACAGCCAACCACATAATAAATAAATTTGCCAAGAAGCTACCTTTAAGCGGCAATAAATATTAAATATTTACATTTACCAGGAACCGTATATAGTGTTATAATTTAAGTATGTAGTTGGATCATTATTTATTATAAAAATATTTTCACTTTGTGTATTAGTTATGAAGGCGCGTTATAGATTTCTATCCTTTCAAAAATTATAATAATAAAACGCCTACTTTCTTTACTATATTTAAAGCGGATCATTTACTATTTTTTCTTTTAATAACCTGAAAGTAGTGGGATGTTGAGACTCACTAAAGAAATACACAATTACATATTACAACAAAAAGATAGAGTAATATAATTTATATGTCTACACTTGGGATTTATAAACACTTCCGTTAATATGTGACAATTAGGGGGGCTACTAGTAATGTGTCCAATACCTAATGTGTCGCCATACAAACAATGTTAATTGGATGGCACATAACTAGTAACTACAATGTAATCTATGTAGAGAGCGACCTACAAATAAGATACTGACTATAAACATTGTTGATTATACTTTTGTTAAAACTATTGATAGGGGTAAAGCATGGCGACAGCTGGGTCCTCCGTTTCGAAAGTGATGAGGGCGTCTTTGAACTTGTCCAACAGTTGCATCAGCTGGGATCGGCTCACATTCTCCATGAACATTATCTCTTCAAGATGTTGCTCGCCACGGAAGTAGCCTGTGCGATGAAGTAAAATAAAATAATAAGCATACTGACAGACACTATATAAAATTGACGTAATTTCTTGAAAATAACGTCTATATAATTGAAAAACTATTGAATTATTCATCATAATTTACGAATGTTTAAAAAAAGCTCACAAATTTTAAATCGTTTAAAGTTTTTACTTATACTTATTATTATACAAATACAGCATGAAAGCATAAATAATGTTTCAATTGATTGGTGGTGGTACCAAACAAATTATTGATGAAGATACACTTAATTAAAATTTAATAATCTGTAACTTATGTTTTTTATACTTGTAAATACACAACACTGAAATAAAAACTAACTAAACTTCACGCCACTTCCCCACCGGGATAGGCAGAGAGAACTAAACATCATATGGCATGGTCCTTACAGACCTCACTTGCTTTTTTTAACATTCATGATAATAACTGAAATAAACTTACCTTTTTTGTGAAGTTGCGCCAATAGTAATAAATCTTCGGTATCCTTAGACGCGGGTATTGCCGAAAGTACTGCTCTTTCTTCAGCAGAGAAGGTGTCCAATAGAGATTCAGTGGTAGGCGGTTCATTGGACACCCTGCAGGCATCTACTACGTCACAGCTTGCCGGCACACTCCAAACTGTAGGTTGCTGGAAGCTGTAAAACATACCTAATGTAACTAAGTTGATTCATAACTAAAATTTTAATAATAGGATTTAGAGTGGTGGGAGGTCAATGGTAAGGACGCGCGCCTCATTACCAAGTGGTTAAATCAGAGTGTGAATCCATATACCTCTGGATTTTTTAAATCTATATCCGTATTTATACCACTAGCTTGGGGGTGAGAGAAAACATCGTGATGTAACCTGCAAATTCAATAACTTTGGATTTGTAACCATGATCCCAAAATTGTCTGGTTCCCCTATGTTAGGGTTACGAAGGTCAGATAGGCAGTCGATTCAATGTAATTGCCAGACTCCCAATGGTCATCGCTTCGCCTCGGACTCGCTGGATCATGATTTAAGCGGACCCAGTCTAAGCACGGGATATAACGCTAACGGAAGATAAGATATAAGATTTGATCTCCTCCTCTATAACCTAAACCTCTGGACTTATAAAATCTTATTGGAAATGAATACTAACTAACTTGGCAATAAAGGGGAATTCGTAAGATTGAACAATCAAATGATTATGGATGAGTAACTAAGATCTATATTGTCTAAGTTCCTTGTCTGAGGGTTTGGTGAGGTGGCGGTGGGGCTAAACTTAAGCTAAGAACGAATACGCTTACAAGATTGGAGGCCTTTGGGGTAGGTGCCGCCTTTGGAAACTGGTTTGCTCTGGTCGGGTCAAGTTTTTGGTTTGTAATTTATATATTTTACTAGCTGACCCGGCGAACTTCGTTCCGCTTAACAGTCAATGACACATAATCGGGTTTAATAAATTGAGATGTAAGCTATCCTGTCTTTTAAGTTGGATCAAACTGCACATGGTGTGCAAATTTGACTAAAATCGGTTAAGTAGTTTCGGAGTCCATCGCGGACAAACAACGTGACGAGTAATTTATATATAATTAAGATTTTGATACTCTACAACAGGCCACACTAAAATATGGTTCAAAGTTAATTATGATTCATACACCTTTGTATAAATTGTATTGAAAAGAGTAACTACCGAGTTTCTTGCCGGATTCTTCTCGGTAGATACAACATTCCGAACCGGTGGTAGAATCATATAGCTTTGGCTTCACCTGTATTTCACGATTTATAAGTGTTTCCTTGAAACCTACATAAATAAAGAATATTTTGACTTTGACTTTGACTTTGCAATCATTATATAAAGTCAGACCGTATAAGTTTGAAAACATAAACCAAACTTTAATTTTTTGTAGATATTGAAATTTATCAGATAGTGCATCTTAGAAAAAGCAAAGCCCAGCCGTGTTTACGAATTAAAGAAAAAGAATTACATACCTCATTTCACACTGCAACTTCAAATTCAATGAGACACCATTTCTCCGCTCAATACCATTCACCATTCCACTAGACTTTAATCTCGGCGAAACATCTTGGTCACTCTCAAACTTATCATCATCACTACTTGTATTTAACATATGATCAGTCTCTTTCAACGATAAGTCTGACAACCTCGAAGGCAAAGTCTTTGGCTTTTCATCTAATTTCTCCACATCCCCATTGAGCGGTTCGGCATGGCCATTCGTTGCATGTTCAACTCCATTACTATTAGCACCATTAATATTACTCGATATACCACTATCAACAGAGTTTCCCTGTATTTTCTTCTTCTCTTTGTCATCGTAGTCACAACCGTTAACATAATTTGTATTTATAACACCATCTACAACATCAACACCCTCATCAAAAGAATAATTCGCAGAGTCGATTTCGGCAAAGTTATCAAATTTCGTGTGATCAGATTCAATCACAATTGGCTTCGTGTGGGAGAAGTCGGTCTGGTTAAGATTATTCTCAGTCGGGTAGTCTTCATCTGAATCGGGGAAATGATTAGAACTGTCTCTCGTTTCCACCGGCTCGGGAACATTTAGCTGCATTTGGTTAAGTGAAGAGAATGACACGCTACAAGATTGGTTATAAATGTTGTGTTTCTCACAGTAGTATTCTTTGCCATCTGAAAAGTAAAGTAAGTAATTATTAAATCTAGTTAGGCACCTCAATTAGATGTAATTACAATCTTGATATGTAACTTTACGATGTATATATATTTTTTTTTAACTGTTGCTTGATAGTGCATATGTACTACAATGGAAGTACTTTCTCCGACCTTAGGTGTTGTATGCTCGGAGACCAAGTTCGCACTTATTGGTACTACAGTATTGACTGACGTTGACTTGGTGTTTATATGACCATACGAGAAAGTGAGTAGGTTACTTACCAGAGTCAAGCCCCCAATGCCAGTGCGGCGAGTTGAGCTGCACGTACGTGTGCAGCTGCAGCAACAGCCGCCGCTGCAGCAGCCACGCCACCACGCGCGCCAGCCGCGCCCCGCCGCCGCACCCGCCGCAGCCGCCGCCGCCGCCGCCCCCCCGGGAGATGTACCACAGCGGCGCCGGCAGCGAGAACTCGCCCAGCATCTGACGAGACATGCCAATTTCAGCTTGTTTTAACTGACTGACACATGTTTCCATGCTCAAAACATTTCTTTTTATTAGGAAGATGGCAAACAAGTATTTATTGTAACCATCCTGAGCTACGGTTTGCTTAGTGTATAAAAATATGAATATGACTGTATCTTTTAACACCTATTCACAACACCTATATTTCTTAGATTGCGGTCTGTGACACTATTACTTAAACATGTGGCCGAGAGACAACTTTATAATTAATTTAAATTCAAATTATTTATTGCATATCACAGTTAAAGCCCATGTTACCATGGCTTCTTCTATGAATTTACCTAATATAAGAAAAATAAAATAATTAAATTAATTACCTGTAACAGGCAAAGTCCAGGGAATTCCTTAGTGAACTCTTCCACTAAAGGCGATTGTATGTGTATGTTCGCCCCTGGCGCCACCACGTAGACGTTTCCTTCGCATAGTGGATAGATTATAGTGGCTTTAGCCCAATACACCAGATGGCCAGTCAGTTGGAACACCTGAAATTGTGATTAGTTATTTTTGTAATTCAATAATGTTCAATATTTTATTTATATACTAGTTGACCCGGCGAACTTCGTTCTTAAAATCGATAATTTTGTTTTTTATTGACAATATTATATTTTAATACTTATTATCCTATTCCGGACGAAGACAAATCTACAAACACAAAAATCATAAAAATTTATCCACCCGTTCTTGAGTTATAAATGGCATAACTAACACTTTGTTTTATATACATAGATATACAACGTGTTACAAAATACCCCGTAAAAAATATAATTAATTATCAAAGCCAAAAATTTTGTCAACCCTAGTAAGCTGTCTGTACCTATGTTACCCAATAATTGTCTACCTTATTAGTTTTTCTATTTATCATTCTTGTTAAATGTTTGCTACCAGATGTCATTATATTCAAGTACTGGCTTCAAAAAATGTCAAGTTGGAAAAAAAAAACAATTTTAAATCTTCTAATTTTGTCGTTCCGCGAATTAGGTAGAAATGTAGGTACATTCTGCATAATTTACTCTTTAATTTTACTAAAATAGGGTTTGCACATCAGTGAAAATAATTTTTTTTTATTTTTTAGGGGTATGTTATACAGCGTTACTACGGTTCTTAAATATTGTGAATGGACTCGTTATAAGGCCCTATTTAACCTCCTTTCGGCTTTACGGGTAGTTTTGTAACACCCTGTATATATACCATATATTTTGTTATCATACCTGTGTTAGGGACAAGTCGGCTTCAATAGCGAGAGTCTGGAGGCTTTTTAATGGACTGTATAACTTTATGAGTCTTAAAAGAGCTGGACTACCATCAAGAGGTATCGAGGCTAGTAACTCATTCGGGTTTACCTAAAAAATAACATTTTATTAAAACAATGTTTATGTCATTTAAATTAATTCAGTAGACACAACGCGATAGACTTTTACATGATGTTTCAAATATATACTGTCATTACTTACCAACAATAAAATCCCATGATAAGGTCTAAGCTTTTGCAAACACTTGTCTATTGTTTCTGGTTCAATTATCAAACCTCTATTGTGGATTTGGTGGGCTTTGTGCGGTAGACAGAAAGACAACAGCACCCATTTGTTTATTCGCACTTGTACTATTCCTGTAAACAATGAATAGTAGTAAAATACAATGGTACCTATTTATTTTCTCAAGCATTTATAATATGAATGTTTTTTTTATTATAATCAAATTAATAAGCAATTTCAGTGATTTGGGAGCAACTAGTATTTTTAATACTAGTAAGGAACAACATTATTATATTTATAAATTCTTTAGATATAACTAATAAAAACTATCACCACCACATGCCCTCTCAGCCTGTCTTAGTCAATAGTAATAAGCATTTTTATGCAAACTATTTTTAGGATGATTTTACTTTTACTTTTCCCAATCGTTTAGGCGCAGAATGTCCAATTCGCAAAATGTCCAACGTTCGTAAAATGTCCAGTTCGCAGAATGTCCAGTTCGCAGATTGTCCAATACGCAGAATGTCCAGTTCGCAGGATGTCCAGTTAGCAGAATGTCCAGTTCGCACAATGTCCAATAAAAGATGTTAATTTTGATATTCAATATAAAAAATGTTTATGGAAACTAGAAAATTACCAAATTTCACGTCTTTTTACGTCTATTTAAATAAAGCTTTGTTATTAACAGTGCCTAACAAATTCAGAATTACAATCACCAGACTGAAATTACGTTTTTGATTTTAAAATTTATGTTTTGTTTATTTTGATTTATGATTTTATTTTTGTTTTGTTATTTTAAATAAAGACAAAGATTAAACTGATTTATAAGTAATATGTTAAATAATGATTTAAAAACCCCACCCTTGATTAAGATTGATGTTGACAAAGTTATGTTGAATATTGGACATCGTGCGAACTGGATATTCTGCTAACTGGACATCCTGTGAACTGGACATTCTGCGTATTGGACAATCTGCGACCTTGACATTCTGCGAATTGGACATTCTGCGAACTGGACATTTTACGAACGTTAGACATTTTGCGAATTGGACATTCTGCGCCTAAACGTGCCCAATAAATCATTTTACTCGCCACAATGTCACATCTGTTATCAGAAATACAGTAGTGTTGTTAAAATAAAAATTTTCCCCAATAAATTTTTGCTCATTTTACTGATATACAAATATATTTTGTGAAAAAAACTTATTACAATATTTATTTATTTATTTGTAAAATTTATTATGTAGACCTACTACAAAATTTTAGGGGTCAATTTTGATGTTACAATTTTGATGAACATATTCTATAAATATCAACAACATAATAATATTAATGAAGTATAATCAAGTACAAGCAACCAGTACTTTGTCCTGAAAATAGTCTAGAAAACCCTATCTTTCCTTGGTTCTAGACCAGTTTTAATGAAAAAAGTCGGAGGGGCAGAGTCCTTTAATTTATAATATTTCATTACTAAACTAGTGTTACTTTACCAACCTGTACTACTAAGTTCCTCGAACACAGCCTTCATGGATCTTGCCAGCGAGCTCCTCTGAAGTATCAGGTGGAATGCTGACTTCGGTCCAGCATCAAATCCATTCTCCACACTATATGTATTGGAGCTGGTAGAGTAACGAGAACTGTCCTCCTCCTCATCATTCTCACCAGAATTCATTTCACTATCTAAAGCAGATACCTCATCATGAGCTGCCAGCTGTAAGAGGAAATATATTCAAAGTTTTTTTTTTATTGTTGAGTTATCTTATGTATGATATATAAGAAATATTTGTCTTGATTTAATTCCAAGTAAGTAACAAATGTTCTGCGTCAGCTAGTAATATTATAAACATAATAGTTTGTATGTTTAGAAGCTTAAAACACTAATCACAGAAATAAAAAATTAAATTAAAGTAGTATTGTAAAGGAAATTTATAGCCTGGATTGTCATAAAGGATACTTTTATCCTTATACCTTAAATATTTCATAAGTATAGCATCAAATATTACCATTATTTTCATTTCTTCAGTTAAATATGAACATCTCTTCTCCTCATGTCTCATTGCTTTTCCCAGTCTTTTGCTCAAGTCGTAATAGCATTTTACTGAAACAGAAATATATATTATTTTTAACAAGTTTAATTTAGGGTAAAATTGGCTACAGACATCTTTTTCTTTTTAAATGTCACTGAGCCACTTCATGGACTGTCTCTCTGTACAATAAATCTCATTAGGATAAATTAAATTAATTATATTTATACATATAAAAGATAAATAATAAAATAAAATTTATGAATTTCATTATTTGTTGATTGTTGATTTTTGTTGATTTACTATTTTGAATATTTATTATTTATAAATGTACATTTCATGGAGAGAGGATATGCAAAAGGTAGTAGTTCCTTTTTTAAAAATTTAAAAATTGATTATAAATACTACAAGTCTTATTTTCTCATAATATATTATGATACAAATACCTATACATTGTACATTTCTTAGATAGAACTACAGTTTCCACATTTAATTAATAACTGCAAAATGGCTTTTTTACATCAATACTTTTTCTGTGACAAACATAGAATTTAACAAATACAAATACAAATACAAACAAGCATTCAAGAGGGGGTGTTGGATAGTGAATACTAACCCTTTTATTAGTATGTTTGTATTATCTATGGTAACTCTATATTGATTGTCATTGGATATAATTGTCTCTGTTCCGTTTTTGCCGCCTTTATATTATACACGTTTTACTTGCAACCTTTATTGTTTTATTCCAAAATAACCATAATTCTACAACAAATACCTATACATTGTACATTTCTTAGATAGAACTACAGTTTCCACATTTAATTAATAACTGCAAAATGGCTTTTTTACATCAATACTTTTTCTGTGACAAACATAGAGAAGTGTTTCAATAATAATTTTATAGCAATATCTTTTCATGCTATTTTAAAACCTATTTTGTAAAAGTCCATAATAAATTGCATGCTTAATGTAACATTGACCTAACTCAACATTTGTTGTGTACTTAAATTTATAATACATGTTTAAACATATAGGTTCATTTTCCATCAGCAGCATATTTTAAGTAAGGTCACTTCACCATTAAGCATATAAACTAAATAACTAACTAAACTTCACGTCACTTCCCTAGCAGGATAGGAAGAGAGTTCCGAATGCCATATGGCACGATCCTTACACAATAAGCATATAATAGAGCAATAATGCTTTAGTACATTTGGTGATAAGCATGAATAACTGAAAACTTACCTATTGAATGACTTGCTGATGCCCTTAATGCGAACACAATATTTATTAAAATCATTGCAGCAGTGTCATCCTTATTTGTTCTGTACGGAAGCAGCGTTGGATGTCCAACAAACCTCACATCATTAACTTTTAGTTCAAATTTTCTGTTGCAGAGCTCAGCTTTCACAGCAAAGAGGGTGGAAAGCATTTCATCTGTGAATCCACTCAGCTGACCTGAAAATAAACAATACCCATTAAGATATAAACTTATCTATACTTAGTATAAAATAATAACCTGATGCATGTACCTGTCTATCTGTAGTCCTGGCTAAACTCATAAACTACTGGGACAATTTTGTACGGTTTTCACTAGTAGATATAGTGATGATTGAGAAAGGTTTATGTATATAATTTATTAAAATTTCATTTAAAAAAAACTTATCTAAGTATTATTTTTAATGCTGTCAAGATACTTTCTGGGAAGCAGAAATGAAAATTTTGTAAGTAAAGTTGAACACCAGTATATTTACTAATCATGTTACATTTAACTTTTCTCACCAGGCAATCACATGAACTTATATCCAAGCTATCATATAATTTAGCACTTCAATGTAGTAACATACCAGCATTCGGTCAGAGGGTAGTCTTTCTTGTAAAATATTATTTTATTTTGATAACATCGGCAAATATGTTTATATAGCAAAAATAAAGTGATAACTGTCAACAATAGTAAATATTCTCAACATAACATTATATTATAACATAAAAGGTAATTAGTGTTATAAAAATACTGTGAAACAGTTACAAATGATATGAAATATAAACACATTTACAATTGATTCAATATTTTAATACTTAATAGGTCACCTTTGTAAATATTGGACGTCTGTGACTGAGGATTTTGCAATAAATCCTCAGTGGAGTTGATAGCGTAGGGATTGTGACGGCCACATTTTTTTTGGGTACTCTCATCCTTATTTTCTGTCGTGTAAGGATATCTGAACAACAATCTATCGCCTTTACTGTCCGACTTCACGAAAAATATGTTCAAAGGGTTCACTTCCATTGCTTACGAAACGAATCACTGGATTGTAAACAACGCAGTTATCACAAGGTTTAGCAACAATGTATGGCTACAATTTAAAATCACATGTAAATGTTTCTGCATAATTATAATTACACGTTAATTATATAAAACGGTTTTTAAACGAATTCATTTAACAATTAAGAATATTTCAACATGTGCCCACCACAATTATTATGGAAATTCTATTAAAAATGAGAAATTTGTCTCAATTATATGTCGACCAATTTTGCACGTCACAGAAACGTCACTAGTTTTTGACATTTTACTTTTTTGTCATGAGGCCTTTAGATTATTTTATTTTTGTCAGTTTGTCATACAACTAGAAATAACTAAAAAAAGTGGTTCCTACCCGCTGACTATCGAAGATCTGGAATCCGTATATTGGTCCCCGAAAGACCCTTAATTTTTATTCTTACCTTTGAATGTCATTTTTAAAGGTTGACACTGCACCTGCTACACTGCCCAATTCTAGTTACTATCTTTAACCCTTTCCTATCTGACGGTACTTTTATGAACTCACTCGCATTTCGTCTAATATATCGAAAACGCAAGCAAGCAGCGCCTCGAAAATACTGACGTTACTTTCTCGGATCACTTCCTAGGCCAATCAGAGCGCTTCATCCATTTCCCGCGGTAAACGGCCAATCAATGTGATTTGCAAGTTACAACTTGTCGCCGACTTGACGAAGTGATTGAAGTTTCATTTGTAAATTGTTTTAAAAATTGTATAACGTAGGTAAGTGGCCTTTTATGTTATCATTACCATAGATTATGTAATAAAGATTGTGTAAAGATTATTGTATGATATTATTTTGCATTATTTCGTGCCTAAATGTTCCCAAAACTGGCGCGTACTAAAAAGTACCGACAGTCACTTTGGGTATGTGTTTTGTATGGTGTGCGTAGACAAAGAGGGTAGTTTATTTTTATTATTTCATTAGGTACTTTATAATAAAATTATACTTTTTTTATTTTTGGTGTCCAAATACATATATATCGCAAAGGATATGGCCCTAATCGAAGCAATATTGCTTGAAAAAGTTCCAAACTTCGGCGATGTTTCGGAGGTGGATACGTCTGATGAAGAAAATGAGCATAATGTTCATCTACCCGCACCGGGAGCCCCAAGAGACTTCAATGACGTTTTTGAGGAAGCTATGCTAGGCCCTAAATGAAATGGGATTATCATCACGCCCACCATCTCCAATTGACCAAGTATCTCCAGTTCCTGGCCCCGTCCCTGATATTTGTTGTAATGTTCAACCTTCAAACTATGGGTCCATGTCAAAAACCCCTTATAATGTTCAACCTTCAACGAGTGGGTCCATGTCAAGAACTGCGCTAACACCTGCCCATCCAAAACCTGTTCCGGATCCGAATTGTAAGTGGAAAAAGTGGGGAGTATGAGATAGTTCATCTGGATATACTACAAACACAGAAGTAGTAGAAGAATGTTTTGTCAACTTCACACCACCCGATATCTTTCTTGTGTTGATAGATGGATTATTAGAAAATATTGTAGGTATACCAAAGCAGCCTTTTTGCTACCCAAAAACGTAAGATATTGAATCTAAAGAAGGAAGAGCTTCTGGCGATCTATTGCTCAAGGACTGATGACTACTAATGATGCTTGTCAGAAAAGGAGAACTTCACCAGATAACTTCACCAGATAACTTCTCCAATGCCGGACTATTCAAGAGGCGACAATCTACTTTGAAAAATGTGCGTTTGGGTAACAGGGGGATACACTGGCCAACTGCTTCAGAGAGAAGATGAAGATGTGAATGTCTGCAGCATGAGGCCTATATAGTCGAAACCTTATATCAAATGTTTCCACTGTAATATTCATTTATATCTAAATGATAAAAAAAATGTTTTGTAGAGTACCACGAGGGTAATGTTTCATTTTGTCACACCTTTAAAATTTTATAAATTTTGTTGATTTTTGACATCATGGATGTATACATATTTTTATTTCCTCATTGATCTAAATGTTTCGTGGATTATTTATCGCGAGGTTTAGGTCTCATTTGTTACTACTATTCATTATTTTAATATTATTTGTTGACAAAGTTATCTAAAAAGTTCCAAATAATTATAACGAAGTTCCTACATACATACATATATATTTATACATAAAATTGCTGACGGTACAGATATGTCTAGGTACTGAAAAACCTAGTTCTAGACACAATAAAAATCTAAAAAAAATATATGTGTCTTTCATTTTAAAAACAATATTCAGAATTAATCAAAAATATTTCGAAATTTAAATAGTTTCGGTATGCCGGTAGGAAAGGGTTAAGAGCACACTCGTTGCATTATTTTGAAGTCCCAGAACGTGGAAAAAGTAATTAAAGATATTTACATTTGTCTGAAGACTATTTTTTTACTTTTTCACTAACTTTTCTATCTACGGTAGAGAAATTAAAAAAGTAACGTGTAAAAGAACACGACCAGTGGTGCGACGGCGATAACAATTTGTTGTCATGTTTTATTCGACTCGAATTTTCTTGTAAAACATTTTTGCATTCGCAAAAACCTGTAAAAATGAATAGCAAAAGTGAAATCAATTATAAAGTGAACCCCGAGAAAATTCCTCTTGAAACAGACCAGGGAATTTTGGAGAGTGAAAAAAGAAAATGGGGCTTATCGTTAATGGACGTGTATAAATACGGAGTGTCTTTTTATAAGGGCAAGTTAATGGGAAATGTTGTTAATAGTAAATATGGCTTATTATGTAGTGTATTTATAATATATCCTATATTTCCTCCTATAAATTAATATAAACAGTGGTTACATTACAATGCAATATGCATTGTACCACACTCTTAACTCAGATACTGTATATTTTTTATAAACTCACTTATCGGCTTACATTACCATACCACTCTTTCTATGTACTAGGCAATTATGTACCAACTGCTAACATTTACCTAATTCCTTCTTGGGATAATTAATGTTGTAACATCTCTTTAAACACCTCTTTTGTGTTGTTAATTCAGATAAGGAAGGCAAAGCGCTTCACCTAAGCTATGAAGATAGGATCAAGTTGGTGGCGTACACACAGCAGACTGCTCAGGGGCCCCTGGACCCCCAATCTGCTCCACCACTGGGTGTCCTTGATGTAATTGGTCGAGATCGCAGGGCAGCTTGGCAGGCTCTCGGACAAATGTCTCAAATTCAGGCCATGGCTGGTTTTGTACACACATTAGACAGGCATGTACTCAGTCTTGCAAATATTTTTTGGCTTTTAATGTTGAGATATACATATTTGTACTAAGAGTACTACTTTGTACCACAGAATTTAAGCTGTTCATCTTTTCATGTATACTTATATTACCATAGGCATACGCAAGGGGGGGCAGTTTCCCCCTGCTGGACCAAATAATAGCTGCATTCACCCATTTATATTACTATAATAAATTCATTCCCAAAATGCCAAAGCTATTTAGCTAGAAGTAGTATTAACTAATATATGATATGACTTATCTTAAATAATGATAATGACTCATGAAGATTATGCTTAAATCAATTGACTTATTATATTGCTTGTGTTGATTTACAGATTGTGTCCTCTTTTTAAGCCATATTTAGAAGCTATTCAAAAGGATTTGGAAGATAAGGAAGAACAAGAGTAAGTTGTTTCATTTATGATTTTTCTTATGAAATTATCTTTAAAATTGAGGATCTGATTTTGATCAACCTAGTGAAGATTAATGGTTATCCATTTACTCTGCAATGAAAATTATTTAAAGAAAGATTCTTAAAAAAAAATATTAAAAGACATTTTAATTTAAATATGTCATTGTCACTGTTACCAGCCAATATTCATCCACTACTACACTTAGGCCTCTATGAACAGTCCACTAGGGGCTTGATAGCCTTATGACAATACTTGGTGCTACTTATTAATTGTTTATTATTGCCTTTAATCACCCACTATCAACATCACTTAGCATCGTAAATACCATGCTATGGTTAACTTACCAAAAATGTTTGTGTTAACTTAGTAACTCTAGTACGATTGGGTTACTTAAAACTAAGCTATTCTGCAGCTTTATAGACTGGACCATATGGGCCATATGGTGTTAAGTGTGGCACATTACCAATTCTCTTGTATTGCGTAGTGCTGTGTGTTTGTGCAATCTCAAATGTTTGTGCAATCAAAAAAATGTTGGTGCAATCATGCTGCAGTGTTATATATATCTATATGGCAATATATATTTATAATAACTGCAATGTGTATGCATACTTACACAGTATTTTTTTGGTTTTCAAATTTTATGTATAGGCTTTGTTTTTTAGGAAAAAGAAACAGAAAGAAGCAAGGGCTCAAATGGAATTACAGAACAGGATAATGTTAGAAAAGCAGAAACAACAAAGTGCTAAAGCCACTGAAGAGCAACAAGTGTCAGTGTTATTAATTTATTTTATCTTTGCACAATAAGTACATACATCACGCCTGCAAATCCCCAAAGGAGTATTTGGCGTCCAAGAGTGATAAGTTTAGTATTATATGGAGTCCTTGGACTCCAATAATTTACATCCAAAATTTTTATTCACAAAATTCAGTCATGAACAAAATTGATTTGCTTTGGATGGCAAATTGTGAAAATGACAATAAGTGCACAAGAAATGATACCTACAATACAATATTTGTTTAAATACCAGTCATTCTTTAATTTTTGAAATATATAGACTTGCTTGCTTTTAAATATGTCTGAGTGGAATTTAGTCTCTTATAGAGACATTATAGTGCTGCGGATTTAATTTTTTTTTTCCTATGAAAAACATACTATTCATCCTAACCCTGTGTAAAATTCTAGTGTACTAAATCTTACTAACTAACTAACTAAGAACTTACTAACCTTAGCCGTGAAAGTGCAACAGGCAGACAGTCCCTACAGGTGGATGTTGCAACAAAAACTAAAAATTATTCTTAACATCACTAGTAGGGGACGTTGGGAATAATCCTTATTTTTCATTTATAATATTATTAAACAAGTATAATAATAAGTATGCACAAATTCATTTGTTTTATCAATATTCTGTGTATATTGCAGCTTTTTCCTGTTTATTAACCTTTAAACAATATTAATTTGCAGGCAGAGAATAAAAGACGCACTTAACGCACAGACGTACGACCAATTCCTACAATACGCCCAACAACAGTTTCCTGGCAACTTCGATCAGCAAGCCATCCTTATACGGCAACTGCAGGACCAGCATTACCAGCAGTATATACAGCAGTTGGCTATAGACCAGCGGTTGGCCAACACACATATAACTCATGATACAGATGTGGAAGATGAGAAGGAAACCAATAATAAGAACGAGGAGCCTGTAAAAGATTGTAATTTGAATGAAGTTGAAGCTGTGGATGCTATGGATAATAACAAGTAAGCAAACACATATTTTGTTAGAAATTTTCTTCTGTCCATGGTTTCGTCCACACTAACTTTACGATAAAGCCAAATAATATTATCTATAATAATATAAAAATGAATCGCTGAATGTGTTGCTAAGCGCAAATCTCGAGAACAGCTGAACTGATATCGCTAATTCTTTTTTAGTTGTGTTTGTTATTATCAGGTGAAGGTTCTTATGAAAGGAAAAAATAAAAAAGCAGCACAAAAAAAAAATGGGTATTGAAAATCCGAGAACGGGGCGTTACGAAGTGCGCCGGGTCAGCTAGTCTTAGATAAGATTTTGTCATCAATTCACATATGGTCGAAACCTACTATCACGAATCGTTTGTAGTTCATAGGCTCTGTTGTTGCACCACCTACAAACGAAACATTCTGTCGACGGCTCATTCAGCAGAGAAACAATTGTCGGAGGAAAGTTTGAAAATCAGTTATCCTGTATATAAAAATATTATTAATATCCAGCTATAGTTGACGAATAAAATTGGCAAACTCTTGATCCAGATCACTAACATACAATCTTTCACATTTGTAATGAAATGAAAGTCAGGGTACGGTTGCCTATACAATCACAGTATGTCGTAATCGTTTTATGAGTATTTTATTACCTATTAGTTGGAATACCATAATTTGTTTATAAAGATAAAGACTAGCCAATGTTTATATAATATTGAATTTCCAGATCAATGCAAACTTCAGATAAAACAGAAGTTACAGAATATGCAGGGGAATCAAGGGGCGAAGAAGATTCTGATGGAGATGGTAATAATATTTTTGCATCTACCAATATTATAAAGAGGAAAGATTTGGATTTTTGTGTGTGTGTATATTTGTAATGAATAAACTCAAAAACTATTGTGCCGATTTAAAAAAATCTTTCACCATTAGAAAGCTACATTATCCAGAAGAAACATAGGCTATATTTTATCCCCATATTCCCAGGGGAACGGGAACTACGTGGGTGAAACCGCGCGGCGCTGCCAGTTATCTATAAAATCATTTAGCTAAAAAAATATATAGAATGGAAATCGAAACATATGATATATAGTTTTGTGTGTTAGCAGACGTGTTCCCCGCGGTGGAGGAGGCGCGCATGTGGACGCGCGGCGAGGCGAGCGCGTTCAAGGAGTCGGCGCGCGCGAGCGGCGGCCGCCTCACCGTGGGGCACGGCGAGACCGTCACCGTGCGCGTGCCCACGCACACGCGCGCGCGCTGCCTCTGCTGGGAGTTCACCACCGACCACTACGATATCGGTAACGAATGCTGCATTTATACATCTGACTTCTTTTTGTTGCTCTGAGGCGGGGGTCCGTAACCCTTTAAGGCGAATGACTTAAAAATTATAAATTTATAATATTTTCAGATCTTTAAAGAGCTCAATGATATCGCCGTTGCGACCGAACCTGAGTTGAAGTGGTTAAGCAAAGCAAATTGCTCGATTTTAAGAGTTTGTATTCTCGTAGCTGATTGCAGCGCCGCCTACTGGGTCCATTTATGAATCTAAACCATTGCAACAAAAAAAAAACATTAAAATCAGCCTCGCCGTTTAGCAGAAGTTCAGTTCCATACACATGCTTATTTTTTTTATATTATGACATACTTTAGATGTGATTGCAATATTTATATTTTCAGGGTTTGGTCTCTACTTCGAATGGAGCAAATCTCCCACAACCGAAGTAACGATTCACGTCGCGGAGAGCGACGACGAAGACGACGGAGATGATGACGGCTACGGCGATGCCGATGAAGGTATGGCTCTTAAACAGAATTTTCAATCAACATTTAAACTAACTTACCTTCACGGCAATTCCTTGGCGAAGTACGCAAAAAAATCGGAACGCCATATGACGTCATATTTACTTGCCTTATGGTTATTATCGCTCCTAACGTCTTTTTCAATCAATTAAAGTAGTAAAAACAAGATTTTATTTTTTTAAGGTAGAAAAAAATGTTGTTAAATGAGGAAAGGCAAGGCAAGCATTGGACTCGTTGAGTGTATAGGAAAATAGGGGTGAATGTAAAGATCCGCAAATAATTGTAATTTATAATGGGTCTGTCGCAGAATACACGATCCACGGCAGCTCGGACCCGGAGCTGGGCAGCGAGCGGCGCGCGCTGAGCGGCCCGCGCCCGCTCGTCAGTCTCGTCGTGCCCATCTACCGCCGCGACTGCCACACGGAGGTGAGTCCGCCTGGATAACATCCTTTGTTTTACGCGGGAAAACGCTGAAGACTTGGAAAAGAATTTCCGCTGTTTCAGATTAAAATTAACTGTTTAAGATAGTAATTGTGTAGACGACGAGCTAACTAGCTAGCCACTTGTCACTATATTTTCACAAATTTCCATCTAACCCAGTTCAGTTTTATTTTTGGTTGAATGTGGTTAAGCGGAGTTGCTGCCCCTTTGACTCTGCCTACCCCTTCGGGGATTACGGGCGGAACCACATTCAGCCAAAAATAAAGCCGGGCTGGGTTCGATGGAAAATTGTGAAAAAGCAGTGACAGGCGGCTAACCTGTCGCCTACACAATCACACACCCAAAACCCGATATACCATTAGTCGCCTTTTACGACATGCTAGGCAAGAACCACAGTTGGCATATTCTTTTTTTTTTTTGCCCTATATTAACATGGGCCAAGTCCCAGACCAACATGGGACTACTCTTTTCAGTGTCAGAAAATACATGAGTACTTGTAAATTATACACTTTATAAAGTTCTAAAACAAATCATACAATCAATGACTGAGAGAGATGACATACTTAATATGATTACAATTTAAAGTGTATTAACCATAGCAGACCAGCGCCCAAAGGACGGAACCTGAATAGAAGCACGACGTATGCTCATCACTTCACACACATTTTGTATTTTTATTTTTTAGGTGTACGCCGGCTCCCACACATACCCTGGCGAAGGCGTGTATCTACTCAAATTCGACAATACCTACAGTCTATGGCGGTCCAAAACGCTATACTACAAAGTGTACTACACACAGTAAATTATTATTTAACGAATTTAATTATTTTACCATGACAGGAAATAAAAAAGGAACCGTATTGTATGGTTTCGATCTTTGTGTCACAGTAGGATTACTTAAGTATTTTACGCATATATTACTCGAGATATATAATGAATTGAGTTATAATGTGTAATATATATTTAACATGGGTACGGAGTATAAAGGTGAGTTATATGTAGCAAATTGATTGCACACAATTATACAGTGAGTCTAGGACAGGGGTCGGCAACCTTTTGAGAATGTAAAACAACAGTTACAATTTACGACATTTCCAAGTCTTAAGAGGAAACGTAAACACCCCCCCCCACCCCACCAATATTTAGTTACGACCGGGCCTGAGTTAAAAATCTCTTATAAACGGGCATAGACAATGAAAAAACTGCCGGATGACTAATCCTGGTGTAGCACTATTTAATACATAATTAATGTAATACTTAGATGATAATTAAAGAAAGGCAATGTTGATCATCCATATGTCTTGTAGAAATCGCTTTAGAAGTAGTTCTACACCTTTACACTCCTTACGCATGTAGGAAAACACAGGAGCTTAAGGTACACAATGAATGGTTCTTTATAATTTCTATACCTCACTAGGAACGATCTGGCCAGTCTGATAGGAAATATAGGGACCTAAATGAGACATTCTTATGGAGAATAAATGTTTCTATGATGGGCGATTGTGATAAAGTTAATTTTGGTAACAATCTGAAAGATGGGTTCTTTTTTACCTTTGATCTTGTGATATAGGGCTAAATGGGAAGCAGACTAAAATTGGCAATGATTATTTGACATAAAAGGGAAATTTCATGTATCTAAAAGGTGTTGGTGGAAAATCGTATATTTTGGCGCATGGATTATTTTGTATGGAACCTATGAAAACGCGCAATGTTTAACTATGTTGGGGTGTCTATCTGAATTAGTCCATCTAATTTATATTTAAAAATCGCTAAAAAATTATTTGACGAAGAATTATAAATCAGCAGATATTGAATGTGGTAGTTTTATTTATATAATGTAATTGTTATTGTATTTATTATTGATTGTATTTTACCTCCTATTTTAAGTTAAAACATATGTTTAAAAATAAATTGTAAATTACTGATGTGTACTTATAATTGTTTTTACTTATTTATTCTAATTTAATAGCGTTCAATTGTACGTAATCAGGAGTGGAACATGGATTGTGCCATTAAAATGAAAGGAAAGCAGGATTCTTCGGATTTGGTTTCAAACAAGATGGTTTTATCAATAAATATAAGTAAGTGTACCTAAATGTCATATTGTAGTTATCACTTTACCATTCAATATTATAATGAGTGTTATAGATATGAGGATATTTATATATTTTAAAATTTTGTAAGAATCTTTTAAAAAGTCCCGAATTTTTAAGAAAATCCTTGCAAAAATCCTTTAAATGATAGTCCTATAATATCACTGTTATTTATTCTATTTTAGTTAATATTGCGTATTTAACAACCGATATGTATAAAATATACCAAGATAGCTTTTTAATTTCAAACATTATTATATTTATGCAAATTACAACTTATGTTATTTTATTTTACCTTTGTTTAAAAATCTTTTTTAAATTTTACTCATACCACCGAGTTTTTGTAATATTATGATTGCCGGCCACACGGTATGTAATATACTTGGAACAGATATAACAAACTCATAATTAACCCCCATTTACCCTTTACCTACCTAATTTAAAGTCGCTATTCATCGTATGATGGTCTACGCCCTTAAACCATGGTCTGATAAAATATATATATGTCTATAATATAAGCATTTGTTTATGTTAATTCGTAATTATATATATAGGTTCAATAAATATTTTAGATGTGATTTCTCTGCTTATCTGTCTACATAAAATACGGGTTAGGGTATGTTCGCTCTGTACAATATAAACTTCTATCGCATTACCATTTTCTACTTTTCTGTAAATGTTAGATTACGAATAAATAATGATTTATTATAGCCTGACCACAGTTGACGTGAGGCGCTCTAAATAGCTGTGATGTAATGCGTGGCGGGTATAATAGTCAGTTGATAACAATTTAAGAAATTATAGTCTGTTTTACCTAAGAAGATTCCCGTGACAGGTGTCAAAACTCCTTTTCATGCATCGTATTTTTTACATACATAACATAACATCACGCCTATAATCCCCGAAGGGGTAGGCAGAGTCAAAGGGGCAGCATGCCCCCTCAACCACATTCAGCCAAAAATAAAGCCGGGCGGAGTTAGATGGAAAATTGCGAAAAAGAAGCGACAAGCGGCCAACTTGTCGCCCACACAATCACACACCCAAAACCCGATACACCATTAGTCGCCTTTTACGACATGCCAGGCAAGAACCATAGTTGGCACATTATTTTTAAGTCCCAGACCAACATGGGACAGTGGGCTGGGTTGGATGAAAAGCTGTGAATAAGGAGTGACAAGGGGCTAGCTCGTCGCCTACTCAGTCACATACCCAAAAGCCCGTAAACCGTTAGTCGCCTTTTACGACTTGCTAGGCAAGAACCACAATTGGCACATTCTTTTTTTTTGTCCCAGTTTAACATGGGCCAAGTCCCAGACCAACATGGGACAAGTACTTCATACAAGTACTTTTTACGAATCAAATTATTCGGTTTTAAAAATATTCGACTATACGTTAACATCATTGTAAAAAATAATTAATAATCTCCATTTATTAATGTAAACACGGTTTATCAATTTTATTCATAAATTTATCACAAATTTAAATTTAGAAAAAATATCGTATGAATTGCATACTACGCGAATCGGAAAGTTTACTCATAGAGATTAACACTACTATTCACGTCACATCATAAATCGATATGGCCGGCATCTTGGCATTGAGTTAGGATATTTTACAAAAGATATTTCTTAAGCGTACATACATTTCAACCAAAAAAATGTTGCGAACCCATGGCAACAAAGAAGTGTCCCCTAAGACAATCAAAAACAAACCATCCTTATTTGGATGATTCCGAGTCTTCCAATCGCGTGCGCTTAAGACATATCTGCATATTATTTACCTGAGAATACTAGTATTCATATAATATAGTTTGAAATAATTTTCTGTAATAATATAAAACTGCCCTCAAACTTATTATCGAATTGAAAAAAATATCGAATGGCTGTCATACGGATGCATAACTATTAACGTCAAATTCAAAGTGTCACGGAACTCTTTTTGGTGAAATGGAATATAGTTGAAACGAACCAAAGTTGAAGTGTAAAATGTTCAATACCTCTGTCGTAGGCAGTAGTGAAGAACATTTTGTGTCAATATCGTATACATATTGTTAAACTGTGTAAACATCATTTATAAGATTTAACAAAATCTGACGGAAATGTCCTTCCTTAAATATATTAAAATCCATTAAACAAACTATAAAAAAATATTGTATTTTATAACCACTATAAAAAAAGTAAGTATTCCCTTTTAAGGATGTCACTATTATGAATAGTTTTAAATTCAGATACAACACATCTTCTGACAAAATATTTGGGAGTACTTAGAAAAAGTCCATATCTGAGCAGTGTCGTAACGTGGACTAATATAGAAGTGAGCGAAGTCGCATCTGCGTTCGTTCCCAAGATTTACTCAATAAATCTATCTTACCAAACATGCTTGCAAGAGGCCGTGGGCGAGGGGCCACTTCACCTTGCCTCCCCTGTCACCCCTCAAGGTACAGTGCTTGTGGTTTTGACCACAGTAATTATTATAGACTAAGTATAATTTGCTATATATATCACTCAATGTTTTCTTATCAATACGTAGATATTGCTGTTGTTACAATGTCATATATAATAGTTTGATTTATCTAGCATTTAAAAACTGTATACGGAAACTATTTGGCGTACAAGTGATAAAAAATATCGACTTAAATTTTTTGAATTATGTAAATTCAAATTTTTTCTATTATTTACTTTCATATAAATGTATGGGAGACACCCTAGATCAGAAAACGACGACCAATCTTGTCTTAAGTTTGTTGTTTACCATATCTATGGCAAACCATTTTCCTATCATACTATACAAGTAACATATTTATAACAATACAATGTGTATTTTATTGTTTCCGAAATTAATGTATTGTGTTTTTTCTTGTGAATATATTTAGGAATATTTATTTTAATTATAGGCAGAATATATACGTTCATACATACATAAATAACAAAACGCCCGCAATCCCCGAGACAGCAAGCCCCATTAACACCTTCAGCGAAAAATAAAAGCGGGGTGTTTTAGATAGAAAATTGTAAAAAGTAGTGACAAGTGGCTAGCTCGTCGCCTACACAAGTAATTGTGGCGACCAATGGTTTTGGGTATGTAAATACCCAAAACCCGGAATACCATTGGTCGCCTTTTACGGCATGTAAGGCAAGGAACACAGTTGGCACATTCTTTTTAAGTCTCAGACCAACATGAGCAAAATATATTATTTAGTTATTTATTTAAAAACGCATATAAGTATTTATTTACAGTACAGGATATAGGTTTATAGTATGAAGATAGAGCCTAGAGGGCAGGGCTGGGCAAAATATATGCTTTGCTTTAATTAAAATACAAATTACAAAATACTATCTCGCAAGTATAATACGAAATATATTTAGGTAATGTATTTGAAGTACAAAATACAAATTACTAAGCAGATTAATAGAAGATTAATCAGTAAACCAGAGGTTTCTTTCATGAACACAACATTTTTATATGTGCTATTTAATGAATTTTATCAGATTTAAAACTTGAAAAGATTTTTGTTTACATTCCAACAACCGATGAAAGACGCCACAAGGACACAAAGTAAACTTGTAGCAACTTTTGGTGTCTTGTGCTGCCATCTATAGTTACATACCGGTCGTTCCTTATCGAGCGCTTTAACGCACCCATTACTATGATCGCTAAATGAAGGTAAAATGTATTAATGTTAAAATGTATTTTGAAGTCATAAGTATTTGAAATACTAACTACAAAATACCTCGGCACAAGGTTTTTAAAATACAAAATACATTTTAAGTACCTAAGTAATTGAAATAAAAATACCAAATACGTATTTGTATTTCAATTACGTATTTTTCATCTTCCTAGCGTTATGTCCCGTGCTTAGACGGGGTTCGCTTAGACCATGATCCAGGATTTAGCGAGTCTGGTAATTACATTGAAGCGACTGCCGATCTGACCTTCGTAACCCTAAGATAGGGGAACCAGACAATTTTTGGATCATGGTTACAAATCCAAAGTTATTTGAATTTGCAGGTTTCATCACGATGTTTTCCCTCACCGTCTAGCTAGCGGTATAAATACGTACATAGATTTGAAAAATCTAGAGGTACGTGCCCGGGTTTGAACCCGCACTCCTCGGTTAAGAGGCGCGTGTCCTTACCATTGAGCTACCACCGCTACTCAATTACGTATTTTTATTACAAGTCATTCAAATGCTGCCCAACCCTGCCCATGGGCTAGTTCTGTGTTTATTTCCTGTGAATAATACTCTCTCTACGGGGGTCTCTAAGACATTACTAGAATTTGACTATATGACCCTCTTGATTAGAAAGCTGGATCCGCCCTTGGAAGGGCATGCAATTATGTAATTAAGTATCGGTTAAAGAGACGACCAGTGATAAAGAAAAAAAATACCTTGTAGCAAGGTACAATAGGGATTCGTTGCACCTCTAAATGTTAAGTGGGCGTATTTCATCGCCATATTGTTTTATATATATTAAGCGCTCTTTATGTTAGTTTACCTATACACAAAACGAAAATGTGTAACTACTGCAATTTATTGCGGTGCGATCTTTGTTTCATTAAAAATAACCTATTTTATTTTTATAGTAGATATAAGTAATATATTATTTGCCTGGAAGTAATTATTATTAGGTCAGTTAGATAGTAAATAATCAAATATTTATGATAATTTTAACGTGATACTGTGTACTTGATCTAATTGTTTAAGTTATTAGTAAAATGTTGTACATCTTGTAGTCGAGTCAATGAAGCCGTAAAACAAGCAATTTTAGAAAGTCCTCAGAAACAGCTCCGATTTTGATGATTTTATTTTATTTTATTGGTTATTAAATACTTTTCAAAATCAGAAACCTTTTGGGGCGGGTCGAAATTATTTAATTAAGTATAAAAAAAAACATGATAGAAAAAAATATTAAGTAATTATCTATCATATCTAATGAAAAGGATGATGTGCATTTTCTTCGGTGTATGATGGTCTGAGTGGACTCCGACTAAGTACGGGGTATAACACTAAAAAGATGATCCATTGAAAATAAAAGGGGTTCGGGGCCATGTGGTGTAGCTTGCTAACACCGTTATTACAGCTTCAAATCCCCTATGATCATTAATAGCTTATTAATTAAAGCAGTATAATAGAACTATAATATTTTCGTCACGAGTTTATGGCACTCGCGGTGTCCTTAGTGTTTTAAACTAGGGTAATCATTATGGAACACTCGCCCCATTCGTCTACTCTCTAGCCAATGAAGGCTCAATTCCGGCCACTCGGTCCGAGATCCCACACCCATCAAGGTAATCTGTTTGAACCTTGTCCAATTCATATGGGCTCCTCGCAACGCCTCGAACTTTATTCGATTCGAATGGTCATGGTGACTATGGTCTTCAGGCCGTTTGAGGATATTAGATTTTACCCCTCACCTGGAAATCGTGCACGAGTATTTTTTCATCAGAAGGCCCTAGTGTCCCCGCTATCATTCGAACAAGTTCATCGTTCGATGCGCACTTCATACGCTTCTCCCAATATAGCTTGTCTAAGGAGCGGCAGCCCGAGGCTATGTAATGATTCCATCACCACCCTTTGACGCAATGATGTAGGGATTTCTTAGAGAAAACGCTGTAAGTATCTTTGGCTCTGACTCCACATGATAGCCCTCGGTCTATTTGAGAATTAATATATAATTTACAATTATTTTTAATTGTAATATACTCACATATCATGAGCATCTCTTTTTTCCTCGTTTTCAATGGATCATTATCTTCCTAGCATTATGTCCCGTGCTTAGTCGGGGTCCGCTTATTTCATCATCCAGGATTTAACGAGTTTGCTAATTACATTAAGGCGATTGTCTAATGATTTTTAAAGGATATGGAAGAAAAAAAAATCTATATAAATATTTTTTATATATCTTATATACTTATATAATTTCGTCCCCGCTTCAAAAGGTTTCTGATTTTGAAAAGTATATAATAGCCTTCAATAGAAAAAGAAATCATCAAAATCGGAGCTGCTTCTGGGGACTTTCTAGTAAATAAATGGCATTATTGATTCAGCTATTGCTTCATATTTATCACAAAATACAGAATAAATGGATGTGTTTTTTTGTATCAGTAAATGGATACATCATAGTCAATAAAAATATACAGTACCTGTAAGTTTTTTTTTTCTAAATTTACCTTTTTCTTTTGGTTTACTTTCTTTACCCAACTAAGTGGTTATATAAAAATTATATAGATACATTAAGTTCCAATAGAATATCTACAGCCAGTATTCTAGAAGTACATAATAAAATTGTTCACTCTTTTTCCAGAAGACATAATTATTTTTCCAAATAAATTGTCATATTATTGTTTGTTAATGTTTGATACAATAGGCTTTACTACAATAACTAATAACAATAGGCTTTAATATTATGCTATGATGGTCTGAGCGGACTCCGACTAAGAAAAGGGTATATGTATAACAGTAAAAGGATGATCCATAGACCACAGAAATACTATAGACGCGGTTAGGAGCGTGGCGCGTGTTACAGCTCACATGAGCAGACGCTCATGATGTTGTCAAACGCCGCTCAGTCGTAGTACAGACGCGCGTGAGGAATTAAGTGACTTAAAAAATAGTAAAATGGGAACCAAGACCTAAAAGGTACCCCAGAAATGATTTCCTTAGTACTAATTTACTGTATTTATTAAAATTTTGAAAAAAAACCGCAATCTATTATAATTTTGACATATAATTCATTAGTACGACAGTAACGGCATACGCTGCTGGTTAACCACTACCGATATTCTAAGAACAGCGCGCGTCACGCGCAATGTATTGCGCGGTTATAGTTACGCTCGCCACGCACAAATTATTCATTTAGGCTGCGACTTTTACTAGAGTTGAGCAACAACTGCCTCATCCGTAGTTTATCGATAAATGGAACTGCGATAAATAATAATTAAATTTGTGCTGTTGTTTAAAGTACCTATGGGCCTATACGTATGAGTAGTGTGTTATGTTTTCTAATTAACAAAATTTCACGCCACTTCCCTAGGCAGAGAGAACCGAACGCCATATGGCACGATCCTTAGACACACTTACTTGCCTCTTCAACATTCATGATCCTTTTCATACAAGCTCTACGGTTTTTACAACTCCTTACAACACCTTTTGTTGATACACGACCAATCTGGTCGTGGTAGGAATTGAATTTATTTATTTATTTAATTTCGCATTGTATATCTGTTTAGTCAATTTTTCGTAATTGATTCTTTCCACATGTCCGACACGATGACTGCCCGTCTCCAGTCCATTGAGACCTTTCCGTTTCTCCAGCATAGATTGCACAAGAACCAGAAAGCGTCCTAGATGCTAGCGCCACCTGGCTTGATCATTTCCGCAGATACATATCCCGTCTATTCCCGCGACTTTTCCACTTTTCAGTCTTCGAATCGACCTGAATAGTCGAAGTCTGATCTCATTCATAGTGATGTCTTCATCAGACGCTGGCACCACAGAATCAGTCACAGCCTTACTCTCAGTGCCAACATCCGAGACATCCAAGTTTCTACAAAATATTCACTCCACCGTTCTAACACCTCATCCGGGTTTGCAAGAATGTCACCAGCTTTAGATTTAATCTGAGTGAACATAGATAAATTATTTAATTTTATCTAAATAGTACTCGTCCATGTTATCATAATTTATCTATACATCTGCAATGGTTATCGACATGCCCTAGGCTCTATCTAATCCGGGGCGTGGCTTACTGTCACTTGTCTATGAAGTAACGTGTAGGAATGCGTACATGCACACTAATTCGCAGGCAATTAGGATTAAGATGTTAATGTTTGAAAATTGTGTGCGAACTTTAATATAATTATGTGCGTTTTAAAGTCGGCTACACTGATTCTGGGGCAAATAACGTTCGATGCCGTCTCCATATACTCCGTGATCGAAATGGGTGCATCCCCCAAGTTAGTAGTACCTAGTTCCCCATTATTGTGTGTGGTTCTATAGAACTCAATAAAGCCTCAGTTTCATAATGGTTTTAATAATTTTCTGACGTATGGTTAGTATTTATACATTTTTATAGAACTGCAATAATAGGAAATTAATAGAATGCTTCCGAATCGATAACTGTAAATTTTTGAGTTGGTAAACAATTAATGTGTGGTATTTGCTGAGTAATTAGTGAACATATATAATTATTTAATTTTATCGAAATAATATTCGTCCATGTTATCATCATTTATCGATACATCTGCAATGTTTATCGACATGCCTTGGGCTCTAATCTGGGGCGTGGCTTACCTAATGTCACTTGTCAATGTAGTAACGTAACGTGTGTGTAGCAATGCGTACATGCCAGCAATGCATACATCGTCATAGATAAATTGTTCAGAGACATAAAGTATAAAAATAAGTAAAGTGGAATGACACTACACAAAGGCGCCATATTTGTTCCTCACTCAAAATTGGGCTTAACTGTTTCGTAGTTAAGTCATCTCCATTAGGTTTAGTACTCAGAAAGCCGGCTTACCATTTTGGTTCCTCGCTTTAAGTTGTCAATGTCAGTGGAATTTGCAGTGTATTGTGCCAATATTGATAAAATTTGTGATTATAACATAATCTAACTTGTAACATTGAAAAACATCGTCATAAATAAATTGTTCAGAGACTTATAGTATGTAAATAAGCAAAGTGGAATGACACTACACAAAGGCGCCATATTTGTTTCTCACTCATAATTGGGCTTCACTGTTTCGTAGCTAGGTCATCTCCATTAGTTTTAGTACTTAGAGGTTTCAGTAGGTAGGTACCTACTCAGAGGTGTTTCAAGATGGTGCAAATGACATTTGATGAACCGTTCCTTTTCACTCACGAATGTATTTAATTATATTTTTTATATCTTTCTTTGCAGTCGTTTATTATCATAAAATAACTAAAGTATTTATATTATTAGTGAATGTCATGAATTAGATAAATTTTATTTACTTAAAATTTTTTTACCATTAAATAAATTAAAAATGCAATGAAAGTGATGCAATATAAGTTAAATGCACGTCAGCGACCAGTCTAGGGATGTACCTAAATATATTGCTATGTGATAGATTGTCGACACTCGAAAGATAAAGTACGGTGTATATTTTATAGTCCATTTCTTTTAAGATGAGTTCCGTGACGTTAGATTTTTTTCAATTCGATATAAAAATATAGGGCAGCTGAATCGTTTTTTTTTTTAAATTTATTTCGAATCCTGATTGAAATGAAAGTTTGTTAAAACTATGATAATTAATATTAGTATTGTTTCGTAAATAAAATGAAGATATGTCAAGCTCGCGCGCGATTCTAATACTCGGATTCAACCCAATATGAACGTTTTATTTTTGTAAGTGTCTTATGGGACACTTGTTTTCATTAAGCATGATGTGATAACCGCTTACTATATTTTTACATACAGTTGAAATCACGGTATCCTTTATGATTAGCTTATCAATGTTGTCAAATATAAGTAAAAAAAGGCGTTTGTGTGTTGTGTGTGTGGGTTCGGAATTTTTTTTCGGTTGAAATGTACGCGTAGTCTGAATTTATTTATTTATTTATTTATAAATGTGAATTGTAGTGTCAAATAAGTAAACTTTCCAATTCCTAACTAACTAACTAAACTTCACGCCACTTCCCTAGCGGGGTAGGCAGAAAGAACCGAACGCCATATGGCATGATCCTAACACACCTCACTCGCCTCTTCAACATTCATGATCCTTTTCATAGAAGCTCTACGGTTTTTATGACTCCTAACATCACGTTCTGTTAATACACGACCGATCGGGTCGTGATAGGTAAGCCTGGACCACCCGCGGCTCCTACATCCTTCCATTTTCGCATTGTATATCTGTTTAGTCAATCTTTCGTCATCTATTCTTTCCGCATGTCCGAACCACCGGAGTATGCCTCTTCTTACCTTGACTTAGACGCTTTCTTTCAGACCGACTCTCTTTCTTACATCATCATTCCGAACGCAGTCTGTGAGCGATACATTTCCTTAAATATGATTTTGTTAACATTACCACAAACGCTGAGTGTTATGCAAATTGTTAGTTGTCTATTAAAAGTAGCATATTCCCTGACATTTAGAAAGAATCCCTAATAAAGCCAATTCCCAAAGTTAGTAATCCTACAGAACTGAAAGACTTACGACCTATTAGTATACTACCTTTCATGTCAAAAGTTATGGAAAAAGTAGTGTGTATGCAAATGACTGGGTATTTGTACAAAAATAGCATCTTACCACAGAAACAGTCTGGATTCAGAGTAGGAAGAGGTGCAGCAACAGCCCTCTTAATGTTATTGATGATGTGCTATTGGGGCAGGATGTTGGAGAGGGAACAATTCTGGTCTTTCTTGATTATTACCGTGCATTTGATACAATTGTTCCATCTCTACTCCAAGCTAAATTTATGTACTATGGTTTTGATCAAAACACACTATTAAAGTGGTTTACAAGCTATCTGTCTGATCTTTCTCCAAGAGTAGAAGTATCGCCATTGAACGGTTAAAGATGCTCTGCAGCCAGTGTGTCGAGGGGTGCCACAGGGATCAATACTCCGACCAATACTTTTTTTTCTTTACACCGCTGACTTGGCCAATTGTCTATTGATTTGTGAACATCATTTGTATGCTGACGACTTGCAGATGTATATGAAAAGTAAGCTCTGCGATACAGTCACAGCTGTAAACCTAATTAATGAAGACCTGGACCGAATAGCATAATGGTCAGGGCTTAATAGTCTTGTTTTGAACCCATCTAAAACTAAATTTGTAGTATTAGAGAGTAAAATGCAAATAACTCAGATAAATTCATATAACCTCGATCGAATATCAAAACTGCTAATTTCGGACAAGCATGCTCGTATCCTTATTAGGGACTTCGTACATTTCTTTGCCGTCCCACGCCTAAAACAGGCTTAGTCCGCCACTGTTTATTAAAAATCGATTATAAGATAAGAATAATAGATTAATATAAAATCGATTATTTAGCACATCCCTAGCAGTTTGTTTATATATTCTCCTGGTCTGTGACTGACTGACTGACAGTGACACTTGTGACTGACAGTGACGCCTATATTACCTATCGCCGTTGTGGTGTTTTATTTTGTGTTAAAATTACAAAATTGAACAAAAATGTTACAGCGTCTACTCCACATTAAAATATCTAGTAGGCATTCGAATTTACTTTTCAGGACACCAATTCAAAGTCAATCATGTAATCAGTGCGGCTTCAGGTTATTTTCTAGTCACAAGGCCATAGCTTTACGAAATTATTACGAAAAGTCGTCTTTTATCAGAAATGGGATATTCTGTATTAGACAACGTTATTTTAGTAGCCAAGTGGACGCCGAAAAGAAGAATAATGTTGTCGATTGCTCTAAAACTAAGGTAATGTTGGAGACATCGAAAAAAATCAACACCAAGATAAAGACTTCAGAGTTGAAGAGATTGTTTACATTGGCTGAGCCGGAGAAATGGACTCTTGCTGGTGAGTTGCATAGCATAATTTAGCTCCATAATTTACAGTATATAATAGGTAATTAAATATATTTGCTATAACACACTCATTATTTAACTTTTTTGCATCAATCAGTTCCTGTAAGTACTCTATTAAACGAATTGGTTAATTATTGTTTTTACCTTAATGTTAGTTCCTGTAACTGTTGTTTCGGAATGTTTCATTATAAACATTAGGGATGTATGTAATAGTGATAGATGTAACAAATGTTAGTTGGTGAAATATTGTAAAATACCTACATGATGACATTCAATGCAAAGTTTGTAAAATGTATAGTCTAAGAAATTTATACATCAAACTACGAGGGATGATCCAAAAGTAATCTCAAAAATAATTTTAATTGACGATATAGTTATCCACTACATCAAGAAAAAAAGAATGTACGGAAGACAAACATCACGAAGGACGCTCATTCACATCCCTTACTGGAGACAACTTACTGCATCCCTTAACATTCAAACGTAAAGTCTGATCTCATTTAATTGAGTCGCAGAAGCAAAAACAAAGAGAGGATCTCAGTAAAGGTCATACAAAACCTCCTCCCCTGAAGTAGACTAAGATTCTCAGTTCACAGTTTGTTCATTATAATTTTCTATATTAATAATTTCGTGCAGGGGTACGGTAGACTCGATCGAAACCTTACTTGAATAATAAAACATAAAAAAATAAAAATTTCGAGTCGGCAACATATATCCGCAAAATTCGGTTTGTCGAGTATTTTGTTAAATTCTAATGGTGCTGACAGACAAATCGCAGTCGCCATATTCATAAACGTCACTCACACCGGATGACATTTTGAGTACATACGTTCCGTTTTAGCTATTAACGTAGGTACTCTGGTTAAGTGTTTTTTCTTAAAACCTGAGATTGGCCAATTGCCATAACATTAAATAAATAATACTGTCCTTAAATTTTTTAAGTTGAAGTTCTTTTCGAATGTTATTCTACATGTTTCAGTATCCATTTAGTTTTGCATAGTGATTTACTTTGTATGGATATACAAGTAAGGAGCGGTGGTAGCTCAATGGTAAGGACACGCGCCTCTTAACCGAGGAGTGCGGGTTCAAACCCGGGCATGTACCTCTAGATTTTTCAAATCTATGTACATATTTATACCACTAGCTCGACGGTGAGGGAAAACATCGTGATGAAACCTACAAATTCAAACAACTTTGAATTTGTAACCATGATCCAAAAATTGTCTGGTTCCCCTATCTTAGGGTTACGAAGGTCAGATCGGCAGTCGCTTCAATGTAATTACCAGACTCGCTAAATCCTGGATCATGGTCTAAGCGGACCCCGTCTAAGAACGGGACATAACGCTAGGAAGATGATGGATATACAAAGTAAATCACTAAATATATATCATAATAGCTAAATGGATATAATAACTAAATGGATATCATGCCGAAAATCGTAAGTATTTCATAAAATGGATGTGAAAAAATGTTGTATATAGAAACATTTTATGAAAATTAACCTGTGAAAATAGAGAATATTTATGATTTTCATAATAAGTACCTTTGCCAACTTCTCGGATGAGTACTCATTAAAAAATTGCAATGGTTTTACTTGGTTTCTCAACATCATTATTGATTTAGCCAGTTTGTATAACAGAGAGAAAAGATCTTTTTTTTTAAATAATAGTAAGCCAAGTAATAAACCAAACCTACCTAGCAAAGTTAAGAAAAAGCCTGAGTGCTTAAAACAGAGAGGTTTACAGAAAATAAACCATAAAAGCTATTTGTTTTGTTAATTTAGTTAGTTTATTTTGAAAGTTGATTTAAAATTAAAATTATTTTCGTAAGAACTTTTGCAGTTTTAATCTACTAGGTATATTTATTAAACACAATGAACGATGCTATACGAATAAATGAATAATGATGAATCGATGCATGAAAGGATGATAAATAGTGTTGCCACTCGATAGTCCACTATCGATAGTCTATCGATAGACTATCGATAGTTGGGCATAAGCAATAGTATCGATAATAATGCCTTGCTTTGCCTATAATATTCCTTGAGAACCGATAACTACAGAAATATCTACCTACATGTGAATTATTACATTTTACCCGAGCGAAGCCGGGTTTTCATCTAGTATATACTATAATGACATACATACACACATGGACACACAAACACACATGCACCTCTATTTACACAGTATACCATTTACCTACAATACACATAAACTATTCACACTCATACTCTTCCTTTAATTTTTTTCCTCAATAGCCGACCCACCGTAAGGGCCAATCTGAAAACTGGTGCTGGGCACTCGAGCCAATCACATGCTGAGAATTTTACCTAATATTGTCAAATAATACAATTACCTACATAATGCTTAATTGTGTATTATCTCCTTGTTTTATCATAAAGTTAAAGTTTAATGTTAATGTTACAACATGATATAATTGAGTGCTTGGCAATAAAGCTTCTTATTATTATTATAAAAAAGTTCAAGCTGTTGAATTAACAGATCGAAAAGTGATTTTCAGGCAAGTTGAAAATAAGAAAATTAAGTCGAGTGGTTAAGTGATTCAAGAATCCGGCTTTCAGCTGGTGGAAAATTCACCATATTTGCCAGATCTAGCGTCCAGTGATCTCTCTCTTTATTTGGCCCAAGGAACACCTATGTGCTTTGTAGAAATTAACAAACACCATTACACATTCTATTATGATGTACTGGCAACATGTATCACCAACTAATTTACACTCATAAATGCAATAAACGTTTTGACTTTGACTAAAGCAGAAGTTCGGACCGCCTCTGGACTTGAAGTTAGCATTCAGACCATTCGGAATTGTTTGCACCTGGCTCTGAATTCCCGGCAACGACGAAGATTGCAGTGGGCTAGGCTTCGGCAAAATGAAGAAGATGAAAAAGAAAACATTTGGCAAAACTGTCTCTTTGTTGAAGAATCGCGAATCAGTACTCATCCAGATAACCAACGTGTCCGTGTCTGAAGAAGACCAGGAACCCATAAAAGGCAAAGAACTGCCACTGGAACAGTTCAGCAAGGCAGGAAATCTGTGTCCTTTTGGGGTGGTATTATGATTGGATTTAAAACGCCTTTAATCCCATATCGAGGCTTCATGACAGCAGACACGTACAAAGCAGTTGTTATTGATGGAATTGTCAGACCATTCCGAGTAAACCATGGGCACCAATTTGTACTGGTCCATGATAATGCGCCCGCACATCGAGCTCAATGAGTCAATGCTGCTCTCTGAGAATACGACATCACAAGATTAAACTGGCCTGCTGGCTCGCCTGAGTTAAACCCAATATAGCATTCGTGGGATGCTCTTAAGCGAGCTCTTTGGAACCGTCAGCCACATCCCCAGACAGTGCCAGAGCTCAGGGAAGCTGCTATTCAAGAATGGAACAGGTGACCCCAAAAAATGCTGGATAACTTGATACATATACTGATGTGTTCGAGCCAGGGAAGGAGGTATTATTATATTGAATATAAACATTTTAAAAATAAATTGTTCTTTAAGTTTGGTTAAACAGTCTTTTTCTTTCTTTCAAATTCCTGTACAATTACATTATGATTAAGTAATTACAAAATTTTTGTTAATAAAAAATAAAAAATAGTTTTATTTTTTAATTTCAAACAGGGTATTTCTATTTAAAGAAAACACAACAAATTAGTTTTCTTGAAAAAGTTAAATAAAAAAAATTATATCAGCTTATGCTAGTGATCACAAACTTTTCTTGATGTGTGTACAGTGTACAATCTGAAAATTTTACAAAAATGGTCATATCTCGAAAGCTACAAAAAATCGTAGAACATACATGGGGGTTAAACCGATGGGTATTGGGGTCCCCTAACCACTGACCTTCGCCGGTACAGGTTGCGTGGGACACCCTGTATAATGGTAGTAAATTGCTGTATTGACAAAAAGAAAAAAATTATGAGATAAAAATTCATCTATTTCTAAAAAACTTTTACTGCATGAATTTTAATACAATTTTCAAAATCACAGCACAACTCACCAAGAGTTTTATTTTTCAAAATATGATAGATGTATAGACATAGTCGATGACTTTAGATACAAAAAAACAATTACATTAATTTTCAGGTGCTATAGGCTTCCTCATAGTTTCGTCAAGTGTGACAATCGCTGTGCCATTCTCGCTTGGGAAGGTGCTGGACATCATCTATAGTAGTACAAGTGACTTAGGTCCTGCAAGGGAGAAGTTGGACACTCTTTGTCTCACGCTTTGTGGAGTTTTTCTTGTTGGTGGTCTGTGCAATTTTGGCCGGGTGTACTTGATGTCTATATCAGGTAAACATTCATACTTTCAACATAACTTTAATTTATCTGCATATGTTTGGCTGTCCAAGAATATCTTACTACTTGATGACTTCGTATATTTTAATCATACTCTAAAATCTATTTTGTCTTAATTTTTTGATTTCAATACTAAAATTGGATAAAGATCTATCTTTGTCCAATTTTACTAAAATTTCGATATCTATATGAAAATTTTAAATTAAATAATTGGTTATTAAATGATAATCCTGTGGATACTCAGGTCACACAAAATTAGGTTAATTAGATCAGTCTTTTTTTTGACACTTTATAATTTCAGCACAAAAAATCTCATTTAATTTTATGTTTCAACCTACACTTTAACCAAACAATGCAGTTTATTCCAAATTCAAATCGATGAGGACTTAAAACATTCTTGCATATCTATGTCCAAATAAATTACACTTATAATATCTTCATAGGACAAAGAATGACTCAAGCACTCCGCAAACAAGTGTATGGTGCAATAATGCGTCAAGAGGCTGCATGGTTTAGCAAGACATCGACTGGCGAGCTGGTCAATAGGTTGTCGGCAGACACCCAATTGGTTGGCAGGAACCTAAGCGAAAATGTGAGCGACGGGCTGCGGTCATTGTTCATGGTTGGAGCAGGAACAGGGATGATGGTGAATATAGCAGTTTTTTCTACCCTGTAGTCACATTGCCAGTAGAGTGGAAGCTTGAAAGTTGAATGAAAGAAACAGTTACTTGGTTTGTACCACTAAACATATATTGTTGTACACACACACAATATTGTTTACATCTTTATGCTGTAACTTGCTAAACTGTTGTTTTTGGAGGATAAAGTGGGAATAAGTCATTTACATAGTGGTTTACTTTATATGAATAAATAAATAAAAGATCTGAATGGTGGAAAATATAGCAAAAAGTGATTTTGTAATGAAACTTTAAGAAAAACTATTAAAAATGACGTTAAGACTATTAGGAATGTTCTATTTAGTGTAGAACTATTGTTTAATTTTATTGTAATTTTTAGAAAAAAAAAGGGGTTTACCTATTTAACAGATAAGCCCCGACTTGTACCTGAATAAAGTGTATAGTCATCTTTATACTATAGATAGCTAGTATGTATTCTTATAGTGCGTTTAGGTACTTGCTTTTTTAATAGCAATGCATAATTAAACTGTATATGCAAATGGAGATATAAGACTTTGAATATATTTTCTTTTGTTTACTATAGTGAATTATTCGAGAATTTTAACATTATATTATATTACTACTAATGGTATTGTAATATGTTACACTCGTTAATATCTAATTATAATATTACTATAATTTTATTTCTAGTGTAAATTTTCTATATTTATCCTCACAACATAGAAGGTTTAAAGATCATTTCTTCGGTTCGTGCTACGCTGATTTGTGGGGCGCGTTAGGATGATGATAATATGACAGTCCTTACAACCTACCGCAAAGTGTAATAATCATATTTCAATACAATAATCGGCAATTCCATGTTGATCTGGGACTTATGATGAAGGTGTGTTTCATGCCTACTACGTCGTAAAATGCGCCTATTTTTCATCTAACCCAAGTTTCAGTTATAGTGTCATAGCCCCTAAACAAAAAATATATAGGTATTATATTAGGTTATCTATAGTTCGGCCAAACTGAAGAATTTGTATAAACAAACCAATTTAGGGTCATCAAAAATACACGATAGCACAAAATTTAAAACCGTTTTATCGACAATATTACGACGTATTGCTAATAATGCATACTACATGCCTACCCCTTCGGGGATTATGGTCGTGATGTTATGTATGTATGTATGTATGCATACTACAGATTTTTCTGAAACAGATTTTATTCAAGTCAAGCATGCAATTATACCATTCAATGTATGCAGAAATACCTAGTTCCAATTATCTATACTTATAATAAATCTGTAGAGAGGTCAATTCTGTACATGAAATATATGTTCAAAATAACTATCAGGGGGTGATTAGTGATCGATACTAATGCCAAAAATGCAATCAGTAAATTTTTTGTCTGTCTGTCTGTCTGTATGTTCCTTATAGAAACAAAAACTACTCCACCGATTTTAACGAAACTTGGTACAATTATTCTTCATACTCCTGGACAGGTTTTAGTATATTTTTCATCACGCTACAATCAATAGGAGCAGAGTAGTGAAGGGAAATGTTGGGAAAACGGGAGAAGTTACTCCATTTTTTAAGCTTCCGTCGCGTGTGCAGCCTTAAGGGTTAAAGTTACATAGAAATCATGTATGACGGAAATAGTCTTTATAATATTAACCATAAACGCGGGTGACACCGCTGGCACAGCTAGTAAGCTAATAAAGATCTAGGGCTGATGAGCAATGATATTGCCTAGTTTGGTGTTAGGTCTGATTTAACTAATCTGAATCTGATTTATCTACTTCATTCAAATAAAAGTGTAAACATTTCTTGGCATATCTTAATTTGTATGAAGAATGTATAATCAAAATTGGTTATATGTACTTAATTTATTTGTTGTAACAATTGCATAATAAATAAATGTTTCAATCCTAATATAGAGTTTTAGTAGTCATTTCTATTGTATTAACATAGGCGATGGAGCATAGACAGTAAATGTAATTAAGTTTATTTTAAGTGAAGTACATTCATAATGCTAACTTCATAAATAAAAAAATTGGTATGTCTGTTACAGTATACTATATTTATTTATATTTAGCCCAAAATAATGCATAGATATCGTCAGACAAATATAGTATTATATATATGTATATAATTCTGTGCAATATAATAAATTGTACAATCTTGGATGGTGAAGAGATAGATTAATTACCGCTATTGTATGGACCTTGATACAAAAGATAAGAAGAATTCTTATCTTTAAAAATTTATTGACAAATCCAAATGTAGTAGAGGATTTAAAGTTTATGGTAACGTCTTTATGAAGTATGATTAAATATACTTGTTTAGTAATACATAGGTACTCTACAATATAACAAATAATAATCTACAATACATAGTTTGACAGATAAAGTTTGTTAATATATGCCTGACATTAGTTGCCAGGCAACGCTTTGTTATTGATTTATAGATCTTGTTATAAAATGAAATGAAATTGTAAATAATTAATATTAAACATTGTTTATCCAATTTGGCTCAACTATAGTAGGTATCTTCTTACTCAGCGCGCTCACAGTTTATCCGGTTGCGAAAACGGTCGCAATTATATTTTGTATTTTAGGTAAGCCGACCACAGAGAGCTAACCAACGGGCTGCAGGTTGAGAATAGCTGATCAAATCGATCTACATTTTATTTTGGCTATATATAAGTTGTTGCCGGAGCTTGTTTTTTGGACCCATTTGCGGTGTGTGCAGAGGCGGAAATATTATAAGAACTTTTTGGGCTACAGCCCAGGGCCCCGTAAATAAAAAGATCTCTTTTTTTTTGTTTACCCAGGGGAATGCGTTAGACATGCTCCCGCTAAGACCGGGGGGAATCAGCGGGGTGTATCGGATTCCCGGGGCTCTCTAGATGATAGGAGGACCCTGCTCCGCCCAATGTGGTAGTGGGCGGGGTATACCGACTAAACCTCTGGGATGCACCTCTACGCCTTTATGTAAGGTGCCCACGAGATCGCGCAACGCTAAACCACCGTGAATACCCTAGCGTCGGCCCTGCCTTAACTGGGCCTCCCGCGCCTAGGGGGAGACGATTCGGCACACGGAAATCGTCTCCTAGACAGGTGGAACCGTGCAATGCGCGTGGTCCGCTAGGACGGTTGGAGTAGGTGTGCGCACCTCTTCATCCGATCGCCCAGCCGTCTATTTATGTTAGGCCCCTAACCGTGTCTAAGTTTAAGAGCATATGTTTTATTTTCCAGTTTTACATGTCTCCGTCGCTCGCTATGATCGGTTTGTGCGTGGTGCCGCCTGTGTCCTTGCTGGCGGTGTCGTACGGGCGCTTCTTGCGCGGCATCACGAGGCAGCTGCAGGACACGCTGGCTGAGACTAGCAAGGTGAGGCTTTGTTTGGGGCCGAGTTATCTGTTAGACAGACTGCTGTGTCTAGACCCTGAACTTGTTAAAGGCATTAAAAAAATATTTTTGTGTGAAAGGTGGAAATAATGCTAGTCCAGTCCTATGTACCTAGATCATAAACAAAAACATCTAGTGTGATCTTTATGATTGAATTTGAAAATGTTATATGCATTATGAAAACTTTGATTAAAAAGTAACACAACATACCTACATCTAAAATTCTTATAAAAGTGTTAAACAATATATTATTTGTTATATGTTTTTTGAGATCATATAAACGGAGCTTTGTAATATTTTTTTCAGTTGGCCGAAGAAAAAATATCGAACATAAAGACTGTGAAAGCATTTAGTAAGGAGAATTATGAATATGAGGCGTATGGGAAGAAGATTCAGAACTTGCTGACATTGGCGTACAAAGAATCTCTGGCTGTCGGAGGTTTCTACGGATTGGTACGTAATATCTATACTTATACAGAATGTGTATTAAATCAGTATAGGGTCAATCGAAACCTTATAATGTGTGTCCTATGCCACTAGTATGTACATGTGAACGTTTCTAGTGCCTTAATAACAAAAATCCTCCTCTGTATTTTCGGTCTCGTCTATGGAACTTTTTACGATTCTCTAGCGATTTTTCATGAAATTCTTATTTAAAGAGGCAGTCATGCCGCCCCTTTACGTGCCGCAAGCTCGGTGCGCTCTAGCCTCTCGCCCCTTAAATACTAATATTACCACATAACGCACATAAATATATTTAAGCCTCTTTAAATGATACCTTTAAATAAATAAACAAATAAATAAATTCTCCAGACTGACACACTAATTCCCTAGTCCCAAACTAAGCTTATGTCTGTGCTATGGATACTTGGTGAACGGATAGACATACTTAATTACGTTTATAAAGATCCATGACTCGAGTACAAATGTCCATATTCATCACACGAAACATTTGCCCCTAGCGGGATTCGAACCCACGACTCTTCGTTTCGTGGCTAGGGTCTTTCATCACTCGACCAACAGGCCAGTCGAAGTTTGATATGTAGGTATGTTTTATTGTGCAAAATTCCCAATGCCGTTTTCTTAATCATTAAATACCCTTTCTCCTAGACTGGCCTATCAGGCAACATGATAATAATCCTGGTCCTCTACTACGGCGGAGGGATGGTGGCCACCGAGCAGCTGACCGTCGGGAACCTCACCTCGTTCCTGCTGTACGCCGCGTATGTGGGCATCAGCATCGGCGGCCTGAGCCACGTCTACACGCAGCTGAACAAGGGCATCGGCGCCGCGACCAGGCTGTGGCAGATCATCGACAGGGTGCCCAGTATACCGGTCACAGGTTAGTATGAAGCAGTTGTTTTGCTTTACTGCTTACGGGCCTTGGATGGAGCCTGCCTTTCTGACTGACGGAGTTTGACATAGTAATTCTGGCCCTGGCATATTTAATTGAAAATACAAATCTTTATTAATGACTGTGGATGGTGAACGACATATATTTTTCCTTGTTGACTCTGTTCATAATGTAGACTTTGCAAAGTTTTTTTTGGATATTGCTTATTGTGTCGCTAAAATGCAATATCTAGACTCTAAAGCAGTTTTTTTCAACCTGTCGCTGAGCCATACTAGGGGGGTAGCCGCCAAAGAAAACAGCAAAGTTCTACACACTATTAGTGTAGTGGTCTATGACCCAGGGGGTCGCGAAATTTTTTAAAACCTTTTATTAAAGATGCTTTAAAGCAGAGTTTTTCAACCTTTTTTAAATACGAGACCCCCCCCCCCCCCCCGTAAAAAGCAGAGTTTTTCAACATTTTTAAATACAAGACCCCCCCCCGTCTTTAAAAAAGGTTGAAAAACTCTGCTTTAAAGCATCTTTAATAGAAGATCAAAGTCTAATTATATCCTATCTAGATACGGATTCATATCTAGGCGAGACGCTACATTGAATAATAGATATCTAATTATTAAATCTAGTGTTTATAGGTTTTGTCCATTTTCAGGTGGTCTAAGACCTAAGGAAAGACCAAAGGGTGAGATAATCCTCGACAACATATGGTACAGTTACGAGGGTGCTCCGTTGATCAAAGGGTTCAAGCTGCATCTGTTACCCGGAAAGTCTGTGGCTCTCGTGGGCCGGTCGGGGTGCGGGAAGAGTACTATAGCCTCATTGATACTAAGGCTCTATGACCCGATGCAGGGCAAGATCATGTTGGACGGCGTTGATATAAAAGAGTTGGATCCTGAGTGGTTGAGGAGTCACATTGGTTACGTTAGTCAGGTGTGTTTAGCATAATATCGTATAATGTGCGTAAAATGTTCTTTATAGGGTATACAGATTTTGATAAAATTTTACTTACATAATCCCCATAAGGGTAGGTAGAGTCGCTGGGGCAGTAAGTCCCTTTAACTACATTCAGCCAAAAATAGAACTGGGCTGGGTTAGATGGTAAATTGTGGAAAAGGAGTGACAAGTGTCTCCTACACAATCACATGCCTAAAATCCGATATTAGTCGCCTTTTACGACATGCTAGGCAAGAAACACAGTTGGTATTTTTTTTTTACTGCCAGAACAAAATGAGACAAATTTTAACTAACTAACTAACTAAACTTCACGCCACTTCCCTAGCGGGGTAGGCAGAGAACCGAAATTTTAATAATGTAATTTTAATGTTATAGGAACCAGTTTTATTTAATGGATCGATCAAGGAGAACATTTTGTATGGTGCTGTCGATGGTTACGATGAAGAAGAGAGTAAAGATGAGAAGGTATTTTTTTATCAATTAAAATTTTTATGTATCAATTATTTGTATTCACTTAAAATTTGTTCATAAAGGATTTAAGTTTACCTGCTAAACTATCTTCCTTTAGGCGTGTTATATAGATACCGTAGTCTGATATCTAGTTGAATTACAAAGGAAGCTTTTCATTATTAGTGATATGTAGTGTTGGTGGGCTGAGGGTTGCCGGCACTACCAAGGAATGAGCTTTCTTATGCGCTGGCGCCTCGCTACTGATTTTGGTAACTCGAGGCACATTACATACATTTCCTAGGGTTGTTATCCTGTATGGCTCTCATTGATCAGTACTTAGTATCCCACAGCGGCAAGGCTGCGATTGAGCGGTAAAGGGTACGCCATACCGATCTACAGTAAATCCACGGTACGATAGATTTCGTAAACATTGATCGTCAGTTGTCGACGACCGGCCTACGTTTTATCGACCCATACCGTCGTCGTTCGACCTTAGCACAGGTCAAACTGACCTGTTACGCAGTCGGTCGACGTTCGCCTCTAAGTGAGTCGTGTCTGTCACAGTCGGAGGCGGCGTGGGCGCGCGCCGCGCGCACGGCGCAGCTGGACGAGCTGGTGGCGCGCCACGCGCAGGGCTGGGCGCGCCAGGTGGGCGCGCGCGGCGGCCAGCTCAGCGGCGGGCAGAAGCAGCGCGTCGCCATCGCGCGCGCTATCGTTAAGGTACGTCTCTGATGCTCCCGCTCCCGCGCGAACTATACTTCTTCATAGGACCGGGCGCTTCGTGACGATAATTACTGGCGTCCCTAGTGCCTTTTGACCTTAGTGGCCCTTTGACGTTGACGGTGTCTTTCATCTCGGGCTGGTGGTCCCTTTACCGATGTGCCTTTATCTGAGGCCCCTTTCGCCCGAAGGCCCCCTTTGAATGAGACCCTCCTTTTACCGTTGGCCTCAAGCTGAGGGCTTCCTGCGGTTGAAAATCCCATTTTACCGAGGACCCCGTTTGATCGAGGGCCCCTTTGGCTACGGGCCATGATGCTTTCCGTTTTTGCTACCCTATTAAATTACAGATTTGGAATCCTTATGGTCCGTCTATTTAATTATCGTTCTCATTAGGAGTTAAGTTATAAGTTCCTACAACACAAGAGTAAGAATGATAACTGATATTGAAAAGATATCTATATCTTTTTATTAATTGGATTTGGTACCTTGATTTGAACTAACTAACTAAACGTCACGCCACTTCCCTAGCGGGGTAGGCAGAGAGAACCGAACGCCATATGGCACGATCTTTACACACCTCACTCGCTTCTTCAACATTCATGATTCTTTTCATACAAGCTCTACGGTTTTTATGACTCCTAACATCACGTTCTGTTAATACACGACCAATCTGGTCGTGGTAGATAAGCCTGGGCCTTCCGCGGCTCCTACACCCTTCCTCTTTCGCATTGTATATCTGTTAAGTCAATCTTTTGTCTTCCATTCTATCCACATGTCCGAATCACCTTGATTTTATTTAAAAAAAAGACAATAAGAACATAGGTAAAAAATCATCATGCATCATGTTTTTACGTCACCAATATGTGATTCATATTATTTGTTACAGAATCCCAAAATATTGATACTAGACGAAGCTACCTCAGCATTAGACACGTATTCAGAATACTTAGTTGATAAGGCACTAAAGGAAATAAGCAAGGACCGGACGGTGCTCACGATCGCGCACAGGCTGAGCACGATCCAGTCCGCGGACGAAGTCGCCGTTCTTGAGAATGGCGCTATCATTGAGAAGGGGACTTATACTGAGTTGATGGCTAAAGAGGCTGGTTTCTTCAGACAACTCATCACGCACCAGACTTTCGCTTCAAAAATGCCCAAAAGGGAAGTGCAGAAGACCCAATAACTCACGCGCCGAGCTATCATCAGATACATTTATTTATATTGTAAACTATAAATAGAAATATAAAATATTAAAAAGCTATATTTTGATATTGACATTGAAAGTTGAATTCAGAGTGGTAGGTATCGACATAGTTGTGATTGTACTGTCATCCGAGATCGAGTCGTAAGTACAATAATGTGTTCAAAAATGTATGTGTCCTATTCGATTTGCCTTGTATTTGTTGTTTTGAATATGGTTTTCTGAATGTCAATTAGCATTTTGTATCATGTTATTGATAATAAATAGTATATTTGTGGGCGTTACTGACAGTTGCATCCTTTTTCTTGGCATACGCGACAGTAATGGAGTTAATAATGAAAATAAATATTACGGGTTGATGTTAAGCGTGTAATAAAGATTTTTTTTAAATCAAATATTAGATGGATTCATATATCGAAATGTATATGTGAATTATAAGTGCCGATTATGGAATGGGTGGTTTTTAGGATATTGCAAAGTATTCTTGCGTTAAAAGGATGTAATTGTTTAAAATAAACCCTAAAGACATTAAATGTGTATACTGTTAATATATGATATATGTTATATTATAATCCTGTTGCAATTAGAAGTTATTATGGTTTGACGTGCTGTGAATTTTTAATATATGTTTTCATTCATTTAGAAAGAACACATACTCTAATCGAAAGTTTTTATTATATTTATTCGCGTAAATTATGAGCACAAAATAATTGTAAGTGCCTGATCTCTGACACAGAACTTACAGTAGTAAATTAGTTATAAGACTGTTTGAATTACTAGGTTAAAATTTATATGGTTATTGTTTTAATATTAGACGAAACCCTTACATGATTGTTTTTGTTTTAATACACAAACGCCTAAAAATAATAATGAAATAGTAGTAATAATAAACACTATTAGGATTATTTGATATTTAGTTACTGTTTTTTCCGTTGTATGTTTTATAAAATTGTCACATAATGTGACAAATTTGTTGTGGACATAATTTCTTGTTATATTTTAATTGCCGGTGTTGCATGTCTAATTGAATTTAGAAACTGGCTAATACGAATATAGCTTTAAATAAAGCAAAGAATTGTCCTTCATGCTTGCTAACAATTTTAAAAAGGATTTCATATAGAAGGACTTGCTTAATGACGGCTGACCGAGACGTATACGCAGCATGTCTTCCTCTTCGGAAGAAGCTGCGCCGACCCCAGATGACCTGGGAGAAGGGCAAGAGGATGATAATAGAAGAACCTGCTTGTAAATGTAATACACAAGTAAGAGTCAGTATTTTGTCAGAGCTCAAATGATTGCAATATCGCTAGTTAACATTTTATCGCGACTTGTCCGCCTTTCGTTCCGTAGTGAGTTATATCGCATCTTAATTTTGTTACCTGTTGGTACACTTCTAGTAAAATTTATTACATATACCAATATGTTAATAATTTGCGTAAACAAAATATACAAGATATTTGTCATGTAGGAGTAATGGTTAAACTATTAACTACCATTACCATACATACACACATAACATCACGCCCATAATCCCCGAAGGGGTAGGCATAGTCAAAAGGGTAGCAGGCCCCTTTGACCACATTCAGCCAAAAACAAAGCTGGGCTGGGTTAGATGGAAAATTGTGAAAAAGTAGCGACAAGCTAGCTCGTCGCGTACCATAATCACACACCCAAAACCCCATAAACCGTTAGTCGCCTTTTACGACATGCTAGGCAAGAAAAACAGAAGGCACATTTATTTAAGTCCCCGACCAACATGGGATTAACATTTTCACCCTAAATGCAATAACAAGTGTCTTGTTTTGTTTATTTAAAAAGTTAATGAGGTCCCAATAAACAAATAAACTATTATAGTTAATTTAATTGTAGCGTTTTATACAAACGATGGCAGTTCGAAAGAACAAGTACTACGAAATAGTGAGTTATATGTATATAGGCATAGTATAAATTTATTACCTACGTATACATAAGTATTAAATAACCAAACGAAATGGAAATTTAACAAGTCTTATGTGATATGAGACGAGGGTTATTAGAGTATTTTTATTTTAATGAAATAAATGGTCGTTATTTTACTTTGTGGTTTTATTTATCGCCTTGACATATTTTTACCCGCAAATGGTAAAAATTATTCATATACAGGGTGATTGAACCCGCCATAGCAAATTCGCATGTAGAGGAGGTCATTTGCTAATTATTTGGACCTTACTTTCACAAACTTTTATTATTATTGGCTTTTTTTAAAAAGACCAGTATACTTATGTTAGAATAGTTAGTAATATTTTTTCTTTACAATAAATATTCTGCAAGAGCTTTTCTATTAATATACCTACTTTTAGATAAAAATCGGAATTTACAAAAGTAATGTTAGTAAACTAAATGTTATCGAATAAGTGACCTCGCATGTGTATTACTTTGTTCGTTCCCTAAATCCTAAGTAATAAATAGATATCGAAGTTTTCTAAAGAACGTTGGACAAATAAACCGGTGGACTTTGGCCGAGCCGTTCGCTGCGTACGCGCCAAAAGTCGGGAGACCGCGCGCACCGCCGCATTTGTGTGTGGACGCTGCGCGGGCGAGCACCGCCGAGCATGTCGCATTTGAAAGTTTTGCGCGGGAACATCGCGCGCCAGTTCTACAACTGCGCGAAGAATGGCCGCCGGCCCAGGACTAACCGGGTGCTCCCAGTTAGGACGCTGGCCACCCAAACCGCTCCCAATGTAGACACCAAGCACCTGAACTCACCCTGGGGTGACATACAGGTCGGCAACGAAACTTTGACTGACTACGTGTTCTCCGACGTGGAATTATGGCCGGACAAACCCTCTGTGGTGAGTTTGTGTATTGGTTTTCATAAATCATTTTCCCTTCGTACTTAAATTGTCTTAAAAATATTTTTCAGGACCAACTAATAATAAGTAGCGTGATTTTGCTAAGTATTTTAGAAATTTAAATAACTGTCAAACTACGCTACAAGAATGCAATGAATGCTTTTTAATAAAAATAAATTCATTAAATTCATATAAATCAATGGTGGTTATTGTCCGCACCAGTTTTATAAATACATGCAAAGTATTACGTAGCTACAATTACACATCATAAAATCAATCACTGTATCCTGTTTCTCCATAACAACATATTCATTATTTATTTTTAGGTATCGCTCAAATTAAATTGTTAAATGAATATTACAGAGCTTTGAAATGCAAGAATTGCAATTAATTGGTGCAAGTGCATGGTTACAGCAGTATATCAACAATAGACTAAGAATGAAAGGTGATAGGCCTTGAAATTGATAAGTTCTATGTAATCGTGACAATCGGTATCAATATTTAACTTATAAAACGTTTGGTTCTATTATTTAAAACGTACCTAAACCTTGAGATAATATTTACTTAGGGCGATAGACACTTTTGGCCCTTGAAATTAAAAGCGAGTAAACTAATGAAGCAAGATTTTTTTTTATGTTTTTTGTAGGCCTAAGTATCACCCATGGTACCACACAGATTAATTAATATGTTCTTATATCTTTGTTATCATTTTCTATACTACTTGCAAGACATCTTAAAATATTTACCCACCTTACAAAAAAGGTAATTTTTGAACAAACAATGTAGTTGTTGAACGATAATTTGTAGATAACAGTCTAATTAACTGTTGTGACATCGTGTGTTAACAAATGTGCGTGGAGCAGCGAATGGTATCAATTTGAGTGCATTAGACAACATGGTTCCGAGTACAAAGGTCCTCGGACTGGGTTGGTTATACTTAGTTTGTATACGGACGTTGGATACGCTTTTATAAATAGTTTCACGCGTGAAGGTTGAGGTTGAGATACTGTGAGAAATATGTCAATTGGCACTCTTCTGAAATACATGTCATGTTTTCTTTGTATAGGTACCTACCTACACAAACAAATACCTATTTGTTTACTTTTTATCATTTATTCATCAAATTGGACATGTCGTGGCCAATCAATTTAATCGATAAAAAAATTTTAGCAATATTTAATTTGGGTCGTACCTACAAAATTCAGGTTCAAAGCTTATTATGCTAATGAATGTAGTTTTTAAAGTAAAAATAATTTGTCAGCTCAGACGCTGAGCGTGTGTTATATAAGAGTAAAATCTAGCGTATTTTTGTCTAAGGTATTTTATATAAGCCTACTCATCCTATTTCAGACCTATTCCAAAATAGGTACCTATCTAGCGTCCTTCTAATATGAAGTTGTCTATGAAGTTGGCATATAAGGGTTAGTTTATTTTTTTCTTTAACGATCATGTTTACCGACTATTTACTTAGATAATGCTTGTTAACCATGGGCATGCAGTGTTCGGTAAAATTATTTAATACCTACCTAGGTCTGTTAAATGCTTTTGTAATGTATGCTAAGGTAATCTATATACTTAGTAGGTAATTATGAATAACACAAGCTTACAGTACATCTGTCGATGGAGTCTACCTACGTAATATGATATGCTAAGTTCAGCTACTGATGGCATTAAAGTAGACATAATTTTTTATAAGCACGTGTTACCTACCTAGTAGTTTAAGAAGTCTCTAAGAATGTTATATTCAAAAATTTAATTTATCATTTATTCCCGAAAAAAAATCGCTTAAAGCTCTTTGCTTATGTGCAGACTTGAAATTTTCGTTTCAGGGATCAGTAATAGTCAGATCTCATATTCGTATCCCAACAACTCTCATGACATTCTTCTATAAGGCGAAAATCTCCTAGATTTTTTAGGAAATCTAACTAGCTTTATGGAGAAAGTTTAATTTTGTTTGATCTTAAACGTAAGATGCTTCAACCAATTTTTGTAAGGTAAAAGGAGATTACAGTTTTAGTAGGTATAATTTCCTGATTATGTTTCTCAAAAAAGTATTGGTGGTAGCTCAAACATATGCATTAAGAAAAACAAAACCAACAAAGTTCACGGCATTAGAGATAAGTTACATTTGGTAACCTAGCGTAATACAACATAACTCGCGCGTATAGGAAACAGATTTCCTGATAAGCGAAGGGAAATTGGTTGTTCCTTGACACGAATCACATGTAGTAAAACAGATAGGTTGGTTAGGAAACCGGTTTTAAACGAACAAATAGACTGCTGATATGATGTTACCTATATTTTATGAATTTAATAAATCAAATTATGGGTATTATACTTAGATTGTTTTAGTAAAATGCCCCTCAACGATTCCAAAAAGTCATCATAACTGATAGTACTGATACCGAAATTAAACTTTGTTAGCTACTAGGGGGGCCGTTTACAGAGATACCTACATATTTATCTATGTGATTGTGTTTTCCAACATTAACAAAGTAACAATCTTTTTTGTAGATATCCTGATGATATGGAAATGATTTTATTTTCGCTTACTTTTTAGTACTTAACATGGAAGCTTTACCATGTTATAGGTAGTTTTATACTTTTTATAAAGAAGAATTCAAACATTTGCGTTTTTCGAAAGATTTATTAACTTGTGAATTGAAAAACTGTTTAGCTTAAAAAGACAAACACACTTACTATAGCATACATAACATTTTCTGGATAAATGACGATCTACCTACGTTACGAATCATTAACCGATATATTAAAATAATATGGAAACATATTATAATATATCGGTTTCAATAAACAGAAACACAAACAAGTCGGCCGAGCGTCATACACAGCACAGGCAAATCTGGTGCCAAAATACTTTATCTCCTGCGTCGGGCCGACCAACGAACACGTTTATTTGGACTATGCCCTGATGTCTATGTCCTCTTGTCTATATTTCGGTTCGTAGGATAAGCAATGTACATTGTACTACTGGTTATCTATTTGGACGACACACACATGAACTTTGAGATTTTTCTTATCGACTTAATTATCAGTGAAGGTCAGAAACAAGACTAAATTTAATAGATTTTATTAGTGCAAGTCGTAATCTGGATCTACATTATATGTAATGCTATTTTAAGAAATCCGGTATTTATAGACAAATGTAGAAGGTATTTAAATAGTGACCATTATCTCTTAGAAAAGGATATAACGAAATTCTTCTTTATCTGTTTAGGACTATATCATTTCTGTATTGCTGTAGGTACTAACTAACCACCTGTATTGGTATAAATAGCTAAATATTGAACATATACAGGGCAAGGCGCCATTATCGAAAGCAAACCGTCGGAACCATGATCGATATATGGCAATTATCACGTCTCCTACCTATGCTTGTTATATGGCAACAGAAATACATACGTACTCAAATATAGCTATAGGTATTTGCTTTTGCTACCCAAAAAATAATCTTGATCTAATTACTGTTTGAATTTTATAGAAATTGATTGATTGAAAAAAGTATTCTACAAAACTTGCCTAGATATAGCGAATAACCAGGTATCTAAGGTCTCTAACTCACTAGGTATCTAACTTGCGCCTGCACATTTTGCAAAAATCTGCATAAAATGTAAATAATTCAGTGTACTATATATGTTTACCTAGACGGATCATATTTAGTTTACCTAGACATCCGTCTAGGTAAACTAAACAACGCATATAAATATGATTCATAAATCAAAGTTCAAAGATGAAATGCATATTATTAATCGCATTAAAAACACACGTTCGCTTGTTGCGCGCAGACATGCGGCGTTTCCGGGCGTTCTTACGACTACGGGATGCTGCGGATGATGATCGAGAGGTGCGCAGCAGCGCTGATTGGCGGCATGAAGCTGGCTCCTGGCGACCGGATTGGCCTGATACTGCCGAACATTCCTGAGTTCGCTGTGCTCATTCACGGAGCTATGCGCGCTGGGCTTGTGGTTACCTTCGCAAATCCACTGTACACAGCAGGTGGGTATCTAGCTGCAGGCCGCATTTTAATGACAAACTAATATTAAGAATTACTTCCTAATTAATAAGAGTGCATTGCGATGCGCGCTCAGAAATTATCGCGTCCGCACTAGACACGAAATAATTATAATTTGATTACTTCGCGAAACACGCGGCCTAGCCGCTGCCCGATAACGTGTCATTATGGGCTCTCAACAGCTCATTCAGGAGGAGATTTGCAGCAGCAAGGTGCTGGTTCTTCCAGACTTTCGACAAGGCCGACCGAATGCCGTCCCGCAGGAGGGATGAAAAGGGTGAAAGAAGTCTCCAGGACATCATCTCGCTATTGAAGGAGACCAATCCTAATGACGTGCTTACGTTCGTGGAGAGGGACTTGAACAAACTGCCCCCCGTCACCTTCGACCACGTCGACGTGACCAGGCTGCTGAAGGACATCACGACCCTGAAAGTGAGCCTGGCCGAGGTGATGCTGAAACTCGAGGCTTCGTAATCAACCATCTCCTATTTGAGTGCCGAATTGTTAGTGTTAAAACGTAATGATTCAGTAAGTGGGTCACCAGTGACCTCGAAAGTTAATATGCGTTACGGGGCGCATGTCAGCAGTTTTGAGGCGGCCGGTATCAGAGTGTTTGCCGCCGGCTGTTGCTGAGTGGGTCACGTCAAGCCCTGCCGCCCGCTTAGTCCCCGTGGTGCCAATACATCTAGGATTTCGTAGACTATGTACGAATGAACGTTCACACGGAGAGTCGAAAATTTGGAGTCCCGCCATAAAGTAAATTTCAGCTCGTTTGTTGTGAGGGTGCCGACCCACCACCTGTACACCTTTATGAAGGAGGACTTCTGGCCGGTGGGAGTCGTATTTCGAAAGTTCCGAGGTCGACTTCCCGCTAACCCAGCGCGCATCACGTCACAACGTGTTAAGAAATAGAATAAATTAATTATAATATCTATACACATATATGTCAGTCTTGAGGGTATATATTATATGGCCCAACATTTATCTGTAACATAATAAATTTGTTTGTAAGTTGCCTGAAATAAATGATTTATTATTATTATTTGTTGTCTCCTTTTGGATATTACGGGAAGTGTTACCTTCCCGGTCCTTTGGAAGGCTTGCTGGGGGCACAGGCCCAACATAAAGAGGCCTCTTGAGACATTTTAATATGAGTGTGATGGAGTACACCGACCGGATCTTATTCTTCTGAGTACCATACCAACATAATACTTACACACAGTAGTAACACCCGGCAAGAGCAACACTATTGCAATAAGGGGGTAACAAAAAATATTTACAATTTAGTCATATTTTGCTTGATGTACTTCAATTTTCAACAATAAATATTGTACAATCAGCAGTCAATGAAATTACAGAAACTTGTAGCTGTCATTTTCCTCCTATACCAGAGGCTAGCAGGAAAACAGCCATTAGATTTACACATAAATTACCCACACGTTGAGGGGATTATTGAATCAAATGGGCTCCAAGCTCCAATGTCATCCCGTGTGTTTCGGGCCGAGTAACCCACGTCGCGACGCAATATCAATACAGCTCGTGTGAGACTGGTGGGGACGGAAAAGGGAGCGATTAACGCAATTGACTGCGCCCACCTGTGCTGTATTGGGCAGTAGGTTAAATTAAGTTTTTTTTTAAATCTTTATTGTTGTAAATATATTTTGAATTATTTGTAGATTTTTCTGTATATCTTCCTAGGGGATATACAGAAAAAAGGGTACTCTTGGTATAGAAGATACTGTTAGTTTTTTGGTTTACCTACTTTGTAAACATATGGCGTTCGGTTCTCTCTGCCTACCTCGCTAGGTATGCAGCTTGAAGTTTAGTTTTGTAAACATAATTATCTTCTAAAAATACATTATCATCATGAGTAGTTAGGTCAATTAAATACCCATAAGCGTATCATAATACCCTGTCATTGCACTTGCAACACAACTCATGTGTTTGAAGGTCATAGCTATTTCAACGTGCAAGTCACTAGTGTTGAGAAGTTGTTCATCATTGTTTTAGCTGGTTGGTAGAAGATACATCTATAATTCTCTGTTGCAACCTACATACTTTAGGTATACAGATGGTGAGATATGATAATATTGCATACAGACTTATACTTACAAATTCACAGTATTCATCCTGACTTATGTGATTTCTGCTGTACATTCCGCGCCAATAATTTAATAGATATGATGGGTAACTATCTAAAATAGGCAATACCTAATTAGGTATTGTAATTTATATGATCAACTAGGAATGACTAAACTGACGGTACGGTAGGTATATATTTGATGGAATCCATGGGGGCTATGCTCTATTTTATACATACCTGCTTGATAACGACTAGCAGTATATACATACACATACATAGTCCGTTAGCTTAATTGAGGCAAATGCACATTGAGTAATTAACCAGCAATCTTTCGCATTTCCATTAAACACAATATTATTACATATATAGGTACTTCTATTGAGTAGTTTATAAACGAATGGAGTAGAGTGATAATTTAAATTACCCTTAAGATAATCTACCTATTGAAAAGTGTACCTACCCGCAGATGCCCGAGATAAGATTTATCTACAAGTGCAAATTATTATAATGCATAGGTATGTTCTTTTGATTATTTATAATGATGAGTGTTAATATATTCAGGAAGATCAATGAGTGATATAGACAAAACATAGAGATAAAATAAATAGTTTCCTATCCAGCTATCACGTGAGAACGTATCTTTACTATGCTATTATCATTGTCTAGCCGTTTCTCGGGTAGATACCAAGGTCAAATAGGTTTGATAAGAAAGTATCTACCTACAGTGCATTACCTACTTGTAATTACTGGTGCAATCTGTTGATGAACAGCTGATTTCCAAATGGCATTGCGTCCCGCTGAGCTAGTTTTTTGTAAACTATCGCTAAACTTAGTTTGTAGTAGGTTGTTATTCAGTTTCCTCCCGCGCTGCAGTTTTGAGTTGCATATCGCTGCCTATCTTATATACATAGTTATATTGATGATGATAGCTATACACAACTAAATCTATATTTATTTGATTACTTTCAATACAGTTTTCACATCCCTTAAGGCCGCGATTGCATACATTATGTTCTTACGAATAAAGTACAAAACATTATGATTGGCTATTTGTTATTATGAAAATTCACCAGTCTCTATTGTCAAAGATGCTCAGATGAGGTCGATGGGGCTATTAATAGCAATACTTTGCTCGTAAGCAATTAGGTACTTTATATTTATGTTTATAGAGTCTATTCCCTACGCATTTACGTGATTATTTAATACAGATTGTCCACTTCACTGATGTCATCAATTCGCACTTACCTACTTGTCAATTAAATATTTAAATAAATAAATGTTTAATTCTACTTAACAGAGGAGATGAAACGTCAGTTCGCCGACTGCAATGTGAAGGCCATTGGCACCATCGAGATGTTCATGCCTGTCGCGGCGCAAGTCAGCCAAGCTCTTAAAGACTACAAAGGCACTATTTGGATTGGCGGCGACGATGACAAAGCCAAAGGTTAGTTTACTGAAAACCTTTTTGGAAACTACTAATTTATACGTAAGACTTTTATCCGTACTACCAACTATGTTACCAATAGACCAACAAGGCAGTCGTTGGTCTATTGGTAGCACACGCCTATAGACCAAGAGGTCCCGGGCCAATCCGGAGTCAGGCTTACAATTTGTGGCTGGGTATTTAAATTACTCAGCAGCCTGGAGTCGGGAGTTTGAAAGTATAAATACCTCTGTGTGTCGGATCGGAATGCACGTTAAGCCGTCCTGCGCCTGACCTCTCTTCCGTCATGTCGGGTTGCTTTCTCACCGCACTATGAGAGTGAAGGAACAGAGAGTGTCTGTGTTTGCGCAGATATTTGTGTACTATAATATCTGCATACCGGGTTAATCTTCGTTGAGATTGGCCGCTGTGACCGAAATCGGTTAGGCGGATATTAATGCTCATAAAAACTTCGAAACTGTTTATGAAATGAGTTGACATCATTATCATTATCAACTACAGGACATCCGTTCTGGGATATTGAATAGACTTTTAAAATATGCACTTTTAGTGCAGTGCCGTAACGATACAGGGGTGCTAGCAGTGCCCAGGAATAGGGTGTTAATACTGATATTAAAGAGACCCGAGCAGAACCATGTTTTAGATCGTTCGTAGGTGCTGTTATAAAGGCTAACAGCGGGCACATAAGCTGTCGTACTAGACGAAACCTTGTTGAGGTCGCTGTCAACACTTCAGTTTTCTGGTCGACGACCTTAATAAGTTTCTTACCCCTCTCACGAAAGTGTGTGAGAATTAGTATTCATTTTAGATATGGTAGCGAGCCACCGGAGGGGACAATATAAGTACTTAATTATTACGGCACTGTTTCAGTGTGAGTTGCACAAGGTCTTAAATGCGCCTCATATATATCTCAATTGATTAATAGATTGGGTTAAAGAGTCTCCTACCTAATAAATCTTTCTCGTTGACAGGAATCTTTGGTCTTCGTTCGCTTTTGATGGCGGACCACAGCGCGGACCTACCTACTCTCAATTGCGACGACGTTTGTCTCATCCCGTACTCAAGTGGTACCACGGGCATGCCTAAAGGAGTCATGTTGACGCACAAGAACCTCGTTAGCAACCTCAAGCAGGTGCTGTACCCGAAGGTCATGAAGTACCAGGGAGAGAAAGGTGAGCTGATGTTATGTTTTACATTACATATTGTATATGCTTCCTCCCGTGTTTATTTTATATATCTAGTGGCGAAACTATATCGTTTGAGACTCTTATAGGTGGGTTCGTCGTGCTGACGGGCTTCTGGGAGCCCTCTCCGAGCGGGGCCCTGCGGCATTTTGCAAGCATTGTCACCCTATAGTTACGAATGACGTCACACGGGAGGGAAAAGTACTTGTACCTATGTCTTTAAACCGCATTAGCTTGGCGTTTCGATAACTATGGATGTGTGGTTAAATCATGATCCAAATCCTGATTTCCTTTTCTTTAATGTATACCTATAGAATGGCTACTGCGATCAATAAGTATGGTAAAAACCACGAACTAATAAAAAAAGGACTCCACGCTGTCATACTATAGCGTGAAGCCACATTTATGCATGTGTGAGTGAGATACCTACCTATAGATACCAGATATCGGATATCTGTCATTTGGAGCGCTTATTATGTCAAGTTGGAGCGCCTGAGGAGCTTCAACGTCTAGTTAGTGGCGCGGAGTCCTTCTTTTTTTACTAGTCCGTGGTAAAAACGTAGGTAGGTACTTTTACTCGTATTAGGTAGGGCCGTACCTACTAATACTACTCGTACCTATATGGGTAGGTAAAATTAACTATTTCATTACTTAAGTAGTTAGTTAGTTAAATATGTATTTGTTTTCTTTTTCGTTATACGTTTTTGTATAGGTATTCTCTAAGCATTGACTTGTCATTTGCTAAGATAATGTTAAGAAACGTCACATCATGTCATAAATAAATAATAATGCCTACCCTGCTAGGAAAGTGGCGTTAAATTTAGTTAGTTAAATAAGTAGCAGGATCTCTAAATCGAGAATTATGAACCAAGACGTCAGGGATAGGAATGGAATAGATGTAATAATAGGAAGATAATAAATAATGTGCACAGGGAAAAAGCTTGTCAGTAAGTAAGAAAGTTTGTTTCTTGGCTCCAAAAGACCCATCATTGAGGTATGCAAAAGCCGCTTACGGGCATTGATTTGAGCGTATACAGACAGTCTCATTCGCAGGTTTTGTTAAGATGATAAATAACAAGCACAGGGAAAAAGCTTGTCAGCAATTTTTAAAACTAATCGTATACCAGATGTTAAGGTATATCCCACCAAAAGCATAATTGCGAAAATTGGGAGCCAAATTCAATGTACCTACATACTTTAACATAAATACTTACTTGAGCCACAATTTTTTTAAATGATTTATTGTGAGTTCATAATAGGTATCTATGTTTATGAATAATAAGATTAGTTAAAATAAATAATATGTATTGCATTACATTAACGTTTACGTTATTTTGTATCGTTACAGGTAAAGGAGACGTTGTATTAACTGTGCCCCCATTCTTCCACATTTATGGATTCAATGCCATTCTCAATTACAATCTGACCCTCGGCTATCACCTTGTCTCCATGCCTAGGTATGATTTTGCAACTTTACATTTGCAATATTATTACCATAATTATTAACTTTATACAGGCATTTTTTTTGTTCGTCAGTTAGAAAACACGACCAATTTGCGATGGCGACAAGTAAGTAAATTACTCAATCCCCTTTTGATTATTTTCAGGTTTACCCCAGACGACTACGTTAAATGTCTGGTAGAGTACAAACCGACCACGTTGTTCGTGGTGCCGTCGCTTCTAGCGTTCCTCGCTACGCATCCCATGGTCAAGAAGGAGCATCTGCAGTCTGTGGAGACGGTCATGGTCGGTGCTGCACCAACCACTGACAGCATGCTTGAGAAATTTCTTCTAAAGTGTGAGAAGACTAAGGACCAGATTACGTTACTTCAAGGTATATAGAAAAACTTATCCTACATAGAATACAAAATAAATAAAACTTGCGGATACTGGCTATGTATTTTGTGTGTAAAAATAAAAAGGGGAGGCTCAGAATCTTTAACTTTTAATTTTAAGCAAATTGCATTTTTTCACCATGTTGGGCGCCAAAAATACATTAGGTATGCAAGAGGCACTTACAGACATTGATTTGAGCGTATACAGATAAATCAGTCTCATTTGCAGGTTTTGTTATAAATACCATGGTTTTGTAGGTAAATGAGATATAGTTGAACATCATCTGTATTGTGTAGATTAGGTAGGCACCTACTATATATCTTTCGTATAATAAATAGGTACATTACATGACAAATTACGTAGAGTAGCGAGAAATATAGAGTGAATAAGTATTTAAGACTTTGGACCTACCGTATGAACATTAATCAACCGGATAAAATGACTCATATGATTTACCGTTAGCAGTCACGTTTCGTACCCAACTACCTACCTTTACATACATCAACATGTTTAATGATTTGATGATTGAACCCGCGTTTGACCCTTAATAGTTCTCATTCCCGTAGATATTGTTTTTAATCTGTTTCGGTGTTTAGACGTGGAAGCGTGACAAACAAACTCACATTTGCATTTAAATATTAGATAAGATGTATTTTAATAACTTAATTCTATGTTCCAGGATATGGCATGACGGAAAGTTCACCGGTCTCCCTGATGACCCCCTATGTTTACCCACATAGCAAAGTGGGTTCTGTGGGTCAGTTGATCTGCAGCACTCAGGCGCGCGTGGTCTCGCTCACGTCGGGCGAGATGTTGGGGCCGCACAAGTCTGGGGAGTTGTGGGTGCGCGGGCCGCAGGTTGGTATTCACTGTCACGAGCGCAAATAAAAGATTTCGTTTAGGGGGGCGACTTTTGTGATTTTGAAGATATGAATTGATTCATGATTGCCTACAAGGATTTTTCATTTTAAAAAATGGTCGTTGCATTTGCGGTCTCGTGGAGACGATTGGGTTCAACTTGCTTAATTTTTAATGATTAGTTAAATGAGAATTGTAATCAACTCCAAGTAGATATAGAAATTAACTAAGTATTATTCTAAACTTCTAAATTTAAACACGTTAATTACTCAAAGTAAATCAGATAACCTTGGTAACTTTTTGCTCAATATTGAGTAAAGCACCTTAGAATTTGTGCAAACTATTTCGAATGTAATGATTGCGCTCCTTGGCACCGTGTATTGGGATCAGTAGGGCACGTTGAGTTGACTGGCTATCATAATGCTTTACTACGGCTAAACATAGCATGCGCGCGTCTAAGAAAAGTGATAATGGTTCATACTATCCTTATGCGTTAAAATTACCTAAGTATATCTAATCCTAATATAAAAATATTAATGAAAAAGTATGGCAACTAGTCTTGAAGTGAATTTAATTAGGCGACCGCTGGTAAAAGCTATCGCGACTTGGGTTCCAAGTCGGAACAAAGTAAAATGACTAACAAGAAACAATAGACTAAGGATACCTTCTCTTAAAGAGTCAGAAATCGGGACAGTTGGCGTCTCAATCGAGGGTAAAGCGAGAAGGGTCACCAAACCTCTGAAAGTCAAGATGACCTTGCGCTGGTCACCTGGCAACGTCAATACTACCACTGCATTACGATCAATGTACCTATTTAATACTTCCAAGAGTTCAAAATTGTTTGGCCATTTTTCCAGGTGATGAAAGGATACTGGAACAACGAGGCTGCCACGAAGGAGACGGTGGATACGGACGGCTGGCTACACACGGGTGACGTCGCTTATTATGACGATGATAACTACTTCTACATCGTCGATAGAACCAAAGAGCTCATCAAAGTAAAAGGGAACCAGGTACATACATAAATTATGCATTGCATTGCACTTGTTTCTCTGTTACCGACCATACAACCAATTCTAAAGCAATGGATGAAATCAGCTCCAGTTGTAATGTCAATTAGAATAAGAGGCGAGTATTTATTTCCTCAGACTATCCAATCCAAGTATCCAAGTCAGCTACCGTCTAGGAGAATATGCAGGGCGCGTCGCTGTCTTATGAATATGGAAATATCAGTTCTTCTGAGATTTGGGACCTGAATCAGGCATGATAATGCTTGGTACGAATATAGGGAGAATCTTAGCTCTATTCATATGAATTGATTGTAGTGTAAATAGAAGAACAATTTATATCGAGAATGATGTTATAATTTGTACAATTCACAGGTATCTCCCACGGAGATCGAGAGTGTAATCATGGAGCAACCTGAAGTAGCCGATGTAGCGGTCGTCGGAATGCCGGACCCCCTCGCCGGAGAGATACCAAAAGCGTTCGTTGTCTTGAAACCTAACCACAAGCTCACGGAGAAGCAAGTTTACGATTTAGTGGCGTCGAAACTGACGAAGTACAAACACCTTGAAGGCGGCGTCACTTTCCTAGACGCCATTCCTAGGAACGCAGCAGGAAAGATCATGAGGAACGAGCTCAAAGTATTGGGGAGAAAGAAATAGAGGACTTAATTAGTATTATACCAATAAACCATAACTAGCTTACCTTTTAGTTTGGTTGGAGTACAGAAACTGTAAAAACAATTTTTGTTAGCCTAACAAGCCGTGACGTACGTGACATACGACATACGTGATCTCTGCCTACCCCCATAGGAAAAAGGCGTGACATTATGTATGTATGTATGTATGTAACAAGCCATAATAGACTAGCAGTGTACCCCTGTCATGATAAACTTTACCCCAGCAATTTTTCCTGTGTTTAAAAAAGTATCGAGTTGATATTAAAATTTGCAATATTTAATGTAGGTGTTGTTATTCAAGTATTGTTATGTGAATTTAGGTGATTGGGGTTGGAAGCTTGATAGTTCTGAGAAATAGGAGCCTAATATCTATGACGATGTATGCATACTATTCATGTATATCATTTGATGTAGGTATTGTTTTGTATTATAGCTTATTGTACTTGATAAATAATAATGTGACAGTGTTTTATAGGACTTACTAGTTTAATATAGGACTGAAAATAAATTAGTTAAGTTTTGTATAAATAGGTTATTAGATGTAAATGGAGTTGATAGTATCTTTTAATATGTCATTTACGACAGTTGTTATCTGTTAATTATGTACATATTTAAATGTAAATATACTATTGTTGTTTTATACTTTTGGTTTCACTCTTTTAAAAACCTCACCTTAAAAAAAATAATAAGTAAAAATAACACACTTTTTTATGAAAGAATTCATTATTTCACAAATATAAACTATGACAATAATAATTACATAAGATTCTTTTCACAAGTCACATTATTCAGCCACAACTCTCATGTTTTCTGAGATCGGAATTAATGTAAGTTATTGCTTTGAACCTAATCACTTTGAATTAATACTTGACTATTGAATAGATTTATATTGAATTATCTAGTATTGATTATTATTATAATATGCTCTTAAATTATTTTACATAATTTATTACAGAACCTAGAAAATCAAGTAAGTGAATAAATCATGCTTATCAATTGTGAAATTACTAATTGTGTTTTTTGATATTAGTCACTTTAAAAAGAAATACATTTTCAAACTGCTACCAAATTAGTTGCTAAAGTAAAATTAGCTTATTACGAGCTTGGATTATCGGCTGGTACCTCAGCCTCAGTCTCATTACTATCCATTTTGACATCAGTACTTTCCTTCAGGGCCTCAGGCTCTGCAACCGTTTCTGTACTTTCAGCCACCTTTTTTTCAGTTGTTGGTGGCACTTCTTCAGCTTTGACTGGCTCTGCCGGTGGTTGTGGCAACTCTGATTTAACATCTGATATTGAATAGTTATCTCTCTGTATTTCAGAAACCTTTGAAGTCTCTTCCATAGGAGGGTCTTCTGCTGGAGCAGGGTTTTCAGGTTCTGGCTGCTTTACCTCTTCCTCTTTTGTTTCTTCCATATTGGAATCTGACTGGCTTGAGTCCTCTTGAATATCTGTGTTACTTTCAACTGTTTTTGGTGAATTACTGTTACCATCTGTATTTTCACTGGAAGATGAACTCTCTTCACTTGATGTTTGAACTTCAGAGATAAGTTTGTTGTCTGTTTCTTCTTTAGGAGGATTAGAGTCAGAACTACTTTCATCAGTTGTTATTTGCTGTTCATCGGAAACAGACACAGGTTTACTCTCAATGCTATCGGTTTCAACTACTGGTTCTTTCTCTGCGGGCTCAACAGATTCCGGTTTCTCTTCAGCAGATGCCTGTTCTGCAAGCTTTTGTTCAGTCATCTCTGCATCTTCAACTTTAATTTCTGGAATAACTAAACTTTGGGTAGTAGTAGGAGTTTCTATTGACATTTCTATATCCTCTTTAGGCTTTTCAGTACACTCAGTTGCTTCACTTGGTTTCTCTGTTTCAATTTTAGGTTCCTCAACAACTGAAGTAGTAGGTTGCTGGCTGGTTGACTCGACAGTTATTTTTGTTTCAGTTTGTCGTTCCTCTGTTGTAACATTTAATTCTGGTGGAGTTACTGACTCATATTGGGCAGTAGTTTTTTCTTGTGTATCCATTGGAGTTTCCTGTTTAGCCTTCAGTCTTGCTTCAATATCGTCCACGGAAATGTGTGTATCCGAGGAGCTTGGCTGTGGTTCAGAACTTTCTTGTGGCTGTGAGTTTTCTTTCCATGACATGTCCTCCATTTCAACATCTACATTATATTCAGAGTTGTTGTCCGAGCCATTGACAACAGGTTCTATTGGCTCACCATTTTCAGCCTCAATGTGCCTTTGTATTCCTGGTTCTCTAGTACTAACAACTAATATATTCTTTTCAATGGCCCTCATGAACTTATCCACGCGGTTATATTGTTTCCGCGGGTACGTTAACAGCTCACATATTCGTTGAACCGTAAATGGTGCAGATGTGAAGGAGTCTAAACGTTCTAATAGGCTATTTTTCATAGTGTCATAGTTGAAAGGGTCCACGTTTGGGTACGGTGGAATATCAATGCCTGGCGTTGTTTCATAGAACTCCGTTATAACATTAAGCAGTTTTTCTTTGAATAAAGCCTTCACAAGAGCCCACTGGTACACTGGATCGCCGGTGCGGGCTACGTAGGCTAAGTAGTCGTTTAGCTCTTGTGGAATAGTTTTGGGTTTGCGCTTCGAAAATTCTTCTAGAAAGTGAAAAACTTCTTCGGCATTTTCCATTTTCATGTAAGCTAATTGAATTGTTGAAGTATTACACACAAAAACTAACTTTTAGATCACAAACAGAGAATTCACAAAGCACCAAGCAAATGTCAACCACAGACGAGTAATGTAAAATGTCAACCATAAAGTAGGTTTTTTTTGTTAAATAATTAAAGGTTATAGCTTCGGATATTCGACATTGAGGTTGAAATAAATAAATAAGAAATTTGTCTATGGTTTTAAATGTTACTGTCATTTTGTTTGACAAGATCAGCTGAACTCGATGACAGTGTTGCCAACTTAGTGGATTTTCCACTAGATCTGGTGGTTTAGGCATGCCTTACAGCGAGATTTTTTTGGTTTTAGTGGCTAGTGGATTTTATAGTGGATTAGATTGTTCCAGTTAGTGGTAATTTACGTAATTTAACCGCTAGTGTGATTCATAAAATGCTCTGTATACGTTATAGTTAAAAATGAGCATTTAGGCCCGGAACTTCGAACATGGTTTAAGTTTAGGATGTAGGCAACATTGCTCAAATCAAATCTGTCGGGTCGGGGATTCCCCGATTATTGTCTACAAACTTCTTGAATAAACGATTATGAACGTTATTTGTACGGTCATTGGGTTAAGTTTAGTTTGATTTGATTCACGAAACGTACCTCCTATTGGTTATTTTATTGTCATAGCAAATCAAAATCTAAGTAATATATTTTATTATTTTTAATTATTCCTACTCTGTTTTAAATTTAAAATCTAATATTTTCCCGCTTTCCTTCACCACACCGCGAGTTGAACGCCCTACCGCGTTTCAACGGGCGAATTAAAGAACCTAGTGATTTTACTATAGCGAGTTTGCAGCTCTATAACACTACGCTTAAGCACGCGACATTTCACAAGTATCGCAGATGATTGTCGCTCATGAATAAGTAATATTTTGTGTCGCACTGTAATTTCTAGTGGAATTCTGGTGGTTTGAGAGCCCGACAAAGTTTAGTGGTTTTCTGGTGGTTAATACGGCCTTATTTGGTGGGTTGATAAAAATAAAGTTGGCAACAGTGCTCGATGACGCGCGACTTGAAACCAAGAAAAAATTAATAGAAAATTCGAAATTACATAGCTAAAATTCTTAACAAAGTTCGTAGTGACTTTTAGTGTAAACCATGAATAATTTACTACGAAGGAACCTGTTGCCCATTTACAACAATGCTATAAAGTTATCATATCGGTCGTTTGCGGAAGCTGGCACGAAAGAGAAGATTGATAAAATAGTAAAAAATAAAAAAGTCGTAGTGTTTATGAAAGGAGTTCCTGATGCACCCAGGTGCGGGTTTAGTAACGCTGTAGTTCAGATAATGAGGATGCACGCGGTGCCTTACGACAGTCATGATGTGCTTGCGGACGAAAATCTTAGACAAGGTTAGTATACAATTTTTTTTAAACCTTTTTCAATACATTAGAATGTAGATTGTTTTTAAAGAACGCTAAAGTGTTATTTTTCGAAACTAACCAACATTCCAGATATTGTCCTGTGACCTGTAGTAATCCGGGACACCCATTGTGTGAATATCTAAAAAAAAATTACTTGGTTCTGTCTTTTTCAAGTACCAACATTTAGCAATTTGCACAATTTAACTTAAATTTATAAAGATGCTTTAAGGTATTGACTAAACAAAATGTAGATATCAGTAAAGAACTATCAGAATCCCTGTCCATGTTATACCCAAGCACAAATCTATATTTTTAAATAACTAAAGAAAATATGAATCTGTTTACTAATTTACTGTCCTTTCTTATAGGAATTAAAGATTACTCAAACTGGCCCACAATACCTCAAGTTTTCATAAATGGAGAATTCATTGGTGGGTGCGATATCATGCTGCAGATGCATCAATCTGGAGAACTTGTCGAGGAGCTGAAGAAGGTCGGAATAAAGAGTGCATTGCTCACTGCAGAACCACCAAAGAAAGAAGAAGAAAAGAAATAGTAGGTACTGATATTTTCCTATTCTAAACTTATCACTTGTTTAAGATCTAAATGTCAGAGGTCATTCAACTTCTGAATTATTGTGTCTACAATGAATTTGTAAAGCAAGTCATGCAATCTAAATTATATGTATAAGTTATTACAACCTCTAAGTACATCATGAAGGAAATTGGTTTACTAGTTTATCGTGATAGTGTTTAAGTGATCAGAATAATTTACGATTGTGTTAGTAAGTAATTGTGATGAAAGATATATCTTTGTTTTCAAGAGAAACATAAGAGGGCTCCTAGTATATCTCAAATACCTGTTATATATAACAACTTCCATGCATTTTGTGAGCCTTATGCTTGTATGCAGTTAGTGTTATTTGTTATATTAAAATAGTTCCATAGTTTTTGCAACTTTTGTTGCTGCTGTTTATTGTCTTTTCATATTAGTGTATTGCACAATAGCAAACTAAAATGGTTGTAAAATGCTCTAATAATTTCATACAAAGATGAGGACAAATATGTACCTAGAATATTATATTGTTTAATTGAAATGTAGTTGTTTGTTATGTTTTAGATGGTTAATGAATAGAATATATAATAAAAATGAATAAACATTTTTGTGTTTAAGAGCTCTTTATTAAATTAGCTGTACATTCGAGTTAGTATACTTTTGGGCACATAATCCATTCTTATTCTACGCACCGCTTTCTTCATCATAATACAATTGGTTGGATTAACAACGCAGTCATTATTAAAAGACAAAAATATGGCAGATCATTTATTTTGAGTACTCTGTTAAAATACTCTCAAAAACGATAAATCATATAAAAATGATATTCAATGATAAATAAATAGATGCAGGCAAGCTATGGCAATCTATGTGATATAAATAATTTGTGTGACACTTCCCTGCAACATTTATAAATTTAGATAATGCTCCTACCGTTGATGTTCTATAATTACTAATGGCAGTAATTAAAAAAATTAAACTTTTATAAATAAATGTTTGCTTACAAATAAAAAAATATAACAAAAACATTCTCACATTGTGTATGAGTCTTATTTTGGTGTCACACATTAGTCAAGCCTAACATTAGCACCATTTTATCTTACAAATAAGTTTTGTGACTTCTCTGAGAATTCCATATAAAAGTTAAAAATACCTAATGCTAATAATGTATAAATAGAGAGATGTAAACATATAAATGATTTCTCTGATTTGAGCCAAAAGGTACTAGACATTAGGGAGAAGAGTTCCACGGTATGAAAGTTAATGGCATTTTTGGTTTGAACATTGCACATATGTATTTAATATAGAACTGTTTTTAAAAGACTAATAATATTATTAAATATTACAAAGATTATTTGCGCTACATAGACGTTTTAGGGCCATGGGTCAATGTAGTGGAAATAAGGTTTGTGCTTCGTTACGCCTGTCCGCACTGCGCGTCGGTTAGTGTGACGTGAACGGCGCCGCCGGCTCGGTGCTAGGGACCTCCCTGATGCGTGACTTCTTGATGGTCTCCGATGATGCCACTCCTGCGACCTGGATCTAAGTAAAAAGTCCTTGAGTGTGAAGTTGACGCATGGCTATGTATAATTGGACGGAATTTAGGCATGGGCCCAAGTAGCGACTTGGCGACGAGCCAAAAATTTTTTTGTGAAAACTAATGTTTACTGTATCATCGCTACAGAAGCACACTGCACATAATTATTACAATAAATTGTTATTTATGGACGTCGTTGAATCAGGTTTCGGATGCTGCTACGAGTTACCTAACCATTTTTCAATGTCACATTTATTCCTAGCTGACTTACGTAAAGTTTTTTTGAATGGAATTCATAATTGGGTTACTTTACATTAGAGGTTTTTTTTAAGGATTGCATTGATGTTTAAGTCTATTTAATGCAAGTTAACATCAATTCCAATGCTATGTTAATTTTCGCAAGGCCGACTAAAGTCAGTTATCTTACTTACCTGTTACGAAGAAATGTTAAAAAAAAACCCTGATGTGTTGACTGAAAGATACCTGGTAAAATTTTAAGTGCTCCTAGAAAATTCACTATAAATTATGCATCACATGTTGAATAAGTTAAATGACATTTCTTGGGTAGAAGCACCCGGCTACTTCAGCAAGGATTAATAAATAGGCAGCAGCTTAATTAAATAATTATAGAATTATTTACTTTAATTATGCGTCGGTATTAGGGGATTACCATCCAACTGTGGTATTTATAGTTCTAAGAATCTTAAGTTTTTTACGAAGTAGGTACCAGTCAAACTATAAAATTCTGAAGATAATGAATACACTTATGTTGTCATCATCCCCCTTCGTTCTATTTGTCGTTTGCGGTTCGTGGCATCACATAGGGCTAGTGAGTTGGGTGCGGTTTTCACCTAGAGGTCGGTCTCGCCGTAGAGGGCGGTGGAGAAGGCCATGTAGTCGAGGGCGCCGGGCGGCGCCTGGGCGGCGCGGTAGGGCGGCATGCGCGCCACGCAGTACTCCGCCTGGTCGGGCGGCAGCTCGCGCCGCAGCTCCTCCGCCGTGATGTACGGCTGGGGACATCAGCCCGGTTAATATCCTCACCGGAGTTTATATCATGTGTAGATGATCAGGTCTAACTGACATAGAAATAGCGCATACATGTCTGATCCTCTTCATGAAGCAATATGATATTATTTACGCATAGTTTAGTTCTTAACATACAGATATTGTTAGGAAACATATATAAGATTTGAAATGTCTTATATTCTTGAATCTAGACGGTCGTCTTTCCAATTGTCATAATGAAAGAATTTCACTAAATAAAAAACAACTAGTTTAATACTCTTGGTGCCCTGCTAGGTAAGATTGCAATACTGACCTTGTCGCCAGCTAAGATCCTAAAGCTGTCGATGACTTGTTCAGCGGTGTCTGTGTCTGTTGCTTCCCTTGTCATGAAGTCCAAGAATGCGTCGAACGAAACGTAGCCTAGAAAGGGATTACCACATAAAATCAAATGTTTTAATAGGGAGAGTATGAGTATATGTTTCAAAGAGTGTAAATTGAGGTGTTCTTACCAGTGTTGTTGGGATCGACAACGGCGAGGATGCGCTGGAAGTCGAGTTCTCCTTGCCTGTCTTTGCCGATGCTGTAGCCGAGCGATACCAGGCAAGACTTGTATTCTTCGGGTGCTAAGCGACCTGTAACATCCAAAAGAATATGATATGAGTTTGTGCATGATATAGGAAAAATATGCTTTTAGATTTACATTTGATTTTGTTTATGGTAGTTTCTAACTGTGAGTTTTGAAATAAGGTGTTATATGATTGAATAGAAGGACATTCTGGAGATTGTGAAGCTCAGCTACTAAAGTTGTTATAATCAGGTGGTTTCTTACCGGTTCGGTTCTTGTCAAAGTGGTTGAAGGATGAACGGAACTCGGTGAGTTGTTCCTGGGTGATGCCCTTGGAGTCGCGCGTTAGGATCTGGTTCTCGACCTCGTTGATTGTGCGGTTAATCGACGTCAGCAGCTGCTCCCAGCCGACACGGAGGGTCTCCATTGTGTATTGTGAGTACCTGCATTTTGTAAACCCCATTTAAGAAAAAAATTATATGGCAACTTTATAGGCCTCATCGCTGTCTCCAAAAAGCGAAAGTACATATGTTTGAAGTGAATGGTTTACCTAAGAGTTGACTGAGTCAAGGTTCATGTTAGCAATGCGTTATTTCTTGACTATTATTGTAGTTCCATTTAAAAAAAAATTGATAATAAATTCCGTTTAACGCTTTTACTGTACTACGATTTTCATGACGTTTGCTCGGATGAAAGAAATTGTACTTGCTGGGCGAGTCGGTGGCACTGAACTTGTCAATTGAGTTAGGTGTAAAAGTGGTTTTCTTCGACAATTGTAGGATGTTTTGGGTTTTTGCTGACCTGTTCTCGAAGATCATGCCCTCTTGCACGGCCTGGTGGATACGTTCGAGCTCTTCGATATGTGGTTTGTACGCGTACACGCCGGCCTCGTACTCCTTGAGTCTGTGCAGCTGGTCTTCCAGAGAACCCTGCAGTAAATGATAGCGTGTGAGTTAATATTTTTCAAGGTCGTTAAATGCTTTTCTTTGGCTGGTATCAGAAATATGGTATTACTGATAGTAATCGCAATTGTAGCAAACGTCTCTTAAAACGACGCGCGGAATTGCTTTTGTAAACAGCTTTTATAATGTTGAAGAACCGTCTTATTGCAAGTTTTTATGATATGATGAAGTATTTTAGCCACGTCTTTTCTTTCCTTTCGGAATTAAGGCGTTTGTTTGATTCAGCAAAAGTTGGAAAAGGTATTTTTGTATTCTTAAGATATGAGCCACTCGCAAAGTCCTTTAAGGGTGTGATGTGGGGTGATAAGGGAGTGATGTGAGGGGATGTGGGGTGATAAAAGGTTTATGTGGCGTGATAAGGGGTACTGTTGCGTGTTGTGTGGGGATGCGGGGTGATATTGTTGTAAATGCATGTAGTTATTATCATACCTGCAGGCCCATGCCGATGGCGGTGACGGCGTCCATCTGCCTCTCGATCCAGGGCCCGACGGCGTTGGCCTTCTCGGCGAACTGGCGCCGGAGCGTCTCGTTGTTCTGTTGCTTGCGCAGCTCAGCCGCGAGGGTGCCGTCGCGCTGGGGTACTAGTTGCCTCACGTCCGACCACTTGCGGTTCAATTCCTGTTGGGGAATAAAGTCAGATGAATGTGAAGTCAAGTGGGTATATAAATGTTCAGAGTTATTGTTAGGTAAGCATTGAGAAGGTTCCTATTGTACAAGAAGGACTGCCCGTTACTTCTACCGTAGAATACCGGATACGTAAACAAAATGCACTTTTTTAAAATTCTACAGCTACGGAAACTAGCGTGTTTTATCAAAGTGTTTCTTCTTCCTAGCGTTATGTCCCGTGTTTAGACGCGGTCCGCTTAGACCATGATCAAGGATTTAGCGAGTCTGGTTATTACGTTGAAGCGACTGCCGATCTGACCTTCGTAACCATAAAATAGGGGAACCAGACCAGAAAGTTATTTGAATTTGCAGGTTTCATCATGATGTTTTTCCTCACCGCCGTGGTATAAATACTCGTGCTCGGGTTTGAACTCGTACCCTTCGGTTATGAGGCGCATCTCCTTAGCATTGAGCTACCACCGCTCTATCCGTTATATCTATACGGTTTCATCAAAGTATTTCACTGATTACAAAATTGATTGGCTGAGTGTAATTGGCACAATGTTTATTTCTATTCTGATTAAAAGTTGTGGTCATCTTTATGCGTTCCTGCTGGTACTTACGTGGGCAGTAAGCGTGGTGTAGGGGTTCTCCAGACCACCAGGGATCTGGTGCTGTTTCACGATGGACTCGACCTGGTGCACCAAGTTGACTATCGCCTGAAAAAGGGAACGACATGTTCATTAATTATTCATCTATATTCCTGCTATTAATAGGTGTGTTTTGTTACCTTCAGGTCAGACATTATTCTGATTGCCAATAAACTCATACTCGTATCTATATGACTACCTAATTATACGTATATAAATCTTGTGTAGATGTTGTTTGTGGCTAGAGTCAATCAAATCTCTATATTATTGTAAGCATCAATGATATTCAGGTTAACGGATTCTTTTAAAGGAGTTTTTTAGGCTCCCCTTCTTAAATCTGCCACGCCACAAAATGTCTTCTAGTTGGGTATATATAGATGGAACTAGCTTTTAGTTGCGGTTATTAATGACCCGATTTTTTTCAGTTAGCTTGACCCTTGTCTATAAACGGTTCGTATTTTTTTAGCTACGGGTACATTGGGTGTTATTTGTTTTCCAGTTAGTATGACGATTGGTCTTTGAGCGGTTTTTGGTGCTGACCTGGTACTCCTTGTCGGCCTCGCCGAGGGTGGCCTTGAAGCGAGCGTGCGCGTCCATGAGGCCGGAGATCTCCTCGATGGTGTGCACGATGAACATGTCAACCAAGTCCTCGCGGGTTCCGTCCAGCCTGGGAAAATTGAGTTCCATTAGTTGTTGAAGTATTCGCCTGATTCGGTAAACACAGAATTTTGGGTAATGTAAACGTTTTGTAGCCCACTACAAGTTACTACGTCCCAACGTAGTAACACTAGCATGAAGAAGAGTTTTTAACATTATTTTAGCCTGTTAGTTTGTACCTGTACGTAATACCACAAAATATTTAAAAATCGCTAAATTTTTTTCCAAGAGCGGAGTTTAGTGGCAGATCATTATCTTGCAGTAATATCATAGATTTTGCGTAGTCAAAAAATTCTAAATCTATGAGTAATATTGTAAATATCATATCCAAGCTGGGAAGTGGTTGAGGTTTATGTTAATGGTTCAATTTGGCAAATGAGCTTCTTTCTTCTTCTGAATTAATGTAGAAGGCCAGAAGCTCAGATCAATGACAACAATTGAACTCGGGCCCGTTGAGTATAAATCCCTGTCTATTTTTCGTATTCGTGTAAGCGAGTAGCTATGCTGTCCCTGTACACGGAGTGGGGAGCATGTGTGTCCTCACCAGTTGTTGAAGGGCGCGGCGCGCTTGGCGAACTCGAGGTGCAGCAGGTCGATCTGCTCCAGCACGCGCTCGGCGTCGTCCAGCGCCAGGCGGCGGCGCTGCGTGAGCGCGCCCAGCCGGTCCCACTGGCCGCAGATGCGCTGGCAGCGCGCGTTCACGCTCGCCACCTCGTGGTACTCCAGAGTGCTACGGAGGTGTACAGGATTAGCATTCGTCATACTAGTGGGAAGGGGTTGGCAACCTTGAAGACGGGGGCAAAAGTTATATATAACCCAAAGAGCCAAATTTACGGTTGCTATCGCGCCTAGATGAATGTTCCCTAAAGATAGACAGTCCTTTCAAGCATAGATTACATGATTTTAAGGGTTTTAAAACCTTTTCTATAATATTTTTTGAGTATGGCATATAAGAGAAAAATAAGCCTCAGGCTGTTTAACCTAGACCGATATTGGAAGCATTACTTTAATAGAGTCAGAAGCTGACTAGTGAGGAAATGCCCTGATGAATTACTTCAGAATAATAAAAAAGAATAAGTTTATAATAAAATTGCATTGGGCCGTTAATTTGTTGTGTTAGTGCATACTTGAGCTCCTGAGCGATGGCGGCGATCTGTTCGACGCGGTCCTGGTGCGCGGCGAGGTCCGACTCGAACGCCTCGTGCTTCTTCTTCAGCGCCTTGATGTCGTTCAGCTTGCACTGCCGGAAGTCCTGGGACTGCAGCATCTCTTCCTTGCCTAAAATCATGAGCGGTTTGGTTATACTACAAGTTTATAAAGCAATGAGGGTTTTTAAAAACACAAAAACCGCCAGGTGGCACGCAGGAGTTTTGTGGTCTTATCTATCTATTGGCTCTTTGTTGACAAGATTTCAGTTTATTCTGAAAAATTACCAATGAGGAGGGTGACAAGACCGTACCTTACAGTTACGCCATCTTTTGGATGTTTTATTTCATACCTCATAACAGTTACCACAGAGTAATAATATACTACGTACAACAGTTACTGAATATAAATATGAGTTTGGAATCTTCTATAACAGTGTCTATAAAACATGGTTGGTCAGGACATTCCTGCGCTCCGCTCCGATCTCTAGTTATGACAATAGGTACTTTAACCGTTTGCTTTTCAAGTGTACATACTGGTGGTCTATTCTTGGTCATTTGTGTTATACCATAGTTTAATTAGTCAGTCTCCCCTAAGGATTCCTAATTTAATCGCTCCAATGTAATAAACCAGACCAAATTTAGGATCCCAGAGAGAGCGTCCCTAAGAGGCGAAATTAAGCGACATGTATCCTGAAATACAGGGTCGCCCTAGCTTAGGCTCCAGATCACACGCTAAATATTCTCCCTATACTTATGTACTTTTCACGTAACTGTATTATTATTATGTAATTTCACCTCTGGTCCAGTCCTCGTGGATGTCGGCCTTGTGCTTGAACTTCTGGGCGAGGTACTCCAGCCTCTCGAGGCGCATCATCTCGCTGAGCAGCCACTCCTCGAATGCCTTCTCGGCAATCTCAAGACCCTTCCAGGCGCCAGCGATGTCCTGCAAACCAATATTATTATTTTATTTGCAGTTCCACAGTTAATTCGTATGCTACAACTGACTTGGTTCTATTAAAGTAATGATCAGCCAGTTAATGATGGTAAATTATACTGAGGGTATTTTATAATTAATCTATCAGTCAGAGACGTTTGCATAAAAGATAATGGTTATGATGTACCCTAATTAGACTTAGATGGTCAGTGTGACGTAAATGGATAAAAACTTTTATTTTTCCCGCCCATTTAGTGATGATGATAAGGCTAGTATTTCAAGTCATCATTCAATATCTACTCGGATAAAAGTATGACGGAAGTATAAGTTCATTTGGTTGTTGTACTCACAGAAACTATGAGTATATTTGTTAGATATACTTACAGAAACCATTTTGCCTTCGGTGGGCATGTACGCGGGGCGGTTGCTCAGGCGCAGCTTGGTCTGCAGGGTGTTGAAGTTGGTCTCCAACTTGGCTTTCTGCTCCACACGTGGTGGTTTGTGTTTACGCCTGAAATAAAATAATATGAGTATGAAAATATCCATTTAACATTAATCTGCTGCGTAAGTGCAAGACATTGTTAAGGTCCGTTCCGTTATTTTTCCATACAAGGCTTTTTTTCTGGCTTGAAGGACCGAACTGTGGGTGGATCTACAATGGTGTCAATATCACACGTTACAAGTAGCTTTTGCGTGATTCTTTAGAAAAAACAAATTATAGATATCAAAGGTAAAATAAAACGTAACAAGTAAGTATTACTTATGAGCCAGTTAGACTTTTTTTTCAGTTGCATGATAAATTTTTAATTTATTACCTGTAAGTACGGTAGTCCTCCAGTTTTTTCTGGCAGCCGGCAAGCGAGTTGTCGGTCTGGCGGCTGTTCAGCCAGGGCATGGTGCGGCGGATCCAGTCCAGCAACTGTGGGTTTGTTGCTTTATTAATAACGAATATGTGGCCGGACAGTCAGTTATTTCTGCAACCTGATTAATTAACATGTCAAGTTATTTCACGTATTTTTTGTTTGCACGCGTATTATTTTCTTTTATATTTAGGTAGGTATAGAAATTTTAGTGTTCAATAACTATCCATAGTTTTACTAATTAACTATAAATAAATAACTATCGATAGATACGATTGAAAATATAGATACACCTATACGAAAACAACGATAGTAATTATTTGTAAATTTAAACTGGTCTAAATTAATAGCATCGATGTTATCATTCGGAAAATTTAACTAAAAATTATGCCGAATACTATCGATAAGCGATAATGTCAATAGACTATCGACATTTATTATTGTTGCGTGTAACGCTATTATTATACTAAAAGTGCAATACTTACGTCACTGGCAAGACGCTCGTACTCTTCCATGAGGCGTTCGTTCTCTTGGTTGACTTTGAGAACTTTGCAAATGCGGTTCGCGGCGGTCTCAGCCTGCGAAAATAAAAAAAATTCAACAACTTACATATATCCTAAATTCTGAATATATATTTGGCAGAGCCGCATTCATAAATTTTTTTATTACCAAAGAGACTTTAGAATTGACGCAACAAGATGATTCTGAGGGCTGTATCACACTACAGATTTTTAAGTTTTCACAGTGATTGATTGGGAGGCAGTGCCAATAATAATGGCGTAATGTCGCTAATGTGATATATGTTTGTACATTTATTTTAATACATTATAATATGTGCCTTTGGTTTCTATAGTAATATTTTGTATTTATCTATATTGCATTTGAATTTTCTTATTTAATTTTCCAAGAGAGATAGCTGAATTTCAAAATTTATTTTCTTCAAGATTAGGTGAATGGGGAAGTTGTATTTAATCTCGTGTTTAGCATTCTCGCGCAAGCGCTTTGTGTTATTATGCAGCAGCGGCGCAAAGAGGTAGCAGGGGCAATATACCCCGGGTGCCAAGCACCAAGGGTTGAATCTCTGCATGAGTCTGAGTTAAGCATCTAAGGTTTATCTATCTCTTGTCCATATATATATTTTCACTGTGGAACTGAAAATGTTTTGTGTAAACATTCTGAGTATTGGCAAGTTTAAAATTCATATGTATTGTATTTGGCTACTCCTACTCATACTACGCCGCCACTGCATATAAAAAAAGACTCCTCAACCTCTTTTGGAGTTGAGTGAAGGCCATTCATTGATGCCCCTTTTGATGAGATAAGAAAACTTGAGTAGCTAAAACCAATGTTAAAAAAATATGGAAATTACAAGTACACCAACGAAAATTTCTCCAATCTAAGGTTGAGTAGGCTTGAAAGCAATTAAAAATGGTCCGTTGTAGAACAGACTGTTAGTAAGACACGTTATTACAGACCTTCTGCGCTCCAGAGAAGCAGTGGTAGTACGAGGAGACGTAGGTCATGACGGCGCGCTCGTCCGGCATCGCGGTGTTCTGCAGATCTGGCAGCCGCGCAAGCGACACGGGTTAGTACCATGCGATGTATTTGGTATTATTCGAGGATATGCTTGTGTTTTTTAAACGCAATGAACGCCGTAAGATCTTCTTACTTAAGGACAGATATACCAGACAGATTGTTGCCAGGCCCGTCTTCATCTATTGGAGGCTCTAAGCATATTAGAAAAGTAATATGTTTTTCGAAGTGAATATCGGTGATTTAATGGTAATTATGGATTGGGTGGGGGGGAGGGGGGGGGAATATTCGCGGTATGTTTGGTGACTGTTTGTTAATGTGGGTAACTATCGTCTGGTAGGTATGAGGTAACTTGCGTGTACTTTAGATAGGCGTTTAGGATTGAATCTTTTTCTGCATCGACCCCGGGACGAAAACAGTCATTATATTGATGTGTTCTTCTTGGAATGGATAGTAAATGCCGCAACGAACAAGGCGACGTTTTAAATTGACTTTAAACTATAATATTAAGTTAACTGAAAATATTTCTAACCGCACATTTTAAGAATTTCCACAAAAAAGACCTGAATTGAGAAATCAGTCGGTATGTACACTAGAGATGTAGGATGTTATAGGTAAAAAGGATAAAAAAGCTTGTAAATAGAGGGTTTAGATACAATTTTATCATATACACATGTAGTTAAAACGTTTATGCAAAAACATGGGGTAAAGGAATATGAATAAGGCTGCCGACATTTATCAACTTGATGTTGCCTTCGAACTGGATAACTATTCATTGATATATCTTTTCTTAAAATTATGTTAATTATGTAAAGTAAAAATTTAAAGCTAGTTTAAAAACGGTAAAGTGATAGTTGCAAAAAACACAAGCATTCCGAATAGCGACTTGACAATAAGTAATGAAATAGTTAATGACATAAAGCTAAAAATAACAATATTTCAAAGACATTGATTTATTAAAACATACAACATTGGACAATCAATAAGGTTTCTTAGAACAATTTTATTCAACAATACCATCTTAACATTTCACGGATGCTCATTATTTCACTTGCAGGAAAATGCAAAGGAGGTATTGTTCATGTTCTTTGGTAATTTTCGTGACTGGATACGTCGATCTATCGCAATGAGGTTCGTCTTATTACTTATGTATGTGTTCCTCGTTGTTCTCAATTGATTTGTCATTCACCGTTGTCACTACAATTTGAATTGTTTCGCAAAGAAGTAGCGGAATTATAATTGTGACATCGCAATGTGTCGACGCATTCCAACGTCGATTTAGGTCGTGAAAGAATTTGATTTACGCGATAGTTGACAGTTCCTACGTATCCAGCCAACAAAGCTCTCAAATACATGCTATGAGTGGCACACATAGGCCTGGCGTTAGGGGCTCGGGTGTCAAACGGGGGGCGGTAGCTATGCTCGGCCTTGTTTTGATACCTGTTGCGCGCCTTGGAACGCGTGGTAGTAACATGACACATAGGTCATTATGGCGCGCTCGTCCGGCTTTGGTGTGTTTATAAGGTCTGTAATATGCATATTTATTTCAAATACACTGCATCTCATTGTTCGATAACTCCAAATATAGCAAACTGGCTTCTTAAATGCAATGTGTTGTAAATTCTTCTCTGGAGCTTCATTGTCCTATTGCAATTATGTCATGATTCATGATGTTCCATTGGTGACCTTGTAATTGATTATTTAGTGGTACTTTGCTTTAATTCTAGTTCCAAATATTGTCGAATTAAAAAAACCAATTACATAATCATTAACCAATTTGACACAATTGCAATAGCAAAGTTAACGTTTCGTTTACAAAGTTCTTTTTAAAATCCTCTCATTGTTATACTCAAATTTAATTGAGTCAGATTTTCTTGTTTGGATATCATCATAATTACATTTCAATTTCTAGTTACAACTTTACGAAAGCAATAGTAGAGTAGATGAGTACTCACCGTCGGGGTCCAACATACGGGGGATGTCGAGATACTTCTCGGCGACGTCAAAGGCCGTGTTCAAGTTCTCGAGCGGGTTGTCCTTGGACAGCTTGCTGTAGTCGATCAGGTCCGGCCTGTGGCGGTGGATGAGCGCGCAGAACGCGAGACCGTCCTTGAACGACAGGTGGAAGTTCTGCACGTTCACGTTCTTGTACGGAGCCGTCTTGCGTTGGCACCAGAGAAGCAGACCTTCCTGTAATGTTGAAATAATAATAAATATCCGACATCATATATGTACATTGAGCTGGGGGACTACTGTCACCTGTTATAGCAAGTCTGCTTAGCAGCTGTACGGTTTATGTATGAATAATTCAGTATGCTGAATCCACGTGGATTTAGTATCGATTTAGATAGTAACCCATCTGACTTCGAGCTAAGCAGCTTAAGAACTTGTGTTACTTAGATCAGATTTAACATTGGTATTTTACAAAATAATATATACTTAATTATTACATAATGCAGAGACGTTAATCGAGACGAGAGTATCAATCATATGAATGTTTGTCCTGGGTGGGGATCGAACCCAACTTTGTGCGCATAAGACAGGGTCACTACCGAATGCGCCCTCGAGCCAGTCAGATGTTAGAAAGTACTTGTGGCACCTTGATATTGCCTGTAAATGGCGTGGGCTTCTGCCTTTAAAGGTTTTACCTTATACAGAGCAAAGGTTATCGTTTACGCGGAAACTGAATTGTGTTCGTAATGATCATCCCATTTTGGTATTGCCAGTATTTTTCTAGTTGGATGTACTCGAGTCAAGATAAATTTTCGATAGACAGGAGTTTGAAAGTTCAACATTTATGTCTGAACGTTTGCAGATATATCAGCGTGCAGCGTAAATATTTATGTTTCACAGCAAAAAATACGAGTAAACGGTCACTATTTTCGTAACAGAATGAATTATATTTTTACAAAATTTGAGCTGATTTGTACATACTGGTTCTATTATTTTAGTATATGGAACATTTGTTGCTGACGGTCACTCTATTTCGGTTTCAGTGACTGTTTTACGAGGTAATTATGTTATTAAATGACTTGCGCATCTCGGGGTGCTAAATACACAGCTTTGACGTATAATTTTATGATGTGCAAAATGTGGAAATATCTGGTTATATGACTAGACGTTATTTTCATTACCTTAGCGGTCATTTCTTCGACTGAGATGTCCTGGATGGCGAACCGCAGGATGATGGTCCAGATCATACCTAGAGTCATCTTCAGATTGCCATCTACGATTTCCTCGGCACCGATCGACACCAACTTTACGCCTGGAATTGTTTAATGATTCCATATATTTAGAGAACGATCCAACGACCGCATAATAGTGGAATCAAGGAGCAATCTGTGTCAATGTACTCATAAGATTTTATTACCATTGGACCTACAGTTTTAATGCCGGAGCTATTTCAAATTCCTTATTATATTTAGATCGTTGACACATTGTTAAATTAGATCATGTGCTGCATTAGAAATTGAAGTGAGATCTAACATGAAAGATCTGTGTTATTTTGCAATAGAAAATGGCAACAGTATTCGGTGTTATTGTTCTCATTATGCATTTAAGAATGTAGAAAAAACTGTGATTAGTTGAAAAGACATAACTGAATAAGTTATATTGATGTGTTGCAATATTGACTTTGTTGAGAAAGACGTCTTTGGCATGTGCTGAAGTACAATAGCATTACTATTTTGATTCTTGTTCTGAATTTGCTTTAGTAATGAATTAAATTGTGGTATATTTGTTGACTTTACTCTATCTGGTCTATTTAAAAATGGACATTACATATTTTCCAAATACGGTTTTAATATTTTTTTGGATACAAGGTACAAGGAATTTAAGTTTTGAATAGAAAAAAATATTTTACCCTTAGAAGCAATGAAGTCCAAAGCTTTGTTGACGTTGGCGATCTTGTGGAAACGCATCTTGCCGCGGTCGGGCTTAGGCAGGGTCTCGCCGGAGATGACCTCCAGCAACAGCATGAGCTTGAGTCCATTGCGGAAGTCGTCCTCGATGTTCTCGATGCCGGTGCCGGCCTTCCTCAAGTGGCTGTTGCACCATGCTGTGAAGGTCTGGAATTAGAAAAAAAAACAATATGTAGGTATAGCGTTCTGCGATTTCGATTTGGGAACAAATATTCCTTTGTTGTTTGTTGTTGATTGGTTTGATCAATAGATACACATTATTACAACTGCAATCTCCGGAGGGGTAGGCAGAGTCGCAGGAGCAATAGAGCCCATAAAACCGCATTTAGCCAAGAAATAAAGTTGGGTTCGGTCATTAATAAATTTAGTGCAATCAACTGACAAAACCAACATAATTCCTGCTTTGGTATAAAGTTAATCATTCAATACGATGGGAAAACAAGTAAGGTGATCGGTTTAATACTTGAAGTATCAATAATCGTAATCCCATTTAACCTATAGGCCACATGGTTATTAAATTGTCCTAATTTGTTGCTCAGTAAGGACAATCTCTAAAGTTACTTGACGGAACGGTATTAGATGCATGAGTAACCCCAGCTTTGTAGGGACTATTAACCATAGACTATCACTTTAATGATCATTAGATTTCGATGAGACGTTTGTAACCGTGTACTCGTAGTATCTATATACTTACACTATAATTACGACAAGTCAGGCATCACAGCTGGGACCAATATATTAAGACCCAGAGACATTTAAATAGGTGTAGTACTTATAATGTAAAAATTTAAACATCTGTTTTTAATTTTTATTTAATATATATACATACAGTATACTGTTTATATAATGGAACGGTGTCCATTTTATAAACTAAATCGTGTTCCGAATGGTTACAAACCAGAATTTCTTGTACTACATTATCATTACATAGTGATGCAGGTATACCTACATATAAATATGTAGAACAAATAATTTGCATATATGAGTCTGTTTGTATTAATAATTGCAAAGCACTGCCGTTGTCGTGACTCAGTGTAGGTACGATTAGCGAGGCTTATCCTAAAATATCGTATGCTTCTATTCTAAATGTAATAAATGCCTGCCTACTTAGGCGTAAAGGATTTATTATGAAGTTAGCACATTATAATTGTCTAGTATAATGTAATGTCGAGAGACTGAAAATATATGTATGTGGACCTATTTATTTCAAGATTTAGCTAGGGCATCTAAATCTAGCTTTGATTGATTTAAGCCGAGTATAATATTTGGTGCGCAAACAGAGGTTGACCGTTTAGGTTGGCTCCAAATCTTCTACGCACCCACTTACCTACTTGTAAAGCTATACTGAACTGAATATGTTCTTTTTCGCAGTTATAAGCCCTGCTCAATTTCCACAATATGAAGGCTGCGAAAGCCAGACGGCATTTGCTTCGCTATATTATAAATAAGAACCGACCGTAACTTAGGAATGAAACATAATGCTGGGGAGATGATATATTAAACTGGCACCAAAATATTTCAGCTCAACAGAAATAAAGGGATTTATTATGTGTGTGTAAGACAGATAATAAAGGGCCCTTTAGACGGAGGGTGGATTTGTTAACAACGCAAAGGGACATTCGGAGGTCTCCAGCAGGGTTCGTCAATAGCCCTTAATTTTAATGAGATGTAAATTAGCCCTTAATTGTAATGGCTTGTCATGTGGTTTCCAGTGTTAGTTGTGGTCAAATCTTATAGTAATGAATTATATTCATATGTTTTATTTAACTCTGTTACCATGATATGATTCTGAATATAACTTTGTCAGCGATAAGTAATAAACGTATAATAATTATGAATATGAAATTCATATTAAATAATATATGATGGGTATAATACCCACACTTACTGCCTAACATTTTCTTCTATAAATAACATTCTATAGAACAATGCAAAGATGACTATTATATTTCTAACGTTTTGTTTTGTTTTGTTCTTTGTTTAACTATTAGCATTATGAATTTTCTAAAATGCGAGTATTATAACATTAACTCCGAAAAATCGCATGGATGATTCTTTATGGAATCAATAAAAAAAAATTAAATGTGTTGTTTAATCAATAAAACTCTCAATAAATGTCTCTAATAGAAATATACCTCGTAAATAGCTTTGATTGCCATCAAATTAAAACATCACGTGGATATTAAAACAACGTTTTTTCGAGCTGTTTCAATATTGTCGTCCAGCAAAATAGCCCCAATCATCCATCCACAAGGAAATGTATTCGTAAACGCAATTTTGAACTGCAGACGAATGGCGTTAATCAATACTGCAGTCAGGTAGGGGAGCGAGCGAGGGTCGGTCCCCCTCCGAAATTCGCGAACAGTTGTCCACGACCGCTCGCTTTATACCTACTAGCGCTAGCCTCGACCGATATACACAATTGAATACTAGCACTTTCACATGCCAGCTAGCTAGATAGCTCGATCAAGGTATCTGCGACTTAGACTGCGAATAGATAGGTTGAGACTGACTATATCTATTATTGAAGTCTATTTCAACCTTATTGAATAAATGAAAAAAGTTTATTGATATCTTGTTACTTACATTTTATTTTGTCTTCAGTTTTCAGGTTGCAATTAATGTATGTATTGCCTTACCGATTGTAGGTTTCGTGTCGAGATATAGGTTTTACAGGCATGATCCTTGTGCGCCCGTATAAAATGATGTGCCTGTTAAAACGGCAAAATTGATCTTGCTTGATTGTATTTTTTTTACTATGTTTTGTATTGTTGTAAGGGCAATAAGCATAAATAAACCGAATTTATATGTTACATTTTCAATGTCGAGAGATTTTAAGACGCATCTTTTATTGACTAAAGAATTTGGGATCTTTTCTATAAGTATTTTTGAATACATATTTACATATCCAATGGGATTTAAGTAGACCAGGTATGCAGGCCCTTTAGTCCTAAGCTCTCCTCTTGAGGTCAACAAGGTCTTGATTTTGATTGCCAGAAAAGAGGAAGTCTTGTATTACACAATAGAAAAACATTGTTTTCTGAACATATCAAGTTACATCTTAACAGCTGTAGTCATCGATTTGACTACCTAATGTAATTCTACACTTAATTTTTAATCTTTTTGTAATATAGAAGAACTACCGAAATGTTGCCAAGTATTCCACTAACCTTCTCAAGGCTCTTATCATAATGACTCGAGTAAATTACTCTAAAGCATTGCATTTTAACGCCGAGTGGAATCATACTTATTTAAAAATCATTGGCTCTTCACGTCGTGGTTTTATAGCTTTCAGAAGGGATTACGGCATAGAAGTAAGCTACTAACTTAACCCATGCGTATAAAAAGGAGTTGTGGAGACATCATTTACTCCTTTTATATTGATCGACGATCCTCAAGGGATGTGTTGTTCATCGTATCGACCGGTTATAAGAAAATTTAAAGAGGTACTTCGGCAGCAACGGCACCCTTGAGAATTCCCGAAGAAGTGACAAGAGGTTATTGTCCATGGTTACATAAATTATTGATCCTAGGTCTGTATGAAAAGATCTAACATTTGGAAACTTTACAACGAATATATTTGTACTTGAAGGAACCTTCTCGCCATACTAGTCATAATGTATGATTATTGTCCATTGCTCATTCGCAGCGAATGCAAATTTTCGCCTACCCCACATAATTGGCGTACAATCACAACAAAAAAAATCCCTCGGGTGTCAGATATAAATAGCAGCACAAATCATCGGACCAATTACACAATCAATCGACAGAAAAACACCTACAAGCGACAATGCCTACTTGGCAGTACTTTATCCGAGTCGAGCAATGCAAGCGGGCGATTCGTTCCGGAGGTGTTTCCAAGGCCGGGCCTGCTAAATAGAATCCAGTCCATCGAGTCGTTGAATGAAACGCGTGATCGCGTTCCGTCCAACTTGACAATTAATTCAATGAAACAACACACAATGTAATTGTTTACATCATCACGTTTATTTGACTAGTATCCACAGAATGCTTTGTCTTTTCGTAAATTATTTACAACGCTTACTTATATTTGACGGAACGACTTAATGACGTTTCAAAAAGGTAATTTTAACCAAAAAATTCAGTCGAATTGAGAACTCCTCCTTTTTTTTAAGTCGGTTAAAAATAAAAGATTACTTTCTTATAAAGGCAAGATTTTTGGTGATACACATTGGCGATGAATCATACACATATAGCGGGTAGGACAATGTAATGTTTCTAATGAATGGATCATACGAACGTAATGATCGGAAAGTACCTAGTTACTTCGACTTTCGAAACCGGTAATTAAACAGCTGTATGGTAGTTATATCTCTTTTATAATCAATTGTGAGAGTGAAGAGACAGAGTAAGCATAAACAAAGGAATATCAGGCGCAAGCAAAAAAATTTACCTGCAAGCAATCTTACCGATAAGAAACAGATCGATTTTGAGTTCTACATCTATGCAATTAAAAGTGTTTTTTCTGTGGTGGCTGTGGTTGAATCAAATACGTATGTCCGGTAGATCAAGATACAATTTGAGGTTAGCAAAGATGCCATCACTGCGGAACATTCAGTGACCGAACTGCATTCCCGGTCGCAACCAATGAATCATCTTTGGAGCGGCCTCTTGGCACACGCCAGAAAATAATAATACCATTACCATATGACCTACAATATGCAGGTGAAATAATAATGTTGTAGGTATACGCGTGTCAGCAGTAACGGTATGTAACGGGAAACTGGCGGGACACGTGACACAGTCGCTGTAATTGATTACACCGGCTAATTAATCGATAAAACATTTGAAATGTCCTGATTTATACTGTAATAATTTAATGATCGGCTATTTCTCTGTGTTGGGTGTGACGTATTCCGAAAAAACTTATAGACAGAAATGTTGTACATATCCTCGCGTTTAGATATTATCTAGAAGCTAAGTGCGTAAACGACCTTGTCTAAAGCAGTCTAACAAAATAACAGTTGGTAAGTGGCTCTTCAGAACCTTGGTTTAATTTTGATAAAATTTTCTAACGTCATTTCGCTGAGCGCGCAACATGAACAATTTTCAGCCGAGACATTTAGAATTAATATTGTCACAAAAATAACGGCAACCTCGTACACACGTGGAATCGTCCTTGAGACAGACACACGTCGTGACCCAGAATGTGAAAATATCCAGCATCACCTTGCGGCTCGCCACGGCCAGCGGAGCTAAAATAAGGCACGCAGGTGCGGACTGCACCGTTCAGAATGAGAGAACTATACCGCACGCACTCGCTAACATCTACACATTACTGAGGACGGCCTGTCATCGCCTGCTAAACTGCGAAGAATGAGAGGTTGTTGAATTTCAAGGCAAATTAACAAGGTGGCATGCGCGGCTGGTCCGGCCCTCGGATAGAACGAATTTATTGATGTCAACAACGATAATTTATTTGTTTTAACGAATTGAGTGCAGCGTTAGGAGAGCACAAGAATATTGATAACGGTCATGGCCGTGCATTTGAGAGATAAGATAAGTGTAAGATTTTCAAGGTTCTAGTATCTACATAGAAGTGAATGTTAAAATGATTGCCAAAATGTGTTTAAATATCGAGTTTGTTAAAATATAGTAAAGTTGTAAAGGGAAGAAAACGGGTTAATGATATTGCAGAAAACCAATGAAGATTAGACACAGAAACGGTGCTTCCGCGATTGCGGCGTGTTTTGCAGCTAGCTAATAACTTTTTCATAGCACGCGCTGCGACGTAGTGTTACACCCGACCTCCATTTGTCTCTGCTAAATTACAGTCCGTCAAGGGAGTTATGATTTATGCAATATTCATAATAGAGTGCCAGCGAGAAGCCACGAGGGCTTGGCCGCCAGGTAAACTTGCGTTGGCAGCTGGCTCGGTAGACATTTACTGCTTCGCTATAATCGTGTCAATTGCTGGTCACGTCTCACGTGATAATAGGAATGCATTCGTGTATATGCTACAGTTTGTATTTAAAGGGCAGAGCCTGTACCTGTTGGTTTTTTAACACCAAAGATAACATTCTGCATTATGAAATTTCATTGTTTATTTGTAACAATAATAATGGAGTTACGGGTGTGATGCATGTAGTTATGTTACTACGCCCATATTTTAAATAGAGGAACCATACCCTTTAAAATGGTTCTTTTATTATTGGTGTGTTTTTTTTAAGTAGTTGATCAACATGATACTTCCATAAGTCACAAACAATTTTAGTGCTACTTAATTATATTACCAGAGTATAAATTAAAGAAATGAATAAAAAAAATACAATGAAATGGGTTCCTAGTTTTCGAGTCGTAATTATTTAACACTCCAATTGAAACACTTGTAAAGGTAGTAAATATAAATCATAAATAAGGAAGAAAAAATATAAGACGTCAAATGTTAATTTATCAAATAAAAATGAACGGTCCGATAAAATATAAAATGGCTTATTTTAAAGCAATACAGTTTAATTTTGTTAAATACAGGACAAGTGATAATATTTGAAAACTTGTCGGATTACATTTTGTTTAACTGATATTTTGTAGTTGATTTTATATAAGTTAAAGATTGGCCCTAAAGAAATTGTTGTTTACATTTAATTATGACATTATCATGCATATTCCACGAAGCAGTTAAATGTATATTTAGAAAGTGCCTTTAATCGCAGTGGTGCATAAAACCAATTTCTTAATTGCCTACCATACATATTTATGCAAAGTTTGTCAATTTGGTAGATAAAGGATAAATACTCGTTGAATTATTTAAAAGAGAAACCATTGTATGTGCATAAATTATACCGGTCCGAAGTGATATTAATAAAGTATCCGGTCAGTTTAGTTCTGTCGTTTTATTGCGTTTGTGGGGCATTGCGAATAAAAGTGAAAATTATGTTATTTACATAATTAATACATAAGAATTTATTGGGGGCGTGCTTTAAGAAGCTCAGTTAAGTAGGCACAATATTTATTAATTAACTTAAGCTGGTGCTTTAAATAGAATAAAAGCATAAATTATAGCAAATTAACTAAGTGTCGGTTTGTTTTCGAGTTTGAGAAATTATTTAAAAATACGATATTAATATTAATGGACCATTAAAATACTCTTTACATATGAGAAGAAATTTTTCGTTTAAAGAAGCAGCGATCTATCGCTAGTCTCATTATATACCGTGGTGTGGGCGGTCAGAAACGGGAAAGTATGTTACAAGCTGATTTGATGGGCTTCTATCTATATAACATGTATTACTTACAAACATACGTTCAATGGAAAACGCAGAAAAAACTAGTCTTCATTAGAACTCAACTCAGTCAAGTGGTTCTCCAATTAACGAAGCCCATTTTCTAGCGATGTGGCAAAAACGCTTCGGTTTAATTTGAACTTGTACGAGTAAATATGCCAATTACATCTCCAACTCAATACTTATATTCATATGTTGTAACACTTACACATTTTTTTTTTTTCAGTTGCTTTTATCAATTATTGTCTTTTGTAGGTCATTGAAAATAACGATTAGATTTGAAATGAAATGACCACTCATGCTTTGTTCGTTTACTAGACAAACCATTGGAAGATTTGTCTCTGATAATAGAACATCATTTACGACCGTGCCAACGTATTTTTTTCGTTTCCGAATCCTTTTGATTCTTTATCATTGTTAAAAGTTTGTTTTATAACTAAACTGCATTTATAGTACGTTTCGTATGTGTATCTCCATTCTAGTTGTAGCATCAAAATACTGATCCATACTTACCTCGGAGTCAGATCAATGTATGTGATGTAGTATGATATTTATTATTTATTTATTACTCCTTTTTTATATTTAAGTGGAAAAATTTTAAGAGTCTAAACATTATCAATTTGAGTTCAATCAGACAATTTATAAGAGTAAAGGCCCCAGATTGCAATTAGTTTGTTACCTGCGCTAAATATTTATAACAAGTGCTGTTCCTGTCTCTAGATGCCGAGCTATCGTGAGATTGTTATGTGGATAAAACTTAGATTGTTCTTATATTAGTCTCCATGGGAAAATTCCTTGCTACGTCTTTGTCTCAATAGCGATTTGCAATTACGTTAATTAATCCTAGCGTGCGTTGCAACTTGCAACCTGAATGCAATTCTGGGCCATTAGCAACTGAGTTTCAGTGCTAAATGATAAAGTAGCTAGCAATTATCGTCAATTTTCGTTATGATTTGTCACTCTATTAATAAATGTGAATATGTGATTGAAATAGGCAGTTCGTTGGCAAGACGAGAAGTAGTAAGTCATGGTAGTTTTAGTAGTGTAGTAATACTTTGAATACAAAGGAAATCTTAGTATGAAGTGTGGGGTTGGGTAAGGTATTATCGAAGCATTTTATGCTTGTTCTATGAGAAGTTGGACTAGACTTTGAATTCAAAGCTCATATTAGCCATATACATAATACTAATAGGTCAAGGTCATAGATCAGTTTCTATTTGTATATCCTTTAGATATAACTGAAAATAGGTACTTATATGTATTCTTCCAATTTATTTTTCAGCTCCCTTGTTATTATCCTTCCAATCATCTAATATAATATGTTAATACAAGTATTTTTATTTATTTATAACTCCGCTCATAATCTATTGAAAAGTTGCGACGATAAATCTCAGATATAAAACTTATCATTAGCTACTTGACATGTTATCGACATTTATATATACTTACTGGCAGGAAGCTAATACAAAATAGCAATAGTCACACGAGTGCCATTGATAAAAGTCATTACAAAATTATAGAGAGTACAAGAACGAAACGACAAGACAATTGGTGATTATTTTGATTGATGATCATGGCTTCTGGAGTTAGCAATAGTGATGATGTTGTGTCTAACGGCGCCGAGGCGATTAGCGAGACTAGACTTTCTGTAGCAGACACGTTGTGGCCACCGTCATTAATCTTGGGGCTCAACTAGTCAAATCGATTAATCGCACGGTTGTCGTTACAATAAACAATGACCAAAACTCAAATGATTTCTTCTTCAATGCGAGCGATTGTTTCGACGTCACGGCGAATTGAAGCGGTCGGGCCAATAACTGGCAAATTAAACAAAACACGATCGGCGTTATTTGCTCAATTGATAAGTTATGAATAATGCCATGGATTCGGTAGGTATTCAGCGGCGTACAGGCGTTAATGGGGTCTCGAGTGACACACCTGCGAAGGTGTCCGGCTGGGAGCGCTGCCAGCTCGCCCACAATCATTTCGATAAACAATAACGTGGCCGTTACCCGGCACACATTTGAATGTAATCTGTAAACATTGGATCACTAACGCCACTCACTTTACATTGGCTGGAGATAACCAGACGATCGTCTATGTATTTTTGACGACACTAGTGGTGTTTGCATAAATTTACATGGTCTCAGGGCTAAACTATGCAAATTCTAACTAATCTAGGACCATTAAACAAAGTAACTCCGGTAATGAAAATTTTGCACACATGTAGTTTACTGGCTTCAAGGTAGGAAAAATCGTTAAATTTATAGAACTATTTTTATAAGCATGTCTTATCTTCAGGTGTTTAACTGATATCAGAGAGATCAATGACCAAGAGGGTGAGAGCGACCAAATATTTGCATAAGAATATAAAGGCGAACTCTCGGTATGTTGTAAAAATAAGTAAGCAATTCGCATATTTCTACTAAATAACGTTGAATGGACTCACGTTTTGTGTAATGTGTCAGTTTCGTTGAAATAAGTGATAATTCCCGGCCCAAATTCAATACCTGCAAAAGAAAAGAGGTCGATATAAATAATGTGAATACAAAATATATATACATACCTATATATATTTATCTGTAAGAAGCGAATGTCAAATAGGCATAATTTAAATTAAAATTAATAAAAACGATGTAGACAGGAATAACGTTAATACCATGAGAACAGTTGTCGGATTGCTCAGAAATGTGCACGCAATATTTCAAACTTGATAAGCAGTTATTCGTGGTGTGGGCGTTAAAATCCGGCGACCGGGATATTTTCTTATAACACGCACTATTGATCTAACAGAAATGAAACAAAATGGACATCCAACCATGAAAGTGTCACAGCATCAAATCACAAGATAATCATAATTTACGATCACCAGTCGAAGAAGAATAGATCTGCGTGTGGTGCGTTGCTCAATCGTTCACTCATAGACCTATAAAGAACGGTTTTTGTACTCGTAACAGCTATCTTATTTCCGATCATCTCGTAACCGATGGGAATTTATCTAATCACGTAAGCCGCTTTAAAAATAGGTATCCTGTAATAAACCTACTTACTCACGCGCCATGATTTTGCTATAAATACATTTTAAGATCACGTCTTTCGCAAGCTTACAGAATTGGAATGTCTGAATACTTCCTTATGTAAATAATGATGTAATGTTAGCCCTGAATCCAAATCATCACATCGTTTAAAACCATTGCAATATTCCCGTAAAAGTAATAACTTGACAACATTATTGATTTGATTACAAACTTACTAATGTCAATTTGACCTGTAAATAACTGTATCAGGTAAATTACTATGTTAGTAGTACTACTAGTGTAGTTACGACGTTCGATAATATCTTGCTAGAAGTCTTTCAATTTGTACAACAATGTGCACCAAATCTGTTTAAAAATAACCGTGTAGGATCTCGTCCGAAATCTCAGTGTTGAATGTCCCAGTTCTTTCACCGAGCTATGATCTTTATTTAGATTGGGTTGAGTGACAGTTGACCGCTTCTAGTCTAGCCATTTGATTTTTAATACTTCACAATGTCTGTTTGAAAATTCTTCTAGTAAGTTTTTTTTGCGACCGATCGGAATTTGAGTTTCGACCTGCATATACGTACATACATATATGTATAATCATGGTTCGTTTTCTTAATAAAATATTCAAAACATCGGTAGAAGTTAAAGCGCCGAACTCGTAACATTATTTCAATTTCTTATTATCCATTACAAGTTATCATCTGAGGTTTGATTGAAAATGAAATAATTAGTTCGATTTGTAAGAGGAAAGTTGCCTTTGGTAGTAATTGTATTGTCTCTATTACCACGAACCATCGTGTGAAAAATTCTTAGAAAGTATTTAAACAACTGTTACACTTATTGCTTCATCGTTCTCCTATTGAATACCTAATGAGTCGATAAATTGAAAGTCGAACCTCTTTTCTCGATTATAGTAAAAACATTGTGGGAATTTATACATTGACCATCAGAACCCTACGATTAATATTTTCATACATTATGAGGGTTAAATGGCAATCGTAGACTTATACGACTTTTGAGGAGTTTAGGAATTCAAGCCTTACATAGTGGCCGGATAGATGATTCTTTCTTACACTTTTTGGTAGATTGATGATAATGGGTTCATATTCTGTTGTAGACATGTGTTGCAGGATTGATCCGGGTCATGATTCAGCATGCAAAGTTTACAAGCTGTCAAAGAGGCCAATCGCCCGTTCCGGTCGGGATACAACAATGCGAAACATAAACCAAGCGTGGTTCGTTTCTAGGTCGCTCCTGGTATTTTTTCCAATGGCTTAATTTCTATGTAGTCTGATTTGCTTTGTATAATCAGCTGTACGGAATTTTTGAAGATACTCTTGAAATTATTACCATAGGTTTGCTGTTGTAACAGAAAGATATCTTGTGTACGTCAAAAAAATTTACCTCTGTTCAGATATCTACGTATAATTTGAGGTTAAACATTCAAATATTACTATCTATGACAGTTATAGTACATACACATACGGAATGGCAAGTATGACGTTTGGGATAAATAAGTATTTTAGTCGTTATGAAAATATTTGGAGATAGGTCCTCATTTATTATGACAACGCCGTATGGTACACTATCTTAATCACATTCTATGTCGAGTTCTTTCTATTCTAATTTAGTATTCATGTCGCCTAGTGTAAAGTTGCCTTGTTGATGTGGTTGGTTCATAGCACATCCATATTCATTTACCTAATTTAAACAGCAGCTTTTTACTTAGGCATTGTTAGGTGGTGTGACGCAGGGTACCGACATCGTAATAAGTGCTCTTTATGTTGCCTCGACTCTAAATAGCCAGCCAGTCTTTTGTTTCACCCATTCAAATTAAGGTATTGTTTACAAAAGGCGCCAACTGGTTCCAAATTAGGCTCTCGGGTTACCACAACTTTCTTTCTTTGTTGGATTATGTATGACACAATGTATAATAAATAACACGTAATTTTTGTTATACATGATACCTGTATGAATGAATGGGAGTTAATTTTTGGCAGTTGAATTAATAGTTCATTCATCTAAAATTGGGCAATTTTAACAAGTTGTGTAGGCGTTATACCTACACTTACGTTACGAATTGTATATCTGTATTATTTATTTACCATTATCTAAGGTTTTTTTATTTCAAAAGTATGTGTTTTGTTAAGCTTGTTGAGTTGAGATGGTATCGCAAGCATGTATATAATTAGCTGAGTAATCTAATAAAATCTAGAAAATATAGGCACATAATTAATAGGCGTCTCAAAAGCTCTTGCGCTCAGCTTGCCAATTAGTTATAATAAAAACTTATTTGCAAATTTACGAGCTTAATACTTGTTGATCTAAGTAGAATAGAAGTTAAATCAAGGTCCGTTACCTTGGAAACGCTGTCTAGCCTGGGCGGATCGATCGTCTGACATTTTCTAATTATATTATGAGCAGAATACGTTCCGTTGGCGTCCAGATTTTTCATCTTAACTTTGTCAGCGTCATGCTTGTAATAACGTTGACGTCTTTCTATAGTATAATGACATAAAAATTACCCATTAACTACTCAGAAAAGATTATATCTAAGTATGTTAATATAATAAAACATAAGAGGTTGTTTGTTTGAACGATCTAATCTCAAGAATCACCAGACAGTTTGAAAAAAACCCTTTTTGTATTAGAAACCTCGTCAGTAGAAGATGGTTAAGATTAAAATCTGCGCGAATGTAGTCGGGAACTATCGCTAGTTTCATATACGAAATATTGAAAGTACGCAAGCCGATTGATTAATTGTTAGTGAGTGAGATTAGTTGTATTGATCTTATCGGTCTTTATTTATCAGTGCTGCACGTTTGTCGTGATTGCCTGACGTAAGTCGCATAATACACATTCTTCACGTGTCAATATTCAAACATAATTTCCAAAAACATAACAAGATGCGCCAGACGTTGCACAAATATTTAAATACGGTATAAACAAAAGCTAAATGTTGAGTCTGCAGTGTGCTCGTGTTTCCATACAAACTAAGATTAATTGCGCTTGTACAGGTATATGAAACTGTATAGGTGATGCATTGAAGCTCGGTGTTGCGTTCAGTGTCCTAACCGATACCATAAATGAAAGTGAATTTGTTACTGTTCCTTGTTAAATACTCAACCTATCATCATGGACTTGGGCGTGAATTTTGTCAGGGGTATGGAAAGGTTTATCTGGTACCCTAATATGGTACCAGATAAAAGTGGCTAGGAGTACCTAGACATATCTTTATTAAAACGATCGAAATAAAAGAAAAAGCTACTTATGAATAAAATCAGCTATGAAGGCTGTAATTTGGAACAGTCCAGGCAGTAATTTGAGAAATAAAGATATTTTTATTTTTATTTAATTTATTTTATTTTTATACAATCCTATTTAATTACTACTTTGAAATGTTATAGAACATGGTCATGTGAGAGGCTGGTGCCTGTTATAGGTTTAGAGAAAACCTGAGTTACAGGTAAGTATATAAAAAAAAAGATTCCTTACTTAGCCTTTTGGCTTATTGAATATTTCAACTTGTGGTTTGTTTTTACATAGTATAGCCAATTACGTAGTTTTAAAAACAAAAGTTACTTCATATTTACCTTGTTAGTACATAATTGGAAAAAATTCTGAATGGATTATGTACCAAATCAAAATACAATACTACAACTAGGGAGATTGGAGATATCGTCTAAGATTCATCACGTCATCCCTCTAGCACGTTTTGGCTTTTTATCTCTGGATTAAGATAAAAGCGATAATACAATGACATTTTATTTGTATCCAATGATAAGGCACGGATAAATTATTATACAAACAGATAACCGTTCACTTTAGTTTCCGATGTCCATTTCGATGCACTAAGTGTAGGGAGATCCATAAATATTAGTGAAATATGCCGCGGCCGTTACATAATAAATGGGACTGAGTGGAAAAATCTAGTTATATTAATCCTGAACGCATTTGAAAGCGGTCACGAGTTCACGTTGGTTAGTTTAGACAGGTCGACTATAGGGCTGCGCAAGTATCGTATGTAGATACGTACAATTGGAAGATGGATTTATAGCGGAAGAGATGCGGTGATCCAGACATCCTGTGCGATAAACGCGATCTGCGGACGAGGCTGAGTCGCGAACCGCACGATAGGTGTAGACAATGCGCTGAGTTCAACGTATTAGAACTTTGTGCGCACATCGGTACGTGGATAGGATATGAAGCAACATATTTTGAATCACATCTCATCAACAGATGTTTTGGACACACTGATTAAATAGGTTTGGAGGTTATTAATCTAACCGTTCTTGTACGGTTTATACTAGTCATAGTTTGTTGTAAATTAGATCCAGTGTGTGTAATATGATATATCTAAAATTATGTTTATTTTGGATATATCATAACTAACAAGCTAGCTTTTAGCTAAAATAATAATCATTAATGTCCTGTTTCATAATAAATTATCACATATGTACATACGTTATAAATTACATATTTTATAAATTGGAGAAGATTAAGTATTTTATTTTTATAGTATGGTCATTATTCATCATATTTTCAACAACAAGGAGAAGGGCATTTTCAGTAGACTGACAGGGGTTTTAATAGATAACGTAAATAATAATGTATTTTTTCAATTCATTGGCGAATTTGACAACGTAGAAAATAAGAAATGGCTCACTGGATACAAATTGGTATCACCAGAGTTGCAAATCAGGTTAAGATTTCTTTTGAACGTTCGAAAACGTTGCTATGCAGTTTGAATGTTCAAAGCTTAAATGCTTTCCGAAATGTATCTCTTTTCAGTTGTTTTATGATCGGACTTCGTATGTATCGTTAATCTTTGGACCGCTTGGCAGATAGTGTTGATGTGGGGAGCGGAAGCAGCCTACGCATGTCTTGAATGGGCCCGACACCGGCGGAATTTGACACTGCGCCATCGATACCGACAAGGAAACTATCAGTTGACAATGCTTACTGCTAGTTCTAGGTCGGATTCTTCGTAAGATACGTGATACGTTGTGCCTGATGAATTTTTGTAATGATTCGAGAGTGTCTGGTTTGAGTCAGAGCCTTTAATGACAGAAAATACAATCAGTTTATTCATAAATTGTTCCCTTAAGTATTTTTTTAACTGTATCGAATTATTATTTTAAATTTTTTTTGATTTATTACTTATATCTCTAGCTATGAAATAGGAAAAATGAGTGCGCCTGTTCTTTCTTAACACGAAATCACTGGAGGTTATCTGTGCACGAAATAGATAACTACCATTTTAATTTTAATATAGTATAAAAGGGAAACCTGTCGATAAAAAATATCGTGCTTTCAGTTATTAAGAGTGTCCTGGCTACAACACCAGTGACAGGGCTCATTGTAAGTAGAACAAATCAAACAATTCATAATATTGATTGGATTTGATTAAATATGTAATATTTTGTAGTTTATGTGAAAGAGATACTGAATAAGGAAAAATCAAGGTGCAAGATTAATTGCCATTATCCGAATTCTCCCATTTTAATTATATAAAATGGGAGAATTCGTATAATGGTACGATGTAAAAATACTGCAGCTGTTTGTAATAAAAGAGGATTATTCTAGAATAAGTTTGCGAATCCACATTTTGAATGGCCTTCAATACTTTTTGTATCCAGAGGGGCGAATTGAATAGGTATACAAATAGCACCAAGAACGTTTTAGCTCTTATTGCATTAGGTTTATGGTTCAAAATTGTATGTATTTTTATTTCACCCTGTACTTGACGGACCCTCATTGAAGCAATGTACAGTTGTTGGAGTATTATCATTGAAGATAATAATCGGCAGCGACAGACTGCATTTGGTGATAATAAAAATAAAGTGCGTGTAAAGTTACACATGTATGTAATAAGGGTAATTCGTTAATTTGCATACAAGAATGCGTGAGGAATGGACCAAGTTTACCAACAATATTTTTGACATGATTAATAATATGACTTTCCATTAAAGTATTTAACGGCCGGAGGAAAGTAGGTATTCGTCATTCTATATTTTTGTATGTGGCAAGTGTGGTTGAATGTGACCTGATAAAATTAGTGATTTTGTCAGCCTATAAATATTTTAGCCCCCTTAACAATGTGGACTTGTTTGTTTAGGCATTTGGAAATGTTAATTCTGATGGCCACTTGTCACTAATTTTCCATCTAACCCAGCCCAGTTTTATATCTGGCTGAATGTGGTTAATGGGGCTGGCTGCCTCTTGACTCTGCCTACCCCGTCGGGGATTATGAACGTGATGTTTTATGTATGTAAGTATGTGAATTCTGATTAACTTTATTTTATGGTCAACTTTGTTCCTTTGAAGATTCGTAAGTTTTAATCGATGCTATTCATATTGAAACAGTAGTTGATGCAAACTTTTAAATTTTATTGCATACAGCTCCGTTACATTGAAGAATGCTTTTGCAGACGTAAATTTAGAGAAGAAGTGGCGTTGGCGTGTCGAAAATAAATTTAGTATATACGGTTTTCTAATTATAATAACAAGTGAGTGTAAGCATTTCGCGTGGGCGATTGGGCAGGCTAGAAATAGTCCGTGTTGGCACAAGACCGTGGGCCATGCGAGTCTGATGCTCCGTCTGTTGCCAGGGTTGCCAGAGCCGCTAGTAAATAACGATGATATGTTTCACCAGCGGCGAATCTTAGACAGGCGACTCTTTGGGCTGCATCCCAGTGTCCCGTGTACAATAAGACCCTTGTTGGTATGTCTGAGGGCAAGTACCGTATACCTTCAATATTTTGATTGTTTTTCTATATAGTTCATCAAAGAAAGCCAACCAAACCCCCAATAAGAGTAAGCCACGTTTAACAGTTAGGTGCCATTTTGTTCACAATTTTTCATGTAACTCAGCTCAGTTTTATCTTATTGAGGTTATAGTTAGAGGTTATAGTCTCTTAGGACTCTCATAGAGGTTATAGTTTCTTAGGACTCTGCCTACCCTTCCGGAAAATACAGGTCCTGTAATTATCTATTACTTGTCAGTTGGTCAGTAACATCGGTTAGGTCTATAGACTCTTGTTTGACCCTTGGAGATTGTTAGAGTGAAGTTGCTGTTTTTGTCCTTCATGATAGTATTGAGGCCAAAGTGAAGCGCTGTATTCAAAAGGTGTTGCCTTTCGCTTATTAGAACTTGAAAGGGTGGTTTATGCTTTATTGCCCTAGTTTTGTTTCCAAGAGATTAAAAATATTGGTCGGGGTGTATGTATGTTTCTGTCTCATCTTCTGTCCGGTTTCAACTGGTGTAAAAATTAATATGATTCTATAATAATGGTATATATATTTTTATTTTAGTTTATAAATCACTTTAATCTAATGCTAATATTATAAAGAGGCATAAAATACTAATATTATAAAGAGGAAAGATTTTATTGTTTGTTTGTTTGCATTGAATAGGTTCCTAAACTACTGGACCGATTTGAATAATTCTTTCACTAATGGAAAGCCACTTTATCCCACGGGAACGGAAACTACGATGTTGAAACCGCGGAGCGCTGCTAGTAAGAGATATTTAACCGATTTTAAAAAAAGGAGGAGGTTCTCAATTCGACTGAATTTTTTTGGACGTTACTCATGGATTTGCCCAGTATAACGAAGCCAGATAATTCGGCATGGGCAACAACGACTAGATAAAAAAGTGAACTAAATAAAAATGCTATGTCCATGAAAAAATATATTACTTAATTATCTCCTTGGGCTTACCGGATGGAGGATTGTCGTGTGTGCAAATGATTAGATAAAAGCAGAAATGAGTTCCCCATAGAACGCATACAGCTTTTATTCATGCCGAACGGTTAGTTTGAAGGCGCTAATATCAGCTTTTGTAAATCTGTTACTCGGTATATGGGTCAGAGCGAAGAATAGGACAATTAAGCTCTATATATGTATTGTAGTTAAGTTAAATTGGCGTCTGTTTCAATAGTCGTTCCATATAAGTGGTTTATTAAGTTTTAAGCATGTTTTTTATTTATTTTTTAAGTTTGTGTGCAGAACCATCTCCATTCTCGGCATCCTTTTCTTTAAGATGTGACTATGGAAGTATTTGTAGCTTTTTATCGCGATCTGCGATTCCGAATTGTATTTAGGATAAAAGCCTGGATTACAGAAAGGAAAGACGTTAAGAACACTTTACCCTCCACTCTAAAAACCCCTCGTTTGCAAATTGAAGTGCTGCCAACCCTTGTTCCAGTTCCATTTTGACTATCAACTATATTTTCTGAGAACTGCTCGGAAAACTAAAACTCTTTTCTCGGAGCCGCTCGGAAGAGAATGCTCAATTTTTTTTTCTTTCTATTTTTGTCAGAGTTCACGTTTAGATGGACGACGGGCATTTGCATGCTGTCAGGAACAATGAAAATGTCAGGATAAATAAAACACTAATATTTCTCAAGCATTTATAAGTATCTCGCCACGATGTTTTTAAAGATATCATTATCGTAGGTTGGTTCTTCTTTTACCGTTTCTTTCAACAAGAAAGAAGCTTGGCAATGTGTCTAATTACTTTTTTCTGCATAAACATGTTATTTTATGTTTATAAATAAAATGTTTATATAACCAAATATTGGGTTCTTTTTATCACAACAATACGTAATATTCTGATAGGGATTAATCAATATCATATTAATTTCCTATACATCATAAATCATGTTTAGGAATGATTCCTACTCTAGTTTTATTTCCGGTTTAGCGATTATCCTCGTATAAAATAGGTAATTTTATTGAAAGGAAATTTTCTTTACAATAGTGTATTTATCCATGTTATTTATAAGTTACATAATAGTCACAGCAGCGGTAGCTTTGAAGTGTATTTTCCCGTTTAAACTACCTCAAATTAAAATGTTGTTCGATGTCTGCGGTTTAGCACTAAACATTTTTTTAGCTAACCCCTGTTAGCTGAAATGTATTTTCGTTAATTTTTGTGCAGGTATTTGATTAAAAAAAAAACAATGTTATCAATCAATATGTACTACTTCATAAACTTACTTTTTTCACTAAGTAAACATCCCTATTTAAAAAAAACTACAAATAAACAACCGGTTATGTGTTGCACGTATTCCTGTAGTCGCTATAATAGCTTAGAGGCAACAACAGAGTGTTGTGCAACGAGCAAGGTTGACACCGGCGCGGGCGCAGCGACGCGCACCTGGGTGCAGTCAGTGGGCGGGGCTGCAAGCCACTTAACGCTGCCTTAGGGTTGCCGGAATATGTATGTTTGGTCGCATCCGATGATATTACGTATAAATAATAGGTTAGTTATGTCATAAGCGTGCGCCATCTGAAGACTCCAAATCGTCCCAATTGGGACGTTCTGTGCGCATGATGTGATGACGCTAGATGACGCTTGCTTTTTGTGTATTGTTTAAATCTAGCTATCCTTTCCTAATTGTTGTTAAATCTGTCACTTGTAAAATAAATAAATAAATAAGTAAAAATAAATATGCGACATGGTTTAAATTGAACCATATCGCTTAATGGTATTTCAACCTTGGAGTTTAGCTTTAAGATATAGAGACTACAATCGATTTGGAATAACTGGTAATGCCAATTACTTAATTTTGATTTTTAAAGTAAGTAGTTAACCATTTGTTTTAATTTAGAAGAATAAAACATTTAAAAAAAATGTCACATCAAGCAGATTTGACATTGTTTAAAAGTGTGCAAGACCTAAATATGGTATGACAGACTCCGTCCGTCAAGATAATCCTAATGACAAACTAACTATGTATGAGTATAAGTTGGTAAAAACTACTAAAGTGGTTCTTAGTGCTAACTTTATAGCCGATAGCTGTGGTACTCGGTAATACCGATAGCAATTCCGTTACTCTCAGCTTCTAAAAGCTGTTTAGATAATCCTTTCACTCTTTCACTAGGAAGGTAAACCACAGTCATCTGTCATCATAATGAGAAACCTAAACATTATAGTTGATTTGAGGTCTGTGCCTTCTAGTACGACCTGAATTCCGTCATGATCTACTTTCCTTTCTTTGGTGACCATAAGCTAGAAGTATTTTACGTTTTTAGCCTCTAGATAATATTTTTGATGAAGGTAAAGTTATCTGAATGTAAGTGATGAAAATAGCGGTTTACTTTCCATTCCGCTCAATTGGATTCCAAGTTTGCTTATTTTACGTGTTTAGCTTATTAATTTGTTTCGCTCTATAAACGCGTGAAGCTTTCTTTAAAACGTATCTGATTCTATGCTAAATAAATAATGGACTTAGAATGAAGCCTTTCATTAGCCCCAGATCAGTTGAATGAATAGCCAAGCCATCTAAAGTTATGACTGGCCATAAGGCTGAATACAATTATCGTGTGTCATTTACCGCTAGTACTTTGAAACTAGGAATTACCTATATGATTATACAGCATTTTCTGCTACATAGATGAAATATAATGTTGGCCCCGTTCAAGGAGTTTTATACAATTGTACTCATATTTTCAATGAACATGGTCTATTTTCTCTGTATAAAGTAAGTATACATGTATACTTATTTCAAGAACCATTTGCAGTCAAATATTCAACAGCCCTGTGTTGTATCCAACACCTTTCGAAATTGAACGTGCATATAACGCGATGCGGGCGCGACTTTGCAGTAGGACACAGGAAAACACACAAAAATTAAGTTACGAGTTCCTATTTATAATTAGAGATAATGTACTTACAGTAGTCTGTTATGAACAAAAGGTAATGCGGCAAGGTGATGTTATTGGTATGTCGTCATTAATTGTGTATAGTACCTAAATACTATTGTATTTAAATGTTTTATAGGGTAAATTGGATCATATTCTGAGTAATGTCTACATAATATTGTAGACAAAAGTTGCAAATGTCCTCGTTTTATGAATTCACGGAGCGTGATCTTAAAATCCTCTGACTTTGTACCTACGTAGGTAGTTTGTTCTTAGTATTGATGATTAATCAACTGTACGTGATCGGATCGGCCGAGTTCACATTTCCATATTTGCAGCAGTGCACATGTTTCTGAGAACGATCAGATTGTGTGTGCCTGTACAAAAAAATGTATGGACAGTCTATAGTACAGCGAGTGTGTTTACTAGAACTGTTCGTAAAACCGGTCTACTTAAAATGATATTATTGACGTGGGCCCCGCCGGTGTCTGCGGGCGCGTACGCATGGGTCCACAGCACAGATAAGACAGTACAATTATAAATTACGGGAAGTACAACAGTGTATTAGTGCCCCCTATTACGCATTAAGCAAATTTTGAAGACCTGCTTAACGTGTATTTTGCCTTTAGAATCTATTATTACGACAACTTATAACGTGTTTTATAGACTACGAAGTTCTTAAGAAACGTCAAATATTACTATTTTCTAGGTTAAATTCTGAGAATAGGTAGTTTGTTTGTGTTGAATATTTAGTGGCTGTTGTCTTGTGTTAAGTTAGATTTGTATATACGTTTTTACTTCTAATTGCTTTAATATTTATATTTACGATGCCTTATGAAACACTAATAAGCAATAATAGGCATTAGGGTCTGCTATTTCTAGGTAAGTGGAGATAAAAAATGAGAACATTTTTCACCTTATTGTATTTGTGGTTTTAACATAAACAAATGAGTAACCCAAACACTTACCAATGACGCATAAAGTTCATAATATAAATACTTTCACGCTCTTAATGATTCAAGTTTTTGTAATGCGCATAATGTAAGTATTATCATTTGTCTTTATTGATTGATTACTTAGTCGAAGGGATTTCGTAATGGACAATTGTTTCATTGTTGAGCAAACTCTTACGTTAAGTAACACGATTAAGACTGTTTGCCTACAGCTGACAGCTACAAAGCGTTATAATAAGTAACTAAGACTGGCTGACGACTGGGCTTCAATATAGTGTCAATATTGTAGCAGTTTTTTCTATACTTACTATGTGTACAAATTGCAGACACGATACCAAATGTATATTTAGTAAGAGTTGATTTTGAGGCATTGTTGTAAAAGCTTTAAAAAAATATAATGAAATGGTAATCGAAAGAGTTCATCATACAGCTTTGAAAAAGGTTAACAATAATATATTAATATCTAATACTAGTGGCATCTTCGTCGCGTCGTCAGATATATTCGTAAGCATACCTCCATTAAAATGCTAAATAAATAACACAAGAATATTTTTTAAATGAATAAGGTAGTTACTGAGATTAGCGCATTCAAACTAACTAACAAACTCACTTTGCTTTATTATAGTAAAGATATATAATGTTATTTGACGGGTCGAGTGTTTGTTTACATGTCGAGTGCATCGTTCCGGCTGCAGCCTATGAACTGGAAAGCAGGTTCCGAATGAGCCGTCGATAAAGCCGCTTAGAAAGTTACATTTCTCCTAGCAACGGGCCGATGTAAAATTGTGAGTCTGCTATCAACGTGTCGTAGTTCAACCCAAGGCCGTCGTTGTTTGTTTCTTAACTTTATTTTACGTTCGTTTTCTCGGTGTGCATGAAATTTTCAAAGGCTGTTGCGTGTTCGCCTAATAACCGTAAACTGTTCACTGACACTTTTATGGCGCAGTCTTGTGAAATTGTATGTGTTGAAAACGAATCTAGTAAAGTTGGCCGAATAGTGACGATAAATATAAAAATCGGGAGGTCTGGTACAAATCCCTACCTGGAACACTCATATTCATTGCGATAATCTCTGAAACGTATCTGGTAGTTTTGCAGTATTTTCTTTAATCTTAGTCAAATGATCATAGTATCACTTGCAGCATATAGGTAATTTATTTAAGATTTTCGGTCGAAGAGAGATAAGAGATTCAAAAAGAAAGAAAAATATTGTAAAGGGGTCTCGAAAGATAATCATGTCATTATGGACATTCAGGTATAGGCATCTAGATTTGTTTACAGGGATTTGTTATTTAGGCACAGTTTAAATATGTATAAATACGTTTTGCCAAGTTTACATTAGATGGATATTCAATTTTTCTTTACCCTACTGCAGATACATAGGTTATTATGGTTTTGACGTAAAGTTTATCTTGAAACATGATCCTAGTTAAAATTTGTAAATGGAAGCGAGAAAACTTATGAGTGCTTGTTTGCCTCTGACAAATCAAACATTTGACACCATGTTTGCGGCTGTTGAATCGTATAAGGACGCCCTGTGGTTACCATACTGCGTACGTCATCGGTCTGTGAAAAGTAAACTCGGTGATGTGTCATATCTGATATTGAGCAAGTGTGATAGGTACCTATGTTCCGGTTCTAAAGTAGGGTGCAGGAACAAGGAAAGAATTGATTTGTCATCAGAGAATCTCAAGTATAAAGATATTTTTTTTTTTGAGTAACTGATTTAAGGGCGATGTTTCAACTTTACAAATTATAATAGATTTTACGAACTATTTTGAAACTCTTTGTTTAATTTTTTAAGATTGCGTTGATATCTTCTTTATGGCGTCACCTTATGATGCGGTGTCTTTAAATAAAGGTGCATTTCATTTTCAAAAAGTGTTAATAGCGCTACAAACACTGTAAATAATTACGTATCTCTTACTTTTTTTTCCAAAACATACACTTGAAGTACTTGGCAAACATAAGGTAATTAATAAGACCAAACGAGTATTTAAATAAAGGTTGCAACAACCTTGCTTTTGTTTTTATCTAAATTGTGCACAACAAACGAGATAAACAATTGACTCGGTATGTCTCTTTAACCTCTTCGAATTTTGATCGCTTGCCAAAAAAGCGAGGTAACCACGACAAGGAAAAAATAACTTGTCAAAAGGTTACATAACACAGATTTTGTCTTCAACAAAATCATTGAGTAAAACTAAAGTTCGTTTAATATATTCTGGGAGTAAGACACAAACATATTGTTTATGTAATGCTGCAATACTTTTTGGAACCTTGCTTTAATTTGATATTTTATGATTCTAATAACGCTGTAAGACACGGTGGTCGGTTGAAGGTACAAAATTTACCGACTCATAATATTAGTCATTGTCATGATCAGAGACATAAAAGGGACAACGATTTTCGAAACCATAATCTCTCTTTTAAGAGCGTAGATTAACTCGAGTCACCGACCTCACGTTTTTTAAGTATGCATTATGTTAAAGTTCGGGCATGTTGAAGTGATAATTCTTTTACCTAATGATATGAGGTATCCTCTAAATATTCTTTTTGGTTAGATGTCTATAAATATGTATTTGATTTATGAGACTACAAGACCAGTACTTGCATATTTCTGTAGAAACTTTCGTTAAAACGAATATAGGCTTAATTATTTTTACCGTGAGGAAAGTGTTTAACGGTTGAACGCTTCTTCTATAAAATGTAGCGTGCATATATTAGTGGTTTTAGGTAAATTACAAACTCCATAACCAGTTTGAGTTTAAAACCACTTTCACAGTTGATTTCTAAGGTATCATGAGACGTTGATGTTACCTTTGATAAATCGGTTTTACATTCAGTGTTGTAAAATATGTAGATGCTTCATTGAGTCATGATGATTAGAAGGAATAAATTTCTTCTCGCTTAGTTATTTGCCGTGACATCAGCAGTACTGTTTGCATTGTTGCGGATGAGTTATTGCGGATTAATTTAATGAATGGTGCACGTTTTGAAAGTTTGTGTATCGGCCGGTTCACATTCGGTACTCCAAATGAAATAAGGAAAACATCGTTGACACGAGTGTGCTAGTGACCCCCTTGCGGAAGACTGATTCCAGCGTTTCGCAGTATAACTGCGACTGGTCCGGTGACTTTTCCGTTCGGTCGCATCTCAAGTTGGCCGGCCGCGACATTGACCCGGCATACATGATCGGCCAATGCACCGGGTGTCGCAGCCTCTTTGTTTATATCCTGCGAGGCTTACGTTCATTGTCCTCCGCATTCAGAACTCCTCTAGCCACATCTCCATTATAATGAATAGACTGTTATAACATCTGTGTAGGATGTACTTGATGCTATATAGAGCCGACATAACATAAAAAAAATGTTCGCAAGACGCAAACGAATGCCAAGACATTAAACATTTCATAGAAAACAGCTATTTGTACATAATCTTTATCAATATCTTGGAGTAATGATTCTGTCGAGTTTAAAATTAGTTTATGTCTAAGTTTAATAAATTAGCTTTTCTTTCATCTTCATTGCAGACTTTTTATGATATGAGGCTTACATTTAGGTCATACTAATTAATCGTATTAACAGCCTTATAATTAACTGAATCTTGTAAATAATTACCTGGTACTAATTAAGTATGTAGACACAATTGAAAAATTTGTTGATAAAATTGGTCTTGTAATTTTTTTATACAGTACCCACAGCAACAAGCTTTTCAAAGGTTTTGCTATGTAGAAGTTATTATTAAAACATTTGTAAATTCAGTCACATTCTTCGTAGTGTCTGCCTTGCAAGAACGTAAATATTCCTTTTAACATTTACTATTGCTAGTTGGTATAAATAAAAGTGTCCACAGTGCAGGTCGGTCGCTTTCGTAAGCCGTTAATGACATTCCGCTTGGGTCGAGCAGAGGGTGCGTCAGAGCGTTCGTCACGGGCCTGCAAGCCATGCGCTAATGACTACATTCAAGATGCATTCACGTAGACACCAGAAGCTGAGCAGTTTCCTGAAATACGGGTTTCATGGTGACGTAAAGACGGACGCCCGCGCTTTCAGCGGCGCCTGCGCTGGACCCATTTTAGGACATGACTAACGGAAATTCGACTCCTCTCTCTCTGGCTCGTTCCCTCCCGTGGGACGCGGCGTGCGCGCGTCCCGCTCGCGCGTAAAGCTCCAAGAAATCTTTTAATAGTGTCCACGGCCGCGATCTACTTTCAACTAACGGCGGGAAATGTGCACGATAAACTTTGAATTTTTGAATGTGCGCGCGGATTTCCGCTCGTTATTAATTACATTCCTATTCTTTATTTGAATTTTTTATTATTTAAATATGACCTAGAATTTAAAAGTGTCTGGTGTTGAATGCCAGTTATTAATATCTAAAAAAACTCAGCGTTTAAGAAATTTAAACTAGTCCAATTCAATGACATGTTGAGGCTGCGCACTAAAAATAGATTCATAAAACGATTTTATAACCGCACCGCTAATTTGCAAAGGAAATAGATGTAATACCCAAACACTTGTTCATACTGAACAGCCTTCGCGTGGAATTTGGAGATAAAATTGAAAAATTGTAAATACACAAACATGACTCACGTAAAGATAAGGTTTTCCTGTAAAACATTATACTCAATAATGTACCTACACTTTAGATCTGCCGGCGAATGTTATTGTAATAGACGGTTTTCGTTCTCCTACCCCTCTCGTAGTCTGTCAACATAGGTGAATGGGACTGACCTTTTTTTGTTGTTTCTCCCAAGCCGGGTCTAAGAGACCCTCGCGCTCCCACTCCTCCTCCTGTTCCATGTACCCGTCCCCATACTCATAGTTATTTGTTATCACCCCGTTGTCCATCATCATGGTCACCGCACTGACCGTCGATTTCGATGTTCGTTCGAGCCTATGACCGCGAACTCGCGTGTGATGGTTCGCACCGCGCACTGCAACAAGCAGCTGGCTGCGCGCCTGCTGCGAGAAGACTGGCGCACGAGCGCTCCGTGCGGCGGCGTGAGGAACTTTCAATACGCGTTCCGTTTCACGCGTGCAGCTGTCACGTCAGAATGTTTTAATGGCGGCGGCGGTCGCGTTAAACGGAGCGATGTGTAACGCACCAAAAATAAGGTGCAATTCACGAGCGCTTATTAGAACAAATGTTTTGAGATTTTTTGCTTAGCGAATTTATTAAAATTGGTTGTTGTAAGTTTTGTCCTATGTCGGTCTCGGACTTAAAAATAATGCGCCAACTGTATTTCTTGCCTAGCATGTCGTAAAAGGCGACTAATGGTGTATCGGGTTTTCGGTATGTGATTGATTTGTAAGCGACGAGTTAGCCACTATTTTTTTTTAATTTTCAATCTAACCCACCCCAGTTCTATTTTTGAGCTTTTTGGGATTATATATGGGCTAGCAACCCCTTTGACTCTCCCTACCCCTTCGGGGATTACGGGCGTAATATTATTTCTTTTTTGTTGTAAGTTAATTGAAAGTTGCTTACGCCTTTTCATTTCAAAATGATCTAACTATAATAGTATTGGTACTTTTTATTTGTTATGCGAAACATAGTATTCACTTCTTCGACATAAATAGAAAAAGCAACCTATCAACTCTTTCAAATAAATAATTACGAGATTTTTTTATATCATATCTCAATTTTACTTGATACAACATATTCACATTTGCTGTATTCAATAACAACAAACTTATTATTGCATGAACTGGCTATGAATATTCATTGTTTACAGAAATAGTAGACGTAGGTAATCATTTAAATTAAACGCGTATGGTGACATAAAAAATAATAATAAAAAAAAAATAGTCGAATTGAGAACCTCCTTCTTTTGTTTTTGAAGTCGGTTAGATAGTTTATTAAACAATGTATTAACGCGTATATTTTAATGTACTAACACGACTTGTAATTAAAAATAACTTAGAATAAAAAAACTAAAAATAAAAAACCAACGTCACGCGGTGTTCCCAGGCGGTCACCCATCCAAGTACTGACCGCGCCCGACGTTGCTTAACTTCGGTGATCGGACGAGAACCGGTGTTTTCAACGTGGTATGGACGTTGGCGTATAGTGTTTCGAATAACATAGATGTATTTTACATATTGTAGGCGTGTATTAGAAGTTTCGAACGATATGTTGCGTGTTATGAAACAGGCAATGGCATTTTACAATCATCCGGATTGTGATTGATATACTGACTGTAAGTAAATAGTAATCATTAAATGAATAAAATTACTTTCAGCATGATTAATTTGCGCATTATTATATTTGCTTTACTCATTGGATTGCATAAAATTCCGAGGCTGTCAACAATTAATTTATTATCTATTAAAATAATGTAACAGATCACCTTAATAGTAATTTCATGACATTGTACATAATTAGTAGTTTGGTTGCCGGTTTTTAATTATGCCGTTAAGAACTAGACGAGTTGATTGAGCATTGAAACAAGTAAACTAAAAATTTGTTAATAATCCTACTAAAGTTATTGCAATTTCGCACAGCTTTTTCTTTTTAGGTTTTTTGGCTTTCTAAGCCCTTATATTTAAAAGGAAATTAATTAATGTTTTACACATTTATTCGTTAAATATAAGAGACTGTAAAAGAGCTGTAGGTTCAGAGGTGGGTTTAACAGCTTAATTATACAGCTTACTTAATTATAATGACACGGAAAGCTTTATTCATGTGATAACATGACTTTCCACTCTTAATGCATTAAATTGAACGAGTAATTTTTTCCACATTCCATAGACCGGAGTTCGATTCCTGGTTTTAGTAAAAGCTGGTAGTAATTTCAGATTTGTCACGGCATAGCCGCAGTTTTAATTATGTTATTATGTAAAAATGATATTTATATAAATATACAGCGTAAATACAGTGTTCGGTTTTGTGTATTTAACTGCCAATTTTTTTAAAATCGGAAATTTAATGAGTTTGCTTACCACTGATATACCTGTTTATGCTGCATCGTTAATTAATAAAATATCCCAAATAACAGAAATTCGAATAGGCGCTCTGGTTAGGAGGCAAGGAAGGAAAGAAAACACAGTAAAATAAAATACACAAAAAAATTTATTCACCACATAAAATTTCATTGGATAATAATCTTGCTCATGCAAAATAACAGTTATAATTTATATTCTTTGAAGATCCCACATATTAACGTACCTATAGCAACATTCACGATCACAGGAAGGTTAAAATTTCGGAATAGAAAACTTATTCACCATCGAGAGTGTGACACGTCAATAACTTGGTGTTACTACAAATTAAATCTATAAATACATATATATTTATATATATATATAATTATGAGTATTATATGTATATGTAAACTCATAAAATACTAGGTTTCCATGCAATATAGTTCCACGTAACATCCATTGAATAATTATATTTATACATTATCCTTTATAATACGTGTTAACGGCCAACTGCATAAAATTTATCGAGCTTTGAGCAAAATCACGACAAACCAAACATTACAAACCGTTCCACAATAAGAAGATATATTTTTGTAAATTCTCGTAAGTATAAAAACTTTACTGACAATTCAACTTTTTATTTTTATATTTTCTCCAGAACATTTGAAACGTTTAAAATTTTAGGCTACATATTTATATATTAACACCTATTTATTAAATAATCCTTTAAATTTGAGGACCCGTTTCCGAAAAAGTTAATAATACAAGTATGTTCCAAAAGAAAAACAAAAAAAGTTGCATTGGACATAGTAATTCTGTTGGGATGAGTATGTTAGATATAGTAGGTATACTGAAGGCAAGTTATCATGTAGTATACATAATTAATTGATGGATTATAATTTCTGTACATTTAAATTGCTGTTATTCCAATAATATCAGAAATTAATTACGTCCAACGCGTACAGTCAATATTGTAGAGAATCTGTTGCTAAAAAACAAAAATAGGTACTTGTGCGATAAAATATTATTGATTGTATTAGATATTAAGAAACTAGAAAGCATGACAGAAATACTTGGTAAAATCTGAAACGGGTCTATATCAAAAACAGACAAAGATGCAATATTTGAACTTATTGTTAATGTTTGGTACAGAAGATTACAATATGTTATAAACACAAAAATATACGTCTTACCTAACTAGAGATTGAGTCGAAGACAGATAGTCATAGATAATCCATTAAACTATAGCTATGCAGTCTGTTGTCATCATCATAAGTTAGGTTCCGAACTTATACTAAGCACAGACTGCACAATATAAACATACATTTAGTCTCGAACGAGGACGAATATTTTCAAATTATATTTTATTACATAACTAAACACTCACATACTCATAAGAGATTAATTTTTGTTAAGTTTTTTACCAATTAAACGTAATATAGATACATTAAATTTTTTTTTCTACACGGTTTTATGAAAAAATACCGGCATGGCTCTTTAATGAGAATCCTCATATTTATTTTATTAATGATGATTGATTGATGTTTTACTTAGTGTCATATACATTTTATCATTTTCGTGTGAAACGTTATTTTAAACGCTGACTTCTGTTTAAATTTCATTATGGTTATTTACATTATTATTTATTAAACAAATATACTTAATCACTAATATTCTATCCATCACTGCTACAAAGTACATATTATACACAATATTTTTGATAAAATGATAATGAAAATATTGGCTTAGCTTCCTTAATAATAATATGTATGTCACCAGAAATATATATCACGTATGGATTTTAAATAAGGTATATTAATTGTTTGATAAATAATAGTATTGATTACATATTATATTAAGCGCTGTATGTACCTACATATATTCATATTATTAATGCCCGAAGGTATGTAGATGTTTTTATTGTAAAGTAAGAGAAGAAATAAGAAAGAATTATATTTTGTCTTTCATTGAGGACATGGAAGTCATTTAACAATAATACCGGTATTTTTTCAAATCCCGTAGAATTAAAACGAAACTTCACAAGTTGTGCGAACGACAGCGCCCAATGAATTAAGAATATACAATATTTATTGGAAGTTCTCTATTAAATATGTGAAATTATAATTAAAGGACAGATTATATAATAATATACGCGCACTCGGCTGGTACCACACAAAATATTATAAACATTCATAAAGGCTTTTAGCACTTAACTATGACAACGTTGTGAAGACATTCCAAGAACCAGATTCACCATATATTATTATTTTCCACTATTCTACAAACATATTATGTCTAAATAATAATATATTTATACATATTATTCCAAGTTTGTATAGTTACTAGTTCAACATTTATTACTGAAGTTTAATATTCTAATATTTTTTTAGAGTAATCCCATTAAATGATGTACGAATCAGTCATTTTTAAAGAAGTGGGGGTATAATAATGATGCAATTGTTTGATCGATCATCCATATATATATATATATATATATATATATATATATAGAGATATATATACGAACATTCTGGATGATATAGATTGATATGATATTTTCGCGTTATAAATTCCCATCAAGTTTGCGATGATGTATGTTTGTGGTCATATAATTCTTTATGACGAAGAGAACCACATATTAACTTTACATAATGTAATCATTGCTTCAGCGTTTATCGCTACCTTCTAAATATGATGATAAATATATATTTGATCATCGAATATGAAACGGGGAAACAGAATAATATTGTTATGATTACCAGGTCCAATTTGAAAGTACAATCTCACTGACGGATCACAGAAGGGAAAACCTATGTACCTGGTGTAGAACTAAGTGTTGCCAGACTAAGTATGATTTATCGCAACTTTTTGGTACCAAAAATAGAGACGATTATGCTGAACACATCTAGCTAGATGTATAAAATATAGTATCAATGAACAACAACAAGGAATAGGTATCCGAGAAGTGTACAAATATTTCTCGCACCTCTACTTAAGTACATCTATAACAATAATACTTTAGAAGGCGTCAACATACCACAATTTAAGAGGGACCCAGTCCAAACACTCTTCATAATCTATCTAATACACTGATATTCCTCACAGCTCCTCGTTTAAATACCGTAGTCGAAACTTTCGAATTCCGAGAATCTCGAGTCTTGTTTCTGCAAGCGTTGTTGACAGGCCTCCAAGTAGCTATCCTGGATCCGGTACATGCCCGAGTTAGCCTGGTACATGAGAGTTTCTAGTATTCGCTCGTTCTTGATGGCTTTCGATGGGAGGACCACTTTGATCAATTCCTGTGGTGAGATCCTGTAGAGCTTCAGGTCTCTGGCTAGCCTCTCCATAATGCACTTAAATTCATTTTTGGCATCAGTCTTATTAGCGGATTTGGATTTGATCTTGTTTCGGGCCCAGCTGAGCATGGCCTCGAATTTCCTGACCTCTGGCACCTCCAGATTCCGACACATGATCATTTGGACCATGGACTCCGAGAGATTGAGGAATTCTGGTGTCTGGAAAAGTGCGTAAGCGCGCTGTTCGATAAAGGCCAAGATCATGTTCACCAATTCCGATGCTGACGTATATCGCCAGTAATAGTTCTCTAAAGATATAAGCATAGTGCATACCTGAAAGCAAAAAGAAGGTCGTCATTAAATTACCGTTGACAAATGGAATGTTGCAAAATATTACCATATTGTTAATACGAGCTGTATCAACATTGTTAATTAGTCATTGATAAATATTACTCAGCCAACTTAATTATTTTATTAAGGCAGAAGGTAAAATGGAGTTAATCATCAATGCTGGTGTTAAAATTAGAAATATTTTGACAATAGTTCCAAACATCTAGAAAGTATGTCATGGAGCTTTAGCATTTGTGATGTGAACAACAGAATTAAAAAATATAGGTAGCAAAAACACCTAAAACCGAGACAAACGGCTATTTCTTCATCACATACTTCTCACAGTGCGAAAATCGGACACTTTGCGTTGGACGTGAAGTCAGAGCTTTAACACCAAAGCGGCTGCTAAAAACGTTGATAAATATTATTTCACCCACGACTTCTATCCTAAGGAACTGTTTCGCGTGGTGGAAGCAGGCCTGTAGCAGCTCCAGCAGGTCCTAACTGTTACTCCAACGGGCAGATCAAATAACAACGCTGCACTCACTACCTCTATCCTAAAAAATTGCTTGATGTGATGAAAGCAGGCCTGCAGCAGCTCCGGCAGGTCGTAACTATTACTCCAATGGGCAGGTTAAACAACAACGTTGCATTCACGACTTCTATCTTAAGGAAGTGATTGTCATGATGAAAGCAGGCCTGCAGCAGCTCCAGCAGGTCGTAACTATTACTCCAATGGGCTGGTTAAACAACAACGTTGCATTCACGACCTCTATCTTAAGGAAGTGCTTGTCATGATGGAAGCAGGCCTGCAGCAGCTCCGGCAGGTCGTAACTATTACTCCAACGGGCAGGTCAAATAACAACGTTGCACTCACGACTTCTATCCTAAGGAACTGCTTGGCGTGATGGAAGCAGGCCTGCAGCAGCTCCGGCAGGTCGTAGTGCTCGGCGGCGCAGATCAACCCCGGGATGGAGGCGCAGGTAAGCGGGCAGCTGCCTGTGTGCAGGTAGTCCAGGAGGATGCGAAACGTCTCCGGGTCAAACTCGATGATTGAAAACTGGATAAGGATAAGAAATCGGATTGTTTTAGGGTTAAAAGAACGAAAGCAAGACCATGTTTCTTCTTTTGGGTGATTTGTCTGCCATGTTAACTTTATATTGTTAGGTCTACAAAAATAAGGATTTGAATTTGAGTATCGTATAGAAACCTGATTCCATTTGACGAGATCTCTAAAAATACAGTTTGAATCGTTATTCAGAGATTAGTATTTAGAAGCCTAGTAAGAAATAATAGATATAAGATAAACATAATCATTAACTTATGTAACACGCATTATATTTTTATCTTAATCATGTTTTTAACTTGTAAAACGTGCATGATGTTTGGGTAACTTGGACATCGTTGCGCACCAGAACAAAATTTTGCTAACAGTAAAATAGTAGGATATAAAAAAAAAATCTACGTTAATATTACTAGTAGTAATCGCAATAGAATTTGATGTTAATTAATAAAAATACGATGTGTAATAATTTTATAAAACAATGCTACCAAATTATAAAAATATAGGTAAGATAAGTTCACACGAATCATAATTTATAAATATTTTACCGCTACATGGACTTTCAAATAATGCATCGTTGATGGATGAAGCGATGGTCAAAGCTGTATCATTATCTGATTTAAATCGATTCAATACGATACAGTTATAGTGAGCTTGGCAGTATATGGCTAACATTGTAATTACCTCAGTCTGTGCTAGTTTGGCACGGTCGACTTTTTGTGCGTCTGCGCATACCGACAGGCGCGGTACTGCTAAAGCCGCGTTCTTGTCTTTCTCCTTATCTTTGCTTTCCTTGTCTGTAAGAAAGATATTTCAATGATGGTTATTAAACGAGGATGCCTTTTTATCACTGGTCATATTAGAAGATTCTTTGTGATTTAAACTGTAGTTGTAATTGTAGAGTTTGTCAGAGCTTCTTGAACATTATCGGCTAAGTAAAAAAAAATAGATCAGGTTATTTACATAGTTTATAGTTAACATATTGGTTATTATTTAAACTGTGCAAATAATATTACTACAATTCCAAATGTAAGTCAAAATGTATCTGTTTGGATTTATGGTAACAATACTTAAAGTTGTTCTTATAACAATCTTGTCTAGTTTAGTTAACCTAAATAAAATTATCTTTGTCAATGGTTATCTAATTGACTTAAATTTTGTAAAATCATATTCAGCTACGGTTTTTTTATAAATACCTATATGTCGTAATACCTAATCTAATAGCGGTGGTAACTCAATGGTAAGGACACGCGCCTCTTAACCGAGGAGTGCGGGTTCAAACCAGGGCACGTACCTCTGGATTTTTCAAATCTATGTACGTAATTATACCACTAGCTCGACGGTGAGGGAAAACATCGTGATGAAACCTGCAAATTCAAATAACTTTAAAATTGTCTGGTTCCCCTATCTTAGGGTTACGAAGGTCAGATCGGCAGTCGCTTCAATGTAATTACCAGATCGCTAGATCCTGGATCATGGTCTAATCGGACCCTGTCTAAACACGGGACATAACGCTAGGAAGATGACCTAATCTCACAACAGACTCATGTCTCTAAGTAAATCTAAGAATTCTGGTGAAACACCACGAATTTTCTAGTCATTTGTAGCTTACTGGAGCAATCCTGTGAGCTGGCCCACTTCTTTTTGTCTTCGGCGTTGAGCTGCGAATGCTGTTTCCGGATGGAACGTCCCCACCCAGCCGTGATGGTGCCTAGCCTTGAGAACGCCCGCTTCACCATTGGCGAGCTTGGCACGCTCTTCGGTCTGAAATCGTTTAACGTCATCAGCGTCATCCTACGGTGTGATTTATTTTGTAAACGGCCGTCGTAACATCGTGAATTTTTCTTTAAGTAAATTCTATTGATAATTTGCTTCGATAATTTTACTACCGTCATGCACGAAATTACCCAATGCTAATGTGACATGTTGAAATGTATGCGGTAAAATTTCTTAAAAAAAAGTCTTGGTCGGTATACTGTTTAACAAAATATGCAGATTGCTTTCACACAGCCATTTTTGTTCGAAGTCGAAGAAATGTGATGAATGATGTCAGATGCAATTTATAGTCTGGGTATTAAAGAAGAATATATGCACATTGATTCTATAGAAGTAGAGGATTATAGGTACTTCATCATATTGTCCTATTCTTACAGTTCAGAAATTTGCCATTTGAGGTCAGATCGAAAAGACTAGCAACTATGCTAATACTCTGGACAAATCTGGATGGGTAGGATACGAAATTAAAATATCAATAACGCCTCAAATCGTGAAAAACAATGACGACCAAGTGCTTTGATAGCTTTTAGATTAAAGTCGTTAAAATAAGTAATTAAAATTGCGTGAAAGATAGCTTAACATCTCTGACACTAGTTTTATTTTACCTAGATATTTGATCACGTGTTCTGGAAGAGAAAGAAGTGAACTGACGAAGAAATGACTAGCATATAAAAGTTACTGTGACCTTAATCTTAATTCGGTTCAAATAAACAAACACCACTTGGCACCTCTTTCGATCTGTCGCCAATAAATCATATCCTTAATCCTATTTATTTCTTACAAAGCTATAAGATATTATGTATTTTTTTAAAGATAATATTGCGTTTTGGGTTTCGGTCATCTCGTGAGATTAGTTGGACCGGTTTTAGTCAGTAGTAATATGATTTGTTTTCTCAACATTGCTTCTTTACTATGTATTTAAAATCAATAAATGTTAGCATTAACTAACACGAATAAAAATAGTATTCCGTAATATGTATTAAAATAATCGAAGGTAAAATAAAACGGTTTAGTTAGTTAAAATAACACGGTTACAATTTATTTATTTAAATTTTGTACAATTTTTTTTTTATACTAAATCGAAATACGCGCGAATCTTGAATATCGAATGCATTGTGAAAAAGAAATAAAACTATATTTAGGCGCCAGGTTTTAGTTCATAATAATATTAACTACTTACGATGTCATAATTTGATAAAGGGAGATAATACTAATTTGAATAGTCTTCAACTGAATCTCATTTATTTGTTGTATATTTTTTTTATTTAAAAAGTAGTATTGGTATCTTCAACTTGCCTGGGTGATTCAATGTCGGGCACTTGGAGAAAGTTGCTGCTCTTTTGTCGGGCTGGCGTGGGCGACAACAGCGTAGGCGCTGGTCGTGCTAGTAACTCCGCCACTGGTACTTGTGGGGATCCGAACCCTGTCTGGATGCCGTACAGCATCTCTTGGAACACCCTGAAATCATACACATTTGTAAATTTGTTAAAATGTTAACGTGGGTGAGCTATCCTTCTACTAATAAAATACATACATACATAACATCACAGTTGCAGAGCAGAGTCAAAGGAGCAGCAGGCCCCCTTAACCACATTCAGCCAAAAAAAAAACTGGGCTGCGTTAGATAGAAAATTGTAAAAATGTAGTGACAAGTGGCTAGCTTGTCGCCTACACAATTACACACCCAAAACCCGATATAGCATTACTTAGTCGCCTTTTACGACATGCTAGACAAAAAAACAGTTTTACGAATTGTTATAGATGGCACTCATTACTGAGTGCCATCTATAACAATTCGCCCCTCCCTGCCCCCCCCCCCCCAGCTAAGCCACTGTGTACTGTTTACCTATAGAAAAGAATGATAATATGCGTGGTAACAAATATTTCCAAACTTAATCATACCTGCTCCTAACTCCTAATATTGCTCTGACGCCAATAAACTTGGTCTTCTGCTTGGACTGGCCCACGAGGAACACAACATCGAACAGTTGCGCGTTCTGGGCGATGTTAAGTTCGTTGTTGAGGAAGACGCGGGTGAAGTCTTTGGCGAGCTGGTCGTAGTCCTCGAACTGGTCTCGGACCGAGTCAAGGAGCGGCGACGAGGGCCGCATGTGGCCTATCGGACGCCATGAACCTGTAATTTTAAATCAAATAATTTTTTTATTGAGTAGATAATTAAACATCATTGTTGTTTAATTTTGTTAAGACTTGTATCTACGTTAACATATGGATGCATTTGTTCGTATTTGCAGGAATTTAATATTAGTTACCTATGTTTTAAGCCTGCAGAAACAAATAATTTTAAACTTGGCTGTATACATTAGTATAAAAAAAACTTACATATTTTTGAGTACATCATTAAGAGATTTTTTTACAACTTGGTTTAGAATGACACATGGAGATTAGCGTCTCTTTTTGAGTAAGAAAGTAATATTCATTTTATATACTAAATGTATTTACTTTTGTGTACATACTTAATTGCTTGATCAAGCATTGCAATCTCTATTAGGGATTGAAATTCAGCGGCGTAGAACCAATGCATGTCGCCGGATCCAGCACAGCGAAAACTGTGTTGAGCCTGGCTGGGTTGCTCCAGGATCCAGCATTGCAATCCCTTTTTTTTGTTGACCCAAGGGAATGCGATACGCGTCGTCCCGCTGCAACCGGGACTAAGATGATAGGAGGACCCTGCTCCGCCCAAGGTAGTAGCGGGCGGGGTATACCGACTAAACCCCTTTGATGTACCGTTCACGCCTTTATATAAGATGTCCACGGGATCGCGCATCGGTAAACCGCCGTAAACAGCATTTCCTAGTAAAAAGTTAATTGCTCACCCCTTCGGTAAGGCTTCGGTATTTGTCCAGTTTCAGCATGGTTCTGTAGATTGGCGACGATGTCTTCTAGCATTTGGCTTCGGGTTCTCTCTTGCATTCTTGCAAATTTCGGTGCTGAGTATGATGCTCTCTCACCATTAACTATTTTAGTAAGCAGCCACTCCCTGCGTAGATAAGTTAGTAAAAATGTTACTAGGCACGTATAATGCGAATAGTAACAGGCCATTTAGTGAAAGTCTACATATAGTAACAGGTATTCCACTTCAATAAACATTCTGCTTATCATAAGTTCTGAGGCATTTTTTTATGAAATATATAATTAATTTTACAATTATTTTCTATGTGACCCGGTAATACAATCCTTTAGGCTTTTCGCTGAACGCAAGAGGCGCATGTTCGATCCCCAAACAGGCTTGTTGAAATGCATCAGCATTTATAATATCCGAAATTCCGATTTCAATAACACCCGTAGGTACTTAGTTTATTTTATTACTCGGGAATTAGATCAGTATGTGGTGTTGTTAAATATTTATTTATTTACACATAGTTTTTCGAAACCGTCACCCTATTAAATGTCATGACCCAACTAATAGTTTGCGTTACGGCCAATTTCCCCATTTAACTTCGAGTTCTACCTGTTAGCAACTTCAAATCCCGGTGCACTACTTGCAATCTAAGTTTCTACATTATAAAGTTCACCAGTTGACGCCTAGTCACCCTGAATGCAGGCTAGTCATGCATCTTGTTTGCGGAATTAGACCGCTAGGTTGAAAGGGCAGCTAAGATCCTGCATTTACCAGACATTAGTAATTGAAGCTTAACCTCAGGTCTATGTGCCAAAGCATATTCCAATGTAACATACATACACACATATCTACATAGCATCGCACCCATAATCCCCGAAGGGGTAGGCAGGGCCAAAGGGGCTAAATAAAACTGGGCTGGATTAGATGGAAAATTGTGAAAAAGTAGTGACAAGTAGTTAGATTGTCGCCTACACAATCACCCATCCAAACACCATATACAATTAGTCGCCTTTTACGACATGCTAGGCAAGAAACACAGTTGGCACATTCTTTTTAAGTCCTAGACCAACATGGGACAATGGGATGGGTTCGATGAAAACAACATTCCAATGTTTGTAAATGAAAATTTGTTTATCTAAGATATTGGCAACAGTAAGTTAATAGGAATGGTGAGACCATTCACGAGTAGGTAATTCCCAGACATAATGCAATTTAAAGAACACTCTATTAAAGACTTTACATCATTCATAAATTTCACATATTTGCACATTTTGTTTTTTAATTCATTTAAAAACAATTATGAGTCAGTTTGTTAAGTATGCAAAGCAGTAACGTCACAACTCAGTACAGTTTTATACAAATTATAAATAGACAGCTCCTAAAAGTAATGTCAAATGATTGGTGGTGCCATCTACCCTATTGTATTAAACGATGTAGGAATCACAAATTTCAAATTGATATTAAAATTAAAAATAATAAATAACATTTTATTGAAGCGTTGCAATCACGATCCAATCTGTCCAGTTCCAGACGGCAGTTGATTCAATGTAAAATCAAGGTTGTAATGTAGAATCAACGCCTGAGATCGAGCTTTGAGCATTTCGACTAAGAACGTGACACAGAATTAACGATATGACGCGTATAAATCATCTGTAACTGATCAAGTATCTGTCTTAATAATATATGTAAAAAAAAATTGTTACCTGAACATGGGTCCTTTGTCAAAGACGCTCTGCTCCCACAGATAGGGCTTGTAGGCACCAACTTCGTCTCTGGTGACCACAGACACTTCATACCTCGTCGGCCGCCTCTTGATCTTTGCTGATACTCGCACTGGAATTGTTTTAACTGTTGTTACGTTAAAACTTCCTTAACAATGTGATGAAAATAACTATTAGAGAAATATAAGAACCTTTTATTGATTGACATTGTAAACTCCGAAAAAAAGATAATTGCACGATTTATATACTGATTACTAGCTGCGCCCGCAGTTTCACCGCGTTTATGGTTAATGTTATAGAGCCTATAGCCTTCCTCGATAAATGGGCTATCTAACACTGAAAGATTTTTTCAAATCGGACCAGTAGTTCCTGAAATTAGCGCGTTCAGGCAAACAAACAAACTAAACTGTTATGAATCTTTGGTGCGTTTACTGTATTCTAAAATTCCTTCTGTGATTTTAAATTTCGCAATCTTATTAGGGTAGAACTTCATATTGTTAAAATAATTAATATGTACCATATGGAAAATATCTTCTCTGCACTCAAAATTTCGAGTTTGATGTCGATGACGGATTCTTAGTCTTATAATTCTACGATAGATAAACAATTTTCTAAATATACAACTAATGGATGATTCAACTTGCTTCTCACCTAAAATGAATGTATGCAAGAAGTGGCTCTTGATGCAAGCAGGGGAAAATGCGGTATTGTCCGCCTCTAGAAAGACAACACACACGATGTCGTTGCCAATGTGCCGCTTCCTCTGCAGCTTTTGAGGGTCGTGCCTCTCGTACGGCAGCAGGGTCGACACGTGGAACATGATCTCGATACCTCGCCAGTTCGTGTACACCGAGTACAAGCCGGTTAGGTCGTGGACGGTGTCCAGACCGCCTTTGTATTTGTCGAAACCTGTGGAATTGCAATTGAAAGACTCCAATAAGGTGAAGTTATAAAAAATATACAAACCAGAAAGGGCCCTTATCGGGGCAGTAGATCAGTGGTAATTTAGGTTTATATAACATTTATTTATTTGTAAATTTTATGTATAGTTAAATTATATTGGTCTCATAGCATCATAGATATTTGTACATTAAATAAATTTTGCTAATTCACACACCGATTTCCAAGCTTCTAACTAAGCATTAATGCTATGCTATGGTGCTATGATTACAAGGTAACCGGACATCAATACAAGTAGCCATGTTCATCACACGAAAATTTGTTCCTAGCGGGATTCAAACCCTTGGTTTCATATCCGGCTCGATTGTCACAACTTGCAGGAGCCGGTAATATATTCGTTAAATTACCACAAAGCTTTAATGATATATCCATTTAATGGTTATAATGTTTGCTATTTAATAAAACCCATAATGGAGTATTTAATTCTACATTACGAAGGGTTGATTGAAAAAGTTTATATTCATTTTCGGTGCTGAAAAATAGCTCATTGAAAAACGAACCGATCCGAATAAACGGGAAACGTAACCAAAATAATATTTGTAGATTCAGAGAGACAGAGATAATATTGAAATTGGTCAGTTCATCAGCTTGTGAAATGGAAAAGCAATTGAACTCACGTTAAATCAGTCGCGTTTAATTTAATTAAGTTATTCGGAATGTTCATTTATGTTGACGTAAGCATTAAAGGATTTGTGCGGCAATAAACTTCATTAAGGCTGTTGGGAATAAAAATAAGCGTTGGAGACGCCTACAAAAGGCTGAAGAGTGACTGATTGCATTTGCTAGATCAATCCTTCTTGCGAGCTCTGGCTTTTGGTTTTTGTTGTTATTTATTTTCTGTAAGTATTTGTGAGTGAGAGTAATAAAGCAATAGTGTTTTACAAAATTGAGTTTGACCTGCAACTTCACTATAAATTTTTTAATTAGTGTTACATGTCGATCTTCACTGACTTTAATTTACATTTCATAATCCATTTTTGGCGGACTGTGGCCTGGTTATATTATTTCATTAATTGTCTTAAGGTTTTTACCTTTAGTATTATTATTAGTGGATATTGCACTAGATTCTCATATGTAGCTTACCTTTCAGTCGAAACTTCTCTCCCAAAACCTGAAGGAATTCATCGAACATAGGCGAGTTCTCATTATTGTCCAGAATCTCTTCTTCCGTGTATTGGTTCTCCTTGACGTATATCACTCCTACTTTCAGCTCCGATTTTATGAATACCTGAAATGAAAATATTCCTAGCATGAATTTGATCTTATCGATAGTGATTCCTTTGATGATAAGTTTTGTTGCTCGCTCTGATTGAAACAACTTCAAGACTATGTAATGTAAACCTCGCTTATAATGATCGTTATACTCGTTTTAAAGCAAATTTAAAGGCTGTGTAGACAGCAACGTTGTGAGCTACTACCACTATTATAAATATACTTTCGTTGATAAATGTAATGTGATATTTGTAAATTGTTTTTTTTTCTAAACTGTACATACATAGTAGCTCTAGTTACGAAATATATTTATTACCGGTAACTATATTTTGCAAGATCCGTAAATGTTGTCAGTTTTTATGACATTTCGTATCGCTGTGTTATTTCGCCTAGCTTTGTTGTGTTTTGTTTACATTCAACTACGCAGTATTGACTAGCAACATTTCATTGACGCAACATTTCTAGAGCGACCCATATAAAAATCTCAAGCGAATAATCCAAGTTAAATTTTCTGACGGTAACTAAATAACGAAAAGTCTTGGGCATATTCGAGAGTATTGGTACTCTCCCGCCCTTGCAGCTCGAATTTCACAAAACGACTGTTTACCCTCCCTGGGAGGGTTGAAAGCATCCTCGGGATACTCAAATTACCAGGTTCAGTTCTAAGCAATATCGTTATGCGTTATAGCCATACGCATTTTGTTTGGACAGGCTTTTTGGAGGAGTGATAAAATTAAAAGTTAATTATAATCGTCGGTGGAAGGCGTTTTAATTAAACTCGTTCGTAACAAAATATAATTGACTCGTGCTATGCAGCTTGCTAGTGAACATTGTGTACTCTTGTAATTAAGGCTAACAATAGAGGTTGAACCTGATGAAAAGCAGCTTTAGCCCTTTAGGTCATTAGTGACATGTCGTCGATGTGGGTCCTTAGGGAATTCGTGTATTCGATTTTAGATTGGACCAATATAATAATACAGCTAATTCAGATGGAATCAGACTACCCTAATTATAAGTGCGTAGGAAAACTCTCGTGAGCACACATATTGATAATAAGAAAAGCAACCAAATCTTCTTCATTCTAGCTTAGATCATATATTAGAGCCGTTTTAACAACTATCCTAGATTAAGAGAGTCTGGTTATTACATTGAACTGTACCCAAAGGTTAACAAGTTCCGAACCTTGTTAGCCTTAGATAGGGGAACTGGACAAATTGGATCGTGTTACCCATCCTTAGATATATGAATGTAAACTAAAATGTATTGCAAGTGATGACACAAATTACATACGAAAAACAAGGAATACTTAAGCATTTCCATTTCATTTATATATGGTACTTTAATTTTTTTTCTATTATTAATTGATTTAAATTAACGAATTTTACTATTTGATTTTTTTTTTACATATATACATACATAACATCACGCCCATAATCCCCGAAGGGGTAGGCAGAGTCAAAGGGGCCGCATGCCCCTTCAACCACATTCAGCCGAAAATAAAGTCGGGCTGGGATAGATGGAAAATTGTGAAAAAGCGGCTAACCTGTCGCCTACACAATCACACACCCAAAACCCGATATACCATTAGTCGCCTTTTACGACATGTTAGGCAAGAACCACAGTTGGCATATTCTTTTTAAGTCCCAGACCAACATGGGACAGTGAGCTGGGTTGGATGGAAAGCTTTGAAAAGGAGTGACAAGTGGCTAGCTCGTCGCCTCAGTCACATACCCAAAAGCATATTCTTTTTTATTTTTTTTTATTTTACTGTAGTTGCTACACGTTTAAGTATCTACCTCCAACCGTATACAATGACCTTATACAGTTCATCCTGATCATCGAGTGTGGATATACACTTCATATTTCAATATGTGGATGCAATTCTCCTTTTGAACTATTACTAGTAGGTAGGTTTACATTTCTGTTTCCCGTTTGGATTGATTTCTGTTCTTTACTGAAAGTCATTGTCATGTTTTGGTTAAAGACAAATCTTGATCAAAACCCGATCGAGTTTTATTATTATTTGGAAACTTATATCCATTTTAATTTTAATATAGATAAGAATAACGTAGAGATGCCTAATCAACAAAACAAAGATTAGTATTCAGGAATATGAATACGTTCGGCCAACAAGCCATGTTGATTCAGACACCTAAGTAAACACCTGTCTTAAAAACTCGCCCTAATAAGCAATTTGCGTATATTTCCGGATACATCAGCTTGTAATTTATCAGCGAATTCCTATTGGGAACCAATCTCTCTCCCCATGGCTTCATAAGTAGGTGGGGAGTAAGCCACTGCTTGGGGACACTCACTCATTATCTTTTCCATCTTGAAACTACGCAAACCCTCTGATGTAATGTCCACTTTGCTGATGAACCAACGTTATTGATTACGCTCGTATACAATACAAATATACAAATACAAATATTTTTATTCAGTATCAGGATTGTTACAATTCTGCGGTACGATTGAGGATTTCTGTTAAGTAAATAAATACTTGTGTTAGAAGATCCTCGCTCTCCATTACAGTATATACTTAAAAAAAAAATAATGATACATAATATTATGTTATATTTTTAAACAAAATTTGCTAATGACACTAACAATGAATCAACAAAAATAAGTGCAAACTTAAGTTACTACAATTAAATATGTGTGTGTGTGTGTGTGTGTGTGTGTGTGTGTGTGTGTGGGTGCGTGTGTGTGTGTGTGTGTGTGTGTGTGTGTGTGTGTGTGTGTGTGTGCGTGTGTGTGTGTGTGTGTGTGTGTGTGTGTGTGTGTGAGTGTGTGTGTGTATGCATGTTTGCATTTTGTTTGCATTTAATACACCTGTTTTAGATATTTAAGATTTTATTTATTATTTTGAAGAATTAAATGTTTTTGTATAATTTTAGTAAACTATAACAATAGTAATAATAGGTTATATTATTTTATCAAAGTTTGTTTTGTTCTATAAATGCCTCAGTTTCACCATAGCTCCATGTTTTTAGCATTTCTGTAAGACTTTTTTTGCAAGTGTAGCTATTTCTTGTATGGATGTTCATAATTTTATTTATCTTATTATATATCTTTGCAGATCGTGCCTTAAACTGTCTCTCAGCATATGTGGTTCTATATCTAGGGGTTGGAACCACGTTGTAATTTCTCCTTCTGAATAATGTAGTACAATCATAAGGCAAAGTTCTGTGAACGTTTAAGAATATGCTAAGAATATAGAGCTGCCGAACCGTTAACGTATCACTTGTTTTGTATAGATCGGCTGTCGGAAATCTGTAGGTTTTAAAATTCATCACCTTTAGTAATGCTCTTTGCGCTCTTTCTAGTTCAAGGAACCTTACCCTACTGGCACCACCCCAGACAGGAATACAATATACAAGGATAGATTGAGCCAATGCGACGTATAATTGTTTTAATAGCTTTTGATCGGCAATATGTCGGAGCTTTTTAAAAATCCATATAAGTTTTCTTGTTCTCCCCATCATAAGCTCAATCTGGGCATGCCAAGACAGCCTCTGGTCAATCGCAATTCCCAAATATTTTGTTTCAGTAACTTTGTTTATGTTATTACACGAGCAAGACAAATTTCGAATGGAACAATTATGAATATAAATTTTAAAAGAGTTTTCGGGTTGAGTTGAATTATAATTTGTGAAAGCTATAAAGTTTGTTTTCTCTGTATTTAAGGTCAGAAGATTAGCTTTTAACCAAGTAGCTACCTCAGCAAGCCCAATTTCTGCAGCACGACGTACAGAATCCCATGTATTGCCAACAAAGACAATAGAAGTATCGTCTGCGTATGAAAACACACGTCCTGCATTGATATTCATGTTACAAAGACTGTTGATGTATATCAAAAACAAAGTAGGTCCCAGAACACTACCCTGTGGGACACCATACGCCACATTGTTTTCATCACTAATGTACCGCCCTATTTTTACCTGTTGTGTGCGCTCGTTGAGGTAGTCTGCAAACAGGGACAGAGCGGTTCCTCTAATGCCAATGTCCTCCAACCTTTTTACAAGAATGGGTACCGATACAGTATCGAAGGCTTTTTTAATGTCTAAAAAAACCCCGATACATTTCCGTCCTCTGTCTACATTTTCCACAATATGTGAGGTTAATGCTTTAACTGCGTCCAAAGTCGAAAGATTTTGTCGAAAACCGTACTGATGTTTTGATAGAAAGTCAATTTTATTTAAATATTTTATCAATCTATTGTTTACTAATTTCTCTACAATTTTTGATATTGCTGTCAAGACTGATATTGGCCTATAGTTCGATACATCACTTTTGTCACCATTCTTATATACGGGCGTAATTATTGCCTTCTTTAATGCAGCTGGAAAAACACCATGTTCAAAACATAAATTAGCTAGATGTGAGATCACTGGAACCACCAGTCCATTCGCCAGCTTCAAGAACCGAGTGGACACATTGTCCCAGCCCGGTGCGCTGTCAGATTTTAGGGTCATGAGAATCTTGTATACCTCTATAGGATCAGTATCCAGAAATACAAACGAATTGACTGGTGAGCTGCGGGACTGATTCCAATAATTAGGCTGTTGTAAAGAAGATACCGCTGGAATTTGTTCAGCCAAAGTCCTGCCAACGTTTGAAAAGAAAACATTTGCGTGATCCACGGATGATTGCGGGGTATCTTTTGCATGCAGCAACTCTAGGTTACTACTTTTGTTTCTGTTACGGCTAGTTATATTATTTATTGTTTGCCACAAAGTTCTTGGATTCTTTTTATTTTTTGCTAGGAGTTCCCTTTCATACTGTATCTTTAATTTTCTAATAAGGTTAACACAAAAATTACGGTACCTTCTGTATGCGATTTTTAAAATGTCGTTAAACGGGTCAGCTTTTAGCTTTCGCTGCATGTCGTTTCTATTTCGGATGCACTTTAAAATACCAGGTGTAATCCATGGCTTAATCAAACGATCCCTAGATGATACACGTTTAGTGACAGTGTTATCAAGAAGACTCTGCTGTATCTTAGTTATTAATTCATTAGTAAGCGTTACAGGGTTATTATAAAAAAGAAGAAGGTCCAGTTTACTTTCTTTTAGACACAGTAAGGCTTTTTCATAGTTTGTGACTGTCCTATATTCCGTTGTATGTTGCCTACAAGTAATTTTACTGTTTAATTTTAAAAATATCATTCTATGGTCAGTTATAGTAGTGTCAAATACAATGATAGATGCCGAAAACACACTGCTATCAAGTTTTAATATGAAATGATCTAAACAACTCTGTTCTCTTGTGGGTAGAACGTGACCAGGAAGGAGACCGTGCATCGCAAGCATATTCAGATATGATAGCCTATTTGTACGCTCCCGTTTGTCTTTATCCTTTTTTTCAGTAATGTTGATATTTATATTTATGTCGCCGGTAATGATAATATTTGTCTGGTTTTTTATAGTGTCTATAAGAGCACTCAAAGAATTTATAAATCTGTCGGCATCCGTATTCGATGGCGAGCGATAGATACAAAGGATTGTATAATGGGGTAGAGTTACCTGTAAGCAAGACGCATCCGCTAATTGAATTTCCCTGACACTACTTGTATGGCAGCTTTTAAGATAAACGACTACTCCATCACATTGGTTAAGATGATTCGTAGTTATATACGACGTGTAGTTGGTCAAATGAGGAACTGGCTTATCTTTGTCAAGCCTACATTCGCTTAACGCTAATAAATCGGTCTCAAAGTTAAAGTTAGACAAGGATACACACAGACTATCAAAGTTTTTATATATACTTCGAATGTTTTGTGCAATTATAGTGAAGTCTGTGGGTTTAACGTAGTTCCGTATTTTTGAAATATTTTGAATTTGGTCTATTTTTGATTGTGCAATTTGAATTTCGTCTATTACTTCTACTTGTTTAACAGAACTATCCATAATTAATGTTATGATAAGAGCGGAGTATTATTTCAACATTGATCATATCGGCATATAAAAACATATTATTTATTTTGAACGCTTTAGGACTCTCTATGGTGATGTACTTTGAAAGTATTTTTGTAGTATGTATGTATATTATATTTATGTGTGCGCAATGTGTCTGAAAATCTATAAAGTATGTGTGTGTGTAATTGTGTAATTTCATGCTTTTGTGTTGGTATAGTATACAATTAATTTTGCACTTTTTGAATAAAATCAAAGTAATGGAAGGAGTGATACAACTATTTAAAATCATCATAAACTCAAATGCTACCAGATCTAGTCATGCTGACATTAAATTGTGGACCTGAGATTCGTTTCTGATTAAAATAATCGGCGAGTTTTCGTCTTTCCGAAGGTACACTCGACCAAAAGCAGTCCAGCAGAATTTGTACCCTTTCGATTTTGCAAGGTCACGGGCAACGAAGTGTAGTCTGGCACCCTTGGCTGTTAACTGTTCTGTGATAAATACAGCTGTATCTTCGCTTTTGGTTGCACCCAAATGTTTTGCACATAGTTTCTCTTTATGCCTAATGTTAAAGATTTTGCATGCCTTCAGAATGTCTGTTTTCTGGATAGTGGAAGACAGTTCAACTACTATAGGAGAATTAGTATTAGAGCCTTTTTTTCCTTGCACACGATAAATGTCCTTAATATCTTCTTTCTTTGCTTCACAGTTGACGGTTTTAGACAAGCATAGTACCATTCTTATCAGATCTTCTTTTGATTCTTTGGGAACCTTTGGCATATTTTTAATTTCAATATTAGTCTTACGACTGTTACGCTGTAAGTCTTCAATCTTATCTTCGAGTATTACGATATATTCTTTGTCTTTCTTTGACTGAATTTCTAATTGTTCTAGCTTTTTCCTTAGGTCTTCATTCTGTGCTGTAAGGAAAGCAAGACAGGTTTCTATGTTGTTGTTTGTTTCTTTGATTTCTAGCTGAGTTGTGGTTATTTTTTTCAATTCATCTTTTTGTGCTGACATTAGGGATGTTATAGTGTTTTTAATTTCTGTTTTAAAATCCTGTAGTTCAACCTCAAATCCCTGGTCTCTTGTTCTTTTCTGACGCTGGCTAGCAAACGTGGACGACGTAAGGTCGCATGTTTCCACCTTATCTACATTTGAGTCCGAGACGCTATGAGATTTGTTTAATAATGGGGAGCGTTGTGTTTTAGGCATTTCAAAATCTGTGGTCACAGTATTAGGTTTTACCACGTAGTGATTTGACCTGCAGCGCCGTAGCGTTTCGTAGCGTATGAGTCCGTCGTAGCACAGCACACGGTCGTAGCAAGTCTCTCGTCCGATACAGGTTGCAAATTTCGTCGCGGCGCCTCAGCGAATCGCTGGCTCAGTGGCTACACACGCAGGTCGGCACGCAGAAAACACGCGGAGCGCCGGTTCAAGTCCGATGAGGCCAACAAAAAGAATCGGCTTACCCAATCTCAGCAGTCCGCGGCTATTGGGGCTCCAAATACTCGGGGCGCAGCACCAGCACAACTCGGAGGCTCCGGGCACGGATTTAAATTTTAAATAATATAATTCAAGAGCGCAGCAACACGTCCGCACGGTATGACAGCGAGAGGCAAGAGGATTTATTATGTGTTAAATGTAAAGTTTTATTGTTTCCTACTGCTTTATATCAAACTAAGTACTTACCATTTGGATATAATTTCTGAAATAGCTTCTAGGTAACCCAGCTCATGAGCTGAGTTAGACTGGAAATATATTAATGTTTATGATCATCATTAACGGCAAGTAAGTTTTTCTTGTTGTTAATTAAATTTAATATGCAGTATCTATACATAAAGTATGGCAATACATATGGCGGTGATTTTGGTTTTTCTGTTTTCTAAATTGCACCTTACCTGACCTACTTAAGATTATTAGACTTCTTTAAAATATCACATCATCAAAGAAATTACAAAGTCAAAGAAAAAAGTCAAAATATTCTCTTTTTATATAGATTTCAAAGAAACACTTATAAATCGTCAAAAACAGTTAAAGAGATATGATTCAGAAATACACATTACATTATAGGAGGATAATTCCAACTTACCTTTTTACAGTTACTTTTACTCTGGTGTTGTTCTTCCTTACAAAGATTTGTACCCTCAGGTTTAATAAAGTAGATGTCAGCAGAATTTATTCTCTAACAGAAAAGTTTGAGGCCCACGGATGTTACAAGGTATTCGGTTGCTTAAATTATATACGAATGCGAATAATAATATTATCTTAGTACCTAAGTATCCAGTAATTTTTTTACTTCTACCTGTTGACACGGTATCTTGTCCGATAGCAGAATAATATTTGTTAATTATGAATTGCTTTGCATATATTCCAAAAAAGATTTTGAGGCTTTCAAAAATTCCGACGCCTAGGACATAACGCCTTACGTTCCCCTTCGATTGCTACTGATTGTGTCCTGACTTTAAACGGTCAAATTAATACTTCATCAAGTCTCAGACGGTCGCTTTGTACCGGCATCTATTGAAATCCGATTTCACAGCGTCAAACGTCAAACAAAATTGGAACGACACGGGAATCCACTCCGATTTGCCCGAATTTAGACGAAGAGCTATTTCAGACTTGTCTACCTACATATGTTAACATTCCGCTATCGCCGTCTGGATAGAAAGAAAATATTGAAATTTATGGCACCTGAATTTCACTTTGGAAGGTCACCGATCCATTGTCTCACGTGGAACATTCATTCGGATTATGGATATGAAGGTAATCTAAGTGTCAACGGCAAAAAGAATGTATCTTCGACATTTTTGGTCCGGACGTTTTAAGCATCATGCATGAACCTATTTTGCACGAAACATATTTTGTACACCTACATACATACAATATAGTTACAACATCAAATAAATGAGATCCCTAATCATATTTTTTGACCTTTTTGTTATGACCGGCGCCTCATGGCCTACGACTGCTAAACCTAAGTCCCACCGAATATTTTATGGCCAACTGCCGACCGAACATCAGATTATGTAACAACCTTATATGGCGAATGAGTCCCGATCTAATACGATATAAGTACCTATTTGGTGTAGGCGAGACGTACCGAGATTTGTAGGAACCTATTCTATTTGTGAGGAGTTTAGTCGAGTAACATCCGGCTTCTCAACTAAGAATCTTGAATCTTTGAGAACGTCTTAATAATATGATTAAGTATTGCAAAACGTCTAACGAATCTTCACAATTTTGAGTTGTCAATTAAGAAACTTGCTTTTCAGCGATTCAAAGATTCACTGTCCTGTCCAGCGATAGACAGCACAGTTTTGTAGGGTTACTTGAAGGATCTTTTTTATTGTAAAGATGTTATAAAAATGGTCATTGGCTCAGAAAATGAGGGTAAGAAGGGATGACAAAATGTGCAGTGCATGCAAATTTTTCCTAACACTTAGATGCAATGTGCAATGTCTTAAATCAAAAGGAATTTTCTTGATCAGTATAGTTAATAAGTTACTAATTGATTTCGAGATTTCAGTTAAATTGTTGTATTTTAGAATGATATCGCCCATGTTGCCACTTTAAATACCTATGTGATCGATACATAAAACGATCGATCATCAACAATTCTTACTAGACTAGGCTAGTAGTTCCATCTAGTAGTGATATCATATTTAGAAGATTCTTACTGTCAATGATGACAATTATATGAAAGATGTGGGCCGAGACTAGGTCTGATAAAGAGATAAAATACAAAACATATTACTGGGTCAGTCTGAGTATATAGAGGTAGGTATAGTAGTTTATGTCCTCTTTATTAGGTAGGAGGGCCGTAAACCGGGTCCACGCAGCGGGAACGTTCTTGCACAACTATTGCTGTTTTGTTTAGCAACAAAGTTAGCCTAGCCCATTCTTGCCTAAATTGGGGACCAGAAAAAGTTCCTGTTTGTTTTATGTAACCTGTTTTAGGGGACCTCGTCTTGTGTTACTTTATCGCCATTGTTGCGGGTCGTCGAAGGTTCTAATTTCGTTGAGAGCGTTACATAACTATTGCTTCCTATGAAATTATACGCACGTTTTTCCTAAGTATTTTTAGGTGTTTGAATGTAGCTTACATAAACTTAGACTTTATTACAATTGTAGACCTTGGTTTTAATAGTAAAGATCCGGAATAATTCAGAAACATAACCATTTTTTTAAATTTGTTTTTTTATAACTGCCCTGAGATTTTTGATACTGATTTTTTTTTCTCCATCTTCGACACACTGTCTATACAAATAGAATTACATAAGTTTGTTAAGTTAAATAATACATATAACCGTTAGATCGATTTGGCACTAGTCATTAGACCGATAATGGTTTTTAAGAAAAAGGAAGATGTTTTAAAGTTATGAGATTTTAAACTTTTGCACTGCATTTTATAATTCGTTGACTAATATAGACTTCTATTATTATTATAGACTCTTATAGTCCGCTTGTGACTGAGGCTCTTGCATCTGACCGCAAAGTCCAGATGAAAGTACTTATGTACTGCATAATATATATCGCGTTCAACCCCGGTACTGTTCTCAATTGTAAATTTACCCGAAAAAAAAATAAAAGTCGGAAAAGTCAGACTGACAACTGAAATGGTAGCTCTACTTTTTCGAGGTCACCTTTGCGGCGACGCTTCCACTGCTTCGATTGGATTAAGGCATTAGAATGCGACACTAGCCGTTCCTGTCACTAATGGGATTGGGTATTTTCTTAGCGTTTTTCGCTAGATTCCGTGATTTTGTTACAAAGGAACGTACGTACGTTTCAGTACGAAGTTAAGCTCTCTAAGTAATTCGAGTTCTTAACACTTCTCTTGATTTACAGTTGTACAAATATACAGATTAGGGATTAGTGTTCTACAAGATTTCCTTTGGACACGACTTTTTATATGGGTGATAAATTGACCAAGCTTACTTAATTAAGATCGATATTTTAAGACTTTAACATGTTTTTCAGTCAACCTGCATTGTTGTTGCTTGAACTGTATAATATGGAAATCTTCAAATACATGGAAAGTGGAATGTCACTCTTGGCAAATTCGTAAACCAAGATATGACAGTGGCGTATCGTGGGGGCAATGGGGCGGTCCGCCCCGGGCGGCAAATTTGAAATACCTGTTCAAATTTTATAGATTTATTTAGGAAATAATATTAATATTCCCCCTCGGGGCGGAAAAATTGAGATCCACCCCGGGCGACAGGAACCCAAGCTACGCCACTGAGACATATCTCATATGTTTCTCAAATATACCATAGTATATTTTATTTATAGTCAATATTTATTAAAATAATCAATCCATCACCAAACCCCAACGCATAATCGTCCCATTGTACAAATTAAAGAAGATACTAAAGCTTTATTCTCGATTAGACATTTACATACTGAGATATGTTTTTTATACTCCAACTAACAGGCAATATGTTAGCCTATAAAAATATGTTTTATACACCATCCTGTATGCATCGCCTACACCCAATAAAGCGACCCTTTTCGGTCTGCCATTACGACTAAGTTTCGTCATGTGTAATCTAAATTCTAACCAAGTTCTCATAATGCGATGGCGGTTGCTATAATAATCGTACCATTAATATCTTCTTCACCCTTACGTGTTCACTTCTTTTTTACTACGATATTGCCGTCAATTTTTTTCAACTTTTACATGTTTTAGGTATAGGTTTAAAAAACGTCTTTATAGTACCTATATTAGTGGGAAAATACGGATCTTTTTAACGATAACGAATTACAAACATCAGACAACGGTGGTAAAGGCATTATACAAAATCAATTATTCCTTTGAAGGTATTATGAAGAAGGTAGGTTAACCCATTTCAAAGTCATGTTCAAATTGAGATCTTTATGGTCTTTAGTAGATTGTATAAATTTATGTGATGATTCTCTTACTTTTATCTCAATCTACGTGTCTTTAAACAGAAATAAGTTTCTTTGAGAAGAAATGTGGTTTTATGTACGTATTAATTGGAAGTACTTGGTGTCTGCAGCATAGGATCGGGATAAAAATCTTGAACGAATATATAATAGAAATCAGCTATTGTGGAGTAGAGTGTAGAGTCCTTCTATTCGTATTTTGTGTCAGTAGATTGATATTAATCAGACTCATTAGTGGCAGTTGGAGGTATATAATAGAATAGATAAACTTTATTCGACACACATAAATACAAGCAACAAGAAAAAGTCAGAAACATAGAAATACAACAAATATTGTATTTCTACAACAAATGTGTTCTAAAACATGCGCCCGCTCAGCTCAGTTGTGAGCTACCTGATGGTTTAGTCGTCAGGCAGACCATCTTTTTTTTTTCGCCTCGGGGGAGTGAAGTGGTTATGTGGGACTCCCAGGGGCCTCTGCAACAGGAATGGAAAGTGTATCCTAAAACAGCTGAATCCGAGCTGACTTAGCTGTGAGCTAATTCTGAGGATCTACTTACGCGCTTCTATCTATGATGTTGGCCTGCCTATGCCTTAATTTGGTCTGTGTATACATTTTTTGAGATTACACGTCCGAAATAGCAAGTCTCTGTCTGAGAACAAAATTAGCGCTCCTGATTAGGCCAGGGTCCGGCACATGCAAAGTTAATCGGGTTACATCCACAAGTCCCCGTCTACCGGCACCTGAATTATATAAGAGATACCGGCGTAATTATTTACCGGTCCTTTTTGTGTACGAAAACGTTTGCCAGTCCGTTTATTAATTTTGAACTGTTGATACTGTTGAGGAGTAGGGTATATTGTTACTGTTCCTTTGAAATTCCAGGAAGGAGAGTAATTAATTGCAACGGAACACTACCAGTACGGCGAGCCACTTCATCATTGAAACTATTTATAGATTTAGAAACTGAGTCACGAGTAGGTATTGTAGAAACACGCCATTTGAGAACTAGTATAGTTTTTTGATCTCAAATGGCCAGTCATTATTTTAAATTAAAAATATAAAACAAAGAATCACACTTAAACGTGCTCATATTGAAAAATATACATTATAAGTTTGTGTCATACTCTTTCTTAGGTTTTGCATGTTTGTTTGCTTACGTTGTCATTTAGTCAGCAATGTTCTTCAAATACGAGAATTGAGAACATGCCAAATTCACCTATTTAATAAATTGCAATCAGCTATTGTGGAGCAGTAGCTATTTATTTCAACGCAATTTGTGAGCAATTAATGATAATAAAATACTCTTACGCATACTCTTATTACTCTTATTGCATAAGTATGCAAATTTTACAATCCATTAACGTTTTATGAGCAAATATGAATGTTTTATGTTAAACAAGCCGACGTAACACCAAATGCCATTTGACATCAAACGCCGTGACGCCGTATTGTGATCAGAAATATCCTGCCTACGTAAATAACAACAAACGTAATATCCGAGATACGTGCTTTTAAATACATTTATCTGTCTGGCGTGCGTTTAAAACAATTTTAACTTCCATTCCATTTCCACGGATTAATTCGCGTGTGTGTGAGCAGAGCCCACTCACGGCTGTATTCATGAAATCCGACATTTCGCTGAATTCTAAATGCAAAGGATGGACAGGGCCGCTCTCAACTCAACAAAGTTCCGACTTACATCGTAGCTTATAAACGTACCTCTGACGGGGACGCCTAATGAAAATTGGCAGCTCACTGGATCGAACAAACTTGGCCGCTTTCACTACGACGGAAACTGAGTCGTATGGTGTTGCCGTAGTGGCGGGGTATTGCATTTGCGGGGCTAATTTTATAGGCGCTGAGCGAAGGAAATGTATTCCGAGTTTGGAGCGGGCTTATAAATGTCGACTGAACGTTTCGTTGTGTTGATAATTTAACCGTAGGCAGTGGGAATGGCAAAGAATGATAAGAAAATATTAATGGAGAACGTTTAGTATAAATATTTATTGTTTATGGTCGGTTTTATATATTTGTAATGTACCTACCTTTTAGGACGACCTGCGTCAAATTTGGTTTATTACATTTCTGTAAAGCGTGAGACCCGCGGTGTCTATGTCGTTTCCCGAAATAAAGAAATATCTTTATCCTTCCTTGAGCTTCAAATATTTCATAGACCAAAATATCTAATAAAAATCAAATAAATTGAGGTTAAAAAACGTTACAGAGTTAATTTTCGCGTTATCAATAAGGCAAGCTGAAAGATTTATATGTTATTTAGCTATTATACCCCAACACGGAACTGAAGACCTGGTGAGTAGCAGGGCTAACTCAAGACAGATAGATTGTTAGATCACCTGGCAGGTAGAAAGTCCCACCAAAACGATCTGTCTTTTTTAGAATCCTATTTTTTTCCTGGACAAAATTCGCTCCACTTACCTAATCCAAATATTTATCATTATGAGATATTATTGTCTATGAAGGAATTAATTTTAACAATTTTTCCTTACATAAATTGTATGTGATAGGTAAGTGTTTATAGGTTCGTACCTACCTACAAATTAAACATAAACATATGTAGTTGAAATATTTTAGAAGTTAATGTGTTTTCATTAGTTAAGTGTTAATAATAAATACAGGAAACCAACAGATTTAACTTGCATTTGCATTGGCTCTTTTGTTTCTTTTTATTTAGGTAAGTAGATTTCTTTATAATTTACGAAAGTCGGCATAGAGTAATTATATTTTATTCAAATTAAACCGAGATAGCACATAAGTTAAAAAGTTAATATAAAGCGAAATGGATATTATCTCATTAGAGAGGCAAGGATAAATTGGCCGCGATCTCTCGCGCGGGGTTTTCCGGTGTTGCCTCAGCCAATTTGGGAAAAATCGTTTTGTAATATGATTGGTTTTTCGGAATTGGTTGAACACTTTAATCGCTGGGTTATTAACAATATTGATGCGAGTTAGGAGATGTATTAGGTTTGGAAATTGCAATCAATGATTGATCTTATAATTAAGTTTACATAGAAAACATACATCCATACATACGAGTACATAACATCTCGCTAATAATCCCCGAAGGGTACGCAGAGTAAAAGCGGACTCTGCCTATTATATTTATTCAGCCAAAAACAAAACTGGAAAATTGTGAAAAAGTAGTGACAAGTGGCTAGCTTGTCGTCTACACAATCACATAACCAAAACCCGATATACCATTAGTCGCCTTTTGCGTCATGCTAGGCAAGAAACATATAAAACGATGGTACATAGAAAACGATGGCTGAATAAATTAAAAAAAAACCCTGTTTGCCGAGCGGTCTGATAAGTTTATGGTCTTCGTAGGTTGAATGTCTCCAAAAAAATGTTGTTTAAGAGAAGACAAGAGATGTTGTATGAGATTCTGAACGTACCGAGTTTGACTCCTGCCTTATAAAATTACTGTATTGGCCCGTGTCTGGTATTTCTTTGTAAGTCGATGTATAAAAAAAAGTTTGGCGCACTTATTTATTAAAAATTTCAACTCAACATTTTAATACGTCTCCCGAGCGTAAAAGCAAGTTTCGTACAGGGTCGACTAACTTGTCATTAGTCCATTACCGTGATTACTCACTAGCAACTGAGACGAAGGGGGATAGGGGGGTGAGCCCGCGCCTACAAACGGGCCTCATCAATGTTTCACCTCCGTAAGCGGCGGCATCGTTTATTCGTAATTGGGAACTGAAAAAACAATCACAGAGTCGGTAAAAGGTTTTACTGCTAATTTACCTGCGATGCTAAGTTCGCTTCGCAGAATGCCGAATGAGAGTCGGCAAGTTTCCGTTTCTTTCGGCCCCGTTTGTTTTATTGTCGTACTTCGGTTTGGGCTGAATTGTTAAGTTTTCAACACGTACGGAAGATCGGTTCGTTATAGGAACTCCTGTGTTTTATTGACTCAATTTTATTGTTATTGATATTGTTCAAGGAAGTTGTTTGTGAGGTATTTCCAAGCCTTCTTCTTGGGTAAGTTCCTTTCCTAGCCGTTATTCTCATTGATTCCGATAAATCGATTTAGCGAGTTAAATAAATATATTTGCTACGTAGGTATTTGCAGGGCCGGATTTAAATTTGTGCCGCCCTGGGGCACTGAAGAAAATGCCGCCCTATGACTTAAATTTTATTTTAATAGTTTTGATATCTTATTTCTTAAAAATTAGAATAACTAATTAATTGCAGGAAATTTATTATGTATTATGTTTAATTTATCAATCCAAACTTATCAATTCCAGAAAATAAAAATATCAACCTTTATTATTTCAAACCTTTATGGAAATAAATTAATTAAGCTATTTGAATAGTTTTCACTTAAATTTCCTATATTATAGTATACACAATTTTTATTTAGTACATAATGCATAAATTATATTCCTTGAAAGATAAAATGTTTATTTAAAAGAATTAGTTAATTATATATTGTAAAGAAACTTTTTTCTCAGTTTCCAAATTTTGCCGCCCTAGAAAATTTGCCGCCCTGGGCACTAGCCCCGACTGCCCCTAGTGTAAATTCACCACTGGGTATTTGTAATTTCATTAAGTAAGAATCCGTAAAATCGTTCTAATTTATTTTGCTGCATTATCAGAAATTAAGTACATTAGCATAAACATAGTCATAAAGCCTTCACATCATATGTCGCCTATTGCCTGCTGACTTAGATATTTAATACTAGTTGTAGCACGCGGCTTCGCTCGCCCACTCCCTTTTCGTCCTATGTCACCTGGTAATGCGATACATTTCTGTGGTAAACAGTAGCTTAAAATACTATCCGACTCCTATGCAAATATTACATTGATCTCATGTTTCGTATCTTAATTACATCGTGAAATAAAAACAAACCTTTGCATGTATAAAATTAGTAACGAAATTCGGGTTTTCAATGGCTCTCTCTCTCTTTCTCTCTCAACCTCTTGCCTCTCTCTCTATCTTTCTACATATCTATCCCTCTCTTAAGATCTTACCTGATCTAACTTGAGCAACTCCTCTGGCGTGTCCGGGAGCTGGCCCAGCATTAGCGGCGGGTTGATGTTGACTTCCTTGCCCAGGGAGCGTACCACCTCCTCCCTGTTGTAGCGGTCAGCGAACACGCAGGATGCCGGGATCAGCCCGTGTACGGTGTAGCTGATGGCGCGGACCAGGATTCTGCGAAGAGATTAACAGATTACCACCTGGTTTCTTAGGTTTTTTCATTTTCATTTCAGAACTTAGGGCTACGGCGGCCAATATCAAAGAAGATTGTAGCCTACTGTGCAGAAAACATTATAGAGATAGATCAGGCGTAGGACCGGCCTAACGTTCTTTCAGAGAAGCGGGGTTGATACACCGACAAATTTCTAACTCCGGGTCGGTACCACGGACTAGTAAAAAAAGAAGGACTCCGCGCCACTAACTAGACGTTGAAGCTCCTCAGGTGCTCCACCTTGACACGCAACTTACGTCACACATTGACATAATAAGTGCTCCAAATGACAGATATCCGATATCTGGTATCCATAAGTATCTCACTCACACATGCATAAACGTGGCTTCACGCTATAGTATGACAGAGTGGAGTCCTTCTTTTTTATAAGTCCGTGGTCTGTACTAAATAATTTTAGGTAAATGCGTTTAACAAAACCTCAAAAATCTGCCATAGTCAAATGCTTGGTAGTGGAACGAGTCTCAGAGATTTTTTTGCCGCTTTAGGCGAGATCTCTTATAGAATATTAAAACTTGCGATTTGTTTCAAAGGCAGGATTTTCAGAGGTAGCTCAACGAGGAGAGAAAAGACACGCGCCTCATATGCGAGATGTATCGGTTCAAATCCTCCAGAGCGCGTTCCTTTGGATATTCTAGTACGGAGTATACCTCTAGCTCGGAGGGTAAACATCTAGATAACTATGAATGTGTAACCAGAATATAATCTTTGAATCTGGTTTTCTTGCCTTACAAAGGTGGAGGTTTTAGATGCCTTAACCAAGGCCTCTGGTACAGGCTCTACTATAAATATCAGATGATAATTATTGAAGAGCCTGAATAGCAACTAATATTCTGTCTAATACGTCCCAATTTTACGTTACCTACTCAAAATTGAGACAGTTCACATTTCACTATGCGAGTTCTATTCGAGTTGAGGCTACGATTACTGCTAGATGAATAGTTTATCAGGCTACCACTTCGACTAGGTTTATTAACTGACATCTGCTCATACATCAAGTAGATATTAGCCTAGATTGATTTTCCAACCTTTCCTAGTACTCAATTTATATGTATATAAAACGTATTTTGCAAATAAGTATGTGTAGTTATAACCGCGCCTGGTTGTATTGTATTCGAAGCTTTTAAACGTTTATTTCAACAAAAAAAACAAATATATATCGACTAAGCTGTGCGTCCAATTTTGAACAAACATTGACAGGTACCTATTATCTTTATAGCAAGTGATATCGCAATAATTTATCAAAGCCAAATGCTTTCCACTGTGATGAATTATGGTGATGTGACATGATGTCATAGAATGACAACATTACTCATGTTTCATCTGTACCGTTAGTTATGGAAACGTATATGCGTTTGACGAATCATACACACTCCGTAAATTGAGAAGTCTATCCTTCTTTCCTTGACTTATGGTGATTGATGTACTACGGTATGGAAGACAATGAAAATGGATTTGCAAAAATGTATTATTCATGAAGCTTTCATTTGAGGTTGCGTTGATATAGACGATAGGTTAAATCTGTAATTAAAATGAGGCTAATCAAAATAATATTCAACTGAAACGAGTTTTCGTTTACATTTACTTTAGAACAACGAGTTGTTTAAACGTTTCTGGGTGAAAGGGTCCGTTCGTACAATGGCAAGCTTGGAATGTCAACAAATAGACGAGGGTTAAAGAAATTTCACTGACCCAAGCGTTATTCGGTGAAATTGGACTAAAATTGTATGAAACTGTGGCGACGAAGCAGTAATCATTAGTTGAGTAGATAATTGACTTCTGATAATGGAGTTGGTGAAAATTTAACTAGAAACGAATAGTTTTGAATGGGACTGATTCCGGTCCCTGCTGTCATAAAAGCCATTGTTTTGAATTCCCGAAATCACTATTAAAGCGAGTAAGAATAGAAGTAACCTACTTACTAGAAAAGGTATTTTGATTATGTGGATGTGTTTCTTTCATAAGGAAAGCGTTGTACCAATCGTGATACCAATTGTTTGATGAAAATTGTGATAAATCGTTACTTTATAAATTACTAGCTGTACCCGCATTTTTGGTTAATACACTATAGCCTATAGCCTTCTTCAATAAATGCGCTAACTAACACTAAAATAATTTTTCAAATCGCATCAATAGTTCTTAAGATTAGCGCGTACAAGCAAACAAACAAACTCTTCATTTTTATAATCTTAATATATATAAATTACGCGTCACGTTTGTCCGCGATGAACTCCGAAACTACTTAACTTTTAATCAAATTTGCACACCGTGTGCAGTTTGATCCAACTTGAAAGATAGGATAGCTTACATCTCAATTTATTTAACCCGATTATGTGTCGTTGACTGTTAGGCAGAACGAAGTTCGACGGGTCAGATAGTATTAGTATAGATTTATGTAGGTACGAGTATCACATTGTAGGCGATATAATGATGTGTATCTCGAGATATTTTTAGTAACAAAACAGGTCACTCAAAACTCCTTCAGTTATACAAGTTCAATTTTAATTTATACAAAAACCGAGACACAATTTTCATTTATTGAATCAGTCTAAAACTTGGGACTTGCGATGCCCATGCGCCATACAGTTTTAGTGGGGTGTTATAGACCCTAAGGTTTTGCATAAATATTTGTTTAAAATATAACATCGTATAAAAACTGTTCTGTAACAATTCTGTTCAAACAGTTTTAAACCCATTATAAAAATCTCGATTTGATGCAACGACGTATAAGCCAAAATATCTTATGGCTAAAGTTATAAGATCTTCGAGGTAATTAAGCGAGATAATGTGACGACACAAATACAATTTTCCGTAACACCAGCAAGAATCTTGAATATTCTTTACATTGTATGCAAAGACTACTAAAGACGATATGCTATGAAGATACCGTAACAAAGCCTTTATTTGAGTTCCCTATTCCAAAAATTTAAACATCCGACTTTTTAATTAAATTCTTCTCTTGTCTCAGCGTTTCAGTTTTCCTATGACAGAAAATAATGAAAATACCGTTTGGTATTGAAGGTGGAACGCCGCGGAATCTTCTTGAGAGCTATTTCCATGTAAAAGGGCACATTTTTGTGGCGTGTCTTGATTTTACATGACGTCATAACCCCCTTTATCGGTTCGGCGCTTTCCGACGAACGTAATTATAAACGACAGATATTTTTTTTTGTTGCGTGTAAGAGGGGTGTGCAACGTCGGGTGGTTTAGGGGAAGCATTTTTGTTGCCTATCTTTGATTGTTAGTGGCGTCGAGGTTACAGAAGAGGGGACGAAATACCCGATAAGAAGTAATATTTCAGATTGTGCCTTAACTAGTGTTGTGTGTTCTTTTTTGGTTTGATTACCTGTGTCAATGATAAATGTTTATATTACGTGTTAGCGTGCTGTTAAGAAGGAAAGTAATTAGTTGTTGGTGATAAACAGTAAGTTCTTACCTAAAAACTACAAAGACCGTAGCATTTTGTATTTATAAGTAATAATTAGGTATGTATTGCAATGCCATAACAAAATGAGCAAAAATATAAACTAATTTTCTAACTTCACGCCAATTCCCTCGCGGTGTATGAAAAATATAAGTAAACAATAACTTTAATTGTCAATAATGTTTAGGACTGTTATCTGTAGTAATTAAAACAAGCTTTTTCTATCTACAGTAGTATCTGATCTTCCTTACAATAGCTATATCACGTTATATTTACTTTGCGATGTATGAATACTGGTTCAAAAACTATTATTCTATTTAGTCCGTCAGTTAGATTATACAAAAATACAAGACACATATTTTTTGCTTTATCAAGATAACATACAAATAACATATTACAAAATACAAAGAGCATCCTTTGATGATCTTTGTCTTTTGTAACGTCGTTGTTGCGACGTCACTTGTAAGTAAAAATTGTACCTACGTGTGACGTCACGCGCAACTTTAATCCGCTGTATCTTCGCCAGTGTTTGTTTGACAAATAAATGAAAAAAATCATATTAAATATTTTTTTATAATCTAACTGACATAATAAATAGAATTTTTTAGTCCACTCCCCTATTGTTTGGTCCTTGAGCGGAATCAAAGTACTTGGTACGGAATCGAGACTTCCCTTATACAAATTTCACAGGCGAGTTGAAATCCAACGGAATGTGTGCGACGTTACATTATTTATTCATTATCTTTAATGTGAAGGAACTGGCGAGGGCGTTTTATAAGCTACATTAATATAAAACACGTTTTCTTCGCACGTAGCCTCGCGAGGTGCGTAAAAGATTTGGGGTGAGGTTCAGAAGGTTGCCACGGAATCTTGTGGATTTTGTTTTGGTTGTTGGGTTTGCTTATACGAATTTTGTAGTTAAAGGTTTTTTTACGGTTACGGAGATGACGTGTGGTTAGCGAAGCTACTTTTTATACTTTAATTGAATAAAATACATAAATACCATAAAGATTCACAAAGTGTTGTTTTATGGAGAAAAAATTAAATAAATCAATAATAAATTCTCCAGACTGACACACCAATTCCCTAGTTCCAAACTAAGCTTATGCTTGTACTATGGATACTAGGTTAACGGATGTTAGGCTGTTTATATAGGTATTTAAGTATGTCTTTAAATACCTATATAAACAGCAATGACTCGAGTACAAATGATCATGTTCATCACACGAAACATTTGCCCCTAGCGGGATTCGAACCCGCGACCCTTGGTTTCTGGGCTAGGGTCTCTGACCACTCGACTAACAGGCCAGTAAAATTTTTTGCGTTGTATTTATTTCGAAAAATGGAAATTGTAGCAGTAAGTTTTCTCAACTTGAACTATTTCATAAAACAAATTGTAATAATATTATAACTTCAATGGTGTACTGTTCGATTTAATGTATGCGTATTTATCTACATATGCATATGTCGTGATTGGCATAAAATTTGACCTTGAAACTAGGCATAGGTATTTGGTATACAATTGGGAAAGGGGTACATAGTTGAAGCTCACACGTAAAGAAACTCACATGTTTTTATTGAAACCAACTATCAGGTCACACGATTTACCAAAAGACTTCGAAAGCCACGAACTAAATCCAAAGCATTTGTCAATAAATATTATCCAGCAACTACCTCTCCATATTTTATTGAATTCGATAACTCACATGCAGCCGACTCTGGAGTTCCTAACGTTTGAACTTTCCAGAAATTCTCCGTAACGGTCCCTGCGAAACGGATTTACGGGAAGTGGGGGACAAGGGGACAATAATAGGGGTCCCTTGCAGAGATATATTTCTTGTTAATTTAGATGGAACCGCAGCGGAGCAAGGCGTGTTCCGAAGTTTAATGAGTGAGAGTGTTGTGAGGATGGCAAACGTTTGACTGGTGTGTACTACTGGCAGATACCAGCTGTAAAGCTTTGTAACGTAGACCTAAATGTAGAGACGTGGGAAGCAGTGTGTGTCGAAAGAAAATTTACTCGATACAAAAAATAACAATTTTTGTATAGAGTTAGTATTTTTAAAGGAATAAATAAATAAATATCAGACTACATCACATACATCGATCTGACTCCGAGGTAAGTAGCTTAAGCACTTATATAACGGTTATCAGAAATAACAATGGTATTACAAATGTACACTTAAATATTGGATATTAACACCCAGACACAGAACAAACACAAGTTCATTCACACAAGACAAAATCAATTCATCACACGAATGTTTGTCCTTGGTGGGGATTGAACCCACAACTCTGGGCGCATGGGTCAGGGTAACTACCGAATGCGCCATTGAGCTAGTCAAAGACTAGCTAGTCTAGAGCTAGTCCTAGAAATACTTCTCACATGTTTCAATGTTTATGGTAGTTCCAGTGGCCAGCTTTGTTGCTTTGTGTAGGACTGAAGTAGACCTAATTGTAGTGTCGTAAGGAAATTTACTCAATACAAAATATCTATTTTTGTATCGAGTTGGTTTTCTTTCGATATCGATTCTTCTTTTTTGGTCCTGTTGTTGTTGTTGTTAGTACTCTTAATGGATGTTTACCACACCGAATATATTAATTTATATAATAAGTACGATTACCTTTTATTTGATTAATATTTATAGTAATGTTCTCCTAACCGATATTGGTCACGGCGGTCAATCTCAACGAGTATTAGCCAACTGCGTAGAAGATATTATAGTGCACAAGTGTGTGCGCAAACACAGGTGCACTCTCTATTCTTTTACTCTCATAGTCCGGTGAGACGGCAATCCAACATGACCGGAGAGGCCAGGCGCAGGACCAACGGCTTAACGTGCTTTCCGAGGCACGGGGGTGCTTAAACCACCAACTTCCTGACTCCGGGCTGTTACTGAGTAATTTCAATATTGAAATACCCAGCCACAAAATGTTGACCTGACCCGGGAACTCTTGGTCCGTAGGCGGCGCATGCTACCACTAAACCAACGAGGCAGTTCAAGTAAGGGGTTAATTAAAGTTATGTTTGAATCTTGTTAATATAATCAGATTGTGTAACAGACATATTTAATGCTGATTTTCACTTGTTGTTTATGGAAATAGAATCAACAGAGGTACCGCACGCATGCCTCAATAAGGCTGGATGTAGAACTGTTTATTTTAGGAATGGAATGAATCTTTGATTTGAAATTAAAAAGTACTTTTGTACACTAAAAATAATTTCAGAGCGGAATTTTTTTAATAATATTGATTGATGAAAAAGTTCAGCCATTAAATTTTGATTGGAAGCGTTATAATGATATTTTTACACCATTGGGGGTCATGTGCCAAGGGCGTGCTCGTCGCGACTCCTGCCAGTCCGATCTCTCGGATTGCAACCTTGGACCGATCTAATTCCGCAGAGCGGGGTAGGGCGTTCCCCCGATGCGACGCGCACCGACGAGCCCTCGTCGGTGCGAAAAGTGGCGAGTGCGGCGAAGGGGGCCGCCACCCTTCACGCCACGCCGAACACTGCGGAACGAGGAGAACAGAGTGCCGTATAGGCACGTGGAATGTAAGAGGTGGAATGAAAGATAAGATGTATGAGATGATTGACGTAATGAATGAGAGACGCCTGGATGTTCTGTGCTTGACAGAGACTAAGCGGAAGGGCAGCGATGCAGATGAGCTTCCCGGTGGTATGATGGCTCTGTGGTCTGGTGTGGAACAGAATTGTCATGCCAGCGGTGGAGTTGGAGTAGTGCTTTCCTCTCGTTTAGTCTCTGGTGTGAAAGACTATAGATTAGTTGGCCCGAGACTCCTCTGGGTTCGTATTAAACTGGGTATTACTCGAGTCTTTCTTGTTGCAGGCTATGCGCCAGTAAGCTCAGCCAGTCCCCAAGAACTAGAGGAGTTCTGGGAGTCTGTTAGAGAAATTCTGGACCTGACTGAAGGAAATGAGAGGATAATTATGTATGGAGATTTGAATGGTTGGGTTGGCACCAAGCGATCTGACTATGAAGCAGTCCTTGGCCCATATGGAGACAAGAGAGTGAATGATGCTGGTAAGCAAATCTTGGAAGTATGTTTGGAACGGAACCTCCTTGTGGCAAACACTATTTTCCGTCATAAGGATATTCACACGTATACTTGGAGAGGGAATGACCAAAAAAGTGTGATTGATTTGATTTTAGTCGATAGCCGCCTCCGCAATAGTATATTGGATACAAGAGCCTACAGAGACCCTACTCTTGAAACAGACCACTACCTGGTAGTATGCCGGTTTGCTGGGCTTTTCAAGAAGTGGAGGCACTGGCGAGTGCGCACTCCATGCGGAGGCACTGAAAGGATAAGGAATGAAAAACTGGAAGATGAAAGTGTAAGGAGTGTGTATGTAGGCTTAGTCAATGAAAGACTTGCGAATGCGAGTCTTTCTGACTTAGATGTTGACGATTGCTGGAACATTTTGAAAGAGAGCATGGTGGACAGTGCAAAAGAGGCATGTGGATGCGCAAAGAGACGTAGAACAAACAAACAAAGTTTAGTTAGTTAGTTTACACTATACTGATCAATATATTTCTGCCATAGCGTGTCTCTATAAAGGCAATGTTTCTGCTAATAGGGTTCAAGTCCTACAGCTCATTAAGTGAAAGGACATTTTCGAGTCGCTAAGCCCAGTGAGTAAACAAATAAATGGTTACGTTTGTTGGGGAATCTTGACCACATAACTGAGCGAGGTGTAATTAGACTAAATGTGTGATATCCCCAAAACGATTACATAGCCCTTCTCCCTTCACGGTTAGGGTGTTATCTGTAGTTGCCTGCTTATTATTTTAATGGGCAGTTATTCGTTCATTTTGCCTTATTTTCTTTTACTATAATTTTAATTATACTCTAACTTTAGTGTTACCGTGTTGGCCTGGGACTTTAAAAAATTTACTTATTGTATTCCTTGCCTAGCATGTCGTAAAATGCAACTATTGGTTATTTTATGTCTGACTAAATGTACTTGTTGAATGTAGCACAGTTAGTGACTTTTTTGATTTTAACTTTTCTAAAGTTGGTTTATCAAATAATAAGATTTTCAACCGAAATGGGATTGCTAGTCCCCATTTAAGTTAAGTAACAATAAAATTAAACTTTGATGTCGTTTACTTAGCAGGTTAGATTTATTCGGCAATCAAAGGATTACGTGCTTCAAATAGCAAAGCTGTAATTTAATTTGAATCAAACGAAAGAAAGTCAATAAGGTTTTTAATTAAAATACCTCTGATAGTCTGACTGCTCTCTGCAAAGCAAGCCGGACAGGGGAAAATAAAAATTAAGATACAGTCCAGTGCTGTCCAATAGATTAAATTATATTTATAAAAAAAATATATAATTTACGAAAGTAAAATTGACACACTGTCTGTCTACCCGAGACACAAAACGACAAATTAAAAAAATACCTTTATTTTAAAACTGATTGTAGTTTTTATTAAGTGTTAAGATGATCGTCCAAATTTTTATTTAAAACTAGCTGACCCGGCGAACTCTGTTCCGCCTTAGAGCCAATAAAAAATAAACAGATTTTGGATGTTATTAAGTAATTTTTTTTATTAGGAAATAGAAATTAAAAAAAATAATTTAGGGATAAAAATGTTAGACTCCTGGTTCTAAGCTACCACTCCACAAATTTTCAACTAAATCGGTTCAGCCGTTCTTGAGTTATAAATAGTGTAACTAACACGACTTTCTTCTATATATATAAGATAGATGTAAACAAATACTCAAGGATTGAAAAAAGAAAAAACACATACCTAGTCAAAACGAAATATATTTTGTTTTGCCTAAATCAAAATTTGTTGATCGATGATGATCTTTAGATTCTGCCTTCTCTATTCAGTGATGGAGGGCGTGATGGTATGTATAAGAATTAGAAACTGGACCGAAATGGAAAATGATAATAGTCCCTGATAGAGATTTCGTGCGGCGACTAATTCAGGATGTATTTAAGTTCTTATTTCCAGGTGAAGTAAATAAAAGTTCTACATTTTTTCTGTACTACATAAATCTGTTTGGTAATAAAAGGGTGACTCGCCATCGAGATTATTGCGTGTCGCCGCGTGGTAGCCCCGGGCCATCGGCTGGTCGAAGATTAGTGGAGGATTCGACGATTGATCCCGTCCCGTTCATTCGCCAACTTCTTCATAACTTACGGGCCAATTGGATTCCGTTATTGAATGTCTTTGGCAAATGAGTTCTGCTATATTAAAAGTATGAAAGATTCTAGCGTGAAATCAGCAGTTATTTAGTATGCAGTCGCAGGATGTAGGGTCAATTCTAATTCCACGGAACAAATATTAAGTGGAAGTACCAAGCGAAGCCACGATCCTGCGTTGTAACGCAAGACTATGCGTAGACTGCTCTTTAATGTACACCTTATTTCTATTGATGCAAGGGTTATAAATTGCTCTAGAAAAATACGACGCTATCTATTGACGAAGAGAAAACAATTCTTAGCATTTGAGCTTGGATTTTCAAGGATCTTAACTACTTTTTAAAGGTACCTACATGTCCAGAAACTGAAGCTGATAAATCAAGCCTGTCATTCATTATGATGTATATGCTGTACTACTGTAAAGTTTAGACAAATATTCCTGTAACTTTTAGTCACATGAGAGGACGTAAACATCCTCGTACCTATTCTCATAAACTTTCCCATTTATAATTTTACTTGTACCTAGAGTATTAATGACGATTTTAACGATAATGGCATCTTATTAGGTAGTTTTATTTACCCTTATAACCTTCAGGCGTTCATGGCCTCAAACAGAATGACTCATAAATACATCGTGATAAAAAAATCTCTTATTTCATTAGCAAGACTTGCTTTAATACATCAGAGCATAAGTTTGAATAATAAACAGCAAGCTATTCTCTGCGAGAGCAAAAGAGATGTCTTTTTTACGAGGCAAAATCTGAATTGTACCTCGCTCCCGTGATAACGCTTTTGAAAAAGGGAGGAATGCTGTTGTAAATCTTTTAGATACGAGTACCTACGAGAACTCGAGGGTCGTGAGCGCGTTGCTCCTAAGGAAACTTCACGTTAAAGTGCTCACTTTATATTTATGAATATTTTATTCAGTATTATTTGTTCGTGAAACTTTATTAAATTAATTTGTTAGCGTAAATTTTCCTGTTTATTAACAATTATGACGGTTGGACGGTTGCGGTGGCGTGAAGGGAAATTTGAAAGATTTTTAAGCATGGTGCCTTAGTAAATCGGGCAATCGATTGTACGTTGGAGATATTAATTAATGAAGCGCCATCTCTTTAATTACAGAAATCTTAGAGGCCTATAATTATCTAGCTTAAAGATGATAACGTGAACACATATGAATTTGCAACACAACGTTGAATATTTAGGCTTTCTGACGAAGTGTATCTAATCTAGATTGGAACTGAAAACTCAAATATATTTTGCAATAATCGACTCTGCTCTGAAATCGCAAAGGTTCTTTGTTTCACCGAACCCAAAAACGATTAACATTCACGAGGGTACAAGACAAACTAGAAAGACAACCCGTAAAACGGATAATCCTAAATTTGATGAAAGCCTTTCGAGGTCTAGCCGTACATTATGCTAATTGAATTCTAGAGTTTACGGGGAGGCCGGCGGTAAACGGTTGAGGTCACACCTTTACCGTCCAGTTAATTATGACCCGGCAAATATTTTACGAAGCCCATTTCGTTTTACAATACCTTGCTGTTTTTAATTAAAATTGCACCCCTTGACTAAAGCGTTGCATAAGCAAGTATGCTTGGATAAGCAAATTACAAAAGGGATGTTAACTGGAAGATACGGGGTTTTTGGTACTACTAACATACTATTTGTTGGGTCTCTTTGTCTAGGGGTGTCCATGGGACTCTATTATTAAGCCTATGCCGACTGTCCTAGTTTTAAAAGACCGCATATTTTAAATGGTCGTACATATGTTGGTGAAAGTCACAAATTATGAGTTAAACTCAAATACATGAGATGTATGTTTTAAAACCGTTTACAAAATATTATACATTTTAATTTCTAAATGTTTAAAATATAGGTAACAATACAATTCAGAAACGATTAAACGATATTCTTTTTGTATAACTGTGTTGATTATAATACAGATGTTGTATCAATTGACCATATACGAAGCTATAGGTTAACGCCGTGTTAAATTAGCTTACTTTCAACCAAGCGTTAGTAAATGCTAATATGTACTGAATAATATGCCACCTTCACTTCACCGCGGCGTTAATTAAACTAAAGTCGACATTCTCAGCTTGTAAATCAATACTATTCCTAGATCAGTAACTAAATTTGACGAGACCGAAGCTTCGACTATTGACTCTGCGGAATGTACTCCCGAATCTCCTCTAGGGAAAACAGTGAGGAATTTAATTGAGGCAATTTAATTAAATGGAATATTAAACGCATGTTATTCCGGCGCACAGCACATCGGCGATAGCAGGCAAAATATGAAATTCCTAAAGGTAAGTCGCTGATACTGAAGGCAATATTTGATTTGGCCGAGACGAGCAAGATTATTTAATCTTTGAGATAATAGACACTGAATGGACAGATTTTCGCTGTTTAAATACTGTGGTCTAGTTAGGCGAATAAACGTTTGACCTCATCGTAGACAGACTAAGCGGATCTTGAATGTAATATGGCGGAATATTCAAGTAATGTCAGTGGAATATTCAAGATTCGACTTCTGTTACGTTCGTCTAAACAAAAAACAACATAAGTTAACGGACCCAACTGGGTACGAAATATGAAACTAAGTAGAATAAGACCTCCACGTGGGTTCGAGAGAAAGTTATTTTTGATGACAAAGAGATTTATCATTATGACGTGAATGGCGATTATTGGTGTTTTATGGTTTATCTATGCGACTAATCTAGTCACATATTTTTTTTACTGAATACGGTTTAAGGACTTTTGTAGCAACTTAGACTCTACCCTTTCGAAATAGCGTGTGTGGTGGTATGATGATGATGAAAGAACATAACATACCTGAACTGATCCCTGGCGTTTAGCGTCTCCTGCTTAATAGACAGGATCACTGGTCCCAGGTCCTCGTCATTAGTGAAGTAGTTCCAATGCTCCGTCCCGTAGAAGTACTTCTCATACGTCTCCTGTTCCACGGAGGTGAGCTCGAAGCCACCTGATCTCTCCCACTGCTCTTCAATCGCAGTCTTCTTCTTCGGAGTGCTTCCACCGTTATCGCTGCTGTCTTCAGCTGCCTCGTCCAAAGATCCTGACCTCCTGTGTCGATCTGTTGACAAAAACGCAGACATTAAACAGAACTCTTTCTTGAATGGATAGAATGAGCTAATGAACTACTACCTATATTATGTAATGACTATATATATACTATAGATAATCACAATAGATTCAAAACTTCCCCATATTGCTGCCCTGGCAGGGAGACTTAGTTCAGCTGCATATGCAGTGAGAAAAATAAGGAGTCTAACTGATATTGAAACGGCAAGGTTGGTATATTTCAGTTACTTTCACAGTGTGATGTCATATGGTCTGCTGCTGTGGGGATCTGCGGCCGATATTCAAGCCATTTTTATATTGCAGAAAAGAGCCATCAGGGCCATATACGGCCTCAGACCACGTGATTCACTTAGAGAAATATTTAAGGAAATCAATATTTTAACAATAGCCTCGCAGTTCATTCTGGACTGCATCATGTATGTGTACAAAAACATACACATGTTTGTTAAAAAAACAGATACACATACTTTTAACACTAGGAATAAACACAGGCTTGCTGTTCCAAGTTATAGACTTCATAGGAGTGGTAATTCTTTTATTGGTCTAAGTATCAAAATGTTTAATAAGCTGCCACAAAGTCTCACTGATCTACCTGAGCATAAGTTTTAATTATATATTAAAACTTGTTTGATTAAAAAGGGCTACTATAAGGTAGAAGATTATTTAAATGATAAGAATATATGGCCAGTCGCATAATAGGCTGTTCGTCTGCACTGATAGATTTAAATTGACAAAAAAAAATATTGTAACTACATAATAGCTATTAAGTCTTGGCATTTAAAAGAGTAACTATCGAGTTTCTTGCCGGTTTCTTCTCGGTAGAATCTACTGTTTGAACCGGTTTATATTTATATTTATTTTGTTCTGACGATTTATAAGTGCTTTTTGTAAGCCTATATAAATAAAGATCATTTCATTTCATTTCATTTCATTTCTATATACTATGGGCTCTCAAAATAGAATCCAAAGACTGATCAGACTGACAGTTGCTAAAGGAAGAATTGTTAAGCATCTTTTGTCTTGACGAAAACCAAGAATATGAGTTTTTGGGTGGATCGCAGTCCATTCAACTTTAAGAATATGAAATCTAATGCATTCTTCAACTGCCTGAAATTAAAACACCTATTATAATAATGCGAACTGATAATGCCACTATTCTAGGTTAATATGTATTCTAACCAATACATAAGTTCTGTCCTGTTCGAACTTTAACTGAAAATCTCCTTTATTAAGAAAACCCGTTATCAGTAGAACCTCAGATTAGAGCCTTTTGTTCTCTAATCTGAGAGTAGAACATTAATGTGTTTTATGATATTGATGCGAGAAACACCTTTGAGACTAGTTCTCCTCTATTAAATTATATATAGACAAATACTGGATACGATTGGACGTATTAATCGTATTGCTTTCCTCACAGCAATCCTTGTTTTATCCCTCAGCGACGTTAGTACTGATTGGGATTACTGTGTCTCCGTCGGGTCTGAATTAAAAATATTATTATTTGCTCCTAACTCCATCAAATAATAAGCGTTCTGAAATTCTGCTCTCGTCAAGACATCCCACTGTTTTATGGCGATGCCATTCCTTCTTTATTTATAAGATAGGTCGGGTGGCGAAATGTGGTACATGACCTGAATCTAACGTATTTATGAACTTGGATAGATTGGCTGATAAATATAATCAACTTAAATGCCCATACTACATACATACATACATAACATCACGCCCGTAATCCCGAAAGGGTAAGCAGAATTAAAGCGGCAGCAAGCCGTTTTAACCACATTTAGCCAAAAATTAAACTTGGCTGGGTTAGAAAGAAAATTATGAAAATGTCTATACTGTATGCCTACATTTTTTATATAAAAAATGTATGTAAGCATTAAATAACGCACGAATTTAGCCTTGGGTTCGGAATAGGTTCCGTAATCGATAAACCAATCAGTGGCATAAAAAGTTAAGTGGTTCTGATATGCTAACAAACTAGGTAGGTAAAAAGACTGAAGTAAGTCAAGGTAGAATGTGACAGTCATTAATATCTTTGTGAAATCCATTTTCATTGCGGGCGTGCCTAGAATTTTCTTGTCACCAATGGCTGCGTGCCAGCAAGCCGCTATCCCTGTCCTATATGTATTGTCTAGGTCATGATCTTTGTGGTAATGGAGCTTTATTATTGTATTATTTGGTCGTATACTTGATTACTAGAAATAATACTGACGGAACTAAAAGCTATTGTTTCTAGTTATAATGCAACGTGAAAGTTTAAAATCACTTGACAATATTGTATGTTACTAACACTGAATAACGGGTATGCATGATTTAATAATACTTATATTTTTTAATTATTTAATAGGGATGTTGACTGGCTAGTCAATTGAGATACTTTTTAAAAGCTGTCAAAACGAAATCACTTCATAGATTTTGTATGGGCTTGTCAATGTGTAACATCACTAGTTTGTATAGTCAACTGACTTAATATTAAGCAGTTTTTGTAAAATTAAAAATCTTAGACTCAATATGATACAAAATCAATAAAGCTTAACAGGATACTGCGATACTTTCTTTTTCAGAATTGATATTTCAAAATTAAATATAAATCGTGTCAACATCCCAATTAACTCTTCCTACCCCTTCGAGAATTACAGGCGTGATGGTACAATAAACAACAATAAATATTTTTAATTAAACAGGGTTTTATATCCGGAACTAAAGTTGTAATGTATTAAAAATTAACAATGTTTTAATCGTATGAATATAAAACACTCCATAGAATTGGATTTTTATACTAAAAAGGGGTGTTTCGTCGATTCGCCCGACGAGCTGTTCGTCCCACGGTAGGAATCGCACAAGGAGTCGTTGATTCGCACCACGGGGAATATGAATCCGGAAGAACTATTTGTATTTCGTCGATTGGTACCGTAGTGCGAATCACATAAGGACTCTTTTTGGTTTCCCGATTCGAACCAATTACATTTTCATGTTTACTTTACGGTTACACACAGAAGTGCTTACGTTTTCATTTCGATTTATTTATTATTAGTATCCATCAATTCATTATTGGGCCATAGCATGAAAATTTAGTACTTTATTCTACTTCTGAATAAAATACTGAATTAACCGATGCAATATTAAAATTATATTTTTACTTCAACTTTTTAGTTGTACTAATTACCTACTTTAAAAAAACTTTTTTACACCAAAAAATGTGTGTTATCCATGTGGACAAATAGAAAAGATGAAGCTAAAAAATCGTATGTTTTAATAACTATTTTCTACCCGGCTGTACAAAAAATACACAAAACTATTGAATGTTTGATAGCTGTCCGAATCGACGAAACCATAACGAAATATAAATTAGTATTTCCTGATTCATACCTTGGTGCGAATCAACGACTTTAAAAAGGCTCCATAGGTGATTCATACCGTGTGACGAAAAGCTCGTGGGGCGATTCAACGAAAGACTCGAAAAAAGACCCATTTTCTTTTAAGAATTTATCAAAATATTTTTTCTTTTATAGTGCTACTCTAGAGTACGGCAGTCGCTTCCCCACTCTAAAAAATATGAAACGTCACGTTTCAGCGGCTCTACAAATTGTTTGCCACAATTATCACCGGGCCGACAGGGTTGCCGCCAAACCGTTATCCTCAGAGAAAATACAAACAAAATATTCAGCACAATAATATTAGCTCAGAAAACCCTCCAAATTGAATTAAATTCGGTAGCTGAAGGTGAAGTGGAGTATAAAAGACAAGGTAATCCTATAGGCGACGGGAGACAGGTGACGTGCGACTGTTGCCGCTGATAACGGGCCGTCGCGGCGCAACATCGACTATGTCAACGTGTTGTCACACATATTGTTTTATTAAATTACCCGTGTCTGGCAACATTTCTCGCTAAATAGGATATACGTTATTCGATTTTTAATTGATAATCTCGTTTTAGAGTAAAATAATGAACCCAACTAATTTCCTTGATTAGCACGTCCTAAAAGGAGACAACGTATTGAATATTAGGATTGGTAGTCTGTAGGAGACGAGCTAGTCACTTGTGACTATTTTAGCATTTTTTAAGATGCTTAGATAGAACCCAACTCATTTTTGTTTTGGGTGAAAGTACCTTCCTGCTTCTTTGACTCTGTCCACTTTTTTGGGGGTTATGGGCATAATATAGTATGTCGTATTTATTTTAGAGATAGCTGTTTCGTTTTAGCATAGGCTATAATTTTTAAATTATTTACAAAAATATAAGTGTATTCTTGTTTTGCAGACATGTATGTACCCATAGTGTAACCATTATCCAAATTGTTCAGTTTCCCAGGTGGTTGAACGTTGCTTTCCGTAATAAATTCAGCAGGTTGTACCTACGTTTGTATAAAGCAGCAATTAGTACACTAAATATTCCATTGTCATACCAATAACATGAAATATTTGACAGTTACACAACGTGACAGCTATTAATACATCATCTAGCGCCCGGAGGGTTCTATGAGTATTGCAGGAGCATTGTTCGGTTCATTTGTCACGACGTCAAGTGTCGGATTCCGACGCATTCCCGTGTCGGCCGCTTTGTCAACGTACGTCTGTCGGACGTATTTGCAGGTGTCATATTTCAAGGGTTGTCCGTAGAAGGCGAGACGAGCTGTTAGGTGTACCAATTTACACACTCGGTGCTTTTGCATACCATATATGTTAAAGCGAATAGTTCTTCTATGCCTTTATTGCGGTTACATAGACTTTATCGACTATACCGAGTTATCTATAAGTAATTATACCGGGAACGACTTTTCTTAGGGTTCAAACCTTAGGTGTATCAAATTTTATAGCAATCATTAAAGTAGTGTAGACGCAATGCTTAAAATGCGCTCAATCTTAAAACCAGACACTCCTTATTTTAATTGAGAAAGTGTAATTTTATTGTTAGTTCCTTTATAAAAAAATATTAGCGTAAAACAAAATAAGGAAGTTCTAGCGGGATAAATGAGATGATATTTTTATAACTTAACCTCAGAAAGGGAATAAGACAATATTTTGAAATAACTGCTTTTTAAATAAATTGATATTAATGAAGAAGCTCAGGGATTCTGGGCTTTTGATACCTCATACCACAAAGGTTTTAAAATGCCACGCATGAATAAATTAGTTCATCATTTTAAAGACTAATACCAAACTCGTTCTGGACATTTTAGATCGATAATGTTGCCAGCCTAAACTTGCAGAGTCATCATTTCCCGATTCCGTTAAAATAAAATTGCTGTTATCGGCAAACGTAGAGCTTAAATTGGATTCGATTAGAATATGTCTCGCATGCGGAAAAAAATTGGACCAAAACAAAAAGATAACCTCGTAGCTAACTCATCGCGAGTTAATTCATGGACAAGTGTAAAAACACTCTTGCTATGTAATTTACAATATTTTCAATATACACCCCCTACATGGGCGAGGGCCCATGTAATTTTGTCGACTCCCTTCCCATAAAATCGTATGCATAGTACTCATTTTTATGTCATACAATGGAGCAAGGAGGAAAACCCACCTGATGTTATGCAATACCTATATCTTGATAATTGCAATGTAATCCATTCCTTAAGATACCGCATCTGCGCTCGCCGAATATACTATATGATCAGTACTCATATGCGTTACTTTGGTGTCGTTAGCCTATAATTTCCTTAACTAATAATAAAAAATAATAAAATTTATTGTGTAGCCATGATACAGTTTACAGTTTTCGTTGTAGAATACAATATTACATATGAAAGAATTACAAGGCTGTTATAGTTTGCGGCAAAATGAAGTTCCCCTGACTTTCAAGCTAGGATACCCTGTGTTATGAAAGTCACTGATCTCGCGGAGTTAACTATCCTATTATACCGATCTTGTCTTTGATTTTCTAAGTTGCATCATTTATTTACTATAGGTTAATCTACCCTATTTTTTTTTTGTTTTTTTTTTTTTTTTTTTTTTTTTTTTTTTTTTTTTTACTTTAGGAATGCATTTACGCACCGTCCAAGTAAACCTAGGTTCGGCCTACGAGGGATGTGTCGGGCTCAGAGGCCGGGAAAGCACTCTACTACCGACTAAACCTCACGGTGGTCATTCTTCGGGCGTTGGCGCAGATTCCGGGCTCCCCACTCGGGACTCTACGCGAAATCTACGTCTACGCCGCTGCCGATCCATGCGGCCCATCTCGAGGGAGAGGCAACCTCGCCCCCAGAACACCTCGCGGTGCTTATGACGGCACAGACCACAGTGTCACCCCATCCTATTTAACGGACGAGGATCCACGTGTCGTCATCTTCTCTGGGGCTGCTTAACGAAGTGAATGCAGGCCCCCCCGCAAACACCCCACAGCCCCAAAGGCCCTTTTAGTCGCCTCCTACGACAGGCAGGGATACCACAGGAGTATTCGGAGCCCCCCCTGTAGGGCGCTAGGTTAATCTACCCTATGTCTGAACTGATCCAATATTGACTTCCTTTTCTCTTTTACTGGCGGATATATAACAAGAAGTAGGACTTGAGTAAATTTTAACATTGCAATTTTAGCATTGAAATTAGGGTTCCGGACAAAAATAAACCTTTTTGTTATATTTAACATAGACAAAGTCACTGGCATGATGAAGTTATGTGAGTAAAACCATACGCTAATAATATCGATGAACATTATGTTGCTATTATTGCGTGTTTATAGGGAAGCACATCTCGTTACTCGTACATTTACAAGAAACATCTTGAGGTATATCGTAACGTATAGGATATTATAGGATATACGTATTTTGATGAACAATGTTCCGCGAATATTGGGATTTTCGCGAATTTTGCGACAGGGATGAATACAGTATTATGATAGATGAGTGTTAACTATTGTATGTTCCGATACAAAGGACAGATATGTTTTAGTGCCGATATGTATTTGATACTCCTTGTAACATATTAGACAGTTATTTATTATCTCGATAACAAAATAATTATAGAGGGAATATAAACTTGTGTCCTTAACAATATTTGAAATCTGTTTAATTTAACTCTTACTTCATTCTTATTTGAAATGGGACAACATTTCATTTCAATTTCAGTCGTAGAAATATTATGTTACCCAACCTTTATAAGTCTGACAACTAGCATTAAAATAATATTTTACAAAACAGCATTTAATTCTTAATCAGCGCTTCTCACATTTCAGCATAATCCCCACCGTCTTATGCTGTAGCTGAGGAGCTTGTAGATCTAGCGAAATAAGCACTCCGTCCGCCCCTGACTTGACTTTAAATAATGCCCTGTGCTCACTATTCAGCAAGAATGTAAATCAGGGGTCACACGATAGACGGGTCAGTGAACTGAAAAGAGATGAGGGAAAAACAAAAGATGAACGAGGAGATAAACAGGAAAATGCATATGTATCGAGGATCCGTCGGGAATTTGGAGGAGGCATGGTCCTGTTTGAGATGTTTTATTTTAATCTTTTCCAACAATACTTGACAACGGCAATGTTCAAGTCAAATAGTATCAAAAAGACGAAGTGAACTGTAATTATTTGATTTTAATCCTAAAGTTAACTGCAAACTGCTGCAAGCACGAGTAGTACGAGTAAATTACTAGACTTGGTCTGACTGCAAATTCGCAACCGCTGGCTAAAAATCAAGTATTATTGAGTTAAAACGCTAACATATTATAATAAAAAAGAAACAAATATAAAGGTTGAAATTTCAAATGATTTAGTCTAGTCATCATTAGGAACAACTTTCGGTAATTTGAGCTGTTTGGTAATTTTGTGGGTACCTACCTATAGGATATCGGAAATCGGTGAATTGCCGAATGTTAGATAACGAAAGTTGTTTAGTATAGACAGCAGAATAGGGTGCTTAGTCAAATGCGTGTTAGCGATTCAATGACGCACTTCGCTACAGCTCGTATCGGGCCACAGACTTATTTGGGTGGAAAAATCGGAATCTAACTTCGAGTCCCACACTATGAGTTCTTAGTAAACAAGTTTATGGTGCGATACGAGCAGTAGCGAAACGCTCATTTGGCTAAGCACCCAGGTGGGTAAAAGGTAAAAGTATCTGTTGTTGCAGTAATTATAGCTCTATCATACGGCAGTGTTATATAGAAATAAATATAATCTCTTTTTTTGGATTTGTATCATAAATAATGGTATGCAACTAACTCTACAGTCAAAATTGTCTAAAATTAAACAATAAGATATATACATACATACATTACATCACGCCCATAATCCCTGTAGGGGTAGGCATAGTCAAAGGGGCAGCATGCCCCTTCAACCACATTCAGCCAAAAATAAAGTTGGGCTGGGTTAGATGAAAAATTGTGAAAGAGCAGTGACAGGCGTTCCGACTTTTTCGATGAGAGTATTAATCTTGAACACGTATTTAAATATTTACAATAATCAGTTAGTTTTGGAGTCGGTGCCAGCCCGCGTAGTTATATACGGTCGTCATCAATTCGGAATTTTGCAATTTGCTATTTCTTGGTGAAGGGTGGTAAAATAGGTTTTGAACATACAGAATCAATAGTAAGTTAATAGATACTCATATTTTAACTAATTTGTTTCAAATTGTTATTAGTAAGGCAATTCGTTATTAAGTGTCTACTTTTTTTTTAGTTTGTCTGGCACCGTCTCCAAAACTTACTAATTATTGTAAATATTTAAATACGTGTTAAAGATTAATACTTTCATCAACGCAGTCGGAAGAATTTATTTTATACTTTTTTGTGTTAAGACATTTAAAATGCTATTAAGGCAGGTGCTTACTTGTTTTTTTTTCATAAACTTTTTTTGCGGGGTTTTTTGAAGTTGGTTTTTATTTTTGATAAAATTTAACTTATTTGTTACTTTTTAGTGAAATTTATTAATAGGTAGGTAGACCATTAAAACGAGCTGCTTTAATGAGACAGTGCCGGTCTAATGAAACTAAAGACGAAAAGGTATAACGAGCCTTTAATATTTAAAGAACTATTCAAAACTATTCCATCATCAGCTAAGCAATATAAGATGATGAGTACCAGACTTAAATACTGGAATCGTTTTAGAAAAATAAATAAAACACTTAACATGCCGTTACAATTTAAAGGTGGCCCTCGTTTTCATGGAATCCCATCACTAGACCAAAGCTTAGTGAAATTAAGACTATTTCGAGAATAACACTTGATATGACCCTATAATCTACCTGTACCTGTCGAAAATAACTAAAATAGATTGTACGCGCCTATAATACTTGAGGGTTTCCCTCGATTTTCCTAATATTCCTTCATCAGATCCAGATTTGGTGCCAATGTTACTTTTGAATAAAAAAAGAACTCTAAAAATCGTCTTACAATTCTCGAAGATATCAATATTTAAAGAATCATTAACTAATTCCGAATCGTTAAGGAGTTGTACCTTCCATTATCAGCTCACTAACATAAGATGATGAGTACCATGCGTAAATACTTGAACAATCTTAGAAAATGTCTAAAACACATTGTACGTGCCTATAAAATTTGAGGGTTTTCCTCGATTTTCCTGGGATTCCTTTATCAGATCCTGACTTGGTGGCAATGGGGCCATATCGGAAGTAAACCCTTTCGAATAAAAAAATAATTATGGAAATCGGTAAACATTTCTCAGAGATATCGAGTAACATACCTAAAAAAAAAACCTGTCAAATTGAGAACCTCCTCCTTTTTTTTGAAGTTGATTAAAAAGGATATAACTTCCTACTTGGTATTCGTTACTTTCTTTTCTCATAAAATAAACCCATTAAATCAGAAATATTTACGGTACGATGTTATAAAGTTACACCCTTCTAAAAACTATATGGCGTGTGTGCATCGCTTATTACAAGGTCACAAGGTCATTTAGTCCCGTAGGTAAGTGTTATTTCTAATAAGCTCAAACACAAATGCGCAAAACTATACTCGTGCGAGCACAATCAGGCAACACAAATGATTGTAACTTTGTGATTTATTGAGATACCATTATCATTTCTTTATACTAATACTTTAAGTAAAATAATTGACCCTTTTTTCGGTTTTAGTATAGGTATCTTAAAATTGACCTTGTATATATGTACTTTAATATTTATTTTTTGATCGAAATGGGTAAGTCAAAACCCTTTTGCCTCAATTGTAATCCTGGAACGTTTTACCCAAATGCTATGTTAACTAAAATCTCACCTGTATGGAAAATAAATCATTGGTCGGTCTTACCGGCTACCTTACCTTCGCTTCATCCTATTGGGGTTAGGTAATAGGTTCTTTTATATAAGTCTCTCACGTTATAGGGGTTTATTGTCATATTTTTTTTTATGTGACCGCTTTATTTCTAAACTTATTTAAATATTTGAGCAAATAATCGGGCACATTTAACATGCACGGTTAAAGCAAGTTTCGGGAAATTGTAATTTACAAATTTACAGTTTGTTTTTACTCAAGCCCATAAAATTTATTTCTAAGTCCAAAATAGCCTGACAGAAGCAGTTGTCAATACACAATAATATATAAATCTAAATTAAATAAATCATTATTTTGTGTTTTTGTTTATAATGAATTTAAAATTTAAACATTAACTAAAATGGTATAGAATTAACAAAGATCGCTTGAAAAATTTCTGGTTATAGTGAATCTTTACATGTAAATGTATGAAGGTATGACGTCTTAATAATCAGTTTCTTAAAAAGGATCTACCCAATAATATATTCTATATCTTAAATTCTCCCAAACAATTCTCTTCTTAATCCGGAAAATGGTTACCTGTCGGGGGACTTGCTAGACTTTTTTTGTAAAGCCAAGGGACTTAGACTTTTCTTCCAAAGTCTCCCTTGGTGAGTTGCGGACGAACAGTAGTAAATAACAATTACACTTTTTCATTAAACTTTTACTGAAGATTGACAACTTTTTTCTCGGGTTGCGCGCCGGAGGCGACAGGTTATCAAAATAAATTACGAAAACTTTTGTTGACGACCAGACAACTTCTGTTGATGGGTATCATTTTTCTTGTCAATTAGCTTTCGTTCGGTGAAGTCAAGTTTGACTGGAGGTAAAATAGTGGAAGAGATATGTTTGTTATTATTAGAAGCGTATAGTTATATAGGATTGGTGAAGAAAAAAATGGGCGCGAGTAATATCGAAGATATAACTCTTTCTCTAGTAAAAATTATGATAGGATCCAGTATAATCAGGGAATCACGTAAATGCATAAAGCGATTTGTAAAAACAAAATAAGTCTGTACAGTAAAAAGAGATAGTTTTTACATGTTTTGTCACTGTCAAAACTCCAAATAATATCCAATTCAAACCAAATAAACATCGACCAGTCAGCATTTGGTAAACTTATAAAATGTTATGTCAATAACCAATAAAATAGCGGATATAATCAACAATCATAATACAATATACATACAATAAAATAGTATATTATAATTTCCATATAATGATTGTTTATTATTCAATAAATGTTGTAAATTAGTGATAATACTAATAATTTACAAAATTTGTAATATTTAACTCATACTTGTTGACATTTGTTCACCTGCCAGCAATTACAAACTTCTTAAGTCACAAAGTAGTAAATGATGATCAAATATCCTCAAGATCTGTCACAAGGATAATATAATCAATCACGCACCGCTCTAAGTGAGCTTTACTTAAGACGTATCACAGACATGTGCGGGGTACATCAACAAAGACATTTCCTCCAAACCCCAAATGCGTCCCACTATTGTTTGTTCATTAGCCACGGGTTTTCCAGCCTAAGTGGATTAACTAGAGATCTGAATGAAGGAGATTAGCGCAGATTAAGGCGTATAACTGGATGTGTTGGAGCGTCTGGATGATAATCTTCTGGGAAGAAGGATTTGGAGGTATTCGTATCTCAGGAGAATTGTTAATATTTCGTACCTAACGAAATATTTACAATTTTTTTCGTCGGTTTTCGAAGAGAGCAGTTTTTCAATTCTACCTAATTAATTATTTGATGACCTTGTAAAAGACGGATAAGAATTTTCATATAATTAGGTATCAATAATTTCTATAAATTTTTTAGGGTATTCATACACGATTCCCCGAAAATCTATTATTTTTCCATATTTTTGTCAGTTTTTTATAAAATTTTATTATGTACTCACTAAAACTAACGTTCTGTGTCAAACAAAGTAAGTATGTATGATGATCTGTTAGTCTGATGATAGCTGATAGCTGAGCACCAAGTTGTCAGTTAACGTAAATAAAAATTCACAAACGAACTGTTACGGAATAAGTGTCTATTCCTTTTCAAGGCATTATTACTTCAATGTAAGGATGATAAGAAATGTAATTTAATTATTATGAAGGAAAATTAATTATAAATGCTGTGTTAGTTAATAGAATATAACATAATTAAACAAGGAAGAAAAAACTTCCACTTTCGTATGAAAATGTTAAATAATTTCCCACGCTTCTATAAATCCCTTCCGTTCTATAAGAGCAGAATTTTACATTATAACCACAATTAATATGTATTGCGTACCCACATCAAAAGAAAAGGAAAACGTAATTATACTGAACTATTAATAGCAAAAATCAATAAATCTGAACGTAATAGAATTGTGTACTTATTTCTTTGCGTGAACTCCATTCGATTGCGACTAATCTGCCTAATAGTGCAAAGAACAAAAGTATCCCGGTGATTGATGATCTCCCGGGGCGCCTAGAGAAATACCCCTGGGCCGCTGAGAATGGATTGGATATCCAATTTGGGAATCGCGTATTGGACCGATACAGGTAGGCTTTGACTGAATGGACACGAACAGATTTCAACCTTATCCCTATAGCGATAAAGAGGCATGGTAAAAAGTAAATTCAACAGTAATGCAAGTCTTATTTTTCAATGACCGAACTGTCAACGCGGACTTTCTTTGGGTAGTTTTTCGTTTCGGTCAATATTTATTAACTTGCGTGAGGGGCTACTGAAAAGTGTTTTGCGCTCGCTGAAAACCAGCGTCGCATTGAGCATAGTGCCACCGCGACATATGCTGAGCCTTTTAGGTGCTACATATTTCACTTCTTTTAAATTATGTCAGACTGTCATTAACCGACGTCAAAAAAAGGAGGAGGTTCTCAATTTAACTGATATTTTTTTTGTATTTGTAGATTAAATCATTAATCTAAGGTTATCTGTGTGTGTCTGTTACCTAATAAACATTTTTCTTTATTTTCTTTTTTTCTTTCAATAGGCCTTGTTGGCGGCTTCAATCGTGAAGTACTCGATTTATAATATTTGCGGGTACCGATCGAAAATAAACTTCAAAACTACAAGAAATATTTTAAGGGTTAAATAGTTTTCCATGTAAATGTACTTTTTATAATGTCAGTTTTTATTTAGCAATCATAATTCTGCAAGTTAGATCTTCAAAGTATTTTTTTTTTTAATATTTACGTTTGTAAGTAGTCATATATTTTTATTGGTACTTAAAGTAATGAGTATGACGCAATATTTTTTCAGACACACGTAAACAACAGATAGACAAACGCTCCACTTGCAAAATACAGGCAGTTTTCTTTTAATGTATGCTTTCCCATGTTTCCCCATAAAGTATGCAAACGTCAAGGCCCAATATTATAAATCTTGGGTACCTACCAACATCCCATGTAGAGGGTGCGCGATAGAACAAAATTGCCCTCTAACTCATATACAGGGGAATTAAAGTTTCAGTTACCGAGTCACGGTTTATTGCCCCGAAGATGTTATTAAGTGGCCATAATATCGTTCAGGGTCGCGTCGGTCAACAAATGTTTATCACCAGTTACCCTACCTCTTCGTTGATAACAAATGTATCGTGCGTGTGGTGTCTCGTAGAGTGATTACCACATAATGAAAATTGATGAGAACGTGAAATGGTTTTAATGGTATGAGATCATACAGTGAATATCTAATAAGAAGTTTGCGGTGCTCCGATAATGTCCCGTAATACTATTATTTGATTGAAACAAAGTTTGCAAAAATGATGCGAGGTGGTGGCTCAACTCAAAGTCAGTCTTGTGTTGGTTTCAAGTGTTTTCGAATACCTCGGGATTTTTTTATTACTGTAAGCTCCAAGGTGGGGGCAAACTTTGACAACCTGGTAATCTGCATATTCAGGTAAGTATGAATGTTAACCAAGATTCTGTTTATAATACAAACAGAATTATAGATGGTTAGGTTTACTAACAGCAGTTCTTTCTCTCTAAGCCTCTAATTTTAAGACCAAGTTTAAAGGAGAGGATAGAGACAAATATTGGAACAACTGCGTCAGTCATATTTTTACAGTCCCGTTCGTGTAATTGTTTAGATATTGCGCAGAACATGGGCAAGGGGCGCCGGGTCGACCTCCTTCCATAACTCTACCGGGGTGGTTATTGATAAAACAGGCATTTATCTGGGTGTTTGTGACCTTCGTGATTCTGACTAATTTCCATACTATAGATATGTGCTTAATTGAGCTTGCTTTGCAATGAATATAGACATTATCTGATATTTACATATTTGATTACTTACTGAACTCTAAGGTATCATAAGTAGTAGTAGGTACTAGTTGGTAGTCAATTTAAGATAAACCACTAAAAAAGAGACATACTAATATATTATTATTTTTATAATGGTCTAAATAGATAAATATAAATACTCTTCACCTGACTGACATGTCTATATTAGTTTGACCAGTGGTGACGCTGCCCCACGTCAATAATGTGACGCGACGGATATAAATAACATACAAACATTCACAATGTGTGATTTTGCAGACATATCTACATTAGTGTGGAACTACGCACACAAATAAATCATATTTAGACGGAATACATATTTCCGAAGGAAGCCTCTAGAAATATTAATTATTAAGAAATTAAATTTGCCATTTATTAAATCAGATGATGAGCAGTCATACTCATAATTAATCTGTATACAATATTTTATTATAATCTTTTCTATTTTTTTTTTGTGTGTAAACAGTTACAAACATTTAACTTTCTAGCTTTTACAAGAGCTAAAAACATGAAACTCAAGTCAACAGTCAAATACAGACCGTGCCAAGGTTGATGTTTTTCTTGTTCATAAATACATGTCGCCTAAGAATAGAAGGGCATAATCATTAGCGACATACTACCGATATTGTCATAGGGGAAGTCTTAAAGGAGTTACAGTTTTAGCTAACCAGGCTTGCACTGGAATAGATATGATAGTAGATGAAGTCGAGAACGGTTAAGAACGGTCTTTAAAACGGTTGACAAGCACATATACAATAAGAAAAAAATAGGAAACTATTGTTTTGGAAGTAAAAAGTAGCAATAAACAGAGATTTTACCTAAAGTTTTTATTATTTTAGTTGCTGCAACTTTATAGCCTTAGATATGTAATTAAGCGGATCATGAAAAACGCCAACTGGTGCCAACAAATTTCAAATATTGTGATTCAAAATCAAATAAGAATGATTGAATGTAGCGCCTTATAAGTTTGAGAAGGATCATGAATGTTGAAGAGGTGAGTGAGGTATGTAGGGATCGTGCTATATGGCGTTCGGTTATCTCTGCCTACCCTGCTAGGAAAGTGGCGTGAAGTTTATTTTGTTAGTTTTTTTATGTTTAATTTACTGTAATTAACTTTGTGGCAAATGTACAATAAACCAAAAATATTAAAAAAATATTGTTCACTTAAGTTAGAATTTCATGCGTGAGTAGAATGAATGAAATCTTTGGGTTTTTAAGGCTGCTTCACTGCGTTCTTGTTTGCTTATGTTAGATGTTAGAATGTTATGCCTGATTATAATAAATGGATGGAATCTCTGTGTTCTAAACACTGTCCTACTGTGTTGTCTATATTGTTGCGTATAGTTACAATAAATGAAATACCCCTGTGTAACGGCGAGATGACCGGGACATTGCGAGAAGCATTGGAACATTACGTGACTTTTGAATGGTGCGCCAGATAAGGAGCGAGGGCGGCGCCGATATCCCTTTACGCTTCAGGGTTGGCGGACACGTGTCACTGTATTGTCAAAGAGCAATGGAGGTTCCGTTTTTTTTCTTTTTGTGGGGTTTCTAAATGTGTTTAGTGTGTGTGCCTCAGTGTTCAAACAAACATAAGCCTTTATTATGGGATTAAATTCCCGGCCCAGAAAAAAAATTGGTTGGGTGTTTCTACCGAGTCATGCAGTAGGTACTAGCCCAGAGTAGGGAAGTGAGCTGTTTTTCACCCATGAGAGCTTGTTACCCTGTGGTCCTGAGCTTGATTTCTCTATGGACATGTTAGTTAATCATCTCATTGGTCTATGAGAGTGAAGGAATATAATGTATCTATCATTGCGCAGTTGAGCTTGGCTACCGTAACTGAGTAGTTAGGAGGATATTAATCTATTAGAAAGTTATATTCGCCTATCGTCTTCTTCGTAACATATGTAGGCGGACAAAAAAGTTAGTGGAAGGGATGCCACTGGCTTAGCTGGGCTAGACTGAGGCTACAATTCCGAGTTTTGAAGCGTATGCAAATTCAAGCAGCCAGAAAAACATTGGCACTGTGAGGTTAGAATATAACAGATCACAATTTTCCATCCAACCCAGCCCAGTTTCATTATAGGTCGAATGTTGTTAAAGGGGCCTGCTGCCCCTTTAGTTTGCCCGTTTAGTCAATGATGTGATCACTATTAGTATCTAAGGCTTCTTGCCAACGATTCGGCAAAGTTTAGATGTTTTTCGCCCAGAAATCTGATGGCTGTGCCTCGAAAAAGTTGTTCAACTCCTCCTGTACATCATGGAAATCATTAAATTGTTTACCCTGCAAATGTTGTTTCAGGGTTCTAAACAAATGATAGTCTGATGGTGCATGGTCTGGAGAATAAGGTGGGCGGGGTATTGTCCCCCAGCCCAAGTTCTGCAGCTGTTGGCGAACGGTAGATGTGACGTGAGGTCGAGCGTTATCATGTAGTAAAATCACATTGAATCGTCTTCGTCGTTTTTACTTGATAGCAAAAGATAGTTCGGTAAGCTGGGTTGAATATTTGTTAGCGTCTACAGTTTCATTGTGTTATTGTTCATCAAACAGCATGCCTTGCGCGTCCCAGAAACAGCAAAGTAGAACTTTTAAGCGGTTCTTTTGACTCAGCTTCGGTTGAGTTGGTGGCGTTTCTTCTCGAGGCAGCCAAAAAGTACGACGTGCGTCATTCTTATAATAAATCCATGATTTGTCGCCCGTAACCAGATCAGACAAAAACTCTTTACGTCGGGGTTGCAGCAAAGGTTTAAAATTGATAGATGGCGACACGGACTGCTCGACTGGCGTCGGTAAGGATGTGCGGTGCCCATCGAGCCAAAACTTGTCGATACCCAAGCTCATGCATATAGTATTCCACAGCGTGGTGACTGCAGTTAAGTGCTTCCGCTAATTCACGAGTTGTAGCATCCGGATTCGACGTCAGTTCGCGGCGTAAATCGTCATCATTAAACGCAGGTGGTCGTCCTGAGCTTGACTGACTTTCAAGGCTCCTGCCTCCTGATTTAAAACAGTCAAACCATCTTGACACAGTGGCATGGCTAGTACTTCCAGCACCCAATGCAGCGTTGATATTGTCAGATATACCCGGGCAACAAGTACTCGTATAAGTATAGTTTGTACGTAGTATAATATTACTCTGTGATATAGTGTTAGAACTTGTCGCTCGTCCATTTTTCTTCAAACTGACTAAACCAATCGCGAGGGCGGCTTTACATACCCTCACATTAGAAGTACCTAGAATGTTCTACAACATACTAGAATATTATCGAAAACAATTAACTTAAGAAAGGAAATGTATAGAGTTTTGTAGAGTGTCTCATTACTTTTGTGCCAACCCAATAAAAGTTTATCTAAATCATCGTAGCGGCTATCGCCGGCCCTGACCAGACAATATCGCGGCGCAAATTGGAAACGTGTGCTGAATGACGCCACCACCACCTGCATTCGCTCATACTATGATTCTCTGATTGCTCTTTTTGTTTTGTCGGAACAGTATTTTTTGCAAAAGCAACAAATCTACATATATGCATATTTGTGTCTAAAAAACTAGATATTCGGTCGGTTGACTCTATTTTTTTTGAAAATATCGTCGTTTGCCTGTTTTGGATATTTTTTTATTCCTAGTATTCCTGGTAACAGTGAGTTTCTGCTTAATGATTGGTATAACCAAAATTATCTGTTGCCAATAAGAGCAAAGAATTTTGTTTTTTGTCTAAATATCTTAGAAACTATTTCGGGATTTGAAAAATCTTCTTGTGTTAGATACTCCATCTATAGAGGTTCTAGTAGAGTAGGCCGCTATTTATTGATAATTAGCTGTGCCAGCGGTGTCACCCGCGTTTATGGTTAATATTATAAAGACTATTTCCGTCATACATGATTTCTATGTAAGTTTAACCATTAAGGCTGCACACGCGACGGAAGCTTAAAAAATGGAGTAACTTCTCCCGTTTTCCCAACATTTCCCTTCACTACTCTACTCCTATTGATTGTAGCGTGATGAAAAGTATACTATAACCTGCCCAGAAGTATGAAGAATAATTGTACCAAGACAGACAGACACGGACAAAAATTTTACTGATTGCATTTTTGGTATCAGTATCGATCACTAATTACCCACTGATAGTTATTTTGAAAATATATTTTATGTTCAGAATTGACCTCTCTACAGATTTATTATAGGTATAGATGGGCAATTCCTGGTAAAATTAGCTTTTCATATTACATTCAATTACCAATAAATATTTTTTTAATGATTACCCAGTATAAGTAATATCTTATGATATGCACATAACCCTATACTTGTACATTTTCCCAATAAGGAAAAATTTTAATCCCAACAACCACGTTCGAAACTTCTGCGAAGATTTAATATAGTCTATGATTATTTTCACGCGTTGATTTCGGTATTTGGCAAAATGCCGAAGTTGTCGCAAAGTTTCACGAATTCCACCATACAAACCGTATTACAATGTGTAGGCAGAATTAATTGAGAGGGTACCGCATAAAATATTCTTACTTTATTTTGCTTGCGAAATAATACTTGAGGGACAAAACTTTTCTCCCCAATAATTCACTTTATCCGCTCAATTTGATTGCTTTAAAAGTGGATTATTTATGACGAGTAAATGAACGGTTCTGTATCAAATTCATTCGAAAGGGATATTGAACCACAGCAGGGCAACTTGTAAAAGCAATTGGGACGATAAATTTGTTTCACACGACATGTGGCTCGGTAAACTCGGTTTTGTTACAATTTTCCGAAATGAGTCTTGTTGTGACTGATATTTCGGTTTGATAACAATTTTATTTGACAGTTATTGTGTCCTCTGATGCTTGCGATTCTTCAGGATTCATTGCTGTTGTCAAATATGTAATTTATATTGCAACCTCTTCAGTATTGTGGTTAAGGATACTACTTAGTTGATACATTAATTCATAACTTAATGCCCGTAATTCCCATAGACCCCTATGGGGTAGGCAGAGTCGAAAGGGCAGAAAGCCTCTTTAACCACATTCAGCTAAAAATAAAACAGGGCTAAGTTAGATGGAAAATTGTGAAAACTTAGTGACAAGTCGCTAGCTCGTCGCCTAAACAATCACAGACCCAAAACCCGATATACTTTTTACGACATGCTAGGCAAGGAACAAAGTTGGCACATTTTTTTAAGTTCCAGACCAACATGGGACAATACTTAGCTGATACTGGCTGGGTATTGATGTGGGGATTAAAATAATATCTGTTGATGTAACATATATGAGTCTTGATATATGTGGTAAATAAATTGTTTAGATTGCCTAATTCATTTGGAATCGGATCTATGTACATATGATATTCATATAATTATTCTTACTTAACATTATAAATGTCTGTATGTTTATTTGGTCAGATAGTTAAGTTTAATGCTTAAGAAATGATTATTTATCCCTGAAAAAAAAAAAGATGTCTGAAGGAAGAAGAAGAAGAAGTCTTCGTAACAGACAAAATTATACCTGAGCGAACCTGTAGGCAAAAGTAAGGTTACAGTTAAAAAGACAATTCAGTCGCTTACATGAGAACATATTTAAATTGAATAGCACAATTTATACATCGTTCAAACGTTTTGGTTCTATTAATCAAAAACGAATTCATTACTATTAGCTAGGCCCATTCAGCGCATTATTTTTCTAATCTATTGTTTTAGTCACGTATTGTAAAGTAAGTTTATTATATGACTATTTTTATAAATCTTTTTATTATATATGCATAAATGATGCTGTTGTTAAAGGTATAGAAGAAAATACTATTTACTAAGCCTCAAAAAATATATAGCATGTCTTAAAGGAGACAGAAAAACATATTTTCTTTATTTAACGAGCTTCCCGAGTAAAGGGCACTAGATAATATTGTCAGTAGCAGCAAACATAAAAAAAATAATTATTTCTTAAATTTTTATTACGTATCTCGTTAAAAGAGGATATCGAAAAAGTTGCGAGGTAGGTGCGTAATAAAGTTTACCAGCATTAGAAAAAGTTGCGCTTACGTATCTTGTTGCTACGGAATTTGAAGGTAATATTTCTTGACGAGCCTCCCTAGATACACGTTTACTATAAAATTTTAGCTTACGGGTTATTTTGTACAACCCTTATTACCTAGTAACTTTGAATAATTATTCAAAGCTTTGTAAAGGATTCAGAAAACGTTTATTGTTGCTGCTAAATATCAGAAATAATTATGCAAAATTATTATTACTGATTGAGACGTTATTTAGTTCATCGTCATTCTAATGTATATTTTGACAGATCAAAGGTTTTATTTATTATGAAATGTTGCTTACTTTGTTCATGTTTTGTTTAGATTTTGAAAATGTTGGTCTCTGACAAATAAATGTTGTAAGCCGTAAACTATTTAAGGGTTAAAAGATGTTTCAGATAATAAAAAAATTTTAGACTTCTATGGTGACTATGGTTTATTTAGTGTTTTACCTTCACAATCCAATTTGTCTTAAATTATTTAAGGTATTGCACATTTGAAACTATTTATAATCCAGTGTATTTAACACGATGCAACGCCATATCTATGAAATATGTCATCTAAATTCATCCGTACATACAAATACATTATAGAACATTTTATAATTTATCATACATACATACATACATAACATCACGCTCATAATCCCCGAAGGGGAAGGCAGAGTTAAAGAAGCAGCATGCCCCTTTAACCACATTCAGCCAAAAATAAAGCTGGGCTGCGTTAGATGGAAATTGTGAAAAAGCAGTGACAAACGGCTAACCTGTCGCCTACACAATCACAATCACACACCCAAAACCCGATAAACAATTAGTCGCCTTTTACGAAATGCTAGGCAAGAACCACAGTTGGCATATTCTTTTTAAGTCCCAGACCCACATGGGACAGTGGGCTGGGTAATATGTCATTTTTCCAGTACTTTCATTAATGCATACATTTCTTATCTACCTATACTAATATTATAAAGAGGAAATATTTGTTTGTTTGTTTGTATCAAATAAGCTCCAAATCTACTAGACCGATTTGAATAATAATTTCATTAATGGAAAGCTACTTTATCAGCAAGTAACATAGGCTATATTTTATCCCTGTCTTCCCACGGGAACGGGAACTACGCGGGTGAAACCGCTGGACGCTGCTAGTACCCAATAATTGTTGTGTACTCTATGTATCGTCCATTATTTCGTACAAGTGGGCTATGATGAATCACCTCACTCGGGTACAGTATATCATTCCACGTGACAGTATCAATATGTCTGCGAAACAATTTCGTGCAGATTGGATTGAAAGCTAACAAATTTAGCATTTTATTATTAACTTAGGACTAGCTGCACGTATATATCTTAATTTAAATATCATAAAGAGTATCTATTGGTGATATTACAAGTATCGTAAGATTACTTACTGGGAAGCTGCGTTGTTAAGGTGTTAAGGTGTTGTTAATATTGTAGCCTTGATTATTAAATAAATGAGAGCGGTGGTAGCTCAATGGTAAGGACACGCGCCTCTTAACCGAGGAGTGCGGGTTCAAACCCGGGCATGTACCTCTAGATTTTAAAAAATCTATGTACATATTTATACCATTAGCTCGACGGTGAGGGAAAACATCGTGATGAAACCTGCAAATTCAAACAACTTTGAATTTGTAACTATGATCCAAAAATTGTCTGGTTCCCCTATCTTAGGGTTACGAAGGTCAGATCGGCAGTCGCTTTAATGTAATTACCAGACTCGCTAAATCCTGGATCATGGTCTAAGCGGACCCCGTCTAAGCACGGGACATAACGCTAGGAAGATGATGATGATTATTAAATAAATAAATATTTATTTTATTTTATTTTTAGCGCTGATCCTTATAAAAATTGACCTTTCATTTTGTTTATACTAAAATCGCAAATAAATAGAAAGCTACTTCTTGTTGATCAATAAAAAACAATCAGAGAAAGCTCAAATTAAATGATAAATAAAACAATTTATTTTTTATTTTTAATACATACTTAATTTATATATAATTCCCTACCGCAATAAGTTTAGGAAAACATAGCTTTGTACATAATGACTTGGTTCATGACAAAACAATAAATTTAATGGCCGCCGTACAAGTGTAGTTGTCTGACTTGCCCCCAAAGCGTCCAAGGTAAATGAGAGGTTTCACTTCAAAAGCGAGGGTGGACGTCAGGGTTTTTGGTGCTCCTAATTCAGTGTTCTCTTTTAATAGGCTTATACAAAAAGCCTCTAGGGAAATGGCTTTTATGCCGCCGCCCGGCAGAGGCCCTTATTTTTATGTCATATTTCTTTGTTCGCTTGTCGGGGAATGTGAAGATATCTGGACCGCAATTTGGAATGCTGAAAGACGATTTAAATTAGTCAAACGAAGACGTTGGCGTGTGTATGATTTAGCATCAAAAAGATAATCATTTGATTCGTAACTAGTGTTTGATATCAATAATACGCTTTAGTTTTGTTGTTGAATTGTGGATTTAATTGTGTAAGTAATTTATTTTAATTATTTTGCATTCATTAATGCATTCAATACTTGCGTATAAATTATGATACATTTTTTAGTTGACTAATTTTATATGTATTCTTAAATAAGTATTTTTTTTTTGATGAAGTAAAATTTATTCAAATTGAAATGTTTTAAATATACGTGTGAACGATGCTAATGTTCTTATAAATACTTTAATTGACATAAAATACCTTTTTTTTTGCCAATTCGTAATTAAAATATGAAATTCAATAATATAAATTAAATAGTATTTCCATTTAATGATAGTTAGATTACGATGCGTTATGCGGGATTAGTAAGAATAATCGTATTTGACTTTATCCCAGCAATGTACCATGCACGAGACATTTGCAATAAAGAAATACGTAGCACGCCTCAGTTTTGCAAGACGTCTGTCGATACGCGACGCACGTACACAATTGAACCGATATCTCACGGACCTTTTCATGTATCACAACCCTATGCAACGGAGACATGCACACATGCTTTGTGCATTTTCGATTAGACATAGATACATGAATATAAATGTTACTATTGCAATAGCAGATTCGAACATCTGAGAGAGAAATGTTCTACGGCGGTACGAATAACGAACGTTACAATGGCTCACGGATTAGTAAAAAAAGAAGGACTCCGCGCTGTCACACTACAGCGTGAAGCCTCCTTCATGCATGTGTGAGATTTAGGGATACTAGATATCGGAAAATTGGAGTGCTTAATACGTTAATGTGTAAGCTGCGAGTCAAGTTGGAATACCACATATGCCTAAACCACAAACCACAAACGTACCTCTAGATTTTTAAATCTAAGTACGGATTTTTACTATTTGTTTGGTGGTAAGGGAATCATCGTGAGAAAACCTCCACATTAAAATAACGATAACGATCAAGATGTTACTGTTACCAAATTTATAATACTACTTACTGGCTTCCGAGAGCAAAATTGCTAAATTCAAGAATATGGTCTAAGTAGACCTAGACTGAGAACGGGATATAACGCTAAGAAGATGATATAGCCCTTAGAGTTATGTTTCTGAAATCCCTCTTCGATCATGAGATTATAACTTTTATATATCTCTTGATTATCTCCCTGCGATTTATACATCGGTCTGCTATCACCTCTTAACTTCCCCAAACGAGGGATAAGCTATCAGTTCATCCTCCTTGATTTGTTTCGATCCTCGATATGTAAGTTATAGAAGTCGTTCATAATTTGTGAGTAATTGAGTTCGACCGTCATAGATCCAAATTCGTTAAACAATAATAAATTATACATGTAAGTAATATTATGATTCCTATTGCTATTTGTAAATGCTTTATTTTGCCTGATAACAAAGCTTAAATTCGTATCAGTTGGATTGTAGATTATGGCTGGGGGTTTTAAACTGCTAAAATATAAAATATTTGTAAGACAAATATTACACACATTGATATTATTTATGTTATGGAGACAAATACCTGTTTCATCAACAACTATTCGGTGCGGAGATCTCATTATCAAACCCATGTCCTTGCGTTCGACGTGAACCATTACACCAACGAGACCGTCAATAGCAATCCAACTATATATGAGAACCAACCAACAATTTTTCCAGTCACAATGCTACAATTATTTTAGCACATACACACATAAATTATGAAGGTGGTTGAAAATATCCAAGAATTAATGTGCTACTAACTAACTGCACTACACAGAAATTCCAGCCTTTCAAATTACTTACTTAATTTAACCTACTCGTAAGATTTTTTAATAGTAGTTTATGTTCTTAATGTTTGAAATGCCATGTCATTGCACGAACAAAATTATTTTGAAATTTTGCATTTGCATTCCGCACTTCAGTAGTTCTTGTCAAATATTGCTTCACTCGAAGACTCCATTGTTGGCAGATAAAATTCAGGTATATATACATCACTACCAGGTAGGGTATCTAGACAATCTGAAAGAATTTGTACTAGGGGGTCAAGAATACCAAGGACTCTTAAAGTGAGATATCAAAAAGCACTCACCATTGTCGTCTCTGTCTGGCCCGCTGTCGTGCTCCGACTCGGACTCGTCCCAGATAGTATCTGTAGCGATCTTCTGGCGCGAGCACTCGATCCAGTAGCCGGGTGTCGGTATCAGGTTGTGAGGGTACTCCTCGCAGAATTCATCTGGAATACAGGCAAAGAATTACTATGTTATAAGAGCTTTCTCCATACGCCTATCATAAGGTCTTATGGAAATCATTTGGACTTGCTTGAAATACAAAAAGAGTGTTCTCTCCATCTAATCTTCAAAATCAAATAACTTCCCACCAAGCTCGAGTTAATCACCAGTTATCGGGAGCTTCTCTACTATATATCGTCATACGTGGGACCATGCATTGGTGCCCTAGTAATATTGAGTTACATTTATTCAAAAAAAAACACAAACCTCTATGCCGTCCACCGCTATACCTATCTGAATTATTAGGTGGCTATACTCCACCTCGATTTTATTGAGAGGAGTCGGCAATTGAAAATGATTTACTGTCTTATGGTTTGATTTTATCACGCGTAGTTAGAAAACCTACCTATTATAAAGTTACAGGTACGAATTTCAAGTTTTTCTTTTGAAATAAAATCACGAATAAAAAAGCTGTCTTCAATTCAATAAAAAAAGATGTTTCTTTCATAAAATAGATTGAAATTACGTTTCTTGTCGAGAATTTGTCAATTACGAGGAAAATGTATTGTTTCATTTGGAAGCGAGGTGGCGCTCGTAGAGTTTTTGTTAATGTAGATTACAGTTATTTCTGGGTATTGTATTGTATTTTTGTAGCTAAAAATTCAAATTTAAAGGTAAAAAAAAATTTGAGACATCTTTGTTATTGAAATTGGCCAGTAATCTACTTAGGTGATGAGCAGTATTACAGGTATGAAAACTGAATTTTAGATAACCGCCGTTTATTTTAGGAAATTCAATCTCCTTAGTCAGTTGTAAATGTGATTAAGGAGGGGAGGTAGGAATGTCATCTAAATCCCTCCAACCCATATATGTGTGCTGATGTGTGCACAGGTTATAAGTATGGACATCCATTAAGAGGGCTTTACTTTTAGTCCTCTCTCCAGAGACGCGACAAAGTAACTGAGAGATTACAACAAGTAATTAAGTGAATCGATTTCATTAATCTCCAAAAAGAAAATCTCCCTTCAATAATATTAGCACGACCAAGATAATAGGTAGTTTCATTCTGATCTCTTGTGCAAAATAGATACCAAGAGCAATGTCTAATTTTAGTTAAGAAGTTGCTGGCATATCATTTAAGTTTTGCACGTATCTAAACTGTATGCAAATTGGTTTCGCAGCGTCACTGAACTACTAAACAATGCATACATTTAGGTTTACGGTTTATGAAAATTCATATCTATTAAAAGATATACCGACAACTTGTTCTTATTCATTTTGTAAGAAACATAAACATTTAAATAAATTACTTAGATTAACAATACATTATATTGCATTTACTATCAATGATACGAAGAGATGTGGTTATTTAAGTTAGTTAATGTACGATAATCATATATCACAAAATTTTACAAATAGGTTCAGTCTGATGACTGATAAAATATAAAAAAAAAAAAAAAACTTAGGATATAACTATTAACTTTTTTTTGAAAAACAAAAAAAACATGATTTTACATTTATCTTGTAAAAGTAAGAAAAGAAAAATAATATCTCTATAATATATATTTATATATTTTATGTAACAAAACTTTTAGTTAAGCTTCTTTTTAGTTTTCTCTCTTCGATTGAGGTAAGTCGGAACTTAGTTCACTGTAAGGTAGAACACCAAACTTTCTGGAAAATGCTTGGCGTTCATACTTAGAGTGAACCAAGTCATCCGAACATATCTTCTTTCTTGCTATTTTGTATCCTGAAGTCTTCCCTCTTCTTGAGATTTTTTGTATTAAAAAAATACAAGTAAATCCAAATGTGAATGATTAAAATTAAAAAATAAATAAAGACACACCAATTCCCTAGTCCCAAACTAAGCTTATAAGCTTGTGCTATGGATAAAAGGTGACCGGATAGACATACATAAATACGTTTTTAATCATCCATGACTCGTGTACAAACGTCCATGTTCATCACACGAAACATTTGCTCCTAGCGGGATTTGAACTAGCGGCACTTGGTTTCGTGGCCAGGGTCTCTGACCACTTGACCAATGGACCTGTCAAATTGCTTATAGATAACATTGAAGTATAATTTTACGAGCGTTACAGTACTTAGATTCTTTAATCAAATAAATAAGACTGATGAGTCGTTGATTTAAAAAAATCACAGCCGTTAGATAACATATTTACATATGGTAGAGAAAAATGCTCACAATAAATCTGTGTTCAAGCGACTGAAACACAAATCGCTATTTCACAATCAAATAACTCATATTATGTCTTAAAAGTTGAACATCATTCATAACTATGGTTAACAAAATGAAAAACAACAGGTTATCGGAAATTAGCACATAAAATTTGGCATTTAACATTAATTTTAAAAAACATTCTTTGTATAGAATTAACATAAGAGTTAATATTAACTAGTGGATTACTAGATTTTAAAAACTTACAGTGCAAATAAAACTAAACTAGAACTTGGTTAGCGCAAACTAGAATCTAGTTCCAACGAAGTTTAAAACTTATAGATTCGCCACGCCAGTACAAAAGTATTCTGCAATAATGATTTTGTTTCTGTCTTTACACATATCACGAAAATCTTACTAAATAAAATAATTCTAAGTGAAAAATCGTCTCAAAATTTTATCTTGTATTATGATAAACATAATTAAGAAAAGGGAGAAGAGATACCTATTTATTTAAGATAATGAAGATCAATTCCCAGATATAACAATAAATATTTAAAACAAAAGATACGATAATTAAACAAATGCTATATTCAAAACTAATAATGAAATAATGCTTTTTATATGAAATTACTATTCGTAAATCATCCTATGATTACTCATGACACATTAGTTGAATAGAAACTTAATTTATATGTTTAAATGGAGTCGCTCTTAAATATTAAGGTATTTTATTTGTTTTATTATATAAAAAGCATCATAAATAATAGCGTTTTATATTAAATACATATCTCTTGTTTAAGCACCATCAAGACACTAAATAACGAAAATTTAAGAGGTAAATTGTAAAATTCAAGAGACGCAATTTTTATTCTCTAACAAGAAGTAATGTACTTAAAACCCCTTAAAACTTTTATTTTCTTACAAAACCTGACGTTTGGACTCATAATAGGCCATTGCGGTCTTTTGTGCCTAGATTTAAAGAACTCCCATGGAGAGGAAATTAATATTTCCTTTGTGCGCTTTGTGATAAAGAACTCTGATAAATGGGTCGGCATAATGTTTTATTTGTGTTGTGGGTGCTGGCTAACTTATAATAAATAATATATATATGAGCACATATCGATGACACATAAACACTTAAAGTAATTCTCATTTAAAAAAAGTCATGTTCCTAGTCATAAATTGTTAAAATTAACGACACATCTACAGTTGTAAGCAATCTATTTTATTCCTACCAATATCAATGAAATAATAGACTACAGGCCCATGTCCAAAATGGATGGGTCATATAAACCCCCAGGTGACCTGTGTAGGGCGATATAATAAGAGCATAAAATAACAAGATTCAGCATTATGCCGTCACTTGTAAGCTGCCCAACTGAGTGCTAGTGAGAATTAAAAAGTGCAAGTAGAGTGAGTACATTTTGGTCTTAAATTTATGTACGGCATTTTTACCATCGATAGATCCATGAACAATAATAAGAAAGCGCGCAGTGCCGTAAAAAAATGGTGAGCCACAAAGTCGGTATTTTTTTTTTATTTTCTGATAATTTTCAGGGTAAGTGACGGCATAGTGTTGAATCTTATTATTTGATGCTCTTATATTGTCATATATACGTCACCCGGTGGTTCATATGAACCTGTAGCCATGGGCATGTAGTCTATAAAAATTAATTGCACAATCATGATAATATTGCCTGTTCTAAAATTCGATAATAATATACATGGATTAAGCAATCGTTGCTAGTCTGGGAAACTGCTCATGGAAATACTCCCGCCTGGCTTTTAAATATCGATTAATAAAATAAACAAAATATTGGTAGGTAAATTATTTAGTAGTAGTAGTGTAGTAAAACTATCAGCAACATACTTACGATTGATTTTTGGCGATTCTAACTAACTAACTAAACTTCACGCCACTTCCCTAGCGGGGTAGGCAGAGAGAAACCGAACGCCATAAGGCGTTCCTTATACACCTCACTCGCCACTTCAACATTCATAACCCTTTTTATACTAGCTATACGGTTTTTATGACTCCTAACATCACCATACACGATTCTTAGTCGTTTTATTGTCTCTATTTTAGTTAAAGCTTAAATATTTGAATTTAGAATGTCTCATTCCTTATTTTAAGAAAAAGGTTTAATTTAACATTTAGCCAGTACAAATTTAGTCATGATAAGTAATTTGTATTTAGAAGAAATAATAGTGCGCTAATAAATAAAATGTAACATCTATGATTTCATGGCCGACGCGGAGATAGTTTCAGAGAGCACATTGAAATTTATAGTAAAGTCACATTGCATTAGACTCGGGAGCGTTCAAAGTATGCAGTGTGGGTTAAAACCGTTACAAAGTGAGTTTGCATGGCAAACAGCGTGTTCAAACAAGCCGCGACTTGCTGACTCGACTTGGCGCTTTTATTCGAGTCAGTTTTAGCAATAAAGAAATGCAATTAGTTTTACTTAGCTGCTTTTATTTCCTTTTTTTTTTGGTCTGGGCCTTAAAAAGTGTGCACCTACCTACTGTGTTCATTACCCAGCATGTCATAAGAAGCGACTAATGGTTTATCGGGTTTTATGTGTGTCGGCGACAGAGACAAACTAGACACTTGTCACTGCTTTTTACAGTTTTGCATCTAACCCAGCCCAGATTTCTTTTTTGGCTAGCTCTGCTCCTTTGACTCTGTCTACACTTTTACGGATTGCATACATGAAACTACAAGGGTTAAACTTTGGGTTAAGTATAAAATTATTTAACAAACTACCAGGCAATATTATTGAACTGCCTATGCATAGATTTAAATTACACATTAAAGATCATCTTATGAGAAAGGCTTATTATAGTATAGAAGATTTTTTAAGTGACAAATATTTGTAATTGCTATTATACATATTTACTTTTTTAGATTTGTATAGCATAGTAGCTTAAGAATATGGTAATTGTTATTGATAGATACTTATTGTAAATTTGGCGAAGAAAAGAGTAACTATCGAGTTTCTTGCCGGTTCTTCTCGGTAGAAGCTTCTTTCCGAATCCGGTGGTAAATTTTTATTTTCATTTGTATGTAAGTACTGACGATTTATAAGTGCTTATTTGAGCCTACGTAAATGAAGATCATTTCATTTCAGTTTATTTCATTACATGTTTATTTCAGTTAAATCGTAGGATGAACGAGAGGTATGAGTTCAATGATATAATATATTACTATGATATGCGTGATTTATATTACAAAGCTTGTTATCAAAATGGAAGTTATTATGAGATCGATAAAGAAACGATAAATAACCCTTTATTTTATTATCTGCATTAATTCTTATTTTGTCAACAGATACTCATACTGAAATTAAAAATAAATATTTCCCTAATTTATGGTGAATTTATGTATATAATTTTTCCTACAATATTTCAAACCTACAAACTTTTACAATTTTTCAAAACCGTTATTTGTTAACAAAATTAGAGACCTATTATAAAAAGTATTCGCACCAGCGATAAGTAACTAACTTGTGCAAAGACCGTAACAAAACACCTATAGAACAACCAGCGTTGCCTCCGAGCCAGCTTTATAAAGGCTTATATTTCGCGAAGATAAACTTTTAACAAAGTTCCCTGATCAATAAGGGTGGTAATGGAGCGTAGAATAGGCGTATTACTTAATGTATACAATAGGTTGTAAGTGGAATGAAGAGTCACCTTTAAATGTAAGTATAGGTAGGTATGATTTGAGGGTAAGTAGCTACGACAAGTATACATTCTTGAAATTCTCTGTCAATGGAGCGGTGAAACCAACCGCAGGTAGAATTGAGAGGTACATACACAATTTCTACGCAACAATGTCCGTAGTCAAGATATTTTACTATTCTGTCAGCAACGTCACTTGTTTGAAGATACAGCCATAAGACACTCCCTTTTCACAGCTTTCCATCTAACTCATCTCACTCTCCTATGTTGGTCTGGGACTTAAAAAGAATATGCCAACTGTGGTTTTTGCCTAGCATGCCGTAAAAGGCGACTAATGGTATGTCGGGTTTTGGGTGTGTGATTGTGTAGGCGAAGGGGCAGCCGCTTGTCACTGCTTTTTCAAAATTTTCCATCTAACCCAGCCCGGCTTTATTTTTGGCGAATGTGGTTAAAGGGGCTTGCTGCCCTTTCGACTCTGCCTAGAACTCTTGAGAACACTGCTAACACCAAATAATAAATAAATTTTCTTTCATTAAAAAAAATCTGGTAGTTATTGAGCCTGTTGATATAACGCTTACAACATATTTATATTCGAGTATGATACTTAGATTTTTCTTTGATACAGGATACTAAATGTTTTTCTCAGCTTTGCAGAGTAGTAACGTGATATCTTATCCAAGGGCAATAGTCGTTCAGTCTAGACGTGTTTTCTTAGAAAATCTAGCTGCACAAAGCAAGCTGTCGTTTGTAGAGAGTAAAGGCAATGCATGAATGAAGTTGTGTTTTTTTTTTAAAACCACGACTGATAGCTTGTATATCGTCTAAGATATATAATACTTTAACAATTAGAGGATCGCCGAACAATAGACTGAATTAGGGAAACTGTTTGTTTTTTCGATAATTTTATCTCTCAAACCTTGAAAAGAAAAAGTTTTGTATAACTTATGCGACTCGATACTTATTTGACCTAAATGTGTGACAAAAAGAAATCATCATGTAAATCATACAATGATATCTCGATTTAACTCTTTGGACCAATCAATTCCTTTTCGCCATCTTTTTGCTTTCCCATCTCCCATCATATTTACCGGAACGATCTTCGGAATTTACCTGCAAGCAGTCCTTCCGAATATCGGCAATATTACACATGCGATATCGGTCATTTCACCCCAAACCTGGGTATTTATATTGCTCAGGTAAGGGACGGTAAGTGCCGAAGTTAGTTGGCGGTGCAGGGGCGGGCGTCGCTCTTCGCAATATATTACAGCCACAGAATGGCCCGTGCAAACACATTTTGAGGTCACACACACTTCGGCGTGTGTGTTTGAGGCTTTAATATACAACAAAGTGATAGGAATATAATTGTGCGAGACGTTCTTACGTTGTAGTTGAGAACCGCAGAATTCCATTTGTTTGTGTAGAATACACATTCGGGTTCAAGCGCGCAAGTTTTGCTTTGCTGTGTAAATGTGTTTAAGGATACTGTGATAAACTTTAAATTATTTGGTGCAGGGTATGAGGCGTTATGAAATTAGTTTGTAAATAACTGAATATTCAAGATTCGTCACATGAGAGTGAAACTTTTAATATCGTATGTACAGAAAATTTAATGTATTTTAAATGTTTCAAATGTTGTAATCGTACCATATGATATTTGCTTCCACGAGTCTTAAGAATCTTCAAGATTTTTTGATAAATATTAATATGGAGAATATATTTAGGCGATGAATGATTATAATAATTCAATAAATAATTAGCGTCTAATAAAGCTGCAATTTTTTTGCAAAGTCACTCGTCTGACTGAAATATGCAGTAGTAGGTAATGTAGAGAACACTACTATTTAATAAATAATTAAATAGGTATATCTGACTTCATATCATATCACACACCTGTCTCGCTCCCGAAACATCTTTAACTTTCATCATATATCAGACCATCTGTCCAATTGTTACCTTTAAATGCGAAATGACCCATACAATTTGAGTCTCCCATAAAATTTTACATATACTAGCAATACAATCTGCCGAAATCGAAAAAGGCTGAATACCTAAAACATTTGAACACTTGAGAATCTTTACGATTGACCTACGTTCACTTCGTTTGCTCCTAGTTCCTTAGAACTCTTCAAGGGGTTGCTATTAAAAATGTACCGACGCAAAGTGTCACAGTAATAAATGCGCATTAATATTTTATGAACTGTTTGCTTTATGGGAACCTTTTTAGCCGGGCTGGAAGTAGGCTATTAAGAAAGTTTCACATTTCTGCGGTGTCGGCCATGTTTTACATGTTGGGTGAAACGAGGAGATGTTTGCGATAAACAATTTCGATACCGCTTGAATATTAAGTTTATTACTTGTAATTAGTTTTTGCGAGGTAGTAAACCATGTTTCGTGTAGGTGGGGGGCAATGTTCTTATTTAAATGAACTGTTTGGTCTTTTGGTTGGTTGGTAGATAATGCCCTATAGGTTGTTTTGTATCTTATTTTAAGCTATAAAGAGTGTAATTATTATTTATTACAGATTTGACTCACTGTGGATGTGGGCTTGTCAAAATAATATTTTTTTGATTCTTATATTCTTCCACAATAATTCTTAAAATTCAAACTAGAAATGTGAAATCGAAAGAAAGGAAGAAATCTTCATCATCTATCATCTTTCTTCTTTTCTTCCTTTCTTTCATATTAGAAATGTGAAATCGTATGGGAATAGATTACCTCAATTAGAATTTCATTAAAATCCAACTCCATCCTTTAACAGTGATAAAGTTCGAATATTTAAATTGGAATGTTCCGAAATAATCTTGTTAAGCGCACACTAAGACCGCGGGAACTCAGAAAATCTTCATTTGAATGAAGTAAAACTGAACGTAATTATTCCGTGAGTTTAGAAACAGTTAAAAGGAGCGAATGTTTGAGTCGTTTAATCTTGTCAATTATCCAGAAAATTGGAAAGGGACCCTCTTTAAATCCGTGACACGATGTTACTACGTTTTTACCGGGCGGGTTTGTGTGTCTAAGGCTACCAGGATTTGGGGACCGTTAGGATTAAGAGCGCTTCACGCATACATTCTATGGTTCGTGCAAACGAAAGTAATCAAATATATCTCACAGAGTTTTCACTCGATATACTAATGCAAAATGGATATAAGGTGTGAACCTCGACTTTTGGGTTTACAAAATGTTTGCTCTTTAGTATTTTCATAATAATAATAATAAATAAATATTTATTTCGAACAACTCATACAGTTTATACCAACTCATACAGTTCATATCAACTCATACATTTTAGAACTTTTAATTCTATAAACGATTGAGTAGCTCTGCTACCTATTTATCCCCTGTTCACCAAAAAAATATAATCCAAAAAAAGTCAGAACGTGACACGTGTGTATGACTAAATGTATCGTTTCATTCAGAACTATGACTGACGAAAATGTCTAATATAAAATACGGTAGATCCGGTACTCACATACCGGTTTAAATCCGCGACATGAAGATATTTATTTTCTATTATCTGTTACACTATTATACCGAGACGTGTTCACTTAACCATGGGGCGGATTCCGTATCGGATCTCTATTTGTATCCGTGTCTCGTACATCTCTTGGTTAACTCAAATATTTTATACATAACCTAAATAATGGTTTTTGTGAATGTTACACTCTAAGTCAGAAGGATACATCCAGTCTACTCTATTAGATAGGGCAGAATATTCTCCCTAAACTCGGCTTTCCTCATCGCCTGGTTCGTGACACAGTGGGCAGGCAGCTTAAAGATTGCTCTAACATATCACCATAGCTCCTGCCATAGGGTCTTGTATGTTGGAATGCTAGACCATTCTTGTCAGTCACTAGCAGAAACGAAATACATAATTCGAACAGATATGCGGTCGGGCAGATGCATTATAACTCGTCCCATCTCATGGTCGTCGCTAGAATATACAATAGGCTAGCTGACAATTTTTTTTATAGTGTATTATTGAGAAGACAAAAAAATATTGCTTATGTATTTTTCTTTTGTTCAGTAAACCAAAAACGATAAAGACTACGTTAGACCGTAGACCCCGTTATCCGCAAAACGTCACTAGTTTTGTAAAATGTCTTTTGAAAAGTTTCGTAAAATGTCTTCTGATAAGCTTTGTAATTTTTGAATATTATATAAAACAAAAAAATACGTATTAAATATTTCAGAGTCAACTAGCCTATTACTTGAATTGACGGTACCTGAGCAAGCCTGCGGCGGCAGCGGGAATATAAGTGTGGTGGAGGACTTGCGCCGGGCTACAGCGCAGCCCAGCGACTGGGGTTTGAAACTGCGCAGCTGCTGCATGAAGTCGCTGCACTCCATCAGCGCGACGTCCGCGAAGTGCAGGTCGCACAGGATGTGATTCTTGAAGCGGCGCGCACGTTTCTGCACAAAAAAATAAAACAATAATTATTTTCTTTATATTTCGAACATTATTATCCTCCTAAATGTTTTGTGCCAAGAGTGTTACGACAAAGAAGAGGAAGCAATCTCTGTCACGGTATCTTAATTAATATTAGCTAATCACGCAGAAGACATTCTAGTACAAAAATGTATGCGTATGTGTATGTGTAAACCAATATGACCGAAGAGTGGTCAGGCGCAGAACTAACGGTATAATGAGCTTTCCAATGCACGGGGTACAAAACAGTTAACATCCTGATTTTGAAATCACTACCACCTCAGGGTGGAACTTAGTAATTTCGATGGAAATTAAATTTCGAAGTTCAAGAAGCTGTCACCCGACTCACAATAAAAAAAAAAAAAAAAAAAAATCATTTAATTTAGCCCAAATAACCCATAAAATCAAATGATTTGCCTTGATCAGGAAATCTTATACATAATATACTTTTCTACAGAGAAATATAAGTATAAGAACGTGACGAATCTGATTGCATCTTTAATGGAATCCAGATTAAGAGTGGCTGAAAAACGGCAATTATGCAAATCTACTGAGTCGCGCAACCCCGCTAAATCGCTGACGAAGTTGCGAAGTATTTTGTCTTCTAGAAGACTTGTTTCACCAAGACGCTTTTGGAGCCCAAGAACAATCTTAGAGTTTTAGACTTCCAATAAATGTTTTGCGGCCATTTGTAATTTGAAGTGAAGATAAGAAAAGGCATGCTTCGGCGGTTCAGACATGTGGAAAGAATGGATGACGAAAGATTGACTAAACAGGTATACAATGCGAAAATGGAAGGATGTAGGGCCGCGGAAGGCCACGGCTCACCTACCACGACCACGTTGGTCGTGTATTAACAGAAGGCGATGTTAGGAGTCATAAAAACCGTAGAGCTTACATGAAAAAGATTATGAATGTTGATGAGGCGAGTGAGGTGTGTAAGGATCGTGCCATATGACGTTCGGTTCTCTCTGCCTACCCCGCTAGTGAGGTGTCGTGAAGTTTAGTTTAGTTTAGTAGTTTTAACGACATAAGTTAACCTCACTTTAAAATCAGATCAAAATAAGTTTAGTATGATAAGATTTTTTTATTTATAGTTATTTATTTACATGAGCACTTAGTTTTTAGTGATCCTATGTCTTAGTGTCCTGGTACAACAGGGCTCCAAGGTGGATCTTCTGTTAACCCGGCAACGGCCAAGATCCATTTCCCCAATTACCCCTACTCAGAAGTATTTACAAAAGTGCTTATTAGAGTTCCGGGAGCAAACAAGTTCCTTGTTTCATTAATACTAGTTACCAAGTATATCTACTGGTGAGAATGGTTTGATTCGGTTTTTTCTTGCTCATACGAAACTTTTAGATAGCGATTTCATTTGTTATCTTAAATAGGTATTAATTTGGAGTTATTTTAATTGTAACTCTTGGATGTATATTAATTTGTTTATATACAATATACCGGTGATTAACGCAATGAGTATACCTTTTACGCGTTTTTTTAATGGTGCTTGTTTAACGAATAGTCAAGTCATTTTATATTTGAGTCAATTTGAAATCAGGGAAGATACTTATTTTAAAGTTCACTCTGTCTACCCGTTCGGGGACTGCGGGCGTGATGTTATGTAGTACGTAAAATTCTTCCCAAAGTTCTTCCTAATCTCTTGGATAAAATATAAAAAAGACCCATTCATTAAATACGTTCATATGAAGTAGGATTCAATATCCTTTTTGGATAGTCTGACATATGTATACGACTGGGTCAATTGCATATTTTTATTTACTAGAGCCAAAACTTTTTATCATCATCGAGACTAAGTTCAAAGACCCGAGTCTTAGACTAATCCTCTGTTTATGTAATTTATTATAACTATGTGTCTTTAACGTAATTATTATAACATATTATACGCAGACATATAGGCAAGTTTCTCAATAATTGTTCAGGATTAGATAAACGGCCTACAAGGGATATTATTTTGGGCTTCCATTACTGTAATACCACTGTAGGGGTTTGAACTTAGATGTAAGGTCACCCTCCAAATTATTTAAACAAATAAGTGTCTTTAAGTTATACCATGAAGTTCTGACGTAAATTTAACCCGTGAAATATGTATTTCTTGAGGTCAATGCTACTTTGACTGTAGCAGTTCGGTAATAATGAGAAAACTTTGCAAATAGATTATTCAGGGCTTTAAAATCTATTATGTAAACTTTGTTTGTAATACTTGCGATCGAAATTTTTTAAAGTTTAATCTCGGTTGCCGATATCGTCAAGGATTATGATAATATTGATATTTGTTGATACATGTACATAACATCGCTATCTTTCCAAGCAGTACAAGCGATTCATACTTGTATAAATCTGGGAACAGATTTCGAAAATCTATGTTTCATGTTACCCGTCATCCAGGAAAAGCATTCTCATCTACTGAGCGCCACTTGATAAAAAATATGAACCAAAAAACAAAACGTAACATGCTCTACAAAGTGAACAAGCCTTTTGTTTCCCGAACGAAGAGAAATTCGTAACTAACACGTGATATACGTAAGTAGGTTAGCACGAAAGATGAGTGAGACAAAGAACAACCTCCTATTGTTCCCTTACACAAGTTCATCGATTTATTAGGAGCTATTTACCATAAATGCGAGCCCGGTAAATCCTGGTTATCGAGGATTACGACGCGTGGACCAAAAAACAATTTCCTAAAGGCATAATAGGAATCAATGTACCTTGCACGAATATGGGACTATTTGGGCGTTTTGACAAGGATGGAAGATAATGGTAGTCGTAACATTCTAAATCAAGACATGAGTTTCTAAATGTGTAGCAAAAGAAAATATTGGATATGGAAGATTCATGAATATGCTCAACAAATCTGAACAAATTTTAATGTGTTGTTCACCGACAGAGGTAAAATCATGAGGAAGGATTCCACAAACATTCTCTACTAGACTAGCTTAGCCACCCTCGCTATTTTTTTTACTAGCGTAGCATAACTTATTTTATGTTAAAAGATGAATCTTAAGTTACTGTGGCATCTGTTAATACATTCAGCTAGCTCGCATTTGAGCCCGCATACTATATAACATTTGATTTGAACGATCGTAGTATATTTTATAAGCGGAAATGTAACGGCCGGAAATAAGTTCCACATCGTTTCCCTACGGCGGAGGCAGGATTAGCCGAGCTTCAAACGGAAATCCAATTTCAATCGTACGGTGCACTAATAAACTTGGAACTTACAAATATACTTAGTTTGTCTACACTTTCTAATATATTAAGAGGAAATATTTTGATTGTATGTTAGCATCGAATAAGAACCGAAACTACTGGACCGATTAAAAAAAATCTTTCACCAATGGAAGGCTACTTTATCACCGAATACTTGAGAATTACGCGGGCGAAACCGCGGGGCGCTGCTGGTAATTTATGAATTCTTTGTCCGGCCTGTCGAGGGTAAACACTTGCTACGTCAGTCGGCGATTGCGTTGCGTGACACAACACAGTCTCGTAGGTTTTTCCATCAACGATCGGTCTAAGAATAGAAAGATAGCGATATGCTAGGTTCAATACTCGTTTGTTGTCTAAAAGCCTTATTGGCGTGTTTATAGTATATCAATCATATTTATTAGTTATATTGTTAAAGAGTAGGCGAAGAGAGCGGTGGTAGCTCAATGGTAAGGACACGCGCCTCTTAACCGAGGAGTGCGGGTTCAAACCCGGGCATGTACCTCTAGATTTTAAAAAATCTATGTACATATTTATACCACTAGCTCGACGGTGAGGGAAAACATCGTGATGAAACCTGCAAATTCAAACAACTTTGAATTTGTAACCATGATCCAAAAATTGTCTGGTTCCCCTATCTTAGGGTTACGAAGGTCAGATCGGCAGTCGCTTCAATGTAATTACCAGACTCGCTAAATCCTGGATCATGGTCTAAGCGGACCCCGTCTAAGCACGGGACATAACGCTAGGAAGATGATGATGAAGATGATTGTTGAAGAGTAGGCATTTCTAGAATAATAATAGTCATATTACTATACTATACATAGTATAGTAATATGACTATTACTATACTATGTATAGTAATAGTCATATTCCGCTTACGTTTATTGTTCTAACTTATTTTCTTAAACTACTGTTAATCATATTACATAACATCACGCCCATAATCCCCGAAAGAGTAGGCAGAGTCAAAGGGGCAGCAGGCCCCTTTAACTACATTCAGCCAAAAATAAAACTCGGTTGGGTTAGATGGCAAATTGTGAAAAAGTAGTGACAAGTGGCTAGCTCGTCGTCTACACAATCACATACCCAAACCCCATATACCATTAGTCACCTTTTACGACATGTAGGCAAGAAACACAGTTGGCACATTCTTTTTAAGTTCCCGACCAACATGGGACAAAATTTAATCATCTGTTAATCATGTATCCATGTACTGCAGGTAAATAAATGGATACATCATTATTGTCATTGTTGGTCTAATAATAAAAACCATTGTTAATACTTATGCCTTATGTGTTTTGTCGAAATTCTAACAAATCATAATCTACTCGTTTGAAGTTTACAAGTTGAAACGTTGACAAAAATCCCTGTGTTTTAAAAAAAAGAAACACCGGACTTACTTCTTTTCACTTAACCTTTTTTAAAAAGAGAATAAAGTGATTGGAATTCCTAAGTTCTTACTCAGATAAATAAATTAATAACATCTTCAGACTGACACACCAATTCCCTAGTCCCAAACTAAGCTTAGGTATATAAGCTTGTGCTATGGATACTATGTGAACGGATAGACTTAAATACGTTTATAAACATCAATGACTTGAGTACAAATATTTATGTTCATCACACGAAATATTTGCCCCTAGCGGGATTTGAACCCGCGACCCTTTGGGTCCGTCGCCAGGGTCTCTGACCATTCGACCAACGGGCCAGTCTAAGTAGGTACTTAAACTACATTTAGCCAGAGCTTAAAAAAATATATTTGAATTTGAACATATTTATCAAGACTTTGATTTTAAAATCGCTTGTTCGTTTTTTTGATACTAGAATCGCTTGTTATTTTGTTTGATTCTAAAACCGCTTGTTCTTATGTCCTAGATCACAGCGATCACGACTTGTACATTCTACCTCGGGGTGAATTCTGGCATCTGCGTGTACGTGACCTTACCTATTGCCTCGAACGGTACATATTACTCTTTTCGACTTTATATCAAGCTTACGAGCTTACCTTTATCGGAATGAAATACACGGTCGTGAATATATTTGCGTAATTTTTGATTTTCAACCTCGTAGGCGATAAAGAACACTGTTTATTGAGAACAAAGTACGAAGTTTTTCGGTATTTGGCATATCTCGTCGGTGTTCATAGTAAAAAAAAGGATAAAAGAAGATTTTTTTTTACATTTGAGGTAAAGGTACATACACACTTTTATATGACAACTGCTGTGTATACTTGAGTAACTTGTTTTGCAGTGAATGCTTTGTACCTAGATATGTAGTTTTACAAAGACAGTTCATCAAAGCAAAATTCTTGTCACGTCATTTATTAGGGAAAACCTTTAGACATATATACATTTTGCATTGGCCAACTTTTACAAATATTTGCACAAACATTGGGACTTTATTAGACCGGAGCTTTTACTGATGTGGATGATATAGCGGTAGCTACGCCTCTGATTAAATGATGATACGAAACATAAAACTCGAAACTTGACCTACAGTTCTTATTCTCAAACTTGAAGTCAGCGTTGCTTGTTTGCCATTTTATTGGACTCGCCCTCTAAACATTTTAAAAGTCACCGCCTTAGTTCCTACCTCGTGGAGAAATTAAGATGTTTTAGTTTAAACAGAAAACTTTAGAGGTGATTGCGACGTGAATATAATGCACTCTTTTAAACTTTGACTGTGCTTGGAATTTATTGCTTTCGCGCGGGCTTGTTTATACAGGGTTGTGAAATTTGCAATCTCTTCGTCTGTTTTCTGTCTTCCAAGCTACGTTTAAACTTAAGCCAATTTGGTTAGAAATTGTTTTCATAACAGTTGTACAAGAAATGTCACCTGAATAGACGTTAAGGTGACATTTACTTATAAATTTTGCAACAATATGAATTTAAGTTTAATACAGCAACCTAAAGTTAAGTTAGGCGCTGGCTTTTAATTTAAGGTGTTTATAAAATAAGTAAAGTAAAATGTGTAATATGACAATAAGTTGTAAACAAAACGATTAAATGTATCTACTAGTATCTCAAAACTTGTAATTTTTTTGACTAATATCAATTTTTCTCCTTCTTATTGTTGTGTTCTCTTCTTAGTCAGAGTTTGTATGAATTATGGCCTTAGTTTCAGGGGCTGGGACCCATGAAATAGACTTTAATTTGGATCACGGAATGCTATAACTCATGTGCTGTTAGTATCATGGATATTTACTAGCTGGTATAGACGGCTGGCCGGCTATTTCGGAATTCATGGCATTGCAGAATTCATGAAAAATTAGGAAGTTGCTAACTCACAGACAGTCTACGTTATCTAGGTCATAAGAGTACATTAGGTATTCCATTAATAGCTTGAAATACTCGCATAGCAATTAAAATAACATTATTTAAATGTAGTTTGTTAAGATGTAGACTTTAGGAGTTAGGAGTTTTAAAAATTGTAGAGCTTGTATGAAAAGGTTTATGAATGTAGAAGAAGCAAATGAGGTGTGTAAGGATTGTGCTATATGGCGTTCGGTTCTCTCTGCCTACCCCACTAGGGAAATGACGTGAAGTTTAGTTAGTTAAGGGAGTGGTTGTAGCTCAATAGAAGGGACACACGCCTTCCAAGCAAGAAGTGGTTATGCAAAACCGTGCGTGTCGATATCTCTAGACTGTCCAAATTTAAGAACATATTTATATCATTAACTCAGAAGTGAGGACAAAACATCGTGATGAAAATTGTATAATACAATAACTATGAATATGTAACCGTGGCCTAATTTTCTTGTTTAAGGTTTGCGAAGATCATATGGCATTCGTTTTATTGTGGAAACCAGATCATTACATCTTCCAAGGTATTCTGCCCGTCAACACACAAACTAGGTATAATACCAAGTATATACTCTATCTATTAAAAAAATCCTAAGTAAGCACAAAACTAACTTATTTAAATAACAATCAGCAAGGACCGGGAGAGACGTTTTTCTCAGTAATCTGAAGTGTTTTAATTTTTTTGTGGATAACCAACCTCTGAAGTGTATTTGATACCATCAAAGACTTTGTAAGCATATTTCACGTTGAAGCTATCTTGAGGTAGTTAGTTCATTAAATGCTGAAGTAACCATCATTTTAAGGGGGACAAGACTCAATTTAGATCAACGATAACAGAGAGGAGAGCGTTTGAATAAATTTATCGAGATTAAAATCAGACTGCAGGAAAATTAGGTATTACGTACGCTGTTATGATTTAATAAAAAAGAAAATGATTGGCAATCAGACAACTTTTCATTGCATCTATAAAGAATGTAATTTATGAAATAACGTTCTAAATTTGCTTGGAAACACGTGGAATGTTGGCTATTATTATAATCAAGAGTAGTATCTTTATTGCAATAATAAAAGAATTCTACAAAGATTTACAGCAGTTCCCTTTTGTTGGGCTTACATCATACGCTTCAATATGCCAGAATGTTTAGTTCGTATAGGTAATATAAAATAATTTTTAACAAAAAAAAACCGACTTCAAAAACGAACCTAATAAAAGTAAAAAATAAATTACTTAGGCCAAAGTAATAACGTATATAGAGAATTATTATTTTTATGACGGTCTTCACTTTGTAAATTCGTTTGATCCTCAATCTATTTTATAGAAACTGTCGCCCATAGACGCGCGTCACTTGACAGTTTCTTGCTAGACGATTCCACAATTCAGCATTTTCACTTTCCCTTTGTCACGCCACATTAGCATAAATAGGAGATTGGTATCCTGTATTTTATGCTTTCCTTAATGGTGAGAAATGACCCAGTGGAAATAATAGGTTGGTGGAACAAACTGTACTGTGTTCCAATTTACATTTTTGGTGCTGTTTACACTTACATTTTTGATATGTCCCTGGATAATTTACTTCCATTTAAATGTTTTTAAACTAACTAACTTAAGATAAACAAAGTTATACATCTAATTGGTAATTTTTTTAAAAAAAAAAATATGAAAAATTACAAACAAATATCTGTTCCCAACCACTTCGCTAATAATTTTTGCAAAAAATTTTACTTTTTGGTATTTAACGTTGCAATTTTAACATTTATTAATATACCTTTTGTACTGAAATATTTTATATCGTTGATGGAGGACGCCAACCCTGTTTCCTCCGTAAACAATACAGGAATGGCGGAGATTTCTGTATTTGTTTCAGTCAGGAGGCGAGTGATTGATTCGCTTTCACCCAGTAATAACTTCCTCCCCACCTTATCTAAGTATAACAACGAAAGCTTTATTGTGTTGGTACGTTAGTGTTATTTAATTTATAATTAATACGTTTACTTACAGTAAACCAACATTTGAAAACGATTCAATGGATTAGAGGAGACCATAATATGTAAAAATCTCTGACCCCAGCTTGATTCCACATGCCTCCATAATCATGATACGTCAGAATGAATTTCAGATTACGGGTTAAAATTAAATAAAATCTACTAGTCTTGTAGATGTATCAGGACGTCGATTTTAAGTGATACGGAACATCTTACTGTATCAACCCGATATCATGGGCTATAGAAGCTTCACTGTTAATTCAATGCTGCGATCTTGTATTTACTTATTAATATTTATCAACAAATTAATATCCAGAAAATGTTTCTTTAGTAATACCGGTTGTATGTAATCTGCATCTAACTTATAAGTTTACTGAATGCTCACTGCTGCGATTGCTTCGGGTTTTGCCTCGGTAAGTAAATGCATGTGCAGAAATAATTTTTACTTACTAAGTATATTATAATATATATATAATGAACTACAGAATACAGAATACTCAGTGTTAATTCAATGCTGCGATTCTGTATTTGTTTGAGCGCGTGATTGATTCGCTCCCGGCCGGTAGATCGTGGTGGCTTCAGCGTAATTTGTCTTTGATTAATTTCGATCACCGGCCTCGTGTCGCGGGCCTTTGTTTTCGTTAACTTGGCTTTTTGTTCTTTATTTAATTGCGATTTTTTGTTATTGGAGTAACTACATTTAGGGAAGGCTGGAGTGGTTTCTTTGGGCTTCAAGTTTGTTTAAGTACTTTACGAGATTATGACACGTGTTAACTTTTGGTTTTAATATGTTTAGTTGGGAATGTGAATTTGGTTACGTTTTGGTAACTGTTAGTAAATAGTTGTTACACTTATTGTAAGTAAAAAAAATAAAATAAATAATATCTAACTATAAATATATAAATGAATTAACCGAAAAATATGTATACGGTGATAGCGACATAAAAATAACCTTATATGCAAATAAGATTTCTTCAGTCCATTTCAAAATGTTCTTTTAGTGACTATATTGACGATGATTTTGTTGTAGATAAGGTGAATAGTTAGGGTGTTGACATAGAATCGTCGAGGCTTTGTATCGTCTCGTCGGAGTATAAGTACTTAGAATTACAACAGAAGAAAGGTTTGAAAATAATTATGTACACGAGTTGAGAGGCAATAAATTAGTTTCATAATTTAACTTTACCGAACTGAACAAAATAAAAATAAACGAGCGAATAAAGTGAGATAGACAGTGTAATAATTATTTCATTGAGACAATCCAACCCTCCTCAGAGTGTCGACAAAAGAGTGGCTGACTGATTGACAGATCGATAATGTATGTAGTTACTAGAACTTGGCCCGCCGAGAATCGGAGACGAACTTATGATGGATGGCGTTACGTAACTAGCCCGACTTTTTTGTTAGTTACGATATTTTTATGATACATCACAATCAGCCAATTATCTGATCGTAATATACTAAATACATCAAATTTATTTTCTTTTATCTGTGTGCGGTTTCGGTGATGTACATCATCACGGCCGTAATCCCCGAAGGAGTAGACAAAGTCAAAGGGGCAGCTGGCTCCTATAACATATTCAGCCGAAAAATAAAACTGGGCTGGGTTCGGTGTTGTATGTATTTATAATAATGATGAAATAGCACAGTTATTTTTTGTTTCGAAGAAAGAATTACCAAATCACGAAAATATCCATTCTTCATCTTTTCTTGCTGTTTATTGCATTCTCCTTTTCGCTTAAAATATATAAACAAACAGGACCAATGGGGACAACGGGAATACACGCAAAATATGACCCAAGAACGTTGGGAAATATTGAATATAGTTGTTATAAAATTTGAATCATTTTCATATTATGAATAATTTTTTTTTTATGTTGACAGTTATTTATCGTCCCATGTTGGTCTGGGACTTGGCCTATGTTTATCTGGGACAAAAAAAATAATGTGCCAACTGTGGTTTTTGCCTAGCATGTCATAAAAGGCGACTAATGATTTACGGGCTTTTGGGTATGTGACTGAGTAGGCGCCACTTATCACTCCTTTTTCACAGCTTCCCATCCAATCCAGCCCACTGTCCCATGTTGGTCTGGGACTTAAAAAGATTATTCCAACTGTGGTTCTTACCTAGCATGTCGTAAAAGGCGATTAATGGTAAATCGGATTTTGGGTGTGCGATTGCGTAGGCGAGACAGGTTAGCCGCTTGTCACTGCTTTTTCCCAATTTTCCATCTAACCCAGCCTGAATTTACGTTCGGCTAAATGTGGTTTAAGGGGCTTGCCCCTTTGACTCTGCCTACCCCTTCTGGGACTATGGGCGTGATGTTATATATGTATGTAATGTATATATGACAGTTATATAAAGTTAACTTTCGTTACTTAACACGACAATATACTACTGGCAGTTATTACTATTAATGGTACCGACCTATAATAGTGGATGGATACCACAATAATTAGATATCATCTAATCACTATATACCATTTAGACGATTGATGTGAACTTTCAGGTTAGAAATAAATAATATACATGTAAGTATAAATCAGTTGGTAAAAAATTACCTTTTAATTATTCAAAACCTAGGTATCGTAGAGAATTAGGATCAGGTTCTTATAATAAATTCTAAACTCAGGATTACCTACACTGAAAGATTAGATCTGTTCGCCAAAGGATTTCAGGTTTGAATACCTAAGCTTCTCTTTTGAAATCTTACAATACTAACCGATAGGAATATAATGTCTTGTAATATGGTACAAGACAATTTTGACTGAAGACTGATTCCTTGGATCCTACCAAGTTGTCTATTTAAGAGTGACTATACCCCCATTCGACCAACAAGAAACTAGTTTGTGAGAGTATTTCGTGCAGTATTTAGTATCTACTCTTAAGATTATAAAAACTACTAGCACCCCGCGGATTCACCTACGTAGTTCTCGTTCTTGTAGGAATACGGGGATAAAATATAGCCTATGTTACTTGCTGATAGAGTAGCTTCCCATTGGTAAAATAATTTTTAAATTGGTCTAGTAGTTTCGGAGCCTATTTAAACACTCTTTATAATATCAATATATGTAAATAGATAGTTACAGAACCACAGTTACTTGGATTTTGAAAACTTTATGGTACGTACTCATATATGAATCTCTATGATATTATACACTGGGCTATCACGAACCTCTGAGTTTGCAGTAATCTAATTAATCGAACTATGGGAATCAGTATACCCAAGGACCCTTTACTGGGTCTCGTGGAGGAAATAAAGTTACGTGAATGGAATGCGTTCACTAGTGACCTAAATACTTGGTCTAGCAAGCGATGCCCTTACTATTGTGCTAATGTAATTAATTATATTTGGAGTGGTGCCTTTGACGAAATGGAAATTCTTCCGGATCTCAAATGAACTACATTCATGTAAATATTTACTAATTGTGCCGAATAAGTCAATCATCCATTTCTATTTGTATATAAGTATGTAGGTATATACTACATATATATTATCACGTCCATATTCCCCTAAGGGGGAGAGTCCAAGAGGCAATAAAACTCCTTAAACCGTATTTAGCCAAAAATAAGTAGATTTGGGTTAGTTATACACAATAAATTAAAAACCTAGATCACTATATGTTTGTCAACAATATACTTGTGAGTTTTAACTTTGGCTCATTTTTATCACACACACACACACACACACACACACACACACAAACAAACTCACATCTTATTTGCGCATTACTTTTAAGCCTACTTGTTATTAGATATAATTTTTCCGGTTTTAATTGTATTTCTTTGTGTTTTTTTTTGTCTCCTTTATACGTACACGACTAAGAGCCACACTATTGTCATTTTATCCTTACTGTATATAATCCCACGATATAGGCCCAGCCTAGTGGTGGGGGTCCTAGAAGTACACCTAAACTGGCTTCTGTGTTTTGTCAATTAGACTTTTTTTTTAAATCTTATTAATTGAGCCTGATGTTAGCTACCTAGCCATCGTGTATAGTTACAAGAAAAACAGAAAGAGTCATGCCATAGAGCGTAGCCTACAGAGCTTACATAAATATTACGTAAGGGCTCTTAACTTTCCCTGTTTTATTTCAATCACGTCTATTTATAGCTTAAAGTCTGTTGAAATAACAAGATAATGCAACCTCTGTAGAATAATACAACGCAGGAATAAGACTTTTAGTATACGTAAGGTAGGCAATCTTCTGTATATAACTGGCTTCGTTTGTTGTAATACTCACTTATTTTTAGGTTGCGTTTATTTGTTATTCTAAAAATACCTACTTGTTTATTTTATACGATTTAGGTACCTACACACATTTCTTTTATAAGCACAGGTTTTTAAAGAGTTTCCTATTTCTGTAGAAAAAAGAAATACAAGCGTACTTAGTCTTGAGCACAGATAGTCTGTATTATAATTCTTCTTAATTTAGAGATGAATGCTTGCATCGATCGTTCCATCTAATCTTGCCTTTACTCCAGTCGAAAATAGGCTATAAAAGGGGCGATAATTGGCCTATTGATGGCTCATTATTGATTCTAGGCCGGCGAGGGCAGCCATTACGGTCGTTAAAGTTCACGAATAGTTTCTACGTTGTTACAGGAATTTCATTTTATATCACAATCTGTTTTCGAGCGGACTCGTTAGAAGTGTTTAATTAAGTTATTAGTTTGTGTGTCCGACATTAAATGGACACAAATTACCGTTATTATGGATCTGTGTTAGTGACGTAATACGGAATAGAGGAAAATAGTATTCACAATAAATTTCAATCATGCCAAATTTATGTTTTTCTTTTTGGAAAACTGACGTAGTTGTTTAAGAATCGGCAAATATTTCGTTGATTACTTAAATGAAAACATAAAAGAAACTTATCCGCATAAATGAGCATCTATTTGTTACATCTATTAAAAGGTATTTGTATTGCATTGCTGTCATTATGTATGTATATACATACGTATAATAATGTAAATACATATATTGCATGTTTTTTTTTCAGGGTATATTAAATGGATTCATAGATTGCATATAAGTGATGTCAAACCATATATAAGCTATAATCGGAAACAAAAAACGAATTGCAAGATTATTAACTCAAATTAAAATTAAATCAATCAAAACTTCCGGCAAACAGAACTTCCAAGTCGACGCAAAGTTAATTTTATTACTCAGGTACTTGTCCGGTCCCAATCCAACAATTAGGGTGACGATTTTGGTATTACCTTCTGTCAATAGTCGACATTATAAAATCGAAAATTCATAGAAGGCCGTAAATTATTATCAAATATCCGCGTAAACAAGTAGACGATACAAATTGGGACAATTTAGAAAGCAATTTGGATAATTTAGACAAATCGAGTATTCTGTTAGCATCAAAAAACGGATTTATAGGAAACGAGTTGAAATAGAAACTGTGGACGGAAAGACCATTCATGGAAAGAGAAGTGTGTTTACTCATTTCACTATTTTTTAAATGGAAGTAGCTGCATTTGTTCGTCTGTAGTAGCAAATTTTACGATATACTGTATTTTCAAAGTTTTTATTTATTATTGTGATTTATTGAAAAAATATAGGTTTTATAACATTATTTTATAAAAGTTACTCGTATGATATGTTAAGAAGGTAAATTTGTGCATAAAATAAACTCTTTGTTTTTCATGTATAATGGACTAAACCACAGCCTAATTTAATTGAAAATTTTATGAAGATATAGCGATCCAACCTTTTTCCACTCAATATATGGATACTCCTATATTTTTATAGCACAGGATTAAAATCTCAATAATATATAAATGTAAATAGCTATCTATTATAATTATTATCTCCAATGCACATGATAAAAATCAACTTACATTACGCAATATTCGATTCGAAAACGTTTTCTTATCGTTTTGTAAACCGCGAATCATCATGATAATGCCTCCTTTGCCTGTGCCCTTACAAAGATGTTGTGTGTAACAGGAAATGTGTGAAAGTGGATGTCTTTTGCAAGCCACCCCCGCATTATCGGTGATGGGACCGTCTCCTCATATCTTTATTATATAACCTATGTACAATTGTACATATGATTCAATTTTGCTTTGATAGAAAGAAAAGAAAGAAAGAAATAACATTTATAGGACGCTTAATTGTTACTACATTACACAGGAAAACGAAAATTGAAACAGGACAAAACAGTACAAAAAAAAATCCTTAAAATAAAAAAAAAATGAATATTGGCGCCAATTGGGTCCCTGGCTCAGCATTAAGCTACTGCGGCGTCAAGCTAACGCCGCAGGAGCGCTGGTATTATGGCGGGACTCATTTTTAGAGTGGCAACATTCCAAACGTGAGAAAATAATAGGTTCACACTTAAGAATAACATGTAATAAAACAAACAAAGAAAATATATAAACGTGATAAAATAATAAAAGAGACATAGAAAACAGGCATCGTTAATCTATACTTATAATAAATCTGTAGAGAGGTCAATTCTGTACATGAAATATATTTTTAAAATAACTATCAGGGGGTGATTAGTGATCGATACTGATGCCAAAAATTCAATTAGTAAAATTTTTGTCCGTCTGTCTGTATCCTTATAGAACAAAAACTACTCGACGGATTTTAACGAAACTTGGTACAATTATTCTTCATACTCCTGGGCAGGTTATAGTATACTTTTCATCACGCTATAATCAATAGGAGCAGAGAAGTGAACGGAAATGTTGGGAAAACGAATTTTTTAAGCTTCCGTCGCGTGTGCAGCCTTAATGGTTAAAGTTACATAGAAATCATGTATGACGGAAATAGTTTTTATAATATTAACCATAAACGCGGGTGACACCGCTGGCACAGCTAGTAATAAATAAATACATGAATGGCTGAAAATATTTTTTCCAGGGCCATTATATTGACGAAAAAATAATGTGTGCTATCTTTCTATGTATTGACAGATTTTTATGCATTTATTTCGTAGCAATTTTTTAAATTTCCAATGTTTAACAGGTCAGTCTAGTAAAAGTCCTTTCAAAATTATATTTATATAATTGCCTGCTGCCCCTTTGACTCTGCCTAGCCCTTCAGGGATTATGGGCGTGATGCTATCTATGTATGTATGCATATTCATATAAAATAAAATAAAAATCATACACATGAAATTTTAAGCATACAGTAATAAATACCAAACGTGAATTTTCTGATATATATATATACATATAATATATATATATATATATATATATATATATATATATATAAATATGTATATATCTATATATATGTATATATAGATATATACATATTTCATAGCACTGTAGGTAGGTTTAAAACTAGTGGTATATGATGTCAGTATATTAATCTCTCTGGCATTGAATAATACAGCTTTTGAGACTTACATCGAATAAGTACTTAGTCCTTCTAGAAGGCTCCTAAGAAGATCCTACTTACTTAGTTAAGTTGGTGTAATTATTTAGGGCAGGTAATAAAACTTTCAGCCACGCAGCTAGATTGAAAAACAACTTTATGTCTCGTAAAACGTTAAATAAGCAATAAACGGTTTATTACGCACATTTACATTACGCCGATACTCATGTAAATTGGATTAAAAAGTTTATAGTTTAATTTAATATGTAATTTGTAAAGGAGTAACTAGATTGGCACGAATTAGACGAATTTCGGATAGCTGACGAGGGATAATACGAGGTTTTAATGACACTTTTTCTGGCCGAAAGCGTATGAAAGTTGATGATGCAGCTGCGCAAAATTTATTTGTCCGGTGCAACATTTAAATTTATGATCATTGCATAAATGTCTATGAAATTATCTCAGTATTTTCGTAAACGCTAAAGTTTGTTAATTTGGATAGTTACTTAGTTCATATTAACTGGTCAATACAAACAGTTATTCATAGAAATGTGGTTAAAAGGGCCTGCTGCCGCTAATATGCATGTGTACATTCATACACATACATATTATCTCATTTAATATTAAAATTAATATCAAAATCTCACAAGGTTGCCGAAGGACGCGAAATAAAGAATTTAAATTAGGGTATATAAGGTTCCCACAAAATAGTGCCCAAGGGATGACTATGGAATGAGGGTTGACAGCATTTAGAGTGCGGTAGGTAAAAGTGTATTGGCACAAGTAAGACGTAGGTTATACCCAACAAAAGGGACTAGTTTAAACAACACCTAAACTTCGTTCGTCGAGATAATTTTAGCCGGACAGTTTAATTTGTCTGTGCTTGGCAGGAACGGTAGCTCAAAACGGTGGTTAGGTAGGTACCACCTTCCAACAAATAAACAATGTACACAATATATATAAAATCAGAAATGTGGTACCTATGTCACTACTATATACCTCTATATTAACAACACTTTCCACTTTTATCGACGAAGAAGATAATTAAAAAAAAAGTTTAATTACTATTATATTGCAGAACTTTTCCAAAGTCTGTGTTAAGGTTTCGTGATATAATTATATAGAAACGAACTGTAAATTTTTTTTTTGAGGATTTAGTATTAATAGCAGTTTCTTTGATTCTAATATTTGGCAACCTAGTCGATGAATGAATTACCGATAAAACACAAATCATAAATTATTCTTTATGATTCACGTTTTACCTTCAACGATTCCGTAGCTAGGTAATTTATGGGACGATACGTCAGTGACGTGTATATTATTTATACTATGCTGTACGCTTTTTTTTATTATCTACTGAGTCTAAATCAAGAGGTTCTGAGGAAATTATTGATCGAAATGAAAACCTAGCAATGACATCGGGCTTAGTTCATAGTTGTATTACCTACAACAGTTTTAGTTGTCCCTTTTTTACTGTTAAACGGACTAAATTATATTATTGCCTATCGTTTGGTTACCGAAATTTGGTCTATTTACCGAAATTTTACTTTTGACAAAATAACTGTAATTCACTGAACTTTAAAATGCTCAAGAACAATTTAAAATATACCTAAACTTTTGTTAACAAATTTATCGATATTAATGTATTAAAAATGGTTAATCGTTTTGGCTCTCAAGCAATGGTAAGCACGCTGTTCAAATACCATGCGGCCAGCGCCAGCGATTCCATGCGGCTGAACGCGGTTAAAGGGGCTTGCTGCCTCTTTGACTCTGCCTACCCCTTCGGCAATTATGGGCGTGATGTTGTATGTATACAGGTATTATATATACATACAGGTATGTATACAGGTACATGTATGTAGGTATACAGGTATTATTATAGGTACTTAAGTGTGATGGATAAACATATAGTTAATTGTGACTGACCTGGTTTGGCCCAGTGAGGTTTAGCCCGCAGGAGTTGCAACGAAGACATTCCTCGTGGTAATGGTTGTTGTCGTACAGCGGGGATGGCTCTGTAACATAAACTTATGTCAACACAAATATAAATATAATCCAATTAGATCTTCTACTAGACTTCACCTAATCTAAGTAAACAAGTGTGAAGTTAACACAATATAAAACTATTTTCAATAGATCGTCTACTTTATTTAATATTATATCTGCTTCGATTATGATCATCGATTTAGTGAATCTGGTTATAACGTTAACTTAGCGAACGGTATTTGATCTTTGTTTGTCTATGATATGATAATGAAATATATATATATATACAGACTGTAGATTTTTTTTAAATTTTTAATTCATCATCTCGGCATTGGTAATTTTTAGCTATACATAGAGTAAATTATGGAAGTGTAATTACATTATAGTTTAGGCGAAAAGTAAATACGGTGTGGGTAATTACAGAATATTAAAAATGTAATATACAGAATAATATTATTATTTCACCTGCACGTTAAAACCCATTACAAAAATAATGTTTGGAATAATCAGTATAATATTTAGAAAATCAATGTCTACTCAGCTGGATGGTAAGCTTATGACAGTTTACAATATGTTAATTAAGAAATTTAGTACAAAAGTTATCTAGATTTCGTACTAAATATTTTTAAGATAATGTAATGTTTTGTTGCCATAGTTTTAATTACTTTTGTTGTTAGAAGGTCAATGCTGTGTACACTTGGTGCATGTACTAGAATATATGAACTGTATAGTAAAATGCTCTCTTTATTATAAGTCTTGTATATGTACTGGTGTGGCTATCGATAAATAAATAAATAGTTATGTTGCAAAACAAAGAAACAATTTTGCAAAGATGGCGTTGTAAAAACACCCTACTTACTACATATATGATATAATAGTAGGGTTTTTTTTTAACAATTAAGTTGCTTAGAATACATACATCCTACATGACATCACGCCTGTAATCCCGGAAGGGGTAGGCAGAGTCAAAGAGGCAGCAAGCCCCTTTAACCACATTCAGCCAAAAATAAAACTGGGCTGAAAAGTTGTGAAAAAGTAGTGACAAGTGGCTAGCTAGCCTACACAATCACATACCCAAAATCCGATATACCATTAGTCGCCTTTTACGAAATACTGGGTTGCTTAGAATAGTTGGAATAAAATGCTTTTAAAAGTACTATCTGCAGTGAACTGGCTTGGATAATGATAGCTTTTTTCATTCACAAGGAAAGGTTCCTCTTCCAATCTTAATTCGTCGATACTCAGACCTCTAAGGAGTTTGAGGCTCGCCTGATTAAGGTCAATAAGAAAAGCTTTTAGCGTGGAGGTCACTCGACTCGTAGTTTTCATCGCCGATGTCAACCAATTAGGATACTGAGGTACTTAGTTTATCTAGCTGTCTGGGGCGGATCTTGAATGTAGGGGGCTTGGGCTTATCCTACTTAGAGGGGCCTAAAATGGTTTTCCAGACCCTACATGTATTGTCTTCAACGGGGGTCTTTTTGTCCACAGGGCCCTGGGCTCTAGCCCAAAAAAGCCCTATAGTAGATCCGGCTCTGCTAGTCGTTTTTGATGGTTTGTAAGCATTTTTGCTAGCGGTATAATACAATTTCCTTATTTGTTAATTATTTTTTCAAAGATTAATTTACGACAACTCTATAAGACTTCGCACCGAAAATGTGCTGTTTCGTTACCCGCTCAAAATTTTTAAACCTGAATTTTGTGGTGCATTTTTTTAAATGTGATGTAGTGTGATATTATTTATAAAATATAAAAAGTATAGCTGATTTCTCGTCCTAAATGCATTAATATGTATCTATAGACGAGAAATCGGCTATATTTTTTATTGTACATCTTGAAAGCCCATTTAATTCTATCTCTTAAAAATCGATGCACTGATTCGATTTTCACACAAACGACATAAGCTATCGTAAAGAATCGTGTGAGCTAAAAGTGAAAGCAAATTTTCTCTTGGCGAAGCGCCAAGGGGCACAACTCCGGTGGGAAACATGCCAGAAGACTGTACACTTTTGAAATTTTAAATCCAAGTTCAATATCGAGGGTCGCCATTGTAAACTTGATCCGCATATAAAGTTTTTACGGCACTTTGATGGTAAAACTTATACATAATATGGAAAATTGACGTGAAAACTAAAGTGACCTCTAATCCAGCGTGAGTTAATTTATGAAAAATTGAGTTTTTATTATTTTTTGGAGTGAAAAAGCCGTTGTAACATTCTTATTGGTTTCCATGGTTGGTTTCCAAATAAACTAAGTTTTTTTTTAATCAAAGGCAAAATATTAGCATAGAAAGCAATTTATTTAACATGAACTCTTTTATTACCACCGATTCTTCTTGGACTGTAGGTTGACAAGCCCTGGTGTGTAGAATGAATTGTGCATGAGTTTGCACAATCCTGGTGCCTATTTGAAATTCAACTTTTGAACGGACTTAAACAAATTAAACCTAGACACTGGTATTGAAAATTGACTACATTTGAAGGAGCTCCCCCAAATAAAGTTTACTCAAGTGAAATGGTAAACGTTCCAACAGAAGCACGGATGCGAAGATAAATGTTGCTGAACTGGGTCAGGGTGGCTGCAGTTCCGTCCGTGCTTTGCTTTAAAACAATCTTTGGCGTTTCAAATGGAATTCGCCGACGGTATTCTAGTTCGAAAACTTTTTGACTGTTGTGGCATCGTTTATAAACTGATTTTTATATTATTAAGTCCCATGTTGGTATGAAACTTAAAAATAATGTGCCAACTGTGTTCTTTGGCTAGCATATCGTAAAAGGCGACTAATGGTTCGGCTTGTAGGCATGTGACAAGCCGGCGAACTGGTCACTAATTTTCACAATTTTTCATCTAACCCAGCCCAATTTTATTTTTTGGTAATAAAAATAGTGTCCTCCTAGCCGATATCGGTTACGGCGGCCAATCTCAACGAGGATTAGCCAACTGCGCAGGAGATATTATAGTGCACAAGTGTGTGCGCTAACACAGGAGCACTCTCTATTCCTTCACTCTCATAGTCCGGTGAGACGGCAATCCGACATGACCTGAGAGAGGTTAGGCGCAGGACCAACGGCTTAACGTGCTTTCCGAGGCACGGGGGTGATTAAACCGCCATCTTCCTGACTTCGGGCTGTTACTGAGTAATTTTGATATTGAAATACCCAGCCACAAATTTTTGGCCCGACCTGGGATTTGAACCCGGGACCTCTTGGTCCTTAGGCGGCGCATGCCACCATTAGACCAACGAGGCAGTCATTTTTTGATAGAATGTGATTAAGGGGGCTAGCTGTCCCTTTTACTCTACCTACCGATTGCGAGCGTGACGTTCTGTATATTATTGAGCACAGTTTACTAACCTATCAATAATTATTTTTAAATCGAATATGAATAAGCGACAGGAATTATTAATAAGGAGCTACTACAGGGTAATAGAAGGCAGTCGCTTCAATGTAATTACAAGATTTACTAAATCTTCAATCATGGTCTAACCGGACCCCATCTTAGCACGAGACATAACGCTTGGAAGATGAGAAAAGGACACTTGATAATCAATCAAAAAGATAAGAAAGATAATTTTGTATGATCCTTCTTACCACGCATTATCTTTGGCGAAGCGTAACGTAATATGGACGTCAGAAGTCCATCAAAACTCATTTCTACAATATTATACACGTGTCCAACAGAATATCATTTCAAAGCTCTCGGAATTCCAATATCTGCAACTATGTGTTGCAATGCACTTGTTGCGAACACGTGTCATACGCAATTTATTACTATTGTTAAAACTGACTTGACATTAGGACGAAAGCGAAAATGTAGCTAAATGTTATATTGACATTGTCACGTTCGCAAATGACACAGCATTGTAAGTTACTTTGCTTTACGGGTTAAAGTTAATCAAGGCTCTAATTATGTAATGAATAATTAAATTTCCATCAGGTATATTGTATCTTAACGATTATGTTCTTTATAGTAATAAAGGAACATAAAATAGATGGAACTATTTTCGGCTGTGATGAAAATACCTATTTTAGAATGTTTTTACATTTACCTAGAATTTGTATGGTTTATGGATTTTGTTTATTTATTTCTTCCAGAATGGATTACTAAAAAAGGAAAAATAAAACACGCCACAAAACCTCTACAGCTCTATCAATATGCCCAACAGTCAAGAGTTAGTAGTTGTTGATTGTTTTTCCTTACTCAAATATTGACAAATGCCTTTGAGCCGGGATAAAAGTTGGTAACTCCGCCACTGTACTTAAAGTAAATATTGATTTTGAATTTCCAAGCAATAATTTATTACCCTCTCTTTCAAATCGGTAAATTTGTCTTCGTATCTCATTTTAAGTTTCGAAGTTGATTGTTTAAATAGCGATAATAATATACAATTTGAAACGACGTTGTAAATTAGAGCTCTTAATTCCCGTTTACACAGTTATGATGTCAATAAAGTTTAAAATGTCATGAAATCGTCTTTTCAATTAATCTCGAAAGTACTTGAGGCGAACAATAAAACGAAGTACAGTTGTGAATACAGAAATATGAAAAGCAATAGTAAAGTAAGCATAATTAACGTAGTCGTGGGAGAAGTTGTAAAAAGGGCAGTAAATGCGTATTTTCATCATTTTTATAGCCAGGGGAATATACTTCCTGCGATATTAATGTTACGGGCCTTGGAAACAATATTGGTACAATATTCTCCGCTTTTATCGTCATCGTCAGCCCTAAGGAAAGAATAATTGATTGACGTAATAGATTGTAATTTATTTCGGAGGCTATATGCTGTGTAAGCAATATTATGAGTAGAGTTCGTATTTGCGATTTGGGATAATAGTAAATTAGGTCTTTGACAAAAATATATTATACAAAATTTTTGACATATGTAAAAAGATTTCGGACTTTGAAAGCTTTGAAAAAATCTTTTTTCCCGTGTAGGTCTTGCCTAGCATGTCCTAAAAGGCGAAATGGTATATCGGGTTTTGGGTATGTGATTGTGTAGGCGACAAGCTAGCCACTTGTCACTACTTTTTAACAATTTTCCATCTAACTCAGCCAAGTTTTTATTTTTAAGGTAAGTTTTATTTCATTGCACTGTATACCTGCTGCAATTCAAATGCAAGCTTTGAATTTGAAAAGTTGCACTGATATTTCACATGAGGATTTTGATCTAAATTGTCTTCAACATAGATCACTTGTTTTAAGAATATGGGATTTTTTGCTCGGCGGACGTTATTCTTTCTGCTACCAGATTTTCCTTGTATTGAAAAAATAATAATTCTTATATGTAATTTTTCTTTGCTTTATACGCTGATGATGTTTTATGAGAGCTTTTCGCTAGCGACTGTGTCCTTGTAGATTTTCATGTAAATAAGTATTCACCCCTCGGGTTATGTTTTAAAAAACGGATAATCGTCGTCTCATAATATGCTTCGAACCGAAAGAGTGAGCGATTTTTGTTGAAATAAGAAAACAAAACTAAACACGTGTTCATCTGATATACTTTACTGAAATTGTTTTTTATTTATTTTAAATAAATTATTCAGCAAAAATATTGTAAAATCTCAGAATGAGTAATATGATTACATTTTTTTTTCACTGAATATCAGTATTGCGCGTGAAATAGCTATAATACTTGAATTGAAAGAAAAAACATAATAGAAATTGATCATCAATGCCCTCTGCGTTTAAAGTCTTAAATAATAGATAAGTCTATTTTGGCAAAATTTGTTAAAAAATAAACCCCTTTTTTTCAAAATAATCAACCAAAGTTTGTCGTTTAATGAAATGAAATAGATGTATACTAATCTCTCAGTAGATGAAATGGTCGTTAAAGAGAGTGTAGATCTGCACACAGGACGTAAATATCATGTTATAGCGCATCCCATGAGGACTGTTTTACGACGATTCCAAGGATGCTAAAGCAATAATGTATTTTGTACTTTTAACTGCCTCGGTATATTTAATTACTCCAGAAACCGTGTTTGATTGCTTTCCAATTGCTTACCAATGACGTTCTATAGTAGTAGACTGGCTAGCTACTAAATTGATGTCAATTCAACTTTAAACGGCATAGTAAAGATTTTGCTTTGTAAAAATAATTATGTTAGATTCACAATGTAGCGTTGGTCGAGGTATCTGGATGGGTGATCGAATTTAAAACATCTATGACTTTTATTTGCTTCTGAAACTAGGTTGGCTGTTAATCACCTCCACTCAGGCGATGAGGGGTACCGCGGAGTTTTAGTGGGTATACCCCGGCCACTACCATCTTTGGCCGGAGCAGGGGCCCCCTACTCAAGGGCCCCCGGGAGTCCCACACACCACCCTGCCCCCCCGGGTAGGGTGAGGTTGCGTAACGCATTTCTTCGAGATAAAAAAAAAAAATTGCGGTATTACCGGTATCTGAGGCGAATGCTAAAGATTGCTCTTACAAGCTTTACCTAATAGTTTAACCGCATGATAAAAAATAAAATGAAATTAATTAACGGTTAAGACCGTTAATTAATTTAGTAAGCTAGATAATGATAATCTTTGAATTTAATCCCGTCTACATAAAAATCTTATATGTACAAAAATAATAATATGAATATATACATATAATGCCGGATCATATTTTCAAACCTTTGTTACCCTATACATTATGGAAAATCACATCCCATAATTAATTTAAGTAACTATAAAATATGTCGCTATAAAGGAAAATATATCAAATCACGTTCAATGTATTCAATAGATATATGTTATATTCTGAATTGCACTCGCATTTAACTCTAAATTTAATTATTACTAAGTATATCTTCAGAGACTGCTCCAAAATCAATTTAGCCACGCGAATATTATTACGGTAAGTAATATGGCAATGTAATTTAGTTTATGTTTGCGAATAAGCCTTTTCATCTGAAATAAGACGTTGGACGTACGTTACATAGTATAAACTATGTTACACTTACTTTATGTTGTTGTATGTTACATTATACATATATGTTGTTACATGAAAAGGTGCTTAAATTTAAATGTTTAATGGAATTGTTAAATTTAATTATATTTAATTAAAGTATATAACTAGGCATGGAACTTGTAGTAAATATCAGTATAGCTAGAAAAGTATAAATATGTATGTAATCTGTTAAAACGTGTCGATGGACTGAAAAAGAAACACAGGGAAAAATGCAGAAAAAATTTAACTAGGGGATATCGATTGCCTATTTTTTAGGGTACCTAAAGAATTTTAAAAAGCTTAAGAAACCATGACTGTTGGAGAAACATAAAAGTTGTGGTCTTAACAAAATGGCCAGAGCTTCGAAAATTACGAAGCCACACTTAGAGAAATAAGTTTGAGATCATCTGAAAAATTTATGTTACAGGTATCACGCGAAAAATCGCGTTGGGTAAAAAGTAAGGAGATAAATATAAGACTTCTACTTAGTTATTTAATAAAAATATGTAGGTTATAGGTCTCAAGATGCGCCAACGTGTTAATGTTATTTTATTGTATTGGTTTATGTTGATTGCAGGATTTATATATTGAAATACCATGGTTGTCGGATTTATTTCCAGAGATAATGAAGATTTAATCTCCACTCTCTCATCATCTCCACTAGGAAACACGTCAGGAAATATAATCGTGAATAATACGCACATAATACGTATAAACGTAATATTGTGAACGTAAATAATTGGGATTGGCTTTATAAAATGTAGGTATTATTTACATAGTAACATGGATAAACAAAAGGCATCCCGGAAAAATAAGTAGTTTAAGACAGCGCTTATTTTGCCGTCAAAACTGTCGGGACAAACTAAACTCTACGCGGGATGTGCAAACAAATGCTTGTTAAGCTAAATACTACTGACAATATTAGCGTTAATTTAAATCAAATATTTTGACACGTCTAAGCTAAACATGTTGCTGGGCTATTATTCAAAGTGGGTCTTTTACATTACAAGGTTGAGAGCAGTGTTTGTTTAGGAAATTACGATATCTAGACGGTACACCCACGCGTTTTGCCATTATAAAGCCAAGTTTTACATATAACTGGTTTACTTATTTCATTCATGGCTTTAATAAAAAAATAAACATGATAAATGTGACAAACTTACCATAGCGTCTTGTTGTCCTCTTCAAAAAGTTAGTAAAAGTTTTTGTTGTTAGCACAAATAAACTATATCATCCATATATTAAATACACTTAATACAATATATTGGTGTTTTGTTTTTGTAAAACTATTAAACTACAAAGCTACTAGGTTATGTATATTTCTTTAAGTAAATATTATTGTTCCTCAGCACAATATATCTCGTCCTTTCAATAGTATCTCATAAAAATCTTCACTTCACACAAAATACTGTTTATCATAAAAATATATATTGTTCTGTTATACAATGGGAGAACTACAAATAATTCGGGCAACACAATAAACAGGGGGTCTAACAATTTTCCCGGGGTGCATTGCTTTCAAACAAATATTCGTTGTAGCGTCTACGTTGGTTTATTTGCGATATTTATTACGGATTCGCGTTTTGAAATATTGTTGAGGTTATTCGTTGTGTACGGCACGTCACTTTCGTTCTAGTAAACATGGCAGCGGTCGCAACAGATGACAGGGCGCGGGCGGGCGAGCCTGCGCCTCACAACTCCGTTCATCTCATCTCGCGGTCTGTTCGAATGCTCGCCCAAAAAGTGGCTAGCTGAACCTTCAAACGTCGGCGGCGCCACTGAGCTTTTCCTCTCCCTTGACAAAGAGCTATCCGCCGAGCGGGAAATCGCGTGCCTCTCTCTCCTGTCGGTAAAGTAGCCCCGGGGGGAGCGAGACGACGAACCTTCGAGTAAATCGATTGGCTGCTGAAAAGGGGCGGGGGCCGAGCACGTGGCAATATCTGTTGTCACCGTGAGTAGTGGCCGTATAGTGGAAGAGTTTATTGTTGTTAATGCGTTTCACGTACCAAAAGCTCTCGGCGTGTATTTAGTTGGAAGTTCGAAGCATTTCCCGTCAACTTTAGATCGCATCGATATTGGCGTAAGCTACTGCAGCGAAAGGACGTTTTAATGCACTTCGCGCCGAGACTACAAAGTTTCTGCCGAGGGCAGAATGTTCTCAAAGTTATCCGACTCTTATCTATTACTTTCCAATAGTTAAAGGCGGACGTAAGTGTAAATAGTTAACTCTTTCTCCAACAAAATAATATAGGACTCTATATAAGTTTTTTATAGTCCCTAGAAACTTTACTGCAACTCAGCTTTAGGCCCGCACATTGATTGATATATAATTTTGCCGAGATGATGAAAAGAAAAAAAATCTGTTTGAATAGCCTCTTTAACATTATCACAGCAATCATTAACTGCAAAGTTAAATCGAAATAGTATCTTTTCTTCAACCAATGTGATTTTCTTTCGACGACTACTTTCTCGGGTGTTCGCATTAGATACAACAAAGATGTCTATTTCACTTTGAAGTTAGATTAATAAAAAAAAAATAACTTACCAGTTTGTGTGCTGGAGTCGAAGAATGTGCTGGTGGTTTCAACAGTCATTGTTCCTATGGTGCCATCTAGTATTTGCGTTGAAGAGTCCCGGCGTCCGCGGGCGCGCATACAAGCGTCGTCACTTTGTGAACTCTGACGCCTGAAGTTACGGCAGCGGATCATCTCCTCTGTAGTCGACTGGCGACGGAACCCTCTAGCTATCAGTATCTCTTCCGTGGTAGACTGCCGGCGAATTATTGTCCTTTCTGGAGGTCTAGCACACGGGCTGGGATCGCGGCTCGAACACGAACTCGATTCTGGGCTACGAGCTCTTCCCACCCTGGCGCACGAAGCCTGCCTTCTCAAACGACCGCGACGCCGAGCCGCCGAAGGACTCAACTCACCGCCTCCAGCTCGATCCGGGCTTAGTTGAGAGCGATCACGCCTCGGCCGAGCGGCTGAATCAGGACTCAAAGAATCTCTCCTAGCTCTCCCTTCATCATCAGGACCTAGCGATGGACCCGAATCCCTACGCCGTGGACCAGGAGGGCCGATTGGGTCGTCAAATGCTGTTGCTTGGCGTTGCAACCTTCCAAGTCTCCTTTCAGGGCTAGCAGCTGCCCGTGAATCCCGTCTTGCACGACCACATTGCGTTGTCGAATCACGCCGCCCTCCTAGGTTGGGTGGAGTTCGTCCACTCGGGGTAACTTGGACTTGAGTTGTTGTCGTAGCCTGAGTGGTTTGTGAAGTTTGAGCAGAATGCGATGCGCTCGGCGTTGTAGGTGACGTGGGTGAAGGGGTCACAGCAGAAGTTATAATAGTTGGCATTGTCATTGGCTGACATTCTCCATCCGAACGGCTAGGTTCGTGGATTGCTACAACAGTTACGCACGGCGGCTGTGTTGATGGACCGGGATCTGATGATGCATCAACAAACGAGGGAGGTGCAGGCGTTGGTGGCGATGATCGCCGTTTCCTGTGCGTTGCAACTATTCGGGGTGGTTGAGCAACTGAATCACGTCTGTGACGGTGTCCATCAACAGAGTCACGGCGCTCTTTATTCTCGTCGCCGGAGCCGCGTCTCTTCACGCGGCGTTCCCTGCTTGGCATGATTGTCGTTGAATCTTTGCGATCCCAATAGTTTGGGAATTCTGCTCGGAAATCTTGGGGAGCGGCTTTTGAATCCCTGCGTTTCGACGCCATGGATTTGATACCGGAATCTGCAGAGGAATCGCGCCTGCGTCGGGGCGGTGGTTCGTGGCGAGCCCAAGGTAACGAACGGGCGAGGTCCGCCAGGGTTTCTCGCCTGGAGAGTGGAGCTCGTTGACGTCGTGGCTGGCTGCCACCTCCACCCCACTCGCGGAGAATGTCGGTCAGTTGAGCCAACGAGGAGCGGCGGCGGCGTGGACCACCTAGGAATTTCAAAAGCATAAATTACTAACTTTGATAGAAATATATATGGGGGCTGGGGCACCGAACTTACCCCTGGGCTGGTCCGAGACGTCGGGCTCTGGCGGCGATAGGCAAGAGACTTGGGCAGCGGAATCCCTCCGGCTGCCTAGCCTCTGTCGCAGCGTGGACTCCTCGAGGGTGGAGCGCGTTAGCTCGTCCCAGCCGTTCCCCCCGGCCCACACCAAGCCCACTTGGTGAGACAGTATCGGTAGATTGCAAACGAAACATATTGCGGTCATTGTCCTGTTAAAAATAAAAGTCACATTAGTATCTTGCCTTGAATTCTTTTTATATTACCTACTGCGAAATTGAAACTATCCATATGAGGCACAAAATCTTTTTTAAATCCTTTTTAATTTTTAGTATTAAAACGTGTTTCTAAACAAATATTTAGAAAAATTTGCTTTGACCGAATTTCAAAAACATTTTTTGACGTTACGCCAGAAATACCGCTTTCAGAGAATGCAGTAACTCACGCTTTGTTATTCTGGAAATGCGCTGCGGGATACATGACGGCAGTTTGCTGTCTGAGGTTCGGTGTGAATAGCCGTGACGGCGTATCGCACCCTTGTGTACGCTCCAGTGGACTGATAACCGAACTACCGATGCGATATTAAGTAATAACCACTCCCATCCTCACACATTACCCATAAACTATAGATAATGTATGGCGACAACCATGGGATTCGCTCGGAAATTGTTTTGTTTGCAGACTTGCTAACAATAGGCAGATACTTATCGGTTGGCTCGATGTCCATATTGTTTATTGTCAGTATAATATCTTTTTTGTGTTGTGAATTCTTTAAATTATGTTGTAACTGTCTTCTAAAACATTTCATCTTACAATCCATGTATAATTGTTGATCTGAGATTTTTTTTGTTGCAAGCCATTACGACCTTTCACGAATATTAAAATATTTGTAAATAAACAATAGTTAACATAGAAATACCAAAAATACAAAAGTAACTACATGATTAATTTCATTTCATAAATAAGATTTAGTTAGTTTGTTGTTCATTCATTCAACACAGATAAAAATGTGATTTTTGTAATGTTTTTGCAACTCGTGAAATTAAAGTAGGTTTCTAACTCGAGTATCGGTTTTCGCTTTGTGACATAATCCATTTATCAGTAGACAGGCTGTTTGATTGATATAATATCAATCATACAGCGACATGTTATCAATGGCCCCCAATGTGTCGTTGTCAAGCCTATCACCGGTAGTTCGGATGAATGCGTAGAGGGATGATCAAAGCAAACCTTCTAATAACAATTGGGAGGGTGGGAATCGTTAATGTGCTCATTCGGTTTCAACTAGAATTAGTCGTATCTTTGTCGCGATATGGTATACAATGTCATACCATTCGTAGAAATCATTTTCAAGGCGAAATCGAAACTCGAATTACGAATACATACAATGTTTTCGGTATTATATATTTTTTTAACTTTAAATATCAACGTGCTATTTGTAATACCCTACCTTGATATCAATGAGACCAATTTCGTCTAGACTAGTGTTTACTTACTTAGGACAACTTTGAATTTAAGATAAATATTAGTCTGTTGATAAAGGAACAGTTGTTATATTAATTTGGTCGTAAAATCTTTCGAAAACAGTGCTTTAGCGAAGAAGGTCTTATATGTATAAACTAGTTTAATAAACAAACTAGTTTATAAAAAAACTGATCTTAAAGTTAATTCCATTATGATCAAATAGATTTTGTTTTTATCTTGCCTAGTGTTTTAAGCTGAAGTCTACCGAGTTTCTATACAGACTTTTTACAACTACTGTGCATATTTGATTTACTTCGATAGTGTTATTTCTATGTGATCGTGTGTGAATGGTGGTCTGGTGTTTGGTGATTGGTGATGTTGAAATGTCTTCCTACTATGTGAGGGTGATCGATTTGAATTAACAGCAAAGGAATGAAGGCAAATGGAGGAATTAAATTCATATTGTGGGCATATATTTCATGCATTACGTCGAAGACGAGCTGTGTACAATAAAGTCTAAAATGTACATACATATTGGAGCATACATTTAATCTCATTTCGTTAGCACTTTTGATAAAATGCATACATTAGTTCTCGTACCTTGTACAATCCTTACTGAAGCATGTAGGTCTAAATAAATACATGATCCAATACTAAGTACCTGTCTCTTTCAAACACTGGATAATTTTCTAACGCAATAACATTAGGTTTTCACAATATTGCAACCAGTCTTAACTTTTGATCTAGTCAAGTAGAGCCACATCACCTACATCGTACACAATTTTGTTGGTGCACACTGCTAGTCGACAGGATTAGGTTAGCGTCTATGAAAGCACTCATGCGGGCCCAATTTTCGTTATCATGCATTCACCGAAGTGTATTTAAAGGATGCTAACATGATCAATGTACTATCAGCTGGCAGGATAATGCAGAGGGTACATTCAACGATTCGGAGATGAATTCGGTGGGTACAACATGCTAGCTAAAACGAACATCGTTCAATTTCGTTTACTTACTGATAACCATGGCAAAAATTTAGCATGAAAGTATGTCAAATGTTCGCTTTACATGTTGCCAATCATTATTGCCATGTTTGATGCGCGGTTGCATGCAAGATGTTCATTTTGCGGATGTATGATATTTTAGCAGAATGTACAAAAAAAAGGTGTAATCTAGCCGTTGGCGCATGCTAGCATGCTCGGTTGTTCCAGGGACCTGTAATGACGCAGACGAGGTGAAGGGGATTGAGGCATGTCGAAAGCCGGGTCATTGGGGTCAGGGCGCTAACTGAGGCTAAATCCCACACACAATATCACATCAAACACTTTGTACATCTGAAACAAATGTTAGTGGTTACTTGTGGAGTCTTTTTGACATCATTAGGAGATTACAAAAATCAAAGCATGCGTAGTGTTGTTAGGTTACAATAATACAAAGTGGTTACAATGTGTAATCTATTTTTCTAATTGGTTGATGTAATATGATTATATTTCTGTATGAAACTGAATTGATCTAATGCCGCTTACAAATTCAGAGGCCCTTGTGTCAATTTTATTTGGGTATACCAATAAAAATAAAAAAGTGTACTAGTAAAAATATTAGAAATTACACATTATAGCTACTTTTCCATATCAATATTGTTATCAAAATTAATACGAACATGTAAAATTTTACAGTTACATAAGTAATAAAATTAGGACACTTTTTCGAAAGAAACTTAAGAAGCCGAGCTTTGGGGAGCATTCGATAATAACAAAAATAAAAACTTATTACGTGTTAAGTATATATTATGAGATAGTGTGTATGTTATGTGTCTCTAACATTTTTGATCTATGTGTTGTTGGCCCTGAAACTAAGTATAGCCTACCAAATCAATTCCAAAAACAGAAATACATAGTTCCATAAGACTTTCTTCTTAAAATTATATTTTTTTGATCTCTTGATTACCTGGTCTTCATGAATTTCATATATTTATACCATTTTCTATACGTGAAAGTTATTAAAAGCTGGATATATAATGTTTTAAGAAAATTTGAAACGTTTAAGAAAAATAGTCCACTAGCGACATTAGAAGGAAGTTATTTTATTAGAACTTTTTTTACTTTAGCGTTTAGTTCTGTAGAACGACGCTAGAAGGCGGTGTTGCACGATCCCTCGGGATGAAAGCAAACGGTACAGTGTAGCCTTCATTTTCAGGGGTTTGGTTCTCGTTGTATGATGTAGATGGCGCTACTAGGGCGAGTGAAAATTTCAATCGGGAATTTGGTACATACTTATTAGGCAGTAAAATAGTTTTTAGCAAAGAATGAATTAAAATATTTCAATGAATACACAAGAAATAAAATGCTAAGATATCAAAAATATGTATATATATATGAACGAAAAGAGAAAAAATGAATCCCAATATTTGTTCCACTGTTTGATTTAGGATGATGAGTACTTGCAGATAATATGGCGCCCCCCAGGACCTGAGGCCCGGAGCGGACCGCTCCTTCCGCCCTCCGGGTAGTCCGACACTGGTTGGACGTAAAATTCCCAAAAGGTGACAGCAAGTGGCAATTCGTCACCTAAACAACCTTTTTCTATGCTATATTATTATTATTTTTTTACAGAATCATTGGCTGGAAATGGTTCGTGTCGCGAGTACTATATTGGCAAAATAAAATGGCCGCGATTGTTTTTTTATTTTTTATTACCTCATTAGCCTACAGAATAATATACCCAAAACCCAATGTACCATTAGTTGCCTTTTGCAGCATACTAGGCAAGGAACATATTCTTGTTAAAACCCAGACCAGCATTGGTTTAATATCTTACAAATACTGTAATTTCAATAGTTGCTGAAAGAAACAAGTGGTGCTTATTATGGTAATACTCTGTCCATTAAACAAGAATCCTGAATCTAGAACATTGTTCTAACTTCATTCGAATACAATATTATTATGTTAGAAAAGAAGTGAGATATCATGAAATCCCTTGGGGCTCCCCTTTCTTATCCTATCCAAACATATTTACGTAAGCTAATGTATTAAAGGCTCTTGTTGGAAGTAGGGCAGAGTTTCTATATAAGTACTTTTAGAATTCCGCTAGTTTTAGTAGACCTCAATCATATAATTTGAAATTTCAGGCATGTTCTTGTGGTCAGAGACCTTGGCGACGAAACCAAGGGTCGCGGGTTCAAATCCCGTTAGGGGCAAATGTTTCGTGTGATGAACACGGACATTTGTACTCGAGTCATGGATGTTTATAAACCTAAGTATGTCTATCCGTTCGTAGTATCCATAGTACAAGCATAAGCTTAGTTTGGAACTAGGGATTTGGTGTGTCAGTCTGGACATTATTTATTTATTTATATTTAAGGACTTGTATTTTTCAATTGAATGATTCCCTAACTACGAAATATACATAATTTGAACAGCTTTAAGTACCATGTTTTGAGCAAATAAACAAGTCTTTTAGTCAATTATACATCAAAAGAAAAAATAACTCAATGAATTGAACACTGAAAATTAGTTACGGAACCGAAGCCATTAGAATTTTATATCTTAGGGTTTTTTTTCCCCTAAATTTGTCCATCGTCGCCAAATACGTTTCCATTAACAGCACTTTCTTTTTGGTTTCCTGTTTGTGAATTTAAAAGGAGGATTATAAACTCCAAGTAGTACCTACTTTTCTTTTAAATTGACATTTTACGTGCAGAACAAAGTATATAGAATCTAAATAATAACTTGATAGGTAATCGATTTTTTAAGTAGTTTTGACGTTTAATGTAACTTGGTAGTTATAACATATTTATATTAAGTAAATCCACACACATGAGGTTCTCAATTCGACCGTATATATATTTATTATATATATATATATATATATATATATATATATATATATATGTGTGTTCGCGGATAACATTGTCGTTTATGAACCGTTTCATCGTATTTTGATGTTTCTTTTGTTTGTTGGAAAAGCGACATTACAAGAGTGGTGCCATGTTAAGGAAACCAGGATCTGATGATGACATCCCAGAGAAATCGATTTAATGAAGGTCTGGAGTCGATTTGATGATGGAGCCGAAAGACAGTCGAGGGGACTCCTCAACAATTTACAGCAGTTACCTTGTGTTTGGGCTTGATTAATTTGTATTGATGAAAACTTTACACCTATATGGCTTCTGACTGTCATTAGGGGTCTGATGATGGAGACGAAGGACAGCTAATGGAACTCCTCAACGGTTTCCAGTAGTCAAGTATATAGCCAGTATATACGCCATAATCGATCTAAGTAACCTTAGCGTTATAGAAAAAAGTAGAAACTCGTAATTGATACACGTATTAATTATGCTAATGACGTGTAAAGCATTATGTTTCACATAATCAGGTTTCTTGGGAAATTGAACGAAAGCCCTCGCAAATTGGAATACGAATAAATGCCTTCATACAATTTAAATACGGGAATAACGATGCTAGGCCGATTGGAGCCGATTGTGCCCGGTTGAAGGAGGTAATCAATTTGTAGAATTTACTAATTAGAAAATGTAAAGAGAGCGGTACGAGGTCAGTGAGTCATATTGTTACACCAAGCATTTAACTTTAAGAGTGAACTCTGTGGTTCAAGAGTTATAAAACACAAATTGTGTAGAGGACTTGCACTATTTTCCGTCAAAGTTAACTCAAGTTTATTTCTGGCTAATTGTGTTTTGAGGAGCTTGCTGATCCTTGGACTCTGCCTCCCCCTTAGGGGATTGCGGGCGTGATGATAAGTGTGTATACATATCACATACATTGATCTGACTCTGAGTTAAGTAGCTTAAGCACTTGTGTTACGGATATCAGAAACAACAGTGGTATTACAAATAAATACTTAAATATTCGGTATTAACACCCAGACACAGAAAAAGCACAAGTATTAAACACACGAATGTTTGTCCTGGGTGGATATCGAACCCACAACTCTTGGCGCGTGGGGCAGGGTCACTGCCGAATGCGCCATCGAGCCAGTCAGTATGTATCATGAATGTTATTTGGCCACGATGTAAGAACAATGTTCTTCATCATTGATTAGCCATGTAGAAGGAAGCGATTGTCCTTGAAGGTGAAAATTGCCTTGAAGGCTAGGCGATAGTCTCTCGGAAATATGTTGTAACTTTTAACTATTTTACGATGGCTAATTCAATCGAGTGCGTAATGGGCCGAACGCTCGACCGGCGGGCTTGCGCCAAATTCATTTAAAACTTTACCCGTCCCCATCAATCAAAAACCAATCTAAATTGGACAACATTCCCGGTTGTTCACGGACGATTTTGTGTAAAAATGGCCTTAAAGGATTTAATGGTGGCCATCAATGTTTCTTTGGGAGTGCTCCTTTATTTGGGAAGCGAATCACGAGTCTTGATTGTTTGTCAAATGGTATCTTCAATTATGCAAAAACTTATTTAATTATTTTAACACCATTTAATACAGATGATGTATGAAGGCAACGTTGTATTATTGTAGAGATTATCAAAAACAAGTCATTATGGCTACATCGAACCAGACTTCTGACTTTATTACTTAAATAGGATTACAATAAGGTTTCATTGCATTGGATACCTAAAGCTTAAGGTCGCGATAGTCTTATATCTAAATTAAAATATTATTGCGAAGATTGCTTAAGCAAAGACAAGAAAAACAGAAGCTGATCTATTTAACAGAAGAAACTCGCATGCCTTTCTGGATTCATCGCTCCGAGCGAAGGAATTCCCTTAATTTGAATTTAACCAGATATTGTCTGGCTTAGGGTTAACGAATTGCAAGGCTATATAAATCACTTGAAATATACGGAAGCGTTCAGCAGGTAAGTACGTACTTAAAAAGGGACAACATATAATATTGTCTTACGTTTATTTTATATTTAATTTACACCAATTTCCTTGTTGCTTGATATTCACTTAAGTAATTAGTGCTCAACGTATATACATATATAAACTTCTACTAAAAATTAAAGACGCTGTAACTCTGTTCTGAATCAAGCGTAATAATTTTGAACATAACTTATTTTACTGACTTACTAATTCCCGCTTAGTTGATTCACAATCCAAAACCATACAAAGTATTCATTACATGACGCAAACTAACATAAATCACTTTGAGCATTGACTTGGCTTGACGTGTTACTTTCGATGAATTTTCTTAGAAATAAATAAAATAAACTCGAAAATAGGGATGTTGACTGGCAAGTCAATTGAGATACTTTTTAAAAGCTGTCAAAATGCAGTCAGTTGACTATACGTCATTCGTTCGTATGGTCAACTGTGGTCAACTGACAAAATATTAAGCAGTTTTTGAAAAATAAAAATCGTAGACTCAATATAATTCAAAATCAATAAGGTTTTAAACATACTACGATAGTTACTTTTACAGAATTCATATTTCATAATTAAATATAAATGGTGTCAACATCCTTATAATGTATGCTATAGACTGGATGAACAACAATATCGTGATAAATAAAGCATATCCATTGGATTGTTGTTACACCATATCGTATGATATGTTTTAACGTATGTTAGATATGTGAAAATACTCTGCTATATAATACGTATCGACAACCCTGAATCACTGTTCGCACTGCACTGAAAATATTATATGACAAGTGAATTTCCATTTTCACAGTGGACGGCAGGTATTTCATAACTGAAAACCGACCTGTCTGATATTAAATGGGTATCAAGCTGATTTAATTTCCATTATGTTCTTATGATTTTTGCTTTTTATATCAAGGATGAAAATCAGCTTTATGAATAGGGGCGGACGTTTATAAATTGAATTTCGTGAAATGACAGGTCAAAATGATACAAGTTTTTTTTTATTTAGTATGTAGTTATATTATTATATAAATTGTCAGAAAAATAGTTTTATATATGAGGCTTCATTTTGATTACTTAAAATTAATTAATGGTAAATACATCTGATAGGTGTAATTTTTAGGACTATTCTATTAGTCGATAAGTGACCGCAAAACCAAATTTATGTAACTGCAGTAACATGACTAATTCAGTTATTTTGTCGGAAAAAACGGCTTAGAAATGCCGATGTGACGTGGGGGGTGCCTAGAAAAGCTTAACTTGAAATTGTAGAGAGTAGCTGATACTCTTAAACTCCTACGGACGCCCTATAGGCACGCTATTTGCAGCGCGTAAGAGATAGCAATTTTTGTCCAAAAAAATAATAAAACAACGAAATTGTAGGTCTAAATACGTTTTTGACTTTTTCGATCGATATCTCGATAACGATGCATGATACGCAAAAAATATATAGAACACAAATTGTAGAGCATAAAAAAAGCTACAAATAAATATTCTATCAAAATGTTAATATCTCGTCGGATAGCCGAATTATTGTCAAAAAAAATTATCCCTTTTTTCAAGATGGCGTAAAACCCACATAGGAAATGTTGGTCAACAATTTCAAGCCAAGCTTTCTCGGTTTATTTGCATTTCCAAATGTATATAATGACTGGACTATGACCTTCTAAGTAGAATATAATGCGACTTATATTTGTCTAAATAAAACTACTCAATATTCTCCCAAAGAGACAGTTTACTCGACAACCCTATTTGTAGTGCATTCTTATATTGCAGAATAATGTTCACATGTGAATTTTCATTTGATCCCGAGACCAAAACCCTCATGTTTGCTGCAACCAGATGCTTGTTAGCTTTGGCTGGCTAATTTGATGGCTGTTATCGTTAGAAATGTAATGCTTTATTTTTTGTGTGCGTTTAAACTTGCTGGTAAGAGCAATTTTGTGCAGCTCTGTGGCGTTATTCGTGGGATAGAAATAGGGATGAAGACTGGATTAATAAATTATGATTCTATTTGGTCCCTTAGTTAGATTATACAAAAATAATTACAAGACACATATTTTTTGCTTTATCAAATTAACAAAAAATTACAAAGTTGAAGAGCATCAAAATTTTGTGAGCGGAGGCTTGTAACATAACTTTCAAGTTGTACGTAGTATATTATTACTCTGTGCTTTCAAGTAAAAATTGTATCAAGGTGTGACGTCACGTGCAACTTGAATGCACTATATCTTCGTCAGTGTTTGTTTGACAAATGAATGAAAAAATACGTGTTCAATATTTTTTAATAACCTAACTGACGGACTAAACAGGATTTTTTAGTCGCCTAGCCAATCGCAATGAAAATTTAAGCAACAGAGCAAGGTCGAAGTTGAAGCAAGCATGTTGCAGTGTAAATTCGGATGTGTAATTAGATTTAATTATCATGACTCCAGAGTTTATTTTCATAAAGATTTAATTATCATAACTCTGGAGTTATGATAATTAAATTTAATTAAACCATCTAACCCAGCGCATTGTCCCGTGTTGGTCTGGGACTTATAAAGAATGTGCCCAACTGTGTTTCTTGCCTAGCATGTCGTTAAAGACGACTAACGGTGTATCGGATTTCGGGTATGTAATTGTGTAGGCGACAAAGTAGCCACTTGTCACTATTTTCCATCTAACCCAGCCCAGTTTTATTTTTGGCTGAATGTGGTTAAAGGGGCCTGCTGTCCCTTTGACTCTGTCTACCTTTTCGGGCGTGATGTTATGTATGTAACTCTGGAGTGCTTAGTAAGCGTTTAGATGCTAGTTCTACTTGTTTATGGAATGCAGCTGTGTAACTTGTAAAGAAACCTAGTAGGCTTCAACATTTGTTTAACTTTGTTAGAAGAGGTTTACAATGCTAGTGTTGTTATTGTGATGTTTTAAATGAATGGCATTAGAAAAAAAATTGTGATTTAAAATCCACGTGAAAGAGTGAAGCCACGGGTAAAAGCTAGAAAAGTTAGTATACTTGAATGGCGGATTTCATAGTATATTTGTAATGATTTGGAGACTGACTATAGAGTAATTTAAATTCACAAATGCTGTCTGAATAAAAAATGGCCAAAACAAATGGCTGTTATCTACGGTAAAACCTACTCTTTAAGCGAGATCTTTGTAGCGAATAATGAAGAGTAATGGAAAAGGGTTGGTACGAAATCTCCCCTTGGAACAGTCGTAATGGCCACAAGTTTTTTCTATTTTATTCATGACTAGGTTTTGCGCTCGGCTCCACATAGAATAGGCTATTTTACTAAAAAAAAAGTCAATTTTTGAAATTACAAGAAAATATTGCTTACGTATTTTTTCTTTTTTTAGCAAACAAAACATTATGAAGATACAGCGCGTAAAAATATCGTGTGACGTCACTAGGTGTGTAAAATTTTACCATCCAAGTGACGTAAAGCGCCCTATTTCAGATCTTTGAAGCGCTGATCTTTGTCATTTTTCGAGTATCAGATAAAGCAAAAATTACGTATTTAATATTTTTTGATAATCTAACTTACGGATTTTGATTTTTTTTGACCAAAATAGCCTATTTAATCTGCAACTTAGATAATCTATACTTATAATAAATCTGTAGAGACAATTCTGTACATGAAATATATTTTCAAAATAACTATCAGGGGGTGATTAGTGATCGATACTGATGCCAAAAATGCAATCAGTAAATTTTTTGTCTGTCTGTATGTTCCTTATAGAAACAAAAACTACTCGACGGATTTTAACGAAACTTGGTACAATTATTCTTCATACTCCTAGGCAGGTTATAGTATACTTTTCATCACGGTACAATCAATAGGAGCAGAGAAGTGAAGGGAAATGTTGGGAATACGGAGGAAGTTACTCCATTTTTTAAGCTTCCATCGCGTGTGGAGCCTTAATGGTTAAAGTTATATATAAATCATGTATGACGGAAACAGTCTTTATAATATTAACCATAAATGCGGGTGACACCGCTGGCACAGCTAGTTAATATTACAGTGCGTCTCGAGATTTTTCCACAGTAAAAAAGGAAGTCCATAACATCCTTGTTCTGTAGTATATGAGTAACAATGTAAATAAATATTTGTATAAAACACAAATTACAAGTTAAACTATACCAATTTACGTAATTTTACACTTCATACATCTAAATATAGTAAGTTCATGAATATTAATTGTGAGCTAAGCTTTCGGATGCATTGCAACTTAATGCTTGTTTGCCGGAAGCTACGCTATAGGAGGCTAACATAATAACGCCTATTGTTATTCATTATGGCTGAAATACAATACGGCTCTTATGGTATTGAATGTCGGATAATCAAGTTTAGAACTAGGTTACTGCTATTGTGAACTCAAACTCAACATCGAAAATTACGTTATGTAAACATCTTACTTGATGTAATCTATGTACCTATTACAAACACTAAATTCATGCCTTTTTAAAATGCAACAACAAATGCAATTCTTATATTCGAAAAGGGATTTAAATGTTTACTATAACCGATGTCGATTATACTAAACATTTATTATATTATTATAATTAGATGGAGCGGTGGTAGCTAAATGGTAAGGACACGCGCCTCATAACCTAGGGTACCTCTGGATTTTTCAGATCTATGTTACGTATTTATACCACTAGCTCGGCGGTGAGGGAAAATATAGTGATGAAACCTGCAAATTCAAACCACTTTGGATTTGTAACCATAATCCAAAAATTGTCTGGTTCCCCTATCTTAGGGTTACGAAGGTCAGACCAGCAGTCGCTTCAATTTAACTGTAACTCGCTAAATCCTGGATCATGGTCTAAGCGGATTCCGTCTAAGCACGGGATTCTAGGAAAATGATAACCGATGTCGATTCAATAAGTGCAATAATAAGTATCAAGGATATTCGTGTAACTGAACAGAGAATATTTTTTTTAGATTGAGCGAAGTTATAGTAAAACGTAACTGGAATTCGTACGTTACCTGCAATGAAATGAAACATATCGCAAGCCCTGAAAGGGTAGTCAAAGTCCAAGGAGGACTAAGATCTTGAAACCACATATAGTCGACAATAAAAATTTGAGTTTGATCAGATAGCCACGAACAATACTCAATACATGCTTTTTACGACAAGCATCTTATGATAGGCGTGAAACACAGTAAGTACATTATTTTTGATTCCCAGAGTAGGTAGTAGACATAAAACGGGACAAATTAAAATAATGAGTAATACCCAAAAAACATATAAAGAATAAAAAATATCCATTGAGTCGATACCTAAACTTGTTTCTTTCGAACCATTGTCAAAGAATCCCATCGAACCTTCATAAGATTAGATCGAAATCGTTTCAAAGTAACGACTCGATTCGCTGAATCTAGAATAATTATTAAAGCTGACCTTTATTAGGAATGGAATAAAGTGCTTTGGAAAAAAAATCCTTTAAAAATGTATGGGATTACTATTTCAGCATATATCAAGTCTGTACTGAATATTTTAAGCTTATTTGATTTATACGGACTAGAGAAAAATCTAATTCTTTTTCCTAGTCCGTGTGATTTAATACTTTTTTGTCGATGAAATGAAATATCAGTTGAACTCTTATTTGATTTTAGCGTATCAATTTTCAAATTTAAAATTTTTAAACTTGCAATTCTTAATACTGTACTTAGGATATATGCCGATTACTTAGGGATTAATCATCCTATTAAATAAGCAATATTTTTTTTTTTATAAATACCTAGGTAGGTATTTAATAAACAGGTGTTTATTGGACTTTCTGAGCTGTCCAAAGTGGAACGTAGGTAGATATTGGTAGGCACTTTACTTATTTGGTAATTTTCGGTGTTCAACAAATTTTCCTTGGAGCCCGAAGATAAGCTTTCGCGTATAAATGAGCCCCTGAGGATTAGAAATTGGGACGAAGTGGATGGTTGTGTACACTCAAATAAAGCAGCTTATCGGAAATCAGAAATTGTGTACGAAAAGATTCGTATTCTCCCTTAATGTCGTTGGAAATAATCATTTTTATTTTTTTTATTTTATTAAATATTCAATAAGTTAAATAGGTACTACTTGTGTTAATATAAATAGATAATCCACGGCCAACCACGGCTACCTTATGTACTTCACTGGTGGCTAAAAACTATTTACAATTATAAGCCAAATTAGGTGACACTGAATAAATTTATTGTACTATGACCTTGGGACCTATATAAGTATACCCTGGCGCAAATATCTCGTCATCGCGATTGAGAAAAACTACATGTTCCTCGGCGGTGCAACGCCATCTATTACCAATTACATAATTACTATAGACAGCGCTATGCCAACAATGACTTATCCAATAAGTATAAGTAATTTATTAGAGTAGCACTTGATATAAGATGAAAACATTAAATTAGTTTAAAGTGTGAATTATAAAATGAAAATAATTTTTTTGCAAAGTAGAAAAGGATCAGGTCAACAGCGATTCAAATCGTGCACATTGGGTTAATATGTATAAAATAGTCAATAAGCATTTCTTTAAATACAATAATTTAAAAGTTCTTGTTCATGTGCAATTTGTAAATGTAATCGAAATAAGAATATGTCAAAAGTGCGTGGTAAAATCGAACTGCGGTTATGTCAGATATCAATCGAGGGAATTTCCCGGAGTTTTTATACAAACTTTCGTCGGATTTACATTCATTTTAATAAAATATATGCCTGGCTAAATTCAGCCGTTCTCAAGTTTTATTTATTTATCAAGAAGAAGATCGACGCTATGAAGCATTGATTTGGAGCATCGAACACCAATATACCTTATTCAAGCACATCTCAAAATAACCGACCCAAGCCAATTAGGACGAAGTTTGCTTCCCCAATTGACTGCGCCGCTAAGAGCGTCACAAACTATTTACCTATCGCTTGGCAAACTAGTTTAGTCAATACAGACATTCAATACATTTAGGGAACGGTAGCTCAGTAGTCAAGGATGTGCGCTTCATATAGGTACGAGTATAGTGTTGGACTCTTGATTTTTCTAAAACGTAAGCACGAATCTAAATCACTATCTTTTAGTTAGCTATAAATACTAATTGTAATAATTTATTTATTTATTTATTTAATTTTTAGATTACTCTGAGTGTAATTATACCGTGTAATCATCACGACAAGTTTTCTCGAACAACTTTGAGTTAAAAATAAAATTGTATTGTGTTAGATAGAACATTGTAAAAAAGTTGTGATAGGTGGAAAGCTCGCACTCACCTGCATAGTCATAAACCTAATAAGTACTCAACACTACCAATCACCTCTTACGACATAGTAGATAAGGAAAACACAGTTGCTACATTATTTTCAAGTCTCAGAACAACACGGGAAATAATGTGTGCTAATGTAATCATTATGTCTTCTTATGTCTTTGGTTAGCGTAGGTCAGAAGGCAGACACTCTAATGTAATAATCGCTCTTGCTAAATCAAGAATTTACGAACTGGATACTGCGCAAGGAATAAGAAGGTTACATTCAATACTGTCTATTTTAGAATGTAAGTATATTACATTTATCACGTTATAATATATTCTACTTACCCTACTCTCCAGGGTACCTACACATCAGAACACTATAGATAGATACATAATATGACAATGCTTTTATCCACCCTCATGCATGAAGATTTCGTTTGCATAATAGATAAACCCAACTTAATGCGGAACAAAATAACCTTACTTATAGCACGTTTTTGGCAGCACAAATCTCAGATTAGAATACTAAATATTGCGGAGGTGTCAATTGATAACTTTATCCTAAATATTTGTAAAGTTCATTAATTTGCTCGAATAAGTGAAAAAATTATAGAAATCGCGACCTATTTCGAATTACAACTCAAATATTTTCGAGTGACTGAAATCAAATATTATCAGATTGAAAGCAATAAAAATTTGTCTTAAATATAGATTGTTATCATATCAACCGCACTTGCCAAAAGCACTTTCACTAACAATGGTTTGTTAGTGTCTGAAAAATTTTGATTAAAATTAGGAGAAGCTAAAGAATAATTTTAATATCCCATGAGCCATATTCCATAATAATGCGAAATTAATATCAAAGGATTACCTTCAGTTCTGCTATACATAATTGGTAACAAAGTTGGAAACTACATAACGACGACATCATCAAGGCATATATTATACCCAGGCTTGTGAGGGCCGAGGCTATCGTTCAAATTGGAAATTCGTGACTAAGTTCATAAAGAACAAGTTTTAACAAGCAAATGGACGGGCAAGGGTCGACCTCGACAGGACTAGGTACCTATAGACAATAATTTTCCAATAAACTATGAGCATATTCTACCCGCAATATGTTGCATGGCGCCGACCCGATTTAAGTCAATAGCAGGCTGAAAGTTTAAATGACGAAAAATGTTAAATAAAAAAATAAAAAAGTTTATTTGCCACAGAGTTAAACACAGAGTCAGCCTTTTAATTACAAATAGCACTGTGACTCCCTAACTAGGCAAAGCCTGTTTTATGAGGGTAAAATCGAACAAGTTTTCCAAATACATTAAATTTAATTATTTTTTGCTAATTGTCAAAACAAAAAATAAATATTTACTTTATGACCAACGGGAATCCTTTGCGAATTTCTTATGGCGCTACTTCAAATATGAAAAAAAAGTACATAATCAATTTAAGACCATTATTTTGTAGACAATTTTTACTTAATATAATGTTATTGTTTGCAAATAAGATTATGTATGGTATGTCAGGTTAGTGCATCTATAATAGATTCTGTCGCTTATATCTCATATATTGATAGGATGACCCTAGATTTGCAATTAAGAATGTGTGTTAGATAAAGAAGTTTGTTTCGTTTCTTTTTGATTATTTCTTAAGCGCAATGCTTCAGAGGAGTACTGGATATAATTTTTGAATCAGCTAAATAACTTTACTGCGTTAGCTTGTTTGGCAAGGTATTCCTGTCGTGGTAATCTGATATTGCAAAAGTCGTCCCAACTGAAGATTGAAAAGTGCACCAATTAAAGAATATACTGCCGTCTCTCAAAAAGTGCTAACTAAAGATTAAACTAGGCCAATCTTAACAAGATTATATTAGTTTAATCTTAATGTAGAGTAAACCTATATTTTTTTAAAAAAGCAAGCTGCAGATATCTATAACCAAACATGTATAAATTACCATAACCGTATGGTTATGGTAATTTATACATGTTGTAACTGTATAGTTACCTATAGTTTTCAATACTAGCGAGTACCTAGTTCTGTTCGTTCAAGTTTATGCACTCTCGAATACGATAGTATAGTAATTGGAAACCCTTGAGTAATTGCTTCTATACGAAAAGACCTTGCATGTATGTATTACACGTGCATCTAACAGTTTATCAATACCGCTTGCTTTTCACAAAACGTATGCTGACGACGACTAACTTCGTGTAGGTATGATGTCACATACGTAAATAATTCCATGAATCAGATGAACCTTATTGAAGATGCGAAGTCATCTATACCAATATTATAAAGAGGAAAGATTTGTATTTTTGTATCTGTGTGTGTGTGTGTGTTTGTAATAAATAAACTCAAAAACTAATGTGCCGATTGTAAAAATTATTTTACCATTGGAAAGCTACATTATCTGGAAGTAACATAGGCTATATTTTATCCCCATATTCCCACGGGAACAGGAAGTACGCGGGTGAAACCGCGGGGCGCTGCTAGGTTGTCATAAAATGTTTACCTTTTATTTAATTTTTGTCGTATCCATTTTCAAAATTTTAGTTTTAGTTACTTTGAAACCATAAAGTTAGTCAAACGATTATGCCATAATGTGGTGTTACAATAGTTCACCGTCGGTATATAAAATGTAATCAATTCGTTTTAACTGTTAACAAAAAGTGTAATTTAATTAGTGTACCTACACTTTTTATAAAGTTTGCTCTAGAATTGGTATTAACTAAATTAAATTTAGTATTAACCCAGTTTCAACTGTTCAATGATCTGATACCTAGACCTTTTCTCAGATACCCACGAGCTTTTGATGGAAATCCCGCATTGAAAATGGGTTTCCGCAATGATACAAACAGATTTAAGGTTCGGAGTTTTACATACCTACATAATATACGTATGTAATGTAGTAGATTGTATAATCTCTCATCATTTAAATGTTCTATACCTAGTAGTAATGATGGCGTGAAGTTTAGTTAGTTAGTTATTAATGAAATTGACAAGTATAATTAAATAAATAGGTAGGCACGTGAATATCAATACGACAGTTGACCCCACTAATCGTTTACATTTAAGAAACTGTGAAACATTCCCATACCCAATAGACTAATATCAATTCTCAATTGACTAACTATTTATGATCTCAACTTTATTAGTTGATAGAGTTGAGGAAATTCATTTTAAAAGTAGTCAAAAATCATTAATGAAGGAATGTTTTTTTGGAAAACTTAAGTACACGTCACGTTATGAACGAATTTAGAGATCAGTTAAAGATTTAGTTTCAGTCATGAACACTAACGATTCTTATATAGCATCATAGAGGGTTACATTCTTTAACTGTCTAGACTCCATATAAGTATTGGCTTATCATCTTTTTAATTACATTAATCATTCTGACATCGCTGTGATACATGCCCACCCGATAACCTTTTCCAAATCAAGCCAATATACAAGCATGGTATTTGGCAATAAAACAAACCAACCGAATTGGCCAGATTTCGCCAATATTTGTGAAACGATCAAAAACTGTTTCGCAAATCACATTCCATCCCAGGGCTTGTTGTACACCGATGAAAATGGCAGGTGAAAAAGCGTCGTCATTATCGCATCCGCCTGCCCGAATTATTTAGAAATAATGACTTGCGAATTCGAACAAAGGAAATTTCTTTGGTCATTATTCATTTTGTTTCGTACCCAAGACTGGGAAGGTCAACAGACATAATTTTAGATAAAAAAAAAGATTTTTTACCTATTGCTGTTTTCGGCTGGCTTGAAAAGGATAATAAACAAATGAATATGGGAAAGAATGATATTTTATTTCTTATCAAGTAGTCTTATGATTGTGTGCACTATTTTAAGTAAGTCAATACTTACTTAAGTGTTTTTTCAATGGAAATATATTTTAATGTAATCACAAAGCTTCTATAGAAATAAATTTAGATTAAGCTGAAAGGAAAGGCTGGGTTTAGCTAGTAAAAACATAATAGGCTAGTTGTAACAAAAGATGATGACCTAAGAGGGACTGCCTTTGTAAAACTGGAATGATATTGAACGCTCGAAGACTAAACTAAATTAATATTGCAAGAATACTCTGTTTATATACCTACACATGAAACGAATGAAACGTCACACTTAGGTATAACTGTGAAAATAAAAGGCACACAAAATGTTACAGAGCATGCCATGTTAGGCATCTCTTGTTGACCTCGTACCTAACGTCGAAATTCGAAATAGTTTCCAAGGAAAAATGTTCGTGAATATACGAGAATTGTTTGTCCTAAATGAAGGCAAAGGTTTGCGCGGACTGGTCAATTGTTGAGTGGAATGTATGTTTTTATTATCTTCTTATACAAAGGAACCGTAGAGCTTGTATGAAAAGGATTATGAATTTTGAAGAGGCGAGTGAGGTGTGTAAGGATCGTGCTATATGGCGTTCGGTTCTCCCTGCCTACCCCGCTAGGGAAGTGGCGTGAAGTTTAGTTAGTAAGTTAGTTAGTTATACAAAGAATGGCATTTCACTGGACTCAAAGTACAACTCGCTCACCTGATTAAAATCAGAACAAAAAGAATTTTTTGACACACTAAGCTATTAAACACTTTTTTTCTACAATGTTCAATCGCTTAAAAATCATTAATTAGTTAGTTCATTATTGCACATGTTGGTCATGGTTGGGGACTTTAAAAACATCTACTCATGGTGTTTCTAGTGCTTGTCCAAAAGGCGACCAACGGTGTATCGGGGATTGGGTAGGCGATGAGTTAGATTCTTGACACTACTTTTTTACAATTTTCAATTTACAACAACACAACACAGTTTTCAACTGAGTTCCTTGCCTAGCATGTCGTAAAAGACGACTAATGGTGTATCGGGTTTTGGGTATGTGATTGTTTAGGCGACGAACTAGCCACTTGTCACTACTTTTTCACAATTTTCCATCTAACCCAGCCCAGTTTTGTTTTTGGCTGAATGTGGTTAAAGGGGCCTGCTGCCCCTTTGACTCTGCCTATCCCTTCGGGGATTATGGAAGTGATGCTTTATTTGTTTAAATTTAACCCCATTCTAAGTAATTAGTAATTTGACAGGCACGTTGGTCGAGTGGTCAGACACCCAGGCTACGAAACCCATAGTCGCGGGTTCAAATCCCGTTAAGGGCAAATGTTATGTGTGATGAAAATGGACATTTGTACTCGAGTCGTGGATGTTTATAAACGTATTGAAGTATGTCTATCTGTCCACCTAGTATACGTAGCACAAGCATAAGCTTAGTTTGGAGCTAGGGAATTGGTGTATCAGTCTAGAGAAGTGAAGTTTAGTTAGTTAGTTAGTTAGTTTAGTCTAGAGAATTTATTATTATATTATTATTATGTCTCTCGGTACAATCACGGGTCAAGCCCGGGCCTTTAAGTCTTATGGGGACATGGGTCCAACATGTAGAAGCCTTTAGAGGGTTTGATCTAAGTGTGTGATGGATTATTATTATTATTAATTTGACTATTAGCGGTTAGAAGAGCTTACTCCTACTAGGATTCTGCCTACTCAGAGCGGACTGCGGTATGATATGTAAATAATAATAATAAATAAATAAATAAATATCCGACGACATCACATACATTGAACTGACTCCTAGGTAAGTAGCTTAAGCACTTGTGTTACGGATATCAGAATCAACAGTGGTATTACAAATATATATCTACTTAAATATTGTATATTAACACCCAGACACAGAACAAATACAAGTATTTATGACACGAATGTTTGTCCTGGGTGGGGATCGAACCCACAACTCTTGGCGCATGGGGCAGGGTCACTACCGAATGCGCTATCGAGCCAGTCGGTATGTGTGTATGTTAGAAACTTTTAGTACTTTTGTTACTAGGGTAAACTGTACAACTGCTGTGCTAATACTGGCCTTTGCAATCAACTATATGACCAAGGTGAGAATCTCTGATGCCTCATTTTTGCTTAACCGCTGCGGGACATTAATTGGCTTATAGTTTCCCCACAAAGTAAAGCCAACCACAGCCCATAGCGCTCTCAGAGAAGATACCAACAACCAAAATTAACTCTACATCCGAAACGAGCTGTCGCGACCAGGTGTAGGACGCGTGCCGTAAGCGCTCTACATTTTAATTGGAAACTCGAACATAATGTACGTAGAGTACAGTCCTGTTCAGAAATTGTTTACCACACTAACACCGTATTGTTATAGTTTAAACGAAACATATTTATGAAACTAAAGCTTAGATTTGATTAAGTGGCGATTTTTTTTCCGGTCATCTTTTTGTAATTGGGATGTTGACACCATTTATATTTCATTTTGAAATATCAATTCTGAAAAAGAAAGTATCGTAGTATGCTGTTAAGCCTTATTGATTTTCAATCATATTGAGTCTAAAATTTTTAATTTTACAAAAACTGCTTATTATTAAGTCAGTTGACTATACAAACTAGTGACGCAACACGTTGACAAGCCCATACAAAATCTATGAGGTGATTTCATTTTGACAGCTCTTAAAAAGTATCTCAATTGACTAGCCAGTCAACATCCCTATTCTTTGTCAATATTAAAGCACCTTCCATAAAAACTAATTAGGTAAAGATAAGGACATTTCACGAAAAATATTTTTGTATTTTGTGATAAAGGTAATATGTAGAGATCATCGGTAATATGTAGAGCACATAAATCCAAACTTAAACGTGAATAGTAGTCAGAAATAAAGTTAAGAGTTCCTTACATTTTAATGTCATAACGACGAGAACGACTTTGAAATAGCACGAGAATATTCAACAAAACAAGTAGCCCAACCAATTATCACAGACGTAACCAATTCAAGGATCATATGCCGAGTTATTTTACATTAAAAGATTTCAATGGTTTACGAGAACTACTGTACAAACACCAGTAGAATGAAACTTTACTATTTTACATGAAAATATGACGCCTACGCAACTCTACCGACCGCAACACAGGTATTCAGCTTATTCAATCGGAAAATTAATGGACTCATCCATTTATTAAATAGTTTATTCACGTTTGTTCAATTAACCCGCATCATACCCGGCTTATCAAAGAATATTAAAATATAAATTTATATTTGTTATTAATAATAACTATCAACTTTACTGTTTTTATTAGTTTACAACACAAAAAAAAAATGACATCAGGATTTTCACAAAGGCTGTATTATTTCTGTATTTGTAATTTTATCCATTAAGTTATATACTAAAATCTATATCGAAGTGTTGTCAGTAGGTACTTAAGCGACTAGTAACTCAAAAAAGGCTTAAATAAATAAATAAATAAATTACTTATAAACATTGTGTATATTCGAGAGTTTATTGCCTTGCTGGGTGTAAATGAAGCTGCTAGAGTGGTTTTCTACGGATCAAGAGAAGCGTGTCGGTTGATTCGGTTATATACTTATTCGGTTATGTTCGACTGGCTCTATGACGCATTCGGAAGTGACCCTGCCCCATGCACCAAGAGTTGTGGGTTCGATCCCCACCCAGGACAAACAGTCGTATGATGAATATTTGTTTTTGTTCTGTGTCTGGGTGCTAATATTGAATATTTAAGTATATATTTGTAATACCACTGTTGATTCTGATATCCGTGACACAAGTGCACGAGCTATAAGTAGCTTCCGAGGTGAGCCTCGACTCAGATCAATGTATGTGATGTAGTCTAATATTTATTTATTCAATAAAACATAATTCGGTGCAATCAGTTCTACTTTATAAATGAACATTATTTATTTGCCAGTTTGGATTTTATATTTGTGTCATAATAAATATGATTGTATATGGAATGTGCCCCGTTAATTTTTTTATTTATAGACCTAATGAAATATCGCAATGAAAGCATGATCAGAAGCATAGCTATTTTAATATTGACCGATCCTACAAAACATTAGAAAATTTAGTAAAATATTTACCATAGTAGAGGTAGGCTACATATAAAAGACGTCTTTTTTACCACCATACTTACGGCAACAATATGTATCTTCTTCCTAGAATAATAAAATAAGGTTTGACATGTAGTATGTCATTACAGTAAGTACGGTCGACCCTGGAAAATATGAGCTAACATAGAACGGTACACTGTTTAAGATTAATATTAGGGCTTGCAAGCTAATGTTTGGGATCAGCTCGCTCGTTGCTGTTCGCGTATACCTACTTTATTACAAAGTAGAAATTGTAACAGAAGGTTTTACTACTACTTATTTACGGAAAACCGGTCGTTTTCGGTGAATGTTATTGTGAAATTTAAGAAATTTTTTTCTCTAAAAGTAATATTTTTTTCTTTTTAGTGACACTTTGTATCGTCGTCTATCAAAAGATCGAACGTCATCTGTGCAAGGATCGTATAAATCGGTTTAGCCGTTTCTTAATCTCAAACGAACAGACAGATAAAAACTTTTAAGAGGTTTTTTTTGCAAATTCCGTTTAGTCTCAAAAAGTTTATCATTATGAAACACAAATTTCTTACAAAATAATTGCAACGCGTTTATTTAGAAATGTTTCAAAAGCAGTCTTTGACTAGGTTATCTAAAACTAATTTTATAAAAAATAAATCAAATTCATTTGCGCCAATTTTTATATTTAAATATACTCTAAAGACTTTAAACGCCAAACAACAGAATAAATCGATGGGAACTAATTAAAAGCGATTGAGGCAACCGTGAAAATAGACGTATCTGACATTTCTTATTTACACTTTCAGAGGATTAGTTTAGTAAGCGTCTGTTTGAAAAAAAATATGAACATTTATATAAATTTATTTGTTATTTGAGATTAAGTATAATTCTAATTTGGTGGAAACTTATGAAAAATGTCCCATGTTGTTCCGGGACTATACAAATACGTACCAACTATGTCTGTTCTTTGTCTAGCACATATTGGAATAGTGTTTTGGGTGTTGGTTAGTGGTTTTGTAGGCGACGTGCTAGCTGCTGTATCTCAGAATTTTCCATATAGGTATCCCATTTTTATTTTTGGGTAAAAGGATTGAAGATGAAGAAGCTGGTGAGCTTCTTCACCTTCAACCTCTTAGGAGGTTGGTTCATGGGAGCGGTGGCTTCTAGTGACCAACCTCCTAAGAGCCAACTAGCTCCTAGGAGCCAACCCTTAGACTGGGAGTGGAGTGAAGGTTACTGCATGTGTTAACTAATTAAAAGATTGTAAATTAAAAAAATTTGGTTTCTACGTTAAATGGACCAAGAATCATTCAAAGCTGTAGGTAGTTTTTGTTTACTCCTCAGCTTATGAGGCCTTGCGGTAACTTTCTAACGATTCTCGCTTAGCGCGGTACTAATTGAATTTTATGTTAATTTATTCTACCTAATGACCGCCGCACAGAGTAATAAGAAGTTACTAAGCAACTGGTTATTTAGACTCATTGTTTTGCCTTGAATAGGTATTGTGGAACTCATGTACACTTGTAGAGCTTTTGGAATTGAAATATCCTATTTATTTTTCTATAATTAGGTATTTGAGTTGAGTGTAAGTGCGAAGGAGAAATACTCAAAAGTTTGTATTTATTTGTATTAGGTAATTAAACTAAGATAAATACAATTAAAAAATATGACTATCTCGATGACGATTATTATCATACACACGTATACGTACTCGGTTTATTATAAAAGAAATAACGTAACCTTGCAAAAAGTGTTCTATTAAACTAATATTTTCGTTAAAATTTACTATAATGTATAAGAGCATATTGAAATACAGCTAATACTATGTGTAGACGCTATTATTTTGTAAGCGTGCGACAAAGCCGTAAAACGAGTTTGACATAATGTATTAAAAAAAAAAAATTTTAAATTTGGAGTGAGTATGAATGCTTCACATTCTTTGTCGGCTATTTATTCAATCTGTATTGATTTAGTTCAGTCCTCTGTCCCATGTTTAAAATGTGAATTCAACAGCTTGTTATTTTGGGCTTCAATAGTAGATTGATACAACTTTTTGCAAGGCCATTTGCAAACAAATTGGTGAAACGAATCACTTGTTTATTATAAATTTTCACATTTTTGTGCTGTACATGTGTGAACTTATGACATTATAAATATGACACTTCAAAGTTCGACGGTCTGACCGTAAAATGTTTTCTATTACTTTGTAATAAAATATTTGTATTTCTAAGAGTATTTTAGAAAAAAAAAATTGTTATTTATAAATAACAAAACTATGTTCTGTATTATATTCTTTCTAAATGATCTTTTTATAAAAAAACATTTAGTCTGAAAATGTATTTTTTTTGTCGGTTCAATACAAACATGATTTTCACGTACTCTTGTTTTATAAGTTTTGATGTAACCTTCTTTGTATTAGTTCTAACATTTTAAGAAATTAAAAGTTTTATACTTACATTTTTTAATAAAAATATCACCAATATCTTTTCGCTCTTCGAGAGTATTGTCTGAGACAGCATCTGCAACAATGGAGAGAGGATTATTTCTGACCTCGAGCATTTGACAACATTGTGTCCTGAATATTAATGGATTGAAATTTAAGACTGGTCCTCTACTGAAACAGCGAGACTGAGGGAAGGCGAATGTAACAAAAATTTGATTCTCATAAATGAAACAGAAAATAGAAGAACATTCATGAGTATATTAATATTCAAGCACATACTACAGAATTAATATATTCTGTATCATCTCTATAACAATCATTGTTTTTTTGGTTTAAACTACCGATGATGAGGTTAATTCCTTCCATTTAATTATATCCATTAAACAGACTTTAATTTATTTATTATCTACATAAAATAGATAAATATATTGAAGGGATCATTGACGTGATGTTATTTGTGTGAAGTCTGATTATAATGTAATAATACCAGCTTAATAATATTTGCATATAAAAGTACATTCTTTCTTCCTAGCGTTATGTCCCGTGCTTAGACAGCGTTCGCTTAGACTATGATCCAGGATTTAGCAAGACTGGTAATTACACAGAAGGACTGTCGATCTGATCTTGTTAACCCTAAGATATACCAGACAATTTTCGGACCACGGTTTCAAGCCCAAAGTTGTTTAAATTTGCAGGTTTCATCACGTTTTCCCTCACCGTCGAGCTAGTGGTATAAATGGAATGGATTTTTCAAATCTATGTACGTACATAGATTTGAAAAATCTAGAGATACATGCCCGGGTTTGAACCCGCACTTCTCGGTTAAGAGGCGCGTGTCCTTACCTTTGAGCTTCCACCGCCCATATAAAAGTACATACAGGTCTAAAAGTAATTATTAGAGTTTTCTCTGTTTGGTCCAGCTAATCACATAAAACCACAATTTTATACAGCACTCTGAAGCATTACATTACTTTATAGTACACAAATGGCCGGTAAATAATAGATGAAGCGAACGAGAACTAAAAATGATACCAAAATACTTTTCCGTAAACCACCCTCCACCGAATCATATTTCTCTCCCCATTTTTACGTCAATTACTTGCATAGTTCATGACAAGCAAAAAATGATGTTACTAGAGGAACCTAAAATGTGCATGCTTTAACTTTGTTGTCAATACTACACGTTGTAAACTAGTTAAGGCCAGCGACTTCGTTCGTAAAAGATTCAGAGTGGAAAATAAATTTTTAAACCGCGTCCTTCTGAACTGTCCATTATCATTTGAATTCGTTATGAAGTTTTGCGTGAAAGAGTATCTGTAGGTACATAATGGACCAGGCACCCTCTGAAGATGTTTCATTTTATAATAGTAGACCATCTTTTTAGTATTTTGATCTTTTTAAGTTGAAGTGCGCTTGAATTCTAAATGACTGTTTGTTGTAACATCGAAGTGACTACCACGTACGACTACTTAACGGATAGCAATGAAATTTGTGACGTATTATGTGAATGATTTAGCGTTCAAAACTGTGGCGACACACAACTGTGTACAATTGTGAAATGAAAAGTAGTAACTTTTTCAGTGAGCAGTCCTGCAAATGAGTCCAGTCGTTCTGTGTTTTCACATAAATATTCGATATCTCTCCTATTTAGTATTATACTATATTAATTAATTATTATATGTATTTATTATTAGATACTTTATATTGTACATATGTCACTTGCCTGTATATTTATCTTATTCTATTGATACTGCACAATCTCAATTACACACACGCATTACCCCACCTCCCACACCGGTACCACTGAAAATCAGCGTCATGTCGCCACAACGTCATGACAAATGCTGAGTGGCTACCATTTTGGCTGCATATCATAAACTTTTTGTTATAATATTTTGTTATACCTATACGATTTTGTCCATAATGTTTGTTGTATCGTTAATATTTGTTTTAGGTTAAGTTTTATGCACCAAATAAATAAGTTTTCTTTCTTTCTTTCTTTCTTTCATTGCTGTACAATTGTACAGGGAAGGAGGATAGTTTCAGTTACCGATCGAATGCCGCTCGGTTGGAGTGAACATACCACTACCATCACGCCCAGGGTAGGTATAGGGTCCCCTAAGGGTAGCCCCTTAGGGGACCCTATACCTACCCTACCCGTACTATGGTACTTATCCTTGGGTTAGCATCCAAGGAGCAGTAAGGCCACAACTAGTCAAAAACAATCCAGTGTTTGGCATGAAAGGGTCATTTTGACTAGCTCGATGGCGCATTCGGTAGTGACCCTGCCCCATGCGCCAAGAGTTGTGGGTTCGATCCCCACCCAGGACAAATATTCGTATGATGAATACTTGTGTTTGTTCTGTGTCTGGATGTTAATATCTAATATTTAAGTATATATTTGTAATACCACTGTTGTTTCTGATATCCGTAACACAAGTGATTTTAAGCTACTTACCTCGGAGTCAGATCAATGTATGTGATGTAGTCTGATATTTATTTATTTATTTATTATTTATTTATTTGTAACCTCGCAGGAGTAGATTACTGACATTATAAACAACAACATTTATTCTACGATTTTTCTTATACAGACAAAAAAAAAACGAATTTTCATACAAACTACATCAGTTGTTTGGTCATTTAGTATGGAAAGCCATTTTTTTGTCGATTTAGGAAAAGTCGAAGAACAATCGTTGTTGTTTATAATTACAGTAATCTACTCCTGCGAGGTTGTTTATGTTTTACAGATGATCCTGTATACTTAAAAAATATTGGATATTAACACCCAGATACAGAAATAACATAAGAATTCATCACACGAATGTTTGTCATGGGTGGGGATCGAATCAAAACACTTAGTGCATGAGGCAGGGTCAATACCGAATGCGCCATCGACCCAGTCGAACATAACCGAATAAGTACGAGTATATAAGCGAAACAACCGACACGCTTCTCATGATCCGTGGAAAGCCACTCTAACAGCTTCATTTACACCCAGCAAGGCGCCTTAAGAGGTCCCTAAGAAAGTCCCGGGTCACCGCGATTATTCAAAGGACATACTTGACCTATTATTTTGGGTGTTATTCAGGAAATGGAATGTGATTCGGCTGTAATTTCTCAACATCTATTTTGTAGCTTGATTTCTCAATTTTGGATAAGGCTATTAAATACCATTAATTTGGGTTAATTATATTTATAGTCCGATGTTAATTAATAATAATAAATAAATAAATATCCGTCTACATCACATACATTGATCTGACTCCGAGGTAAGTAGCTTAAGCACTTGTGTAACGGATAACACAATCGACAGTGGTATTACAAATAAATACTTAAACTAACTGTCCCGGAGCACTTCGTAACGCCCCGTTCTCGGATTTTCTTTAATTGCTTTCCTCGAAATATTTCCATATTTTATTACTGTACAAACCTTACCTGGAAGATTACAAATATTTTAAAATCAAAATCAGTCAAATCGGTCCAACGGTTCTCCAGTTTTAGCGAGACTAACGAACAGCAATTCATTTGTATATATAAGAAGATATTGGATATTACACACAGAAACAGAACAAACACAAGTATTCATCATACGAATGTTTGTCCTGGGTGGGGATTGAACCCACAACTCTTGGCGTATCTATCATATGATGATGATATATATGATGTTAGTCTGGGACTAAAATTAATATGCTAACTGTAGTCTTAACCTAGCATGTAGTAAAAGTCAACTAAAAATATAGTAAGCATTGGGTTTGTGACTGTGTAGGCGACGAGCTAGCCATTTGTCACTAACAACTACCTTTCCACAATTTATTTTTATTTCTGGTTAAAAGTGGTTGAAGGAAGGATACTTCCTGCCTCTTCGACTTTGCCTACCCCTTCGGGAATTGTGGGCGTCAGATATATATGGAAATTGGAAAAATCTGTAAAAGTGTAAAACTATACTCATACGTCCTATTCCCGATATGCTTAATTTTACAAATGCGAAAGTGAGTTTCTTTGTTATTTTTTTACATCTTAACTCTCTGATCCATTTTTATGAAATTTCCTACTTTGTCTATTCTGTTTTCGAGGAATTACTTATTAATGACATAATAGAACCATTTTTTATCATGTTTTTGTTCTTTGGCTTAAATTAGATTACAACCTACCACATGTAATATTACAGAATCATAAATATAAAACACATATTTTTCGCGCGAATTTGTCGACGCATCTTTAAGTCTTTTGTTTAGGTTTCAGAACCCCAAGACTTAAGTCTTCGCAGACAAAGTCGTGGGTGAAATATAGTGTATAATATTTGTGACTCCAGTCCATGTAGCGGTTGGTAAGGGGCGTCTTTGAAGTTTCTCAGCATGTTTGCCGCGGCGAGACTGCCTCCGCAATATCATTACACGCCGCGCCGCCCAGTAACGAGGTATGTGCGAAGTGACCACATGTAAATTTTTTACAGGACAGTCTTTACCGCAACATTGATTTATTGAAGTTAATCCACAGCTAATCTTCATAGCTAACGCAGTGAATGTATCTTAAATAAAAATGTTGTTGTTGGTGACTGCTGCTGATATCCTACAATCAATATGCGATATCAACTGTTCCGTTGGTATAATGGTACTTAATAGTAAATAGGAATCTTGTGATCTATTGCCTCCATGACTGGCTTAAGATCACAAGAAAAAAACATTAACATATAATTAATAAATAAATATCCAACGACATCACATACATTGATCTGACTCTGAGGTAAGTAGCTTAAGCACTTGTGTTACGGATATCATAATCAACGGTGGTATTACAAATATATACTTGAATAATCAATATTAACATCCAGACACAGAACAAACACAAGTATTCATCCCACGAATGTTTGTCCTGGGTGGGGATCGAACCCACAACTCTTGGCGCATGGGGCAGGGTCACTACCGAATGCGCCATCGAGCCAGTCAAATATACATTTTAATTATTGATCCAATCACCAATCATTTATATCGCCCATGCGTTGTAGAGTTTCTAATGAAAATGTTTGACGAGATTTTAAAAGTTCACTAATGAAATCGTTATCATTATTAGGCTCGCATATTGAAATGGCTATGTCTATTATGTAGGTTTGTCCCTCAGTCAAGGGTTATCGACTAAATAGCAAGAAGATAAGTAGCTAAGTCCTTAATTATGATAATGTCCCGTTTTATTAGAAAATAATGGACACATTCGAAAGCGCTGGGCGTGTGACGTAGGTATACACTAACGGGATATGCTGATAGGAGGTAATTAGCAGAGTGCATTCTGATATGCGGGGTCTCAAAGGCCTATTCGGTTTTAGTGGAGTAATTACCAGTATACAATAGTTTATCAACAGTATTAGGTTGGGTACTCAACATTGGATTTATTAAACCAATCATTTTAATATCAGGCTTCATCAAGAATATACGTTCTTATATTTGGAACAAAAACATTCTACCACCTGCGCCATTTCCATTAGGTAACTACATTGAACATCCTATAAAATTTAGACGTTAATGAAGGGTGAAACTACCAAATATTATTTGAGCGTGTATTTACGCTCACCGTAAGTAATAGTCTTTTTCAACACTTGAGCTAAACTTTGTTTTTAATGACAAAGTAGTTTTTTACTGTTTAATATTATTTTATAATGTATTTCTCTATGTATACAGTAAAAGTCAAATCTGTCCTGCGATTATTCCGAAAGAAATAACATATACCTACATAAAAACAATTTTAACAAAAGTTTGCAAAACTTTAAAATATAGTATATGTCTACTGGTTCCAAGAACACAATTAATATGTTACCGCTGCGAAAATTTCAGATCGGAAACGTGACAGCTAAATATGGGACTAGCTTAAGATTTGCAGAGCGGCTCATACGGAGTCACGTCACGTCACGCCATCATTCAGGAAAGGTTTACTTTACGCCCCCGGCTCAGACGGGACCAATAAAATGTAATTGCTTTACAACGAACTCCACTTAATCGATTGACCATATTTAAATTTCAATTAGTAAGGGCAAGATTAAATATTTACTGAGCGGTTGACTGTTGACGTTCGGCGGCCATATTTTGTAACTGTGTTAAGTTGATTAAATAATAAATAAATAAATAAATATTCGACGACATCACATACATTGATTAAGTAATAAAGTTGTCGAGGTAATTAAGTAGCTTAAGCACTTTTGTTACGGATATCAGAATCAACAGTGGTATTACAAATATATACTTAAATATTGGATATTAACACCCAGACACAGAACAAACACAAGTATTCTTCATACGAATGTTTGTCCTGGGTGGGAATCAAACCCACAATTCTTGGCGCATGGGGCAGGGTCACTACTGAATGCGCCAACGAGCTAGTCATAGTATTAATTAAGAAGTCGTAAATATAAATAAGAAAGCAATGGTGTACTCTTGCAAGCATATAACCGCTGAATTGCAAAATTTTTAACTATAACACTTGCCATTAATTCTTGAAAAACATAGTTTTTTTGAAATTCCATCCATTAAATTTCTCAATTTGAAATCTCTCTAATCAAATAAAAACATTATTTAGAGTAAATAAGTCACAAAAAGCTTACATGAAGATTTAACGCAATTTATTTCGGAAAAGCCACCACAATAATATTACCAAAATTAAATATAGATAACTAACTAACTAACTAAACTTCACGCCACTTCCCTAGCGGGGTAGGCAGAGAGAACCGAACGCCATATGGCACGATCCTTACACACCTCACTCGCCTCTTCAACATTCATAATCCTTTTCATACAAGCTCTACGATTTTTATGACTCCTAACATCACCTTCTTTTAATACACGACCAATCTGGTCGTGGTAGGTGAGCCTGGGCCTTCCGCGGCTCCTACATCCTTCCACATTCGCATTGTATATCTGTTTAGTCAATCTTTCGTCATCCATTCTTTCTACATGTCCGAACCACCGGAGCATGCCTCTTCTTACCTTTACTCCGACGCTATCCTTCAGACCAACTCTCTTTCTTACATCATCATTCCGAACGCAGTCTGTGAGCGATACACCGCAGATTTTCCGCAGCGCACGCATCTCGACCGCGTTTATTCTACTTTCATGCTCTTTCTGCCATACCCAACTCTCGCTTCCATATGTTAGCGTAGGAATCAGCACCGCATTGTGTATGGCGAGCTGGGCCTTCTGGCTTAAGATTTTGCTGCCTAAAAGTTTTCCTAACGCTCCATTCACCCTATTCCCTGCATTCACTCTTCTTTCTATATCAGCGGAGTACCTTCCATCTCTACTAAATGCAGATCCTAGATATACAATTTCATTCACCTGTTCCAGCACTACATCGTCAACCGTTATCCTTGTATCCGTTCTGGTTTCATCTCTTTCAAACACCATAATCTTTGTTTTCTTCGCATTCAAATGTAAGCCTCTCTCCTTGCAATCATCTTTCAATGTTGTGACTAGTTGCTGCAGATCCGATGCCGACTCTGCTAGAAGTACGGCATCGTCCGCGTAAAGCAGGCAGTTCACAACTAAGTCACATACGCACTCCAACATTCATAGATCTAATCCTCTAGAGACAATGGTCGAGATATAGGATAAACAGCAGAGCAGACAGCACGCATCCTTGTCTGACACCAATATTGACGTCAAACCAGGGTGACAGGCTGCCCTCCACTTGCACGCATGCCGTACAGCCCACATAGGTGGACTGCGCAGCACGAAGCAATGCTCCATCAATCCCATATCTCGGCAATATGTCCCAAAGGTCCTTTCGTACAACCCTGTCAAAGGCCTTCTCCATATCCACAAAACCGCAAAAAACCCTCTGACTTTTGGCCAGATGCTTCTCCACGATGTTGCGAAATATAGATTTTATCATAATTACTACGTTTAGTAGGCCATTATTGATTTTCTGCTAAAGAACGCAGAATATTTGTCGCATGTTGGTCTGGGACTTGGCCCATGTTGATCTGGGCCAAAAAAAAAAAAGAATGTGCTAACTGTGGTTCTTGCCTAGCATGTCGTAAAAGGCGAATGGTATATCGGGTTTTGGGTGTGTGATTGTGTAGGCGACAGGTTAGCCGCTTGTCACTGCGTTTTCACAATTTCCATCTAACCCAGACCGACTTTATTTTTGGCTGAATGTGGTTGAAGGGGCATGCTGCCCCTTTGACTCTGCCTACGCCTTCGGGGATTATGGGCGTGATGTTATGTATGTAACGCAGAATATTTGCGAACACTGGTTGGTTACACATATAGATTTTCAATATTATTTGGAATAAAATCCATATTGCCTACGCAATAAGTATATATTAGTATATTAGTTAATAATTTAAGAGAGAGCTTTTAAAAATGAAAAATTTAACCTCGCCCACGCTGATTCATTCCAATAATAAAAAAGAAACTTCGAAAATGTTACTGATAAAACTTTTAATAACTGAAAAGCTAATATTAACTTACAGCCTTAATTACTAAAATGATTAATTTGCTGCGCGACTCGACAACACAATGGACTCCGAAATGACTTTGTTTGATAATGAAATGCCGGTGCAAAGCGGAGAAGTCATGAGCACATTATTTTATCGCCGGCCACGAGACACCGAATAAGTGATCCTCGAAACTTGGTGACTGCTAACAAACCAATTAAAGGAAAAATGAATTTGCGTCAGAATTTTTGTCGTAAACGAGGATACAAAGAAACCACGTGTACAAAAAACAATTTAACAGGATAATTTACTTCGGGTTCATGGGCTTGTTTGAAATTTTAAAACGGTATATATCTATGATAATAACATAGAAAAATATTTGTATACCGAGTATATTTCGAGTGTCAAAACTCTTAAATTAGTAATTTTATGTAAGTATTTTACTTAAATATTGCCAGTTACAAAATTACCAAGTGCAATTATACTTGGCTTAGCTTTTATGCTAACTTAACGTCACTTACAGCAATTTAAAAGTTAGCTTGTTCTATTCGTCATATGTCATATGAAATATGTATACCAAATATGCGTTACTTTAATACTATTGAGGCATATATAATTTTGTAAAATGCCTCCTTGCATTAATGCGTCAAAGTGCCGGTACACAATCGACGTTATCTTTAGGAAGTTCTAATTTCGCCAGAAGCAATGCAATTAGGGCGAGGTATTCCTTCATTTTATTAGTACACCAACTACGGATAAAATTCTTCAGTCCCCCGCAGGCGACGGAACCAATCGGACCTTGTCTTAATCAGTTCCCAAGTAATTTTATGTTTAGAAATTAAACGCTTCAAACGGTTTTTGTGAGCGTTTGAATTTATTGTAGTACCCAGTTTGTTAAGGTTCAGATTGAACTTAATTACAGGGCGTACAAGTTAGGTCCTTAACTTTGTTCGCGAACTGAAATCAAAGCTGTTGAAAATGTGAACCGCACTTTTAGCAGAAGCTGTTACTTAGGAAATACACTATTAATGGGAAAAAATTAAAAAATCTTAATTCAGTACCATTTATATATTATTAGTGCCATGTTGGTCTGGGACTTGGCCCATGGGGATCTGGGACAAAAAAAAAAGAATTTGCCATCTATGATTCTTGCCTAGCATGTCGTAAAATGCGACTAATGGTTTACGGGCTTTTAGGTATGTGACTGAGTAGGCGACGAGCTAGCCACTTGTCACTCTTTTTTCACAGCTTTCCATCCGAACCAGCCCACTGTCCCATGTTGGTCTGGGACTTACAAAGAATATGCCAACTGTGGTTCTTGCCTAACATGTCGTAAAAGGCGACTAATGGTATATCGGATTTTGGTTGTGTGATTGTAGGCGACAGGTTGGCCGCTTGTCACTGCTTTTTCACAATTTTCCATCAAGCCCAGCCCGGCTTTATTTTCGGCTGAATGTGGTTGAAGGGGCATGCTGCCCCATTGACACTGCCTACCCCTTCGGGGATTATGGGCGTGATGTTATGTACCACAGTTGGCATATTCTTTTTAAGTCCCACACCAACTCGGGTCAGTGGGCTGGGTTGGATGTACACAATTTTTTAAATTATAAAGTTTCTTCTTAACAATTTAGTTTTTTTCGTTCATCGTGCGGTCTGCTTAAAAACAAGACGATGATGAATAGGATTTAGTGAGTCTAGTAATTACATTGAAACAACTGCCTATCTCGACTTTGTAACCCATGGGGAATCAGACAAATCGAATCATAGTTAGATCACTTCAAAAACTTCTTTTGCATCTTTTTAGGTTAGGTGCTTTTAAAAAATTCTAGAAAAGTCCTCACTTGTGAAATAAACAAAATTATGACTGAATGCGACTTCGCATTAGTCTTTAACGGTAAAAGAGCAAACAGATTATCGCCCCGGCTTATCTCTTTAACAGCTTGTGAATAAGCTTTCAGTGAGTTCTAACGAGTTTAAAACGACAGAAAGGTTTGAAATTTAACATCAGATTTCATGTTAGTAGTATTTCTTGTATTAGAGTCTTTCATTCTGAATTCTAGGAAGATTTCAAATGCAAATGCGTGTTTTCTCCTTAGTTCATCCTCAAACAATCTACCATATTAGGCTGAACACTGTTTGTGACTCTGAAATAATCCACGTTTACGCAAACGAAACTACTAGTAAAAGGTAGTACAGTCATTAACACAACTGTGGGTTCCTATAGTTTACTGCTACTTGATTATAGAAACGAAAATTACTGGCACGTTGTATCATCATCTTCCTAGCGTTATGTCCCGTGCTTAGACGGGGTCCGCTTAGACCATGATCCAGGATTTAGCGAGTCTGGTAATTACATTGAAGCGACTGCTGATCTGACCTTCGTAACCCTAAGATAGGGGAACCAGACAATTTTTGGATCATGGTTACAAATCCAAAGTTGTTTGAATTTGCAGGTTTCATCACGATGTTTTCCATCACCGTCAAGCTAGTGGTATGAATACGTACATAGATTTGAAAAATCCAGAGGTACGTGCCCGGGTTTGAACCCGCACTTCTCGGTTAAGAGGCGCGTGTGCTTACCATTAAGCTACCACCGCTACCCTACTACTGGCACGTTGTATACCAAAAATATATTATATGTATTTTTTCGATTTGTTATAGAAATGTTAACACCCGTTTCCTTGGGTTTTCTTTTAGCAAAAGAACAAAGTATGTGTTTTTATTATAATATTTTATCCATCCATCAAATTATTATAAATCACAAACTCCATTAAGAATTTGTTTCATATTGAGCCCATCTAATTCTAAGAGACTCCGAAAAACCTTGGACAACGCGCGAGACCTTTCGGATCGTTAAAAAGGACGCTGATACATTTTAAACGAGATGGAAAAATTATACGTTGGGCACCAAACACCCTCGCCTTCTATGTAAAGTAGGTCACACCCATGTACCTTATAATTTGCCAGAAAAACTTCTCCGAAGCTCGTGACTTCGCCGTAAGAATTTAAAAGAACAAAGATTTTTCTACCGGCGCCGCCTGGAGGCGCAGAAACTTTGACCGGAAATCGCAAATTAATCAATTTGCGAGGGAATAATGGTTTGGCACCTTTGGTAAATGGTGATAAAAAGTCGGAGACGAAGTTCACTTAGGCAGGCTGTTTGTCTCATTATGAGGCGGAATGTTTTTAGCTTTTTTATTTGTTGCTAAAATTGAGCCTGTTTTGTTTGGCCTTGACATGATGAAGTACTGTTTTGTTCGAAAATTTATTTGAAAATTCGGACCCTTTATCTTTGTAAGCTATGTACTTAGGCCTGACAATTGAAAGCCACGGATAGTGATTTTTCAATAGCTCTTGTATGAAAATTATTAATTTTATAGTCGTAAAGTTTCAGATTTGATATGATTGAATCATGTTCAAGGATTTTGGAGACCATTGATGACCACCGACTACAAAAAGCATTTATTAGCGACTAGCTGACCCAGCCTAGCGCATTTCGTAACGCCCCGGTCTCGGATAATGTAAAGATTATATTATTTTCCTCGCAATGTTTTCATAATATTTTACCAAATCAGCTAAATCGGTCCAGCTGTTCTCGAGTTTTAGTAAGACTCATCATCATCTTCCTAGCGTTATGTCCCGTGCTTAGACCATAATCTAGGATTTAGCATGTCTGGTAATTACATTGAAGTAACTGCCGATCTGACCTTCGTAACCCTGGTTGGTTACAAATCCAAAGTTGGTTGAATTTGTACGTTTTATCACGATGTTTTCCTTCACTGCCGAGCTAGTGGTATAAATATGTACATATATATTTAAAAAATCCGGAGGTAAGTGCTCGGATTTTAACTCGTATCTGCCGGTAATGAGGCGCGTGTCCTTACCATTGAGCTAACACCGCGCAATATGTAAACTTTTTTTAAGTACACTTTGATCTACAGAACCACGCGTGACCCACTTTTCTTAAAAAATAGATGATTTTTTTTTCGAAATCGGTACATTTTTACAACTTTTACATAAGGGCTATAGGACTCTACTATCATTCCTATAAAGGGATCGCTACGAATTTCAATAACTCTGTATTGTGTATATTTTCAGCAACGACAAGAGTCATCATCACGATAATACGATATGATGGACGACTACCGTTGATGCTTTCGTCTTACATCTAATCTCAATGCTCAATCCGAAAACACTATGAATTAACGCGTACACTATTTCCAGGTGTAACGAATAAACAGGTACACGCTTTAAAATTATTTACAATTTCAAATAGCGTTAGGGTTCGCGACTTGCCGCTCCGGTAAAATTGGAAAACTGGGCCACGTCGGGCGATCGACGGGGCCTGCCGAGACCGATTCAAATAGACTTTTCAATTTCCTTTGAAGCGTCATCAATGTCCAACTCGGCAGTGCTTTTATCGTTGTCAATCAAGCAATTGTTTAAATGCATATTTGACATTTGAAGCAATTGAAAATGAGTAACATTAGGTTCGAGAATTACGAAGTAAAAGCGTTTTGTTATTGTTATTGTAAAGCTGCAGTTCATTAAAAAAATATGTATATTTTATTAGGTTTAATTTAATACTACTAAAGTTAACAAACAATATACGATATGTCTGATGGTGTGCAGTCCTATGTTGGTATAGGACATAAAAAAAAGGTATCCACTGTGGTAACTTAAAAACACAAAGGTTTTACTATGTCTTAGACTGTACCTAATATATCAGTGTATATTCATAGTAATCCCACCTGATTTGATAAAAAGGCCTTTCAATTTTAGCCGTACCTAAAATAACATCGTGGAATTCCCAACTCATTTTCAGTTGGAACAACGCTTCCTTGTCTCTCACTCGCGGCATAAATTTAGAACAGTGGGTTGTGCGACCGCCGTGTGACATCCCTGTCGGGGACAATTCAAACAGGCTTTTCAATTTCGTTCTGCTGTGAGGGTAGAGAGCTGTGTGTTCCCAGTAATGTTGCCTTTTAACATACACCAACCACTTTTTTATATTAAATTAGGGTTACACGGGTTTTGGTTTCATACGAAGAAATTAAAATGATTTAGTTAGTATATACCTTATATATACATCATCTATGATCTATCTATGAATCCCTAAAGAGTAGGCAGACTAGAGTCCGAGGAGCAATAAAACCATGTAAAAACATTAAATTGTTTCATGTTGGTCTGGAACTTAAAAAGAAAGTCCCAACTGTGGTTCTGGCCTAGCATGTCGTAAAAGGCGACTAAGGGTTTTGGGTATGTGATTGTGTAGGCGACAAGCTAGCTACTTATCACTACTTTTTCACAATTTTTCATCTAACCCAGAGCCCAGTTTTGTTTTAGGCTAAATGTGGTTGAAGGGGCTTGCTGCCCCTTTGACTCTGCCTAATTCTTTGGGGATGATGGGCGTGATGTTATGTATGTATTAAATTGTATAAGAAGAAAAATTGTGAAGAAATAGTTGTAACTACCTATAGCCAGCTTAACTCAGCCTACATTTTCACAAATCCTATGCCCAGTACATAATTAGTCGTCTTCTACGACATGCTAGACAACGAACACAATTTGCACATTATTCTTAAATCCCAGACCAACATATTATACATACATACATACATAATATCACGCCCATAATCCCCGAAGGGGTAGGCAGAGTCGAAGGGGCAGCAAGCCCCTTCAACCACAATCAGCCTAAAATAAAGCCGGGCTGGGTTAGATGGAAAGTTGTGAAAAAGTAGTGACAAGCGGCTAACCTGTCGCCTACACAATTACACACCCAAAACCCGATATACCATTAGTCGCCTTTTACGACATGCTAGGCAAAAACCACAGTTGGCATATTCTTTTTAAGTCCCAGACCAACATGGGACAATGGGCTGGGTTGGATGGAAAGCTTATGGTATATATATACCATAAGCTTACAACTTATTACAACATATTATGGTAACTGATAGATATGAATAATCTGTTCCGTAATCACCTGCGCCGTGCCAGCCCTGACCAAATAAGGTTTCTAATTTCCTCTCAATGTGGTAGTTACGGGAAATCGAGGCCTTCATAAATTTCACTGAAACGGATTGACCATCTGTAGATATAGGTATGTAATTTAAAAGCGATATTTTTTGAAAATGTCATTCTAATTTTGAGGATTGGGTTTTAGCTCTTGTCTGAAGCCTTTTCCGCCTGCACTTCAGTCTGTTAAAAGTCTAATATGGCACCCATGGGATCAATCAAAATGTTAAATGCTTAAGGGTGAGCACAGAACTTATGCATGTTCTAAAACTATCAATTCCCTAGTGTGTAGTCAAGTTTGAGGTTTAACTGTTGACCTTGATACTGCTTTAATATGTTTAATAGTACGTAGTACGGCATCACTGAATCGCTCAATGGTTATGAAGTTTATACCGAACCTCCCATAAGACGATAAAGTTAGCTACATGAATTTTATCATCGGCCTATTTTTAGATAGCAAAGACTAAACTGCGTTACAGAAATTTTATTTAATCATATCGTCTAAGTAGTTCATTGAGTTATGCGAGCAAAATGAATAAAATCATCATCTTCCATTTACATTGTCTGATCCCACTTGGACTATGATCCTTTTTAGTGGGTCATGTTATTACACTGAAACGAGTACCCGACTTTAATAATCCTTAGACAGAAGACATGTTCCCTGATTCCATAATGAATTGATATGTTTATCCATCCATGTCCATGTTGGTCTCGGACTTAAAAGATTTGCTAACTGTGTCTCTTGGCTAGAATTTCGTAAAAGGCGACAAATGGTATATAGGATTTTGGGTATGTGATTGTGTAGGCGACATGCTAGCCTCACTACTTTTTCACAATTTTCCATCTAACGCAGCCCAGTTTTATTTTTGGCTGAATGTGGTTAAAGGGGTTTGCTGCCCCTTTAACTCTGCCTTCCCCTTCGGGGATTATGGGCGTGATGTTACGTATGTATATTATGTATTTATGTATCCATCCATATCGTTTTTTAAATGTGAAAAATTCCTCACACTGTTTTCCTTTCGCAAACCTAGTGCTATAAATATGTATTTAGTTAGATTTGAAAAATCAAAAGCTATATTTGAACTACAACCCTTTGCAAAAAATCCGAATCTTTAACATTGAGCCACCACCAGGAAAAATATACTTAATTAGATAAATGAAACAAATGACTAAGGAAGAAACATCACAGCAGATGCGCGTCTAAATATCTAAAGCATTTTTGGTAGCAAAACTTGGCACATTTATAATGCACAACTTGTCCACCACTGTGACAAGGCTTACGTTGTTGACCAAGATTCCCTGTTCGCAACAGGCGAACTAATACTCGTGATCGACATCACTAAGTTGCCGAAACTTGAGACGAAACTTCGGCAGTAACTTTCCCGCCAATCATACTTTGATCGGTTTAATAAGTCGGCAAGTTTCAAAGTGAATCTGGTTAATCTTATACTTTTATTGTAACCATATTAGGTATGTCATCTCCCACAGTCATTGATCGTATGATTTGGTTTATAACTTAAAAAAAAAGTGTATTTTACTCATGTATATTTGGACGCTGAAAAGAGTAACCAACGAGTTTATTGCCAGAACAGAGATTTTTAGAACGAGTACTATGATCATCTTCCTAGCGTTATGATCCGTTCTCAGTTAACCATATTCTAGATGTAGTTGTTTCAACTTTTAGATACATTAAATTAATTTTCATAATCTTTGAAACGGGGAGAGGTCAAATTAGATCCTGGTCACACCTACATATTTATTGAAATGTCCAGGATGCACATGTTTCAATACTCACCGCTGAGCTAGTAATAATAAATGCACGTAGATAGAAAATTAGCAGTGTTATGTGCCCGGATTTCGGAGCGACCGTTGCTCAAAATCTTAAAGTTCACTGATTTTTATAATACTGTGTAAGAATACAAGCCGCCAAATAATTGTTGTTCCGCTACCACTGGCGTTTTCCTTTACAAGCCCATTTAACGTAATTCATCTCGTGTCCCTCGCAGTGAACTGTCAATTTGTTGTGCCACGGGAGTTTTCCTCGAGGGAAACGGGATAAAAAGGAAAAACTACAGTAATTACCGTATTAGTCCCGGGCTTGGCTAATAGGTCCCACATTAGTAGTGACACTGTCTTTAAGTAGCGTAATATGTCGTAATAAGCACGACAATGATGTGTTCCGCGGCACCATATTACATTTGTACTAATTAGGGGATATAGCGGGGGTTGGATTTCATAAACATTGTGGCCCGTATTTTGTGTCACTATTTATGTTTTAGTATTATATGGAGGTAGTTTTATGTTAACATTGCTATAATGTTGTTTTGTCCTTTTGTTTAGTAAAAATGAAATAAAAAATCTTTATTAATAATAGACTTATTCCTGATTACGATATTATGGATGACTGAATTACCAGGGGTTCCCAAACTAAGTCGAACCTGTCACTTGGGAAACCCTTAAAATTAAATTGCTCTAAGACAATTTAATTTGTTTGAACATTAATTAATTATTATTTGTAATTTTACTGCAAAATATTCAAACTTCAATTACTCGTAGTCTACTACGAGTCTACGAGTTCTCGTAGTTTTAAAAATAGCAGAGTTACGTGATACCTATGTCAATTAAAAACTTACTTGGTCATGTGCCGAATAAAAATAATTGAACGATTAAGGATCTTTATTAATGCGTTCTTGCCTATCACAATGCTAAAATAAGCTAATATTTTTACCCTATACGATAAAAATATTGAACTATTTATAGACTTACTAGCTTCTGCCCGCGGCGTTGCTCGCGTGGTACATCGATGAAACATAACTTATGTATTATTCTAATATATAAGCTATACTATTGTAAAGTTTCATTAAAATCCATGCAGAACTTTTTGCGTGAAAAAGTAATAAACACACGTCCATCCATCCATACAAACTTTCGCGTTTATAAATTAGTAAGATGTTTTGAATTTGAAATATAACACCGAAATTCGAATCTTAATCTTGAAAGTTCGACGATATAAAAGGGCCATGAAGATTTATAATACCTATCATAAACACATTCTTTTGTTCTGCTTGTATCAAATAATCTGCGTTAGGACCAAATACCTCGGCATCCGCCCCCATTTATTGAAGAAATATGAGAGAGATAAGATTTATAGCTGAAACCAGCGTCGGAGTAAATAAATCTTATCTTCGTTTCCCATCAGACAGGACTGGCTGAACGCTAACTGACGACTTGGTAAAAAAACCGGTCAATCGCGAGAGAGCACGAGACCCAGGGTTCCGTACTTCGAGATAGGTAATGTTGTAAATACATGATATGAACAAAAACAAGCTTTGATCTATGAGCCATAACAAGTGACGACTTGATAAGAAATTTAACACTTTGTAAATAGAAAAAATAAATTCTAAACCTAATACGATATTGAGCATGTATGTGCTTGTAAGTAGGATTTTAAAAACAGAATGCAATACTTAGATAAAATAAACAGCCATGACTCGATTTGATTTGTTATTTACACTTACATTTGTCCTTAAAAAGTTCAATTTATAAAATTCATATTTGAAATGATAGAACAATGACAGATGAATGAAAAAAAAAATATAATTTTGGGGTTCATAAATTTACTTTGACACGCACCCCTACAAGTTAAGAGCGCATATGGTATTTCCAAGGAAAAGTGGGCTGATTATGTGGGTTTGTATGCTTCGTTTCTCCAAGCTTTGTAGCTTTTGAAACGTTCACGGCCCTAATGATACATTTGTAAATAGCAGATTTAGAACCACGTGGATTCCTTTTGCATAATAAACAAGATGGAAGACTCGTGTCTAGTTCAGTTGATGTTTATACGCTCCGAGAATTAAATTGAGTGTATGAAAAACAAAGTGATAGCGCTTTTAAATTATGCAAAAAGAGCAATAAATTAGAATAAGTTATGAAATTGGTGACACAATATTGCTATACTTACTTAAAAATTACATTTTATAAAAAAAAAAATTCTAATCAATGTTTTGTTTTCGCCAAAACATAAAGGCAAGGGACGATTTAGGACGTACATCTAGGGTGCGGTAAGGTAGACTTTTTTAGTCTATCTGACATCTCATTCCCATTCTTGCATTTGAATGGGATCTTTTGAAAAACTGGCCAAGTGCGAGTCGGAGTCGCGCACGAAGGGTTCCGTACCATCTTCTATAAAAACGGCAAAAAAATCATGTCTGTTGTATGGGAGCCCCTTAAAGTATTTATTTTATTTGGTTTTTTGGCAATTTTTTGTTATAGCGGCAACAGAAATACATCATCTGTAAAAATTTCAACTGTCAAACTATCACAGTTCATGAGATACAGCCTGGTGACAGTCGGACAGGGTCACTTTACCCTTTGGGTACGGAACTTTTTATACGCGTCTTCTACAAGTTCAAGATTGTAAAATAGTGAAATGGTAAGAATGCTAAGGAAACTATTAGCTTATGACGCGGAGTTTTTTGGCGTCAGGCGCTAAAAGTAAATCTATGCTCATGAATTGTTTTTTTTTTTACATCACGCCCATGAGTTGTGATTCATATAAAAGCCTCCTTTTATAATAGCATCTAAGATTCAAATTAAAAATTCAGATTCATTAGGTCTGTTCACATGCCTTAATTTGAAAGCGGCGACGCATATGGAATGTGGGCGAAATATCGAAGTTCCATTTATAGCCTCTATTGGAAAACATGGAAATTGATAAGATCAAAATACGTTATCTTGTATATCAAATCGGATTGTTGGTTCATCTGTGTGGGCTTAACAAATAAGAATATTGTGTTACTGTACTTGATATATTTTTAGATGATAGTAGTAACAAGGTTGAAATGTTGTCTGTTAGCTTCTTGGTATTTATGGAATGGAAATTCCTGGAAGACATTTTCCAGTGAAATAAGCAAGCGCTAGTTCCAAGCTTGAAATTTGATATCGAGGAAATATTTTTTTTTTAATAGAATTTGTTGCCAAGCTTACTATTTTTTAATTGAGTTAATTATTTTGGTAAATGTATTATACCTACCTACCTAGTCTAATCAATACATTATAATACCTATTCGTATATACAATGGCTCAAATGTTAATATATTAAAACTTAAAGCTATGCATGGAATTTTAGTAACAATATTTTTCATATGATATGTAAGGGATGTTTAAATTTAATTATTTAGCTACTCTGTGCTTTAGAATACAGATTTGGCTGTTTACCTTGCAGATTACAGTTGGTCTATGACACTAAAGGTATGAATTGTGCCTAAATTATATAAAACCAGTAATAATACGGTAAAAGGTGTGAGAAATGAACATTTTGAAAAAAATTACAATGATAAATATCTCTCCCTATTCGTCCAATTCATTGTTAGGAATGTCCGAAGTTCGTCCGTTATTACTATCGCAAACGATAGAACATTTATTAGCGAGATATCGAGAAATTCTTCTCCTCGCATACGGTACTCGACAAATCAATTAACTTCACATCGACACCACATATAAAAGGTTCAGGACGAGTCTCGATTCCGCTCCCCAGACCCTTCAATCAAAGAGCACCATTGACCTACATCTGCCGTTTGTAACCATTCATTATGTGTTCTCGCGTCTCTGCCATTGTTGAACAAGATTTCGAGGACCTGTATCAATTGCTTATGAACTTTCTGACCTTTTAATTACGGTGCAGAAACGCTTGAATGCCCTCCACAAATGTACAGCAAAGCTACACTTTGAGCGAGGAAATTTCAATGTCTGCATGAAAATTAATGTTATTCCGATTTTAAACGAGTTCTGTACATGACATTTTCGTTTATCCATTACATTACCGGTTTTAATTAATCGTTTCAGTGAAATCAGTATTAAGCAAACAAGTGAATGAAGGGATTTCGTTGTTGAAATTACAATATTTATATTATTATAAGTGTGTATACTAGCAAGTACCAAATGTAAAATTAAATGAAAATAAAATTTTTTTGATTACACTACGAGAATCAAGATTTACCCAGGCACATTATGGGTATTGGTATTAGTTAAATTTAACCGTTAGTATTACGAGTTTTTGTAAGACAACATTTTGTTGACTAACAGTTCAAAAAAATCAAATAAAGTTTTTTAGCCAATTATGGGTACTCGAGTAAATAAAGATATACCTTTAAAACAGGAACATTTGTTATTGATAATTCGAACTAAAATCATTTTGCATAACTACAGCGACCAATCCATTACCAGCCACTACCACTGGGCGGATATGACAAGTACCCTTTTCCAACATGATATAATAAATATTCAAAGCCCGCCTTTATATTAATTTGGATAGAATCCTCGTCTGTTCGAGCAAAATCATTTTCGGATTAATAATTTCGAGCTCTTTCCACTGCACAGCAAATGTTTCATCTACGTTATACGTAATTGAACGAAACTTTGCGAGAGGTATAGGAGCAAATACGGGAAACTATTTTGTTGATAAGTCTGACAGTCTATTAAAATACATGCTTGTACGTGCAGATTTATTGTTTACAAAGTTTGGACAAAAAGATTTCGAAATAACAAATTTTTAACGAGATTTTACAATTTCTGCATATTTTGTGATTATTAACACGATTGATCACTTTAGCGTGCTAATCCTCTAGCTCCACATTATATATGCTACGGACATTAGGTGACTGATAGACATATCTACTTGAATATATAAAAAAACACGGCTTTGATTTTGAACTGTGCGACTGTGTATTTATCACACACAAGTTTGCTATTAGCGGGAATCGAACCAGCTACTTTTGGTTTCATAATCAGGGTAGAGACTGGCCTCGAAACGAAAGTGGCTGCTGGTTTGAATCTAATTATAAGTATTTAAACCAAGTGGCCACAACTAACCACTAGATCACAAAAACAATTTATTACCATGTGTTAATTTTATGTAAATATTTTTACGTGCAGTTTAGCAAAATCATGCTATTTTGATATTGATATCTAAACAATCGCTTGATACACCTTATAGAATCGCTTTTACAAATAGCCAACTAGACAGTGGTCTTAACCTACGCAGTGACACAAAACTGTCATCCGTAGCATCAGTGTCGACATCGCGTGGGTAATTGAGTAATGGTCTACCCACTATGAGCTTTGAACAAGCTAATATCAGTTGTCGCTTGCCATGTAAACCTCCGCTTTTGCTTGTCACAACTAGACTAGACAGTTGACTCGGCCTACGCAGAAAGTTACAAGACAAGTGTCACTGCCGACTTCACTTCGTAGGTAATTGAATACGAAATGTCGGTGTACATCTTTGAGCTTTGAGATCCCTAATTGTGAGACACGGCAGTAATCACATTATAGGTGTGCGTAAGTGTATTACAATGTAATAGGATCTTTGTCTAGTTCTTTTGTCTTGAGTATGCTGGTAAGTGGATTTACACATGTTATTATATACGTAATTCTGGGCATTACCAATGTCTTATGAATGTGTATATGGATTTTTATAATGTGATTATAAACTAAAAAACCATACACATAAGTGAACCTTCAAAAAACCAAAATAATCTATCAAGTCTCGTTATAATTCAGGCGGGAAGTAAAATAATATGATATACGTACGTAAGTTACGTTAACGGGAATGCATATTTCAATGTTTGTGGTTTTGTTCAATCACAATTTGTGGTGATATAAAATTAGTATAGACTGGTCAGCACCCGGATAAGGTAAAATTTGGAAACTTAATGAGTTCCCAAAATTGAAATAATTTATATTATCTTTTCTGCTACAGTACCATGACTTAACAAGGGTTAATAATCGTGGCATGCTCTTAACCTAGAGAGTAATAAAAAATCCTCTCCAATATAAATTAACTTCTATATCACAGCTACAGGTTAACAAGTCAATTAAAATTTAATTATCTAGGTGTATTTGTATGTTATCTAATGCCAGCTCATTAGTTCCCTTTGAAGTACAGCGAGTTGCGAACACAAACACCAAGTTTTATTGAAAATCTCTCTGAAGGTATTCGGTTCATCTTGAATATTAGGAGTGGGGCGTATAACGTCAAAGTTAAATTATTTCAGCGCGGTGCAATACCTATGAAGGGCGCCGGTTGTGGGTAAAGTGTAAGGGATGTTTTAAGTTGAGATTCCAAGTATCCTCAGTGAATGCTTAAGAAATTCTGCGAGTTACACAATAATATAAAAGATAAAATAAATGCCTAATTGTAGGTGACGAGCTAGACACTTGTGAATACTTTTTCATAAATTAATTACTTCTTCGGGGACTGCAAACGTGAAGGTATGTATGTGTTAGTAATAAAAAAGTTGATTTTGTAAAGATCGAGGATAGTTCTTAAAATAAAAATCTCGTATCATGTTGCATATTATGTATATCATTAATGACCGCCTTTCCGTTTGTTTCTTCATAGGCGATTTTGTATTTATTATTCCTATATTATTTTTTTATTTTTGACTGAATATAAAATAAAGCTATTAGCATATTAATTAAAAATATTAACTTAAAAGTTACTTATAAATCTCTAATTTTATCCAAGATATAACTGTGTAAATCAATATACATGACATGAATATATATTGTAACCAATATTACGACTGCATAATATATTAACTACGTATTAAACTGTCATTTATGTCAGCACCGTCCAATTATATCGCCTTTGGGGTAAACGTATTTATCGTTATTACGTCATAATCTTTTATTCATTTCCATTAACAGGTCTCAGATGATCCGCTGTAAAGCCGGCCTTAGGGAATTTTGGCTGTTAATATCTTAATCGTTATCGTCTACAAAAGTTAAGGTAATATTGTTAGTCCCTTAAAGAGGCTCACCGACGAAGTCTGGTGAATCAAATCGACTTAGTGATGTAAGTAGGTTAATGTTGTTACTTTTGTTGAGTGTATATTAAGTTAAAATTTAGAGCAAGTTATGATTCACATAGTTTGCGTATGTGCAACTGGTTTCTATCCGCGACTTCCTTTGTGCTTAGCCTACACTAATTTTTGATAATACGAATGAACAAGAAAAAAACTTCACATTACTTGATAAGAAACCAAATCTTAAGGAAAATCCGTTCAGCCTTCAAAAGGATAATCCATAGTTTTTATCTACACTATTATTATAAAGAAGAAATATTTGTATGTATGTATGTAAGGAATAAACTCAAAAACTACTGAATCGATTTAAAACATTATTTCACCATGAGAATGCTACATTATCCTATATCATTCCTTTATTTATATATTTAATATTTTGAATATAGTTAGGTTAGGTTAGAAAAAAAAATTCCACCCGTGCGGAGCAGGGGCGGTCCGCTAGTGTTATAAATAAATTAGGTGGAAATCATCTGGGTAACTGCCGTTATTTCAAGGTGGAATTTAACGACGATTGCAATAAGTTATTAGCGTCTAACTTATGAGCTTTACTTTATCGAACACATCTCAACCAATAATTCTCGCACATATTTCTTGCAAACATTCCCGCACACATCATGCAAATGCATGTCTCTTGTTTTATACCTATATTAAATCTTGTTCCTCTGAGCTATTCCATCATCATAGCTATGCTGAGTATGTAAAAAATCAATATTGTCATCTGTAAAAATGTATTACATCAAGAATTATATCTATTGTAACTTCTCTATATTTGATATATCTACCTTATTAAATAAACTTCCCTATAATGAAAATATTGTCGTCAAACTCTTATAATAGGAGTTTAAAGAAAATAAGTTTTGTTTTATGGTTCTGTAAGATTTAATATACCAGAGGGTATCGTAAACCAATAACTTAATAACTTATAATAGTTCGAAAGTTGGCAGCTTGTACTAAAAACTTTGTCACATGATACGACCTACAAGTTGCCACTAGTATGAGTGAAAAATTAGTTATAAGGACTTTGAAATGGTAACCATTTTTTTTGAGAGGAAAGAAAAAATATTGGAGAGCACACATATCTTTTTTATTGACTAAACGAAACGTGGTTAAAAGAGTGCACTGCTTAATCTGCCACCCATTTGAGCAGTGTTACATACACCCCTTACCGGGGTCCTCGTAAAGAGGGGGAGGGGGGGGGGGGTTAGTAAGCCTCGGACTTGCACCATCCAGGGCTGAAGCTAAGAGGGACCTCAAGATGGGCCGTGCCTGGTGACTTTCCAGCCAGTCGCAGCGCCAGCCGCAGCTTTGTCTGGCGGATTGCCGAGGAAGAGGAGGAGCTGGATGTTCTCGTTGCCCGCCTCCCTATCCTCGGAAACCCGGCAGGCGTGCTCTCCCTCAATTTGGGTCGCCGGGTGGAAGGCGCCCCCCCTGACGAGACACTCTCCGTGTGCCCCTCTGCTATAGCAGAGGGCACAGCACGAGAGTGTACCCACGACGCCGGTCACGGGGATCATCGGCGCCTGATTCCTGGGCCGAGAGGGTTAAGACGTGCTGGGGGTGGCCTAGCACGCCTCGACGTTGCGAGTGTGCTCGGTGTTGTGCATCCGACGCCTAACGACGGTGGGGTGCACAAGATCGATCAACACCGCACGAGGTGAACCCAGTGCGGAACGCGCACCACCAGAGGAGCTGCCGTATAGTCCCGGTAGTGGGGATACCGGCTCTTCCGGAACTGCGCCCCGGGAGGCCATATTAAGGTTTTAGTCCGTTCGAGTCTGACACACCACCCTCAGTTTCCCCAAGCAGAGGGTGACGGCTTGTGGAAGTTTCCCCTATTAAAATAAAAAAGGAGTGTTACAAACATACATTTAGTCGCCTTTTACGACATGCTAGGCAAGAAAAACACAGTTTGCACATTCTTTTTAAGTCCCAGATCAACATGGGACTGAGGATGATGATAATGATGGGATTTGAGGAGTGTGAATAGATTTAGACATCATATCCTGATTAAAACTTTTAAGTTAATCGCATTTAAGAAGAAAAAGATAAACGGTCCGTTTTCTCGTCTCAGCGGCACAACCATGCCCCCAAATAGTTTCTTCAATTTAGTTGTAGTGCGTTTATATTCACTACTTTAAACTGTTGACATTAATGGATACATTTTATAATATTTTTTTTTTTATAAATTATTACGTACCAATAATAATTTATAAAAATTAAATGCTGCTTAAAACATTAAAAACCCGCCTTGACATTACCGTCGCTCCCAAAAACAAATATAAGTGCTCCCCGCGCTCACAAATGGATTACTCCTCCCGTAGTCTGGCTGGATCAGATCACCCGGGAGGAGTCTTTAAACTTAATGCAGCAATATTTATCCATTTAGCTTGTCAACTATGATTTATGGCCCACCGGAGGCTGCATCGATACTCCGAACTCCTTTTACGCCGTGATAGAGGTTTCGCGTCAAAGAAACAGGTGCAATATCGTATTAAGAGACTGTTACAGGGATATAATGTCATCTTTTGTTTTAATGTTTTTACAGCATTTATTTCTGACGGAAATATTTTAAGGTAAGGTGTGTAAGGGCGTAAATTTTAGGACTTTTACATGTTAGTATACTATGTATAATTGATGAAAAATTACTATGTGATTCATAACCATGATTGAAAACTTTGGATAAAACAATTGATGTTTATTTCCTGAATCAGTCGACTTCGTAGATAACTTGAGACACTAACTGGTGTTCAATCGTTTAATTCCTGATTGGAGCATACATAAAAATATCAATGGTTCAGTCGTATTTCAGATTTTACGTTTGTATTGATTAATTCATCAGCAACCATACTATAATATTACTTGTTAAATTAATCAGTAGATAAAGCCTTTTTTAAGCAAAACCATGACTAAGACCACATTTTCTTCGTCTATACTACCACAATTTAAGCAGTACATAATATTAATACTGAATTTAGTAGTAATGATCAACGTCTAGACTAAAATGGGAGCCCCAAGTGTCTCAGTATAACTTATATCCCGGTTATAAATCAAGTTGGCGACAGCAATAATTTTGACGTACCCAACAATAACTGGGGACGCTCATCGCTCGGCCAATTTGTAAGCGAAGACACCTGCGTCAGTTCTCATTGATCCTGGTCCTTATTCAGCGCGGATTATAAATAGTGACTGCTTAGTTTAAAGGGCGAAGAAGTAGGTTACACGACTAATTTATTCTTCGATGAAATTATCTTAGCAGCTTCCAGGAAAATATAAATTTATCAGGAATTGATGAAGTAAAGTAGTAAGGAAAACGTTATAATTAAAAACAAATGCATGGGATTGTTAAGTATTGAAAAGGTTTAATTTTTTTTTCACAACGAGTGTCAGCGTTAAGTCGCGATAGTGTTATAAGGCGGTTTACCTCGTCCAGTACTTTTGAATACTGGCCACGAAACCAAAGGCTGGTTTTTAATCCGCTGAGAGAAAGTATTTGTGTGGTGAGCAGGCGTGCTTCTAATCTCCTGGCAGATATAAAACAGGTGATTTTTCCCAAGCCTCGGTTCTATTGAGAGTCATGGTGTCCTAATATACTCGAGTCTTGGATATTTATGAGAAGGTATTTAATGTTGAAGCGAGTGAGGTGTGTAAGGATCGTGCCATATGGCGTTCGGTTCTCTCTGCCTACCCCGCTAGGGAAGTGGTGTGAAGTTTAGTTAGTTAGGTATTTAAATACGTAACTCTCTCATCTCAAAATAATTGATCCGATCGGAACAATATCTTTATTTTAATTATTATCTTTATTTCCTGTTCACTATCCATTATTCTATTAAGGAATTAAGCCCTGTATCGGCGAAGTACAGGGGTATTAAGGAAAGTAGAACAATATTTGTTTTCTCGATGCGGTTTCGTCGGCTGTCGTCCACAAACAAAGGGATTGGGATCGATGATGGAACTGGCGGACGTAATTTATTCGGATAATGTCGACTTTGTATAGGAATTTGCTGTTAGTAACTTATTAATTTCCGAGAAGGGCATTTGATGACAGAAAAGCTCGGTGCAGAATTAAATTCTTAACTCGGATTTTTATTGTGTAAGTTAATTAAGTTTTCTTTGAAAATGGCTGATCAATTGCAACTAGTGATTTTCTCAGTACCTACTTAGTTCTACTTAATTCCTTGTAAGCGCATTTAGTTACGGACAGCAATTAACGTAATAAAATATGTATAAAGGTCATAATTATATCGTCTCAATAATTTCATAAACAACGGAACGTAATTTGAATTAAAACTAGTTTGTTTACTTACCAATAATATCAATTTCCAATTTTAATTATCTGAAACAAATTAACAAATACAATTAGTTTTGAATTTCATTTTTTTTGCTTTTCTATTATAAAATTATATAAACTCAAATATCTATTTGATAATATCAGACTCTATTTTATTAAACGGTTTTATTTAGTTTGAATTCGTGCTTTTAATTTCCAGGAGTGCAAATAATATATCCTACTAATATAATAAAGATTTTTTTTTTTAAATATTATAAAGCTGAAGAGTTTGTTTGTTTGTTTGCTTGAACGGGCTAATCTCAGGAACTATTGGTCCGATTTGAAAAAATATTTCAGTCTTAGATAGCCCATGGTGGTAGCTCCATCGTAAGGACACGCTCCTCTTAACAAAGGGATGCGGGTTCAAAACCAAGCAGGTAGGTACCTTTGGATGTTATCAAATCTATGTACGTATTTATACCACTAGCTCGGCGGTGAGGGAAAACATCGTGATGAAACCTGTCCAAATCCAACAACTATGGATGTGTAACCATAATCCAAAAATTGTCTGGTCCCCCCATCTAAGGGTTACGAAGGTCAGATCGGCAGTCGCTTCAATGTAATTACCAGCCTCGCTACATCCTGGATCATGGACTAAGCGGACCCCGACTAAGCACGGGATATAACGCTAGAATTAACCATAAACGCAGGTGAAACTGCGGGCACAGCTGGTAGCTATATAAAACGAATACAAACACTTTTTTAAATCTTGTTTTTAAACTTTATTTTTCTTAAACAGTATATGGTGCCTTCAAACTTTTATTCACAGGCAACATTCTCCATATTCACGTATTCACATTGAAGAAGTTGAAAGTACACAAGCGAAAAAATATTCAAAACTCGAATGAAAAATAACACTAACGAGCGAGATTCATTCGCGGCGTATGTCTCCAAAACTGTGTCAATGCGGACGAAACGGAATCACATCCATTTTGTGGACGACTTCATCAGTCAGGGTTGCCAGTGTAAGCTCACCATTTTTAGGTCACACTGTACTATTTTTTTACTTTAACCTTTCATAGGCCACCCATGGTTTTTGAGACCACAGCGAAGTGATTACGGTTGTATTACACGGGTTTTGTACTAAGGTTACGTACGCTTATAATATTTGCCTTATGTGCGACATTACTCATACTAAATGCACCCTAAAACATCAAAAACTCAATGTCGAGCTAGTGTATTCGTGGCGGTGAATTAAATATAAGTGATATTAGGTACATTATTATTAACTATAAGATTTTTACACGGTAAAATAAAAAATAAATAAATAAAAAAAACATTTATTTCGAACCTGGTCCATAGTGTTAGTAACAATAAAATCCTTTGTTAGTACTTAGTTTACATTTTTATTGAATTAAATTAAATTCAATTTCATTCATTTATTTGTTTAGAATAATATCTATATATAAATAAAACAAAGTCGTATCTGTTACACCACTTATAAGTCGAGAACGGCTGAACCGATTTACGTTGTTTTTGATTTGTTGGATTTGTCTTCGTCCAGAATAACAGAATAACTATTAAAAACATTGAAAAATTGACGATAAAACAAAATAAAAGCAAAAGTATTTTCTCATATAAAACGGTGGGTAACGATTCGTATCTGTCAATGATAAATGTCAATCGACAAATCATGAAAATCTCAGAACGGGGCGTTACGAAGTGCGCCGTTCATTTCAGCTAGTTACTAATAGATTAATTAATTAAAATAATGTATTATGAATTATTCCAATTGTCCGTTGTATTATTGTTATTGTAATAATTATTATAATTTATTATGTTGTCTTTGATGAGATGGACGCGAGTCCAGTGCCGCATAGCACTGTCGTCCGCCTCCAGTCCACTCCAGTCTCGTGGACAGTCTCTCACACTATAAGATTAAATCATTTATTATAAGTTACATCTTATTATTCTCCGAGTACTCGTATCTTTCAAAGGGCATAAAGTATGCAACATTTATTTATTTATTTATTTATTTATAAGGTTTGCTAACAGTTTAATCATACATTCTTAATCAATAAAATTACAAATGTTTTAAATCCTATGAGTAATCTAATTATAAGCAAACACAACATGCGACAGATTAATTATAAAACAAGTAGGTAACTAATAAGTAGGTACATTGATATGCTCCCATTGTTTATAGTTTATCAAATAGTAATAGGCCATGTGTTAATGGGAGTTTAGGCAGTGTAAATTGTCATAGGAAGTGATGATGGAACAATGATTATTGTCCTTTTTTCAGTTTTACAATTAAGAAAACCTGTAATAGAAAAATACAAATAAAGTACTGGAGTCTTCATTTTAACCTTCGAAGAGATTTATTTTGGCCATGGTGGCTAAAATAAATAAATTCTCCAGACTGGTGTCAGTGGTGTGTACCAATTCCCTAGTCCCAAACTAAGCTTATGCTTATGCTATGGATACTAGGTGAACGGATAAACATACTTAAATAGTTTATGAAAATCCATGACTCGAGTACGAATGTCCAACGAGAAAGTAAAAAGACTTGAAGAATCCAGAAAGCCCCACTTAGTCTCACTACCAAACTTACCGTCTCAGTGCAAAAAGCGAACATGTAGTCCTTGGTAGGTAGGTACATACATACGTCACTCCGTTTTTCGTGAGAGTCAGCAGAGATCACATTGTTCCATTAGCGATCCATCACACCATCCGATGCTTCCACACTCGTTAATCTTGTCATGTTTGCTGTCGGTTTAGGATATTTCTAACTTGACTATTTTATAATAACTAGTGGTCACCCAGTAGTCAACATTGAACCATAATTCATTAAATTTTTTTATGAATTTCTAATGCAATATCCATAAAATATATGCTTTCTGCACTCTTTCTCCATATAAACTTCAACTGTGCCAAATCGCATACTCCTCCGTCTGCCGAATGTTCGTAAAAAGTGGTACAATATTATGCTTCACATATTAAATATATAGATAATAATGATACTATTTTTCGTGCATCATAATTTTATTTTGTTATTCGTCCATCCTCTCAACAGGTTTTGAATATTTTTTTGCTTTTGTTTTTGTAAAGGTAAAAAAAGGAGCTTTTTCAACCCCCAAAATCTATCCTTGAATATCTAACGACCATAATCTATATACCTATATATATGAAAACCAAGGACCCAAAAGGAATACAACTGAAATTAAATATTGAAGTTACTGTAGTATAATGATCGCTTTCAGCTTACGGGAGAAACTATAATTAGTTTCTTCCTTGCTATATACTAATTGCGCTATGTATGTTGATACATAGCGCAATTAGTATATAGCAAGCCATTAACTGAGGATCATGTTGCAATCTATTGACATAATGAAGCGAGTATTATAGGTCTATGATACCATTCACAAGCTTATTGATGCGCAAAGAATTATGTGCAAGCTAATAATACTCCTGATATTCGCAGAATAGCTCTCTGACTAGTTAACGGTAAGTTAATCAGCTGGAAAAATCTGTATGCATCATAGCATTCGTAGTATAATACCTTCCTAACAGAGTATAAAATAATGCTGAAGGATTATACCCAATTTCAATTCAGATCAGATCATATCACAATATTTAAGAAGTGTTTGTGACGTTTTCAGCAACATATTTTCAATTTAAAGGCCGTATGAAAATTTAAGCGATATCTCATATAATAGCCCGCACGTTTTCTTCATTATTTAAATTGACTTAATTATACAATACATCATCGGGTCGTATTATACAAAAGCGAGAGTTTCTTACTTTTAACATTTGACCCGACATCGTTTTGACGGTAAGATAGCAGTCTTTTCAATGTAACCTGGCTCGCTTAATTGAGTATCATGGTCGAAGCATAGCTAAAATAGAAATGGCACTAGAAACTGAGAATATTTTTTTTTTTGAAAAAGCATTTATAAATCGCCAGTACAAAAAAATTAAGCGCGGAAAATTACCTACGAAACGAAAGAAATTGATTGCGAATTGACAGCTGCTCTTTTGAACAATTTAACTTTGTGTGTGTCGGTATCAATATAATTAGCAATGGTAGTCAATCTTACTAATAGAATAAGTGCGGAAAATTGTATGGATGGATGGACGAATGTATGTGTGAATGTTTGTAACTCTTTCCCGCAAAAATTACTGAATGGATTTGAATGAAACCTTACAATAATATAGCTTATATTTTAGAATATTACATAGGCTATATTTTATCGATGTACCACGCCAGCGAAGCCGCGGGCAGAAACTTGTATAATATATTTAGTGTACAAAAAGACGTGTACACACAAACACACATACCATCACGCCCGCAATCCCTGAGGAGGTAGACCGAGTAAAGAGAACATGCTCTTTAAACCACATATAGCCAAAAATAAAATTGAGTTCGGTTAGATGGAAGATTGGAAAAAATTTGGACAAGCGTCTAACTTGTTGTCTGCGTAATCACAATCCCAGACGAACACGGGGCAACAAATATGTAGGTATACACAGACATGTATTACAAACCGACAGTTTGGAAATTAGTGGCCATTTAGTTAGACAGGACGGGCATTTTCATTAACGCTGGCTTTTGGTGGTAAGTTAATTAATTAGTTAGTTTTGATATTAAATTGCTTCGCTTCAATTAGTACGCGATATCGTGCACATTGTTCAAACGCATTACGCGCGTGGAAATATAATTCTCGACAAACATATTCGTATCAATAATACACTATTTAGTATTGAATAATATAACTTTGAATTATTGTACAATAGTTAGAACTTACATTTTTACAAGTGATACATCTATACAAATATTATAAAGAGGAAAGGTTTGATTTTTTGTTTGTTTGTTTGTTTGTATGAATTGAATAGGCTCTGAAACTACTTGGCAGATTACAAAAATTCTTTCACCATTGTAAAGCTACATTATCCGGAAGTAACATAGGCTATATGTTATCCCGATATTCCCACGGGAACGGGAATTACGCGGGTGAAACCGCGAGGCGCTGCTAGTCTACCAATAAACACCATTTAATTTTACTGGCGAAATGACTCATCCAATGTTAATATTAAAACAATCATCAGCCACTTACTTAGATATATCTTATATCTTCCTAGCTGCTTCGCAAATATACAAAATAAAAAACTTGCTAAGACGTTTTACTTCTAACCTAAGTGTGTTCTTCTCTTCAAGAGACATTTCTCTCAGTTTCATCCCTTACAACTACGTTACCTTTTAAAACAGTCAGAAGCAATACACGTAAAATTGTTAACGTAGTCTCCGAGATTCAAGGCAAAGTAAAGTTACGTGAAATTGTTTGCGAGTCGCTCACTTCATAATTGTTTGTTGTCTGAGCTATTCTGAAGCATAGCATTTCTATCGTAATCCCGGCAAATTAGTGCACCGTATCAGATAGATGATCATTAAGCTTTGCCCGAGGTTCAGGATTATTCCTGTAGTGGTTGACTGCTGCGCGGAAATGGTAGATTCATTTGCATTCAAGATTTTTTTTTTGTTTGGCCTTTTCGTTATTTGTGACTTAAAACCATGCTTAAATGTTTTGAGTATATAATATCTTAGGGATTTCTTTGTACTTGCTAGTTCTGCTGTAAAAGTCTATCAGTTTAGTTTTAAACAATTTTAGTAGCACGTCTACTACTTCATTAAACAAGTGTCATATCAAAATGTTATTTACTCGTTGTTTGAAATGTCAGATTCTTATTAGGTAAGACAAAAATGTACCCTAATTTTTTTTGGTGTTAATTTGACCGAACTCTCTGAGGTGTGTCCAGTTAAAATGGAATATATGAATCAATACGCTAACGGTTATGGAAAAAAATAATAATATCGGTAAATAATAGTTTTACAAACCTAAAGTCACTTATAATGACTGTAAGTGATATGTTAAACAATGAAACCACATTGAAAGTTCTGACGACAAGAAAATAACACAGAACACTTACTGCGTTAGACAATATTTGCAAACATGGTTAAAAGTTAATTATGATTCATACACCTTTGTATAAATTGAGTTGAAAAGAGTAACTACCGAGATTCTTCTCGGTAGATACAGCATTCCGAACTGGTGATAGAATCATATATGATTCTATCACCAGTTTTTTAACTAGTGATATTCTAGCTTTACTTAAATTTGACGATTTACAAGTGTTTCCTCGAAACATGACTCTGTGGTAAGTAGCCTAAGTAGCTTAAGCACTTGTGGTACAGATATCAGAAACAACAGTGGTATTACAAATATATACTTATATACTGAATATTAACACGATAAGAACAAACACAAGTATTTATTACACGAACATTTGTCCTGGGTGGGGAACGAACCCACAACTTTTAACGCATGGGGCAGGATCACTACCGAATGCGCCATCGAGCCAGTCCATATAAACAAAGAATAATTTGACTTTGACTTTGAAACAAGTATGCCAAAGTGAAATCCCAGTCAATTGCCTGTACCTACGTTTCTATGAAAATGTGATTTAACGTCACCCTGTACGAAACAGAGATATTATTATGTTTTTCTTTTTAGCTGGAACAGATGCCATCAATTTGCTTCTACGCCCGAGGGCCCAAGCGCGGAGAGCATTTTTCCCGTTTTTACGTTGTTTAGTTTGTCGAAAAGATCATGTCTTTTTCTGTGACGGCTCGGTTATTCCATTCATTTCAGATCCTTCTAAATTTTATTGTAAGAATGCTGAGAGAATGTTTGGTGTTTATATTTGTATAAACGATTTATTTTTCAATATCTACCTGCAAAAATTTACTTCTTTTTTGGTGGTTACCTACTTAAAATAGACTTGATCAGTGCTTTTTAAGCCATTAACGAATTAAAACTCTGATACTCATGAAACTAACTATATTTATTGTAGTAATATCTTACAGCACTCCCATTTTACCTACCTTGTAATTAAAAAATAGCTTGTTTTTTATTCTGAGGACATCTAGTAATTTGTTTCTTTAATTTATTCCACGATGAAGGCTATTATAAATTATTTTCTAATTAGTTTCTATGCTGACCAATGTGGGCGTAACTATGTATAATTTCAATTTCAATCCGATAAAATTTGTATTGTTGCAGAATTATACCAGTAAAACTGTTGAAACGAAATCACAACTCCGTCCATCGATTTCATTGAAAAGTTGAAATTAAAATTTCAACAGAATTAATCTTTCAAATAGCTGATACTCCATTCAAAAAGAACAAAGAACCTTTGAATGTCCACGAAAAACTTCACATCAGCCGTCCGAATGAAATATAACACGGCGGTTCAATCAAAAGCGCAGCCAAAACGAACGAATGAAATAGCGAAGTATCATATTCGCGGATCCATTCATGTTACGTGGAAGCATAATGAACGTTGTTGTAATCCTAGATTGGGGCACCATTCAAGCGGCAACTAATTAGCGTAGCGAGCCACCGCACAAGTGAGGCAAAGCCGCAGCACAAAGCTTATTGGTCGTTCATTTGATGTCGGTTCGTTCATTATCTGTACTGCGCGTTTGTATTGAAGTGCGTTTTACATTTCCATAAATCCGAAATAATCACCTATTTGCCTACTAATATTATTGCCGCCTTTGAGTATAAATTCTATTTTTGAACGAGTAAGCTTACTGTAGTCGGGATTTAGCAAGTACGTGCATGAAGATACAGCTTTAAAGAGAAATATTTTTGTTCTCGAATATAATATATATGTTTGCACAAAGAAAAAATACTTATTTTGTTTGATTCTTTTCTATAAACCATGTGTTGTTTGTTATATTTTGCATAGTAGGTATTACTTATATAAGTTTATTAACTAACTAGCTGTGCCAGCGGTGTCACCCGCGTTTACGGTTCATATTATAAAGACTATTTCCGTCATACATGATTTCTATGTAACTTTAACCATTAAGGCTGCACACGCGACGAAAGCTTAAAAATGGAGTTACTTCTCCCGTTTTCCCAACATTTCCCTCCACTACTCTGCTCCTATTGATTGTAGCGTGATGAAAAGAATACTATAACCTGCCCAGGAGTATGAAGAATAATTGTACCAAGTTTCGTTAAAATCCGTCGAGTAGTTTTTGTTTCTATAAGGAACATACAGACAGACAGACAGACAGACAAAAATTTTACTGATTGCATTTTTGGCATCAGTATCGATCACTAATCACCCCCTGATAGTTATTTTGAAAATATATTTCATGTACAGAATTGACCTCTCTACAGATTTATTATAAGTATAGATAATCAATTCGTGCCTGTAGGAAGAGAATAAAGTTTTGCAACAACGCTTCCATATATTACTTTTTAATCAGTTATTTTAAACAAATTTAAAGTATGGTTGTCTTCTTATTCTCAATTCGGGAGTCAGTGCAGTATGCACTCTTTTAGTACTACTAAGTTTAGGTACAATACAACACAATGTACCTTGCACAATACCTCGTACATTGTACGTGGATGGTACCTTGCACAATTAATGACTATTCTGAACTGAAACCTAACAAAAAAAAAACGGTTAGTTTGAACCGAAACTAGTTTTGTGAAGTGCCACTTGCAGTGGACTCCGCTGAATATTGGTTCAGGGATGATAATAAAACAAAAATTCGCCGCACGGTATCCAAAAATTCGTTCACAATTTCATACGAGTGTTGAAAAATAATAAAAATTTATACAAGGGAATACAATGAATCCCTGGAGATGATTTGCATAATAAAGAGCGGTTTCACGAAGGGTTGGGATACAAATATCGGCACATAATCGAACACTTTGGCGGATCAGTGGGAAATTGAATTCTAGTTCCGAGCAGGTTTGTGGTTCCGTCCCTTACTCCCTTAGGGAAATATTCACTATAGAAGTAGACCACTAAAAGGAAAAGGACTTGTTTATTTTTAATCTACACGATATGTACACTATATCGTCTAACTAGCTATCTAAGGTAATTTATTTAGTATTTGGAGACAAAAATAGGTATAAAGATTATGGATAGTATATAACTGATTTAGTGAAAAACCGAATTAAAATAAAGAAAGCAGAAAAACTAAGATTACTCCTTTGCGCTTCAGAAAGTACATTACTAATAGTGTGCAATGCAAACCCAATATTTAAGTCCATAACTTGGTAATACAGAGTCATTATAATTATTGTTATTAACCCCTGGTACTCCATCCAGGTTAATAATTGACCATAAGAACAATTCCATAAAAACGAATTAGGTATTCTGATATATAGATAACATTGTAATAAAAACATTAAACATTGCAAACGATGCTATGATAGCACGGTAAATTATGGGAATATTAGATAGATAAATCCACTTACCATCTCAAGGCGTACGATGATAAGTAGTTTTACGATAGTAAGCGGTTAATCCAATAGATGTATGTAAAGCGGTGTAGAATAATATAACATTATTAATAGTGTAGTGGCAAACAAGTGTACGAAAAGATAATATTTTTCTAGTGTATTTGATAAATTTATTTTGACAAAGCTATACATTTCCGAATGCGTCATATTAAATACAGCATTGAAAAAGTACCGACTTCATTTTCTCATTCTGCAGCGCACAACACTTTGTAATAAACATGCGAGTTAAAATGCTTCAAAGTCAGGGCGGATAAATGAAGACTCGCAAAGTTTGTTGAAAGAGAGACTGCTTGTTAAACTTGTTTGCTCATGTCGCCGTCCGTACCTATGCGATGTTAATCCTGTTAAGCCTGATTATTGTACATATTCAAGGTCTCATCTTTGAAGGACTTTAAAGTTGGTCTTACAGCCAGAAATAGGTCTTGTTAAAAGTCTTTTTGGCCGTTTTACTTGATGAATATTGCACAATTGTTAATCAGACTATGATATTATGTATAAACTACAATAATCTTAACACCAGATTTATATAACATACATACATTATAACATACATACATTACATCACACACAAAATCCCCGAAGGGTAGGCAGAGTCAAAGGGGCAGCAGGCCCCTTCAACCACATTCAACTAAAAATAAAGCCGGACTGGGTTAGATGGAAAACTGTGGAAAAGCAGTGATAAGCGGCTAACCTGTCGCCTACACAATCACACACCCAAAACCCGATATACTATCAGTCGCCTTCCTCGACATTCTAGGCAAGAACCACAGTTGGTATATTCTTTATAAGTCCTGGGATCAACATGGGCCAAGTCCCAGGGACAATAGATTTATATAAAATATTATCTATTAATTTTTTGAAGAACATTTTTATGTCAACATACTTCTTAGTATTTTATCTTATTAGAAATTAAAATTGGTAATCTTATTTTATTAATTACCTTAGTAAAGTCCTTGCAACCTTAATGATTGCAATACCAATGCAGATTTAACGTTGCAGTATAAAATATCTAATTAACAGCAATTTTTATGACGGTCCGGTAACTTCGTCTACTCAGAATTCCGGACTCATTACTTATTGATTACACAAATTAATTAGTGCCGCAAATAACTGATTTACTGAAAGTTGTTGAACGTGATAATATTCATAATACAATATTTTAATTAATCTATTAGTAATAATTATTATAAAGAAATAAATGGAATTGAATTGAATTAAATTTTAAATATAAATGTAAGTACTAACCAAGGCTTTTATTGTTACTAACACTATGGATCAGGTCCGAAATAAATGAAGTTTATCTTATTATTATTTTTTTTTTATTATTAGCCGATTAGTACTTATGCACTTTAAGTCCTAATTAGGAGGCAAATTCTGCTATACTAGAACTTCAGAGAAATTATATTGCAAGCAATTCCTGTAATAACAAATTGCTTTTTCAACATATAGTTATGTGGCTTCTTGGAAACCACTTCAATTAAAAACCATTTTTCTCAGAACGTATATCTTTTGATGCGCTTCTGTGTTATACTAGATGAATGATATGCATGTTAAATTCCATAAATTAATAAATATCCCTTTCAGCTTTACGTCTGTAAGGCGTAAAGCACACATAACATTACGCCCATAATCCCCGAAGGGGTAGGCAGAGTCAAAGGGGCAGCAGGCTCCTTTAACCAAATTCAGCCAAAAACAAAACTGCGCCGGGTTAGATGGAAAATTGTGAAAAAGTAGTGACAATGGCTAGCTTGTCGTCAATCACTTACCAAAAATCCCATATACCATTACTCGCCTTTTACGACATGCTAGGCATGAAACACAGTTGGCACATTCTTCAAGTCCCAGACTAACGTGGGACACACATCGACATATAAAGAAGAAAAAGACTAAAGACTAGTGGCGTAACTTTAGGGTGGCAGAAGTGGCAAAAGTGGCGTGCCACGGGCAAAACAAATAAACAAACTTTTCAGCTTTAAATATTAGCATAGATAATTACGAGTCGTAAAGTCATACGTTATAAGCAAACAAAGCCACACAATTTTACATTCTAATAAGTAACATTCCATAAACACATGAACATTCTAATAACACATGAAATACCGGATGTACCTACTATGTAATCCATTCGGCATATTGAATTCAAAACTATGCTATCCCGAGCTCTAATGAGTCCAGTCTGGTTCGGGTGTTCACGTCCTAGAATACAGTAATCAATATACGACCACCTGTTGGAGTCTCAATATCCTTGTGCACATAGCCGGATAAACTTTGACGTCACATCGTCACTGAAGTCTGTGTAGAATTTGCATAGATATCGTACAACTTCAGTCATTTTGATTTATGGTCTTCTACATCTACTTACTCTAGAACAGCTTATAACTTGGCGCATATGAAGTCAAAATTTAAAAATATTGTGGACCCTCAATCTATCTTAAAATAAAATCAACGCAAAAGACATGCTCAATCGCCCGCGCACCACGCCTTTTAACTCTTAAGCGGCAATTATTCAGGTAATAACTATTTAAAAAAAAAAGAAATATAGATGTAGATATTATAAGTGTCATGTGATGTATTGCCAGTAGATAGTATACTGAGGCAGAACTGGCAAAACAACTTAGAGGACCCGGAGACCGGGGAGAACGGGGACCAGCTTGTTTTTAGTTCTAGCATTGAAATCGATTAATATCCTTGAGCGACCCCATCTAATGAAATTGCCACGGACCTCAAGCGTTATAGTTACACTACTATCTACTATCAATAGTCAATCTATGCAGCGGTTTTGAATAATAAATGACAGTTAACTAGTGAACCCTTTTAGAATTACCTACATGTTTTTTTCGCGCGACTGTAGAGATCATTGATAGAGATACTTCTAAAAGGACTGCTTCTATTTCTTTTTTTAAGAAATTCGCGTAATTTATGCGATAAATACGAAATATAATATTTTATGTATTTAAAACTTTTTCAGCGAAACTTTAAAAAACATTTTTAAATGAAATAAACACGTGAATTTTCTGTTAACGTCATGCAAATTTTACTTGCATCAAGATGTTGCTACTTGAGGTTCGCGAATGCAGCTATACAAAGTCTTCATAGTCCAGTCAACAGTGTAGATGCTGAAAGATATTTCAGTATCTACAATGTCATCATAATTGGCCGAAGGCAAAGGCTTAAGCAAGAAAATATAGAGACAACCACGATGTTAGCTTTTAACTAAATTTTCTGTAATAAATATTTTGATATTCTAATGATTATAGTAATAAATAAGTGTTTTTAAATAACAAATTTTTGGAATTTAATTTATATTTATGCGAAATTTCAGTTTTTTTTGTTACGAAAATACGTAACCCTTATCATTGTGTATTATTATTAGGGATGGGTGAATATTATTTTATTTGAAGAAAATAAATATTTAGAGTTATACTACTCAGGTTTCTTAATTTGTACGACCAACATCTAGCTTAATGTTGATCCTATAAGTAAGAGCAGCATTAAATATTATACAAGTAGATAAGGTATTACAAAATTACTACAAACATTCAAAGTACGAGATTATACGTATGTATTATTTTAATTGACATATTTATACAGTAAGCCTAATCAGGAATGCCAATTTGAAATAATATTCGCATTGAAACATGAAGCTTTAATTCGACAAACCTTACTATGTATTTTATAGCGCAAACTGCGGGGTTCAAAGCGAAACCGTGTGAATTAGTCTGGTCAGTAATATTACAACGGAATACTCAAACTATTCAACCTATTCAGCATTCAATAAAGATACATTAATTTCTTAAATAATGTCGAAATTCGATTTTACATTTCACCTGTATATTTAACAATATTAATAGTACCCTAAAATTCCTCTAAAATTAATTACGAAGTCTGGATTCCTGAAATCTTATGCATGAAATGAATCGGTGTATTATTTCGACAGCAATTTCATTTGGAATCATTTTGGAGGATTCCATATACTATAAGGATTTATATCTGATTTAATAACAAAATATTATAAATAGAGTCTAAATAAAAGTTGTGAAGCTTATCTATTATGTATATAATTGAACTGTATTGTGCAACAGATAGTAGTAAATATATTAAATATTGTACATAAATACATACATAACATCACGCCCATAATCCCCGAAGGGGTAGGCAGAGTCAAAGGGGCGGCATGCCCCTTCAACCACATTTAGCCAAAAACAAAGCCGGGCTGGGTAAGATGAAAAAATTGTGGAAAAGCAGTGACAAGCGGCTAACCTGTCGCCTACACAATCACACACCCAAAAGCCCGTAAACCATTAGTCGCCTTTTACGACATGCTAGGCAAGAACCACAGTTGGCACATTCTTTTTTTTATGTCCCAGATCAACATGGGCCAAGTCCCAGACCAACATGGGACAAATATTGTATTCAAACAAAAGAACTTTGTCCCTCAAGAACCCCCTTAGGAATTGCGGGCATCTTAGTATACTTAGGGATAGCTTACGATTTGAGTCCTTGTTACATTCTTTATATAGGTAATATAAAAATATATACATAGATATATATATAATCCAATTCAGTGATATGTTCCTTTTGGTTTAAACTGTTGTGTCATTTATTTAACTTAGTGTGGCTCCATGTTGTAATTATTTTTCCATATAAAGCATCCTTAAGTCCTTACCTCACTTTCCCCGCTCAGTAATGTTTATTACCACCCTAACTTTATAGTTTTCCCAAGCGTGTACATATTATTATTAAAAAGTATCTAGATCAGTGATGGCAAACCATAGGCACGCGCGCCTTAGGTGGCACTCAATACAAACAGTCGGGCAAGCATTTTCTTTGAGATAACAAATTAACAGCTACGATTGACAATAACATTCACTTAGCTTGCTCCTCCTGACGCTTGAAGAATGAATGAATTGAAATTTGAAATATATTACGCCCAAACAAAATTTGATATGCTAAACTATTTTGGCACGTCTGTTTAAAAAGGTTTACCGTCCCTGATCTAGGTTATCAGCGTTTCTAGGCCGTAGTGTGTGCTCGAACTCAGTGACCTGTAGGGGCGATTTCACGCCGACTCACGTTGAAACAACGCCTATATGGTCGGATGTGCGCAGCGCGATCAAAGGGCCCGCACGTTCGCACTCAAAAAGGTTGGCTGTCAATATTTTTAAACAATAACTTGTCTAACAATCGAAAATGTTCAGGCACTTCTATTCGTATGTATTGAGCACGCGTAGTTGTGCGTTGTGTAGTTGATAATAGACATAAATAGGATTTTTTAAGTAAATAAGTAAAAATATACAATTCATATACTTTTCTTTTTTTTACGTATGTCCCATTTTCTTTGCTTTAGTTGAAAAGTATAAAAAGGCTGACAAAATTCAGAAATGTATAATCCTTATTTTGTATAAGATCCTCTAAGACCAACCCCCACATATTATACATCCTCACAAATAAATCTCTTTTACTATATACTCTATAAATTTAATTAATTAATGTATGTTAGTATAATTAATTAATACACGTGCGCCAAGCTCTTATATAAAAACGCTCTAGGGATTTAATCTGTTACTAGTGATGCCATTTCACCTTTTTTAAAATAATTGGATTTATTTTAATGTAGGTATTAAATTCTTGTTTTTTATTATTTCTGGTTCTTTGTTGCATTGCTGTATTCTTATAAGCTGGTCTTTTGATTTGCTGCGTTTATTTTCTATCCTGAAATTCCTGTATCAATCGTTAGCATATGTAGTATAATATATTTTTTTTTTACATTCTACTTGGTTAGAAAATTGTTTTCAGTCCGATCGTGTGAAACATTATCTTTTCTAAGTTGATCCGAGTTCGGAAACTCGGAAAATATCCACTATAGTCACCTGCAATTTATAGTGCAGCAAGAAGCTTCTACAAGATGTAGTCGCTAATATTAGCTACCTTATCGACATGCCTGACTAATGACTTAATAACTTAGCAAGTCCGGCATTGGGAGTGGTTCAAATTAAGTTTTTTGAAATATTTACATACATACACATACATAATCTTACATATAACATCACATTTGTAATCCCCGTAGCAACGAATGAATATTTTCTTACACTAAACATTAAAGTAAAGTGCCATCGAAACAAATAAGTAGGTCAAATATGCTACGCATAAAAAAAATCACCAGTACTGCTAAAGTTATTTAAAAAATCTTCTTTCTATTTTCAGAGAGATAAAAAGAAGATAAAAAGAGCCTCCGTGCTTGCTGTCATTTTGTATACAATACGATAGTTATTAGAAAAAAAAAATTACATGTAGACAGGTACAGGTAATTTATTGATAATAAGGAAATCAAGATAAATTATCATGATTATATCAATCACTAGACTGACTCAAAACACTATACACCAATATCGGTCATATACTTAACAAGTTTAGCGTTAGAAATAAATAAAAATCACCACACTCAGTCATCTCAGTTGTGACCGACATCTCAATTGATACAACTTTCTCGAAGTACATCGAGGCAATTGAGTTACATCTTTCAATAGTAGCAGGTGGGTACGTCGGAAGAGGCTGTCATTTCTTTTACATTGACAAGGGTGCTTCGGAACCGACGACACTGGTTTTTTACACTTGAGTACAAAAATAAGGCTCTCTGTAGGTATTTTGATGGATAAATTGGTATTGGGGCAATTATTTGAAAATAACTTTTTGAGTACGATGGAGGGAGAATTCACAGTATAAATGCTGTATTTATTGTAATGCTCGATAGTCTTATCTATCTATACTTATATTAAATCTGTAGAGAGGTCAATTCTGTACATTAAATATATTTTCAAAATAACTATCAGGGGGTGATTAGTGATCGATACTGATGCCAAAAATGCAATCAGTAAAATTTTTGTCTGTCTGTCTGTCTGTATGTTCCTTATAGAAACAAAAACTACTCGACGGATTTTAACGAAACTTGGTACAATTATTCTTCATACTCCTGGGAAGGTTATAGTATACTTTTCATCACGCTACCATCAATAGGAGCAGAGTAGGGAAGGGAAATGTTGGGAAAACGGGAGAAGTTACTCCATCTTTAAGCTTCCGTCGCGTGTGCAGCCTTAATGGTTAAAGTTACATAGAAATCATGTATGACGGAAATAGTCTATATAATATTAATCATAAACGCGGGTGACACCACTGGCACAGCTAGTTACCAATAAGACAGTACATCCATCTTATCTTATTGTCCCATATTGGTCTGGGACTTAAAAATAATGCGCCAATTGTGTATTTAAGTTTAAGTTAATGGTTATTTTAATGGTATATCGGGGTTTGGGTATGTAATTCTGTAGGTGACGAGCTACTCACATGTCACTACTTTTTTACAATTATACATCTAGCCCAGCCCAGTTTTATTTCTGGCTTAGATTGATTAAAAGGGCTGGCTGTCTTCCTGAGACTGCTAACCCCTTCGGGGACTACTGGCGTAATGTTATATATTTACATATTGTACGAGTACATACATCTTACTAAACTAACTAACGAACTAAAACTTCACGCCACTTCCCTAGCGGAGTAGGCAATGAGAAGCGAACGCCATATGGCACGATCCTTACACACCTCATTCGCCTCTTCAACATTCATGATCCTTTTCATACACGCTCTTACATCTTACTTATTTATGAAAAGTGTTTATAAAGTTTCGTCTTTCGTTTCTGAAAAACAGTCGCGATTTAATAATATGAAAAATGGTAAGTATTACAATTAAGGGAAGTTCACTGGCTCGTGTCAGTAATGACAGCTTTTCCGTTCCTGTTCGAGAAAATATTTTTATAAGAAATTATACTGATTTACTCACGCTGCGCTATTATATAACTATGATATGATTTTATATATAACGTTTTAAGCTGTCAAGTTTAAATGACTAGTATAATAATTATTATACAGCTGTGGAATGTTGCTAAAGGGGTATAACCCCTCTCCTTGCCTACCCCTTCGAGAATTACAAGCATGATGTTACGTATATTTGTATCTTTTAATTAAAATACAGATCTTTTAACCCTAATTCTTTAACCATTGAAAACAATTAAATCATCTTGAACGTCTGTAAAGTTCACAAAGTTGGTTACTTTATTTGCTCGTAAGTGTAATATCGGAATATTTTATGCCGTTTAGCGGTATCTTTCTGGTTAGGTTCCTGTGAAAAAGGAATTTTCTGAAACGTCTACTATATAACCGTGATGAATAGGTAAATAAGATCTGTATCGAATAATAATAATAATAATAATAATAATAATAATAATAAGGCGTAGGGACGTGACGCCCCCATCGCCCGCTGTCGAGAGTTGGTGAGCTTCGCACCATGAAGAGCAACAACTCCCTTCAGTGCAATCAGTCTCCGCAGGGCAGCTTGTGGCGAGCTGTTGGTGTGTGGCGACACCACGGACCTGAGACCTCCCGGGGGAACCTACCATCTTCTCCCCCACCTTTGGATTGCCTTCATTGGCCGCCCAAAGTGGAGCGCAAGAGCTGTATGCTTGAAAGGGTGGAAGTGCTCAATCTGCGTAATAACGGGGAACGGCTGACCGGATTACCGCGATCCAGAAACCGGTGCACACCTCTCTACACCCTTAGCCCACCATACCGATGTTGCCCCCTTGCTACCCTGCGCGGTGGCTGATTTGGGGGGCCCATCTAATGGAGGGCGAGTCACCACCTGCCGCACTTTAATTTGTGAGATATTGAAATGGCAGGCGACCGTTATCTCACCCCATAGCCCAGTTTTTCTTTCCACAAAAATCCATTGCAATAGCCCATATTTTTTGTTTCCACCTTATTGCAATAGTGTTGCACTTGCCGGGTGTTACTACTGAGTGTATTATGTTAGTATACTCAGAAGTAAGATCCGGCCGGTGTACTCCATCACACTCATATTAAAACGTCTCAAGGGGCCTCTACATGTTGGGCCTGTGCCCCCATGCAAGCCTTCCAAAGGACCGGGAAGGTAAAACTTCCCGTGATACCCAAAAGGAGACAACAATAATAATAATAATCTTTATTTACTCTCTCTCACAAAGACTTACAACAAAATACATAAGTAACAAGTTAAATTATAACAAGCGTCTGAGTGAGAGACTGGCGACTGTACTAGGAGTACCTGTATGACAGATTGCCAGTCTCTCCTCACCGGGCCGAGGAGAAATTTCAGGACATGTACATTTTATAGAATCATATTTTGAGTACAATGAACGAGTGAGAATGGGTGCGTGCATAAAGATTTGTGTGTGAGCGTTTGTGCGTGTGTGTGTGTGTGTGTGTGTGTGTGTGTGTGTGTGTGTGTGTGTGTGTGTGTGTGTGTGTATGTGTGTGTGTGTATGTGTGTGTATGTGTGTGTGTGTGTTTGTATATGTGTACGTACCTACTGTGTGCTATATTAGGAGGGAACTGATAACAGTTTTTCTGTTTCCTCATAATCTAAACTTTTTAGCCAGTTTGCTGAAGTCCTCTTGCATTGATATTTGGTTAATGGATATATGTTTATGGCTTTGTTAATTTTATTATACAAGAAACTACCCAAATAGCCAAAAAATCTTCTGGAAAAAGCTGTAGAGCACTGGGTAATTGGATGACAGACAGTGTGTTTACGCCGCTTATCGGCATTCAGAGAGGGGTCATAGCGGGTTATAGAGTGTTGTTTAAGCACCGTATTTAAAATGAATAATTGACGAACACTTAGTACATCAGTAAGAGAGTAGAGATCTTTGGTGGGGTAAAGGAATGATTTAGAGTAGCCTACTTTTAGTACTGCACGCTGAGCCCTCTCCAACTTCAAAAGATTAGTTTTACATGAGCCTCCCCAAACTGTAATACAATAAGCCAGGATTGGCTGACAAAGAGACAGGTATACACATCTTATAATTTCCTTTTCAGCAATATGTCGGAGGCTCTTAAAAACATACATGAGTTTCCGTGTTCTAGAGGAGAGTAGATCCACGTAGCAATTGAAATTAAGGGCGTTATCGACTACTACACCTAGATATTTTATATTGTCAGTCATAGCAATCTTGCGACATTGACAGGATTGGAAGGAGTTGCATGAATGTGCTGTCAAGGTATAGCTGTTGCTCAAATAAGGGGGTTTGATGGAGAATGGTATGAATTTTGTCTTTTCTATATTGAGTGTTAATGCATTATTTCTAAGCCAATTATTAACTACATCAAATCCCTTCTGAGCCAGCTCGAACGTCTCCTCCCAACTATCACCATGAAAGACAAGTGCAGTGTCGTCTGCAAACGTTACAATTTTACCGTTTTCTAGCTGTAGCTCACAGAGTTCATTAATAAATGCTAGAAACAGGGTTGGGCCCAAGACGCTTCCCTGCGGTACACCATAAGTTATTGGTAAATCGTCACTAGTAATGTCGCCCACCCGCACCCTTTGGACTCTGTTGCTCATGTAATTTTTAAACAGGGCGAGTTGCACATCTCGAACTCCAAGCAGTTCCAACTTATCGAGCAAAAGTGGCGCAGAGACCGTGTCAAACGCTTTAGCAATATCCAAAAATACTCCAATTACTTTATTTTTCTTCTCTAATTTAGTAACAATGTGATCAGTCAATTCATGTACTGCATCATTTGTTGATGTCCCAGATCTAAATCCAAATTGTGAGCTTGACAGTAAATTTTTGTTTTCAAAATAATTCATTAGACGTTTGTTTATTAGTTTTTCAATAATTTTAGATAACGTAGACAGTTTAGAAATAGGTCGGTAATTATTGACACAGCTTCTGTCACCACTCTTATATACCGGAACTATCTCAGCCCGCTTAAGTAAGTCAGGGAAGATTCCAGTTAAAAAGACAAGATTAAATATGTGCGTCAGGGGAGGCACAAGAATTTGATGATATCGTTTGAGGAAGGCTCCCGATATATTGTCTCTCCCAGCAACACTGTCTTTTTTTAAGTGGAGAATACATGATAGGACTTCGGATTCATCTGTAGGTAGCAAGACAAAAGAATTTTGAGTATGTTTAGTTACTGTCTTATCGTACGAGCTATTATAATAGGTTTTTTCCGCGAGATCCTTCCCGATGGAAACAAAAAATTTATTAATATTATTTACTGATTCAGCCGTATTTACTGGGGGTACAAGGTCAAACGCAGAGGTATTTGTTTTATTGGAATAAGTTAATTTTTTAAGAGTGTCCCACAGTGCTTTGTTATTGGTTTTGGCGGCTTTTTGAAGAAGGCCGCTCTCATATTCCTTTTTTATTTTTTTGAGTAACGAATTACAGAAGTTCCTATACCTTTTATATATCACCAAGGCAGTTTCATTGTCAGGATATTTTTTAAGTTTTTGATGCAGTTTGTCTCTATGCCTTACACATCTTAGGAGACCTGCAGTCATCCATGGTTTAGTTATTCTCCTACGGTTTGGGATAATGATGGTTCTTGTGTTATCTTTAATTGCGGTGTGTATATCGGACAGGAGATAAGAAGTGGCTTCATTAGTATCTGTTAAATTATAGATAGGGTTCAGATTAAGGTTCATCATGGCCACATCAAGTCCCAAGTAGTCAATCTTCTTAATAGACGAATACTTGGAAGTCACTACACAATAGTCAATTTTGAGTATTAAGGAGTCATGATCCGTGATCGAGGTTTCAGCAACGTAACAATAGGCAGGATATGTGCATTTAAGCATGATATGATCAAGGCAAGTCTTGTGATGTGTTGGTAATAGGTGCGCTGGTAATAGACTGTGCATGGCCAGCATATTTAGATACATTGAGGAATAGGCATCCTTGTTATTTTCCGTTATATCAATATTGATATCTCCTATAAGGACTTTATTAGTACTATGAATTCCAGAAAGAAGATTATTAAGAGATTCTAAGAATTGCGGAATATTTTTATAACCAGGTGGTCGATAAATAGCAATTATTGTTACGCCATCATCAGTAATAATCTTTAGGCAGTTAGCATCACACAGCTTGGGTTCCGATATGGATACTCGTAGGTTTTTTCTATAGAAAACCACAACTCCTTCATTTTGGGATAGATTATTGTCAGATTGGACGAAGTTGTAGCCATCAAGAGAAGGGAATTTGGATTTATTCCGTAACCAACATTCTGTGAGAATTATCAAATCCCAATCAGTTTTGGTTCTATATAACAATGTTTGAAAATCTGAGAAGTTACGATTTATACTTCGGATATTTTGGTGAATTAATTTTAAGCTTTTATCTGGGGTATTCATAAGCTGTTGGCAGTCTTCTATTTTACAAATTGAAGATTGGGCAACCGTGAATTGGTCAATGTCATTTAGAATTTTATTAGTCTTATCGAATTTTATTTAATGGGACAGTAACATTATTACAGTAATATAGTATCAGGTAAGGAAACTGATATCTACGCGGATGGTTCAGCTTTGGAAACAATAACACCATAAATATTGGTTCACTAGATATGATAAGGCACAACGTATAAAAGTAATTAAGGATATTTGTTAAAAGAAATTGTTTTGTGTAAATGTAGTTTGTGGGAATTTTCGATGATTGAGGTGTGGTTTGAGTGAATGAGTGAGTGGATGTGATATGTGTTTTGAAGGGATTATACAACTGAAATATTACATTATATGAAGGTAGAGTATACACAGGTATTAACCGAGGCATGCAAAGATATACATGAATAGTAAAAAAGACAAAACATACAAGAGTAGTTATGACACTTAAGTCAAAAAAAAGTACAGTATGTCTCTTTGCAAGCAAAGAAAAAAAGTTCAAAATGTAAAGTAATTTAAAGGGACCATGGAACACGACGAGTCATATCTTCTTCACCAGATCTGATAAACATTGATTTGAGCGGATTATAACCGGCCTACTAGTCGGCTGAGTACGCAAGAGTATTCGCCCATTAGAATTCCAGCAGGAATAATTATGTTTTTTTGACAATTGGCGGGTTTCATACATTAATTTCCTTTGCGAAGGTCCAAGGTGTTCGTCGATAAAAATTGGATTTTTTACTCCCGGTAGTCCCATAATTTGAGTATTCAGCTTTTCAGTTAGAGGTTTATCCTTATTGAATTTTCGAACTCTGGATAACAACTCATTTCTAGTCTGAACACAGGTGAATTCGGCAACTATAGGTCTAAGTACTCCCGGTTTTCCTGGCAATCGATATAAGTCACGTATGTCTGCAGTGTTTATAGTTATTTCTAAGGTCTTACAGATCTTTGACAGAGTCAGGAACAAACTGTCGAATTTTTCGTTTTCGGAAATAGGTATATTTCGTAACTCTAGTGTTGCATCTCTTGTTTGGAACTGAATATCCTGGACCTGAGATTCCAGAACATTTAAAGCATTGGTATTTAATTTTAAGACACTTTCAAGTTTTTTTATTTTAGTGGTTACCTCTTCCTGAACTTTATTGAAAAATTCCATTCCTCTCTCTATTTCTGCGTTTGTCTTTTTTATTTCCTGGCATTCCTTCTTTAGATGAGTTACTTCTGAAACCAATTTGGACAATGTGTCATCAAGATTAGACTTCCACTCGTCAAGGCGCCGATCTTGGTCTTCTTTCCAGTTTGATAGCATGTTTAGAAGGTCCGTTCTCAAGTCACCCGTATCCGAAGGAAATTGAGTAGATGCACTGGGAGGAGAGGTTTCTATTCTTTGACGTTTATTTCGTGTGGTGATATGCGTATCCAACTTAGAAATACTCGCACTAGTCGTGGGCGTCAAAAGATCAGACTCGGAACGGGAGCTAGATAACACTGAGATGTTGTGAGGAGGTGAACGCTGGATATTGGGCATAATTACGATGTAAATAAAGTTCTCGTTACCACGTTGAGTTGGACAATAGTAGTCGTCCCTCGTCGCACAGTAGGTCCGTAGCACTCAGTCACTTAGTACGTAGCAATCTCTGTAGCATGCCCCGTAGCGAGATACAAGTGTCGTAGCTCCGCTTACGTCATCTGTGTTCTGTAGGTGATGCAAAATTTCGCCACTCCGTTCCTCGTGCGTCTAGCTCAGTGGTTTTAAACAGCACTCCACCACCGGGTGACACGGGTTCAAGTCCCAACAAAATTTGATATTTTAATTTTTAAATTTAATATTTATCACAACACTCAGCACGGTGAACACGTCCTAACGCTTTCGCGGCCCGAGGGGGAGAGAATAAAATAAACGTTGTAGATATGTGGTGCCAAAATATTTTTTTTAAATAAGCATTCTGAAAGAAACTTATCTGTATTTGTTATAATATAGACTATAGTCCCAGCCCATTGTCCCATTGGTCCCTTTTGTCCCATTGGTCTGGGACTTAGAAAGAATGAGCCAACTGTGGTTCTTGCCTAGCATGTCATGTTACGACAGTAAAAGGCGACTAATGGTATATCGGGTTTTGGGTATGTGATTATGTAGGCGACAAGCTAGCCACTTGTCATTACAGCCCAATTTTTTTTTTAGATGAATGTTGTTAAAGCGGCCTGCTGCCCCTTTGACTCTGCCTACCCCTTCGGGGATTGTGGGCGTGATGTTGTGTATAATAGTTAACAACCTGCAGATTTTTAACTATTTGAATTATGTTTTGAATTTTTAAATATGTTTGTACACAAACGTAATATTGACGGCCAACGAATTATGGATTTTTTTTTATCTTTACCTAATAAAAAAAAAACACCAAAAATACAGCATATAAACCAAATACTTCAAAACCAGTCCCCCAAAGTCTTTCATGAGATTTTTTGCAAAGATAAAATATAAGTAAAAATCTGATTTATATTAAGGAGGTAAATTTGACCTCCTTTATTGTATCATACGTGATTAATTTTGTACCATACGATTGCAATCGAGCGATGATGGGGAGGGGTAAGGGGGGAGCACCTCGCGTCGGCCCAAAAAACTCATAACGCTGTGTAATTAAGCACGCAAGGACAATATAAACTTCAAATTACCCCATGAAACATGTTACTAACCATCACTGTTAGTAACATGTTTGATGAGGTAATTTGAACATGTGTAAGTTGCGAGTCAATTAGTACTGATGGGTCGAGATTGCTTTTAGGGAATGTTTACTTAACATAACAAGTATTATGGAACGATAATCTAGTAATGTCTTCCTGACCGTTTTCGGTAACGGCGTCTAATATCATCAATAGTTCTTCTCCTCTTCAAAAAATGTGAAAAGTACTTCTGAATGTATTTTTACCTCGGTAATCTGTTTGTTTAATACTGATTCATTAAAAAATGTTTTAATACAAACAGAAAAACTATTCTATTAGCTCACATAACTGAAAATATGCCATAGAATGATTAAAGTAAATAATTCCCATGAAAATATTTTACTCAAATAAACATTTAATTGAGTTTATAGTTCAGACGAGCTTTTGATATCTCGAGTCAACCTAGGTCTAGAATTTAGTCAGGATTTTAAGATAGCATAATGTCAAAAGGTTTAAACACGCACTGAATGCTTAGTCTATGGATCTGGCATTTCCCTAGAACTAGATGTCCATTATTGCACATACAGGCTAGATACACACAAATTCATGCACTGCGGTCAGTAGGCTCTTTGTCACGGTAGCTCCACCTTACCTCAGTATGCATTGTGGCGCAGATTATATGCTCCAGATCCTCGTACTATGCAATTTTACGGCTAAGGCGGAGATTAAATTCCACTGTAACTCAAGTCTGTTGGATCAAAGTGTGATGGCGCACAGAAGCGACCTAGAAGCATCATTCCACCATACAACACAGTATGTGTATGTTACAAATTGTTCCCAAGTAAAACTGCTGTGTAAATAAACACAAAAACTATTTTACTTGCTCGCATGTAACATTATCAGTTTGAACAGTGATTTTACTACCAGAGCGTATAGGAAGATAGATAGATAGCGTTTATCTACTTAGATAAGAGGTAGATAAGATAAACTATCTTATCTAGGGGAAACATTTAATCGAAGATTTATTGCGTTGAGACTTTTTGAATAGCCCGATAGTAATAGGTACTCCAAAACAGAAGTAGCTGTACATATACATTCTTATATTCCTAAGAATAAATGTTAAAATTTACAAGCTACTTTTGTTGATAGCCGTGCATTTTCCTAGTCTTTGTAAACATACTACTGTAATTCAATATAATATTCATGTACAAATATGCTGTATGTCGTATCTACTAATAAGTAAAACTTTTCATGATTAAAAAGCACTCCCTAAGACTTAAACACAAAACAAGACAGTATAAGACTTACGACAAAATTAAAGCACTCAAATGCTACGAAAGTGTTAAGTGTAATCGCACCTTTAATCTTACAGTGTGTCGCAACGTGTCGCCAATATATGCTAATAAAGATCTCGTCAAATTGACGACCCCAAATCCGGATTAACAGTTGTTTTTGGAGCCCTTACGTTCACAAACGACTAACGGATTCGTATTCGGAAAACGTTCTTGGCGGTTTAAAAATAAACCTGTTTTTTTGTGGAACTGTAAACGCGTTGTATGTGGTGCCACCTTGAGGGACTGGTCTGCTCTGGGCTGGTTAATTTATGCTTAAATTTTGTAAACATCGTTATTTTTTATTTTGGTGTCTGACAAGCCGACTTCATGACATTGAGAGGCAAATATGATCTATACTACACCCTGGTAAAAAATTTTGTTGAAAAGAGTAACTATTTAGTTTCTTGCCGGTTTCTTCTCGGTAGAGGCAACATTCCGAACCGGTGGTAGATTCATATTATTAGTTGATTTTCCTGTTGATTTGACGATTGATAAGTGTTTGTTTCAAACCTATATAAATAAAGAGTATTTTGAATTTGACTTTGTATATTTGGGTATACCTGTAGAATAAAGTTACATGATTTTAATATCTAAACGTCATAATTTCTATTGGCGATGCAAAGATTCTAACTAGCCCCTCAAGTGTCAAAATTGTGAAGCTGTCTTAGAACAACATTTTGACAGCTTTCGAAACAATTTACGTCAAGAAAAAGTTTATTTATTAAATATAAATCAGATTTATGTGTTCTTTGCTGGATGAGACAATAATTATGTTGTCAATAGTCGATGTATTTAAAGCGTCTGCAAGAAACACAAAACCAATGCGTTCTGGAGAATAATTATTACTTTACAAATAAATTTAGTTGTAAATCAAAATTAAAAAATTGGTTAATATCTTTAGACTACGTCGGAACTGAAAACCTAATAGAATAACAACTAACTGTGTATCCCCAAAAGTAACGTATACTCAATTAGCTGATACTGTCATTTACATGTGCTGTGTATTGAACATCTCTGCTCTATAATAATAAGAAATTTATTTCTCTGCCTAGATGGGGGTGGAGGCCTGGAGATCTTGTTACAACAAGCCTATTTATAGGCTAAGGTTCAAGCTCCAGTCTTCCACAGACTGGTGGTTTTTGCACGGTATTGTAATATACTCTACTTCTGAAATTGTAGAACTATTATTGTAAATAAGTTTGTGAAGTGGTGCACATTGCCACTAATTTGTGGTAGAAAATAAACGTTATTTTTTTTTATTTTTTTTATTTTTTTTTTATTTACAAATGAAAACTTATTCCCGAATCTCCGTAATTACTACATTGAGTTACCGAACAATGTTTCGTATTTCTGCTTTTATTAGGAACAGTTTTCTGTATGTAATCGTTATCCATCTGCTTATGTCTAAACTTATTCTTCAACTTTAATAGCCAAGTATCGTTCTTAGACAACTTCTAAATTTCGCCGCTAGAGGCGTGGGGATAATCTTTGCATCGCCAATAATATATCAGAAAGATACCAGCATATTATAAATACAGAAGTGAAGCTAAACCATACAAGTAAAATCAGAATTATTATCTTTTATAAATTACGAAAGGGGTGAAGCCTATAAAAATATGAAAAATAAATTATACCTTTGACATTTACAGCGATATCTCAAGTTTAGAAGAACTTCTACGGCTTAAAAACTTTTTAAGTTGAGTTAAATTTAAAGGGATTCTTTTTTCAAAGCGTGCTTCATCTCTTCGCCCAGTAATAATATAGACTCTAAATTTAAAACCAAGGTTTTTTCGTGACAGTGATAATATTCATCAACAAAAATATTGACCAACATCAAAATACATATTTTACACAAACGAAAACCGCTGAAAGCGGTAATTAATTTTAAAAGTCAAATAAAGCGCTGACGTAGGTATTTAATAGCCGTCCTTTACATTTCAAACTTAAAGGTTTCACCTTTTTCCTAGTCTTCGTGCGTTTCTTATTTAACGTTCCCCGATTAAAGAGGAAGCGGCACATCAAAGGGCCGAGACAGATTCATTAGAATGACGTCGACTAAACATCGTCCCGGTAGTAATCAGAGAGTATTTCGACGGGGATATTTGATGAAAAATGTTGACGTAAATATTTTGCGTCCGTTACAATCTTTTTTGTTTCATTTGATTAGACGGAAGTAATTAACTGATTAATTACGGACGCATTTTTTAATAAAATCTGCATTTTTTGTTTAGATTGCGGTAGACAGAATGTGCATTTGAGAGATACAACGAAATTGTAGCGGTTGTAAAAACCTACGCTAAGAGCTTAGGAAATCTAGTTTCTAGTTCTTAGTTAGTTTTCTAGTTTCATCCGGTTTTCTTCTTTACTTTTGTACATTTAAATTATGTTTTTATAAAATTAATTACGTTACACAGCCCACCTAATATGAGTTTTAGAAGTATATGTAAAATTTTTCGTGTTTCAGCGTTTTAAACGCCTTAAAATGTCGCATTTGTGTATTTTTTCTGACCATTCCACGTTTTTGCTTTGTATTAGGTACCACCACCACCTATTGTTACTCGTGTAAAATTGTGTTACTGTTCATTAATAAAAGTATTATAAAATCTTATGGTAGCCCAATGATAAGGACGCGCGCCTCAACCGAGGGATGCGGGTTTAAACAAAAACACGTAACTCTTGTTTTTCAAATCTGTGTACGTACTTATACCACTAGATCGGTGAGGAAAATCATCGTGATGAAACCGGCTAATTTAAACAACTTTGGATTTGAAACCATGATCCAGGTCGCTTCAATGTAATTACCAGACTCGCTAAGTCCTGGATCATGGTCTAAGCGGACCCCGTTTATGACCTAACGCTGATGAAGATGATTATAAAATCATCAAAGGATTTCAATTCTTGGACGAATAAAAACATATTAAAAACATTTCTCCACACCTGTAACCGATTTATTGGCCCCACGAAGTGACACCCAATAACTTATCATTAGGCATATTTGGTTATATCGAAGTTATAAATCTAACGTCGCTATAATCATTCACTCCAGATTGATAGTGGTCGGCTCTCATCTTTAAGAAATATAGTCTTTTTTTTCGGCACTAAACTCATTTGTCCTTGTCAGTCATTTTTATTATGAGCCTTTTTTTTTACCCTTGGAAATGCCTTACGCATACCACTCCACCCGGGGGAGAGGAGTGGTTATGTGGGGCTCTCCCCCGTGATAAAGGGAGGGCCTACCCACTAAAATCCAGGGGTGTTCCGCCAAATCGCTTAGAGAGGGGGCCTGGGAACGTATGGCCTGCCTACGATCCCCTCCTGCAGCGCTTGCCCCGTTCGGGCTCGACTAAAATTTGCTCCTCGAGCACCCCGTCTAGGCGCCCCTGGAACACGGAGGGGCGCTTACGTCTGGGCTTGAAGCGCGGGCGACGGATCCCCCGATCTATCGCCTGCTAGCCCTGCTAAGGCGGTATGTGGGCCATGTATGCCGCACTGCGCCGGCCAGGTCTACGCCTGCGCATGGGCTGAGAGGTCCAGTTCCCGTTGCCTCTCAGCTGCCTCCTTCTGCGTGAGGATGTTGGTGCAGAAGGAGGAGACCGCCTGCCACGCTTCCTCTGTACCCACCATGGCACAGATTAGCGCTGGTAGGGAGAGGTACTGCCCTACAACTGCAGACAGTTCGCTGCGTGGGACCGCCCAAGCAGGACACAGCTCGCAGGTATGTTGTGCTGTGTCCGAGATTGCTCTGTCACAATGGTGACACTCCACTGTCAGCTCTCGGCGGGCCACCTGACACAGATATTTGCCGAAGCATCCGTGGCCAGTAAGCATATGTGCCAGATCCAATCGACCCATTCTCGCAGGACGGGCCGAATCGCCATAACAAGTTCCCGGCTAGCTCCCGGGGTTTCTAAATACTCCCCCCATTGTTGCATCATGACAACGCGTGCCTCGTCTCTCCACGCCTGCACTTCACGAAGATGAGAGCGAGGGTTGTTGCCGGACTCAATTTCCTCTATCCGACGTCGGTATACTGAGGCCAGAACGCCCGCCTCTATCTCCCATGGTGGGCTGCCGGCGAGTAAACACCCGCCGGTGTAAGATACCGTACGGTACGCCCGGGCCGCCCTGAGTGTTAGGACCCGTTGCAATATTTTGACGGCCTAAGGAGTCGATCCAAATCGGCGCCCCATACATCGCTATTGATCGTACCACGCCGGTGTAGAGACGACGACACGCTGCTCCAGGGCCATTTTTATTATTAGCCTTGCTTTCACTGAAATCGATGAGATTTACTACATTTTACATTTCCCTTGGGACTGAAACGTGTTATTACTACCCTTTTTTATTTTATTATTGTCTGTTTGAATTAGGTAATTTCGTGACAATAAATATTTTATGGCTGACGTTTTGTTTTTTAGTGATTTCTTATTCCAATGGTTTCGAAAGAACCATTTACTGAGCAGTTTTTTATTTCTTTCAGTGTGTTTTTCGTTGCATAGTGTTTTTTTAATTAAAACAATTAATACATAATAGAACGTAAAATGTAATGAAAGTTAAGATTTGCATAAACCTACGGAATACATCATTATTAATTATTATTAGGTATATTTATTCGGATATTTTTGCTGAATAACTGGTTTTTAATAATATATAATACGATGGAATGAACAAGAAATTTTTCTATTTTTGTAACTTATGAAATGGTTTCATGTCTCCTAATATATCTTTGGAACTTTCCACTTTTTCCATTATTTGCACGGCGTTGTGAGATTAGCGTAGATATATTTCTACTTCAGCCTTTATTTGTTCAATAATAATATAATGTTAGCCATTTGTATAATCACGAAGTCTAGAATGTTCTGTTCAAATCCCATTCTTATTTAAAAATTCCGTATGAAGTTGCCAACTCTCTACGTAAGTTTGTATGATGAGGGTTACAAGGCTGGAAACACGTTACAGCGTAGAATATAATTCGCTGTGGTTCCATATGAAAATAGGTTAGTACTAAGCAGTACGAATTATTTACAAATATTATTATAAATTGAAGCGGTGAGTGGACAAAGGTGTTATCTTCATATTTTCTGTGTATTTTAATAAATATAGTAAAAATATCTTTTTCTTCTATAGAATCTATAAAGTAATGATGTTTTCAAAGGTATCGATACTTAAGTTTTATATAAAAGTTTAAGCTGTAATAGCTACCTTGTTTTTATGATTTTACATTTTAAAACACTCAAACTCAGTTTGAACTTTTTGTTAGTTAACACCTTTGTCCACTTAGCCCTTTAATTATAAATGCGAAAGCAATTTTCTATATCTGTTAGGTTTACAGTTAGCCTGGACCGCGGTGCATTGTCTTGTATTTAGCGATCTTGTTTACTGTAAAAATAAAAATTTCATGCCGATTCCCTAGCGGGGTAAGTGATAACCGAACGCCATATGACACGGTCCTTACACACTTTACTCGCTTTTTTGACATTCATAGCTACTTTCTTGCACGCTCTATGGTTATTATGGCTCCATCACCTTCTGCTAATACACAACTGGTTTTATATTTTTAAAAAATATGTTTGTATTTTGTAATAATAAGGGGAACTAGCCAGATCAAAAAATTAAATTCTTCAGACTGACACACCAATGCCAAGTTCCAAACTAAGCTTATGCTTGTGCTATGGATACTAGGTGAACGGATAGACATACTTAAATACGTTTATCCATGATTCGAGTACAAATGTCCATGTTCATCACACGAAACATTTGCCCCTAGCGGGATTCGAACCCACGAAACCACGAAACCACGAAACCACAAAAAATAGTATTATATATTATTGTATTATATATTATTATATTAATATTCCTGCAATTTTTTTGCGTCGCCACCGAGCTATTGTTTCTATACCTTTTTCAGCCTGCTTAAAGTAATTTTTAAACAAAACGCTTTGAAGTACAAATACACGTACGTTAGGTTTTAAAGTGTACGTAAGGTTCAAAATGTACACAATGACAAAATATTTTTTCATGTACGAACACAAAAAGGACAACATGAATTCTTTATGAACACATTCCTTTCTGTTGTCGTATCCAATTTTCCAAACAGGACACGACATTTTTTTGCTTTGTTAAATTTTCTTGTTATTTTATAAGATTTTTTATTAATGTCTGTACCTTGGTACGTCTCTCTTTATAAACTGACGCAGACTGAAACGTAGTTGAATTTTCTTGTTTTTGTACTAGCTAAAGAATTTTTTAAGGCATTTTTTTATATAGAATGTATAACATAATTGCGTTCTAATTTTAAATATTATTATAACATTTAACCAGCATCTAATATTCGCAATTATAACAGACTGTGACTGAGTTGTATTAAATTTAGTAAGTTAGTTAAAGAGTCATGAGGTTGGTTTACTAGATTAATATGTTATATTGTCTAGGTTTCATTTCGGAGGCCAAGACACACTTCGTGTCGCTAAGCCATAGGAGTATGTAAGTAAGTATAAGTTTGATGCTCGATGTATTATGGTAATATACATTTAGATGATTAAACAATATAATAGAGCATACGATAGTAACTAATTTAAAATGATTCAATGAACGTTTTGTTCGACAACTTTTTAAAATGTTTTACATACTTATCTCTAAGTTTAAGCTACAAAAGGTTATGAAAATAAAATATTGTCATAAAACAGGAATAGAAAAGGTAAAAATACTGCAAAGAGCACACATAGGACGGCTCCCAACGGTCTTTCGTAAACAATACGATAAGACCTCTGTGCTTCGAGATAAGTACTCCAAATGTTAAGGGTATTATATCCGCACGCTTTAGTTGCGTTTTAAACTTGCATCGCGAGTTGTGGAAAGGAAAAACAACCTTGAACAACTGTATTATGGGTTGTTTACGCATACAGTCTTTATTTCCGCATTTATATCCTCCTAAGAGTTTTATCTCCATGGTATTTCGCGTGGGCGCCATCGCCTGGCCAGGTAGAATGAGGGGATTGTAACTTTAATCCCATTGCGTTTCGCTGGAATATTTCAAACATTTCGCTGGAAAAGCTTTGTTTGGGTATTTCGAGTTGCGTTTTGTTTTGTTGTTAAAAAGGCTAATAGGCGGTGTTTAGTTTAAAACAATTGTTTCGTGAAACAGTTGCTCGATTTTTTTCTGACCAGAGTATCCTTTAATTAGATGCTGTTGAATGTTAATATTCAAACGGTTCAATAGTAACGTGACAGACCTCACAGACGTTACTTTCTCTTTTTTAAATCTAAGCGTACTACGCAAGTACGAGCAGTAAGCAAATTGGAAAATAAAATTACATATATTTATAATTTAAGTCGTTTTATTTTCTAAGTCGCACAAACTTCTGCACATTCAAATAATTATAGATTACCCTGATCCATTTGTCTGTTAAAGATGGGATTAACATTAATGTTATATCCAGACTTCATGGTCAAATCGGATTATGACTAGAAAAGTAAGATATTAATTACTAGGACGTTAGAGGATGTTTAAATCGTATTGATGTTGTAACTAAAATTAGATAACAATCCCTACTAACTTTGTTCGTAGATCAAATGTTAGGTACTACAGATCAAACCTTGACGTGTACGATCCATCTAATCATCATCATCTTCCTAGCGTTATGTCCCGTGCTTAGACGGGGTCCGCTTAGACCATGATCCAGGATTTAGCGAGTCTGGTAATTACATTGAAGCGACTGCCGATCTGGCCTTCGCAACCCTAAGATAGGGGAACCAGACAATTTTTGGATAATAGTTACAAATCCAATGTTATTTGAATTTGCAGGTTTCATCACGATGTTTTCCCTCACCGTCGAGCTAGTGGTATAAATACGTACATAGGTTTGAAAAATCCAGAGGTACGTGCCCGGGTTTGAACCCGCACTTCTCGGTTAAGAGGCGCGTGTCCTTACCATTGAGCTACCACCGCTTCAACGATCCATCTAATATCATGGTACAAAAACGGAATGTTGGAACAAGATTATTTCCAACAAAACCCCATAACAATGAGTTTATGTACTATTCGTGTAACGTATCAGGTTTGTAATTAAAAGAGCAGGAAAGTTTAGCTGCATGTTGAAGAGAAGGGCGTTGGGAGTATAAAATAAATATCAGACTACATCACATACATTGATCTGACTCCGAGGTAAGTAGCTTAAGCACTTGTGTTACGGATATCAGAATCAACAGTGGTATTACAAATACATACTTAAATATAGAATATTAACACCCAGACACAGAACAAACACAAGTATTCATCATACGAATATTTGTCCTGGGTGGGGATCGAACCCACAACTCTTGGCGCATGAGGCAGGGTCACTACCGAATGCGCCATCGAGCTTGTCAACAATAAGTATACTCTACAGGTTTTTGCAGAATAATGTAAGATACTCATATCTAGAAAATGTTGATAAAAACATCATGAGATTCTGAATAATAAGTATTGAAGATAAAATCAGCTCGTTTTAGTTCGATTGTTGTTCAAACACGATAGCAAAGTAGCCATGTAAACTCTACCTTTTTCGTTTCAAACGATTTAGCAAGATTCTTTTTGTATGTACATACGATATGTTAACAAAGCTTATAGATCCCATTTGAAAGATGTTTAGGCCCTCATTATATTCGGGAAAATAATATTGAAAGCGCACAAATGTGTTAATCGGTAAATTAATTAAGTAATGACAAACAAAGCAAGGAGTAGTTGTTAATGAAATTAGCAGATGGAGGTGTAAACAGTAGAAAAAATACCAGGAGATAAGACTTTTTCTCTTGGGATATTCTCATGAACGCAGAGAGCTTTGTAAAAGATTTTTTTAACTTCATTAAAACGGTTTGCACAATTGGAATGTATTTTTTGTTAAATACCTACACGCCATTAACTAACTAAACATTGAAAAAGTTGTATTCAAGTAGGTCATATTATTATCAAAATGGCGAAGCTTTTACAACATTAAAATCCAAAAAATATATATATATGAACAGCAAAATACAAACATCTCTTTGATGTAGATGTATCAATAAAATGGTTTCGCTTCCAATATAACACCCGGATTCGTGAAATCCGAAGATTATTGAAAAATGATCCCCGCACCGTTTCTGGTAACGTTCTCGATTTGACGGAATACCCGGGTAAATCTCTTACGGGCGGATTTGCCGCAAAACTCCTTTAAAATCTTATAAAAACAGGCCTCGGGCGATTTTTGTGGAGCCCCACCGTACTTATCTTTCGGCAACCGCTATCAGAGACCGTTCTGAGTATTGCGGTTCGTTTACATAATTTCCAAGTGAGATTTAAGTGGTTTCTGTTAAAACTCAATAAAGTAAATTCAATCTGCGCGGTACAACAAAAAATACGTTTAAGACTGTAAGATTTTTTAGTCTTTGTTTAGCGTTTTATATTTCTATTTCAGATGTATTTAACCTGAAACTTTGAATAAAATAAAGTGATGAATAATTGAGGTCAATAAACTAGCTAGTAGCATTCGCTGCTGGTAGACGTTTATTGAAACCATATCAAATATCTGCACCTTTATATATATACTTAGTGTTTAGTCTGCAACCAATCATTTTAGTCAAAGTCCCTTTAACTAAAACTTTGTTAAATATTAAAATTTTCCCAAGATGAATTACCAAAACAAAAACCTATAAAAATGGCAAATTAAGTAATAAAATAATATTAAAAAAATATAATCAATTAACATTTTGCGAAATTTAAGATCAATGATGTTTCGGGTCCTTTAAGAAAATCGGAAACTTACGAAATTTCGTACCTACTTCTTTTTTAATATATGGTGGATGGAAACCATATCAAAGTCGAGAACGCACTAGTATAATTATCTTTATAGACATGATGTTCATAGGCAATGGTGGCTGCTTATAATAAGACAGGCCTTGTTATTTTTTTTAAGTGTTACAATTATCCTTACAAACTTGTACGTTTATACCATTACATAGTAGAATATGGATATAACATCCCCTTCATAATGGCATACATTCCAGCCATTCAGATACGAACACAGAAGGCGGAAATTGCCTCGCATCCAGGGAACCCAGTAAGTTAACTAGGTGGTCTTGACCCACAGGAATTGTGTTACCTATCGATAACCGAGTTAAGCCACCTTGACCTAGGACCTTGAACGCGTGTACAGGCATTGGGTATGAGTGAAGCGATGGCTGACACATACGTCATCCTTGGGAACAGGTGCCGCTTTTGGTCTGCTCTGGTCAGGTAAATTTTTTTATGTTGTTAATTTTTTTTTGCTACATAGTAATTATAAATTTTTATTTTCTTATTTCACACCAGGCCCACTTTGAAACATGGTTCAAAGTTAAATATGATTCTTACATCTACGTTAATACTGTTGTTGAAAAGAGTAATTACCTACCGAGTTTCTTGCCGGATTCTTCTCGGTAGATGCAACATTACGAACGGGTGGTAGAATCATATCTCTTTCAACTATTTTCGACGATTTATAAGTGTTTCTTTGAAACCTATTTATATAAAGAATATTTTGATTTTGATTTGATTTTGATTTTGATCACTGGATGTTCCATCAATTAAGCACGCTTGTTTTTGTTTATTGTATATAGCAACTAAATCTCTTTGATGTTTATGCCTGGCATTATGTAGATTTAGTTTTGTATAATAATTGGTTGTAATAACTAAAAACTTGTTCTCAGTGTTCTAGCTTACATAACATCATAACATCACGCCCATAATCCCCGAAGGGGTAGGAAGAGTCAAAGGGGCAGCATGCCCCTTTAACCACATTCAGCCAAAAATAAAGCCGGGCTGGGTTAGATGGAAAATTGTGAAAAAGCAGTGAAGCGGCTAACCTGTCGCCTACACAATCACACACCCAAAAGCCCGTAAATCATTAGTCGCCTCTTACGACATGCTAGGCAAGAACCACAGTTGGCACATTCTTTTTTTTTTGTCCCAGATCAACATGGGCCAAGTCCCAGACCAACATGGAACAAATATTGTATTCAGACAAAAGAACTTTGTCTCTCAAGAACCTCCTTAGGAATTGCGGGCATCTTAGTATACTAAGGGATAGCTTACGATTTGAGCTTTCTAGGTTTTTTTCATAAAAAATCGTTTTGAATGTAGTAAGTATAAAAAGATATCGGGATTAGATAAAGCTGTCAATTTCAATTATTTAAATATTCCAATAATAGCTTTATCTTTTAATAGAGCTACATAAAGACTAGAAAGCTTCATCTTAGTAAACCGACAGCTTAATGTAATAGTATTAAATGAGATTGACCATGATTTTTTTTGCAATGTTCCATTTTTAGACACACTAAAAGCTAGCTGCAGCTATACAGCCTAGACTATCGCGTAAATGCGAAACACACCCTATTTTAAAAAAATACCGGATTACCAGAACATTATCATCGATAAACAAATAAAACAACTAAACAATCAATGTGATTTCATTACTCTCCCCAATTTAAAGGAATCCTTACTAAATTTTCCTCGTCCCAAAGAAAACCTTTGTATATTATGAGTTTCAAGATTAAGGACGGTATTGGGTCGTTATTTTGATTCGAAGGATCATTAGTAACTGGGAGAAATAAATGGCAGAATATCAATCGCAGACTTGTTTTTTTTTTATCTAAATGATGCTTTATAATTGGTGGATTTTCTTATATAAAATCGTTTATTTAAATTGCAATAAGTGAACAAGTCTTTTATTAAACTTTCAATTGTCGTTGTAATTTTATTATATATTTTTTAGATAATAAGTTAGTTAGTTGTTAGTTATAACATAGAATAGAATAGTCTTTTATTTTCACATCACACGCAAGAAAATATATAATAAGGATGATGACAGCATTAAAAAAACTATGATTCTATTTAGTCCGTCAGTTAGATTATACAAAAATACTAGACACATATTTTTCGCTTTATAAAATTAACAAAAAATCACAAAGATAAAGAGCATCAAAGTTTTGGAGTGGGGGCTTGCGACGTCACTATTTAGTAAAAAATTTACAACTGTGTAACGTCACGCGCAACTTGAATGCATTGTATCTTCGTCAATGTTTGTTGGACAAATAAATAAAAAAATACGTGTTTAATATTTTTTTATAATTTGACTGCCGGACTAACCAGATTTTTTTTTATCATCTTACCTATTAGGTTTATATGTATATAGAACAAGTGGTTGCTTGTTTTTATAGGTTAATTTTTTGCATAAATTGAAGCAAGTCTGTAGTCGTAAAAGGATCCTTTTTAAGCTAAGGAGAGTACTGTGATTTGATATTTCACACGGGTAAAATCTTAAAGTTAAGATGTTTATAATGGTCAAGGATGCAAACTTTGAGAATTAGTTATTCATGGTGCACTCAAATTAGGTATATGCACCACCGGTGTTCTTGTTAACGGGTTATGTATGAGGGTTACAAATGCTAGGGGTCTGTCGCATAGAAATGAGATATTATGATTGACTTGTTACGTTTAGCAAGTATTGATTATTCAATTTGACTTAACTTACTGATTATTTTAGGCCCCTAAAATTAGCAAACCATATTGATAAGCTCGATGGCGCATTCGGTAGTGACCCTGCCCAGGACAAAAATTCGTACGATTATTTTTTGCGATTGAACCCAAATCTTAACAATACTTGTGTTTGTTCTGTGTCTGGGTGTTAATATCCGATATTTAAGTATATATTTGTAATACCACTGCTGTTTCTGATATCCGTAACACAAGTGCTAAAGCTACTTACCTCGGAGTCAGATCAATGTTTGTGATGTAGTCTGATATGTTTATTTATTTACATAGTAAATGACATGGATTTGGCCAGCTAATTGGAAAAATTTTGACTTTCTATCATCTCATCAACATAAGTATTATGTCTACTCGTTCCGTTATTAAAACGATAAAAATACAACTGCTATTACCTAATCGTACTAATTCCCAATGGGATAGTGTTAAGGGTATTAGTGTCAACAATATTGTTGTATAGGTGTGAACTGCAGAAAAATTTCAGTACGAAATCCCTACACTAATATTAATCCCGCTTATCCGTCTTTTTGTTTTCCTTTGTCCAACTTTATTAAAGTACAGCTTCTTATTTGTATGACCTCGTTTTAGTTCTTTTGTCTGCCATATTTTACTATAGAGATAATTTGCTTTGTGAAATGAAATGAAATTAAATGAAATGAAATTGTCTTTATTCACATAGGCTTCAATAAAGCATTTATAAATCGCCTGGACAAGATCAATATCTAACGGTTCGAAAAGTCGATTCTACCCAGAAGAACCGGCAAGAAACTCGATAGTTACTCTTTTAAAATGCCAAGTCTTAATAGCTATTAGTTACAATTTCTTAGTCAACGAAAATTTTGCAGTGCAGGCGAACAGCCTATTCTAGGACTAACCATATAATCTTATCATTTAGATAGTCTTCCACATATATAGTAGCCCTTTTTAATCAAACAATTTTTAATATGTAATTTAAACTTATGTACAGGCAATGAGACTTTGAGGTAACATAATTGAATATTTTTTAGCTCCACCGACTATGTTTTCAACGTAAATTAAAATGATAAGCATTATTTTTCCGTAACTTAACGTATACACTTTACTCGTATTTTATTTAGGTTGCACAACAAGTCTTTCGCATAATTTTTTTTTTACCTGTCCTGAATATTTTTATTAAAAAACCAAGTAATGATATAAGACCTTAAGAGAAAGGCCTAACGTGATACCCCTTACGTAGCCTTGTTTTATTCAATCACTTCAAGATATTACTAGGCTTATATGATCAATGACCATCCAACCAAAGACGTATTTGTACCCTTTGTAATTTGATTTATATTTAATCAAATTAAATTGTATACTAGTTGACACATCAAAGTTCGTCGGAGGTATTATTAATTTGTGGATTAAGCGGAATTAGCATCATACCACATCTTTTTGTTACCAATATTCTAAGACAACAGGGCTGCACTTAACTCAGCAATTGGATTAGAGCGTGGTCGTCACCACGACAGGCTATAAGCGGTTCTGTTCCCGGTCGACACCGAATTATCCGGGGATAATTGGATTCCGCCTACAATTTCCGCACCAACAGGACTTTGGATATATCGATCCCCCCATCCAATAACTCGGTAATGTGTTATTATGGACTTTATGCTGTTATGTCAAATTCGGCATCAATAGCTTGGAATACACCATAGCAATTTTTTCCAGATTTTTGCTATTGATATATATCGATTTATCAAGACAAATACTTTTATTGTTGGGAAATTTGAAGCAAAAATATTACGACAATAAACTGGTTATAGGTGTTTATAAAAAAAAAATATATATTTTTATTTGGTAAGTTGCGTTTACCGGATTGTTAGCGTGAATTATTTTTACTACTACTATGGGGTTTTTGTTGAACTTATTGCAGTATTCGTATTCAGTAATATACAATTACAATGTTATTGAAGTCTAGTATTTTTTTCATAAATGTACGTAAGATATCAATACGGTAAAATTATAAAAAAATTCAATAGACCTGTCTCTGTTCTGGACATCACTGGATCTGTTTAGCCGCTCGATAGTTTTCAATGCGCATTTATTACTTTCTATTGTTAGCTGATAGACAGTAATAGGCATATGCCACGCCCCAACAAGTATCCTTGTCTTTAATATCAAGTGTTAGTGTTACTTAAACTAATATCTTATTTGAGTAGTTACTCGGTGAAATAGTCTTTCTCTTTGCAACATCGTGGAGAAGCATCTGGCCAAAAGCAAGAAGGTTTTTTGCGGTTTTATAGATATGGAGAAGGCCTTTGACATGGTTGTACGAAAGGACCTTTGGGACATATTGCCGAGATATGGGATTGATGGAGCATTGCTTCGTGCTGCGCAGTCCACTGATGTGGGTTGCATGGCATGTGTGCAAGTGGAGGGCAGACTGTCACCCTGATTTGACGTCAATATTGGTGACAAACAGGGATGCGTGCTGTCTGCTCTGCTGTTTATCCTATATCTCGACCATTGTCTTCAGAGGATTAGATCTATGAATGTTGGAGTGCGTATGGGTGACTTGGTTGTGAACTGCCTGCTTTACGCGAACGATGCCGTACTTCTAGCGGAGACGGCATCGGATCTGCAGCATTTAGTCACAACATTGAAAGATGATTGTAAGGAGAGAGGCTTACATTTGAATGCGAAGAAAACAAAGATTATGGTGTTTGAAAGAGATGAAACCAGAACTGATACAAGGATAACCGTTGACGATGTAGTGCTAGAACAAGTGAATGAAATTTTATATCTAGGATCTGCATTTAGTAGAGATGGAAGGTACTCCGCTGATATTGAAAGAAGAGTGAATGCAGGGAATAGGGTGAATGGAGCGTTAGGAAAACTTCTAGGCAGTAAAGTCTTAAGCCAGAAGGCCCAGCTCGCTATACACAATGCTGTGCTGATTTCTACGCTAACATATGGAAGCGAGAGTAGGGTATGGCAGAAAGAGCATGAAAGTAGAATAAACGCGGTCGAGATGCGTGCGCTGCGGAAAATCTGTGGTGTATCGCTCACAAACTGGGTCCGGAATGATGATGTAAGAAAGAGAGTCGGTCTGAAGGACAGCGTCGGAGTCAAGGTAAGAAGAGGCATGCTCCGGTGGTTCGGACATGTGGAAAGAATGGATGACGAAAGATTGACTTAACACATATACAATGCGAAAGTGGAAGGATGTAGGAGCCGCGGAAGGCCCAGGCTCACCTACCACGACCAGATTGGTCGTGTATTAAAAGAAGGTGATGTTAGGAGTCATAAAAACCGTAGAGCTTGTATGGAAAGGATTATGAATGTTGAAGAGGCGAGTGAGGTGTGTAAGGATCGTACCATATGGCGTTCAGTTCTCTCTGCTTACCCCGGAAGTGGCGGGAAGTTTAGTTAGTTAGTTACTCGGTGAAAAGTGATAATGAATTTGAAAAGAAATGGACGATTCATAAATCCTCGTGTGAAACGAATACTTCAAATAGTTGACGACACAATTACAAGTAAGTACCTACTTAAACTTTGTTGACTCTCACTGAAGTTTTTTTGTCTCTCATTTAGTAACGTTTTATGTTTATGTGATAGACGCCGATCAAGTGGTAGGAGGTCCAGAAATAACTACGGAAGGATCTACCAGCGCAATGTCTGACGCCCGAGTATTATCAAAAGGTTTATATAAATATTGTGTTAATATATCTACCATAATATAATAACTCTAAGTAATGATGATAACTAAAGAACTAATAAAACCACTTTTGACGGATTTTAATCATACGTACCTAATATACGTAGGTAGGAATTCTTGATAATTTGAGCTTGGTTTTGGGTAGGTACCTAATAGGTACGGAGGATTTAGATGAACTTTCAATAAAATTTCAAGTTGATTTTTTTGTAACTGTGACAGGTTTCACAATTCAAGTGGATAAGTCACTAAGTAAGGGCATGCTAGCTAATTGTAATAGGTAGGCCCCTTGGTCGTACTGCAGGCACTTCCGTGGCTACCCTATGATTTTACGGTGAGCCGGAATACCTGATATTTTAAGAAATAGAGCAGTCCAAGGTTTACCATTTAAAACCACTCGTAGAAGACAAATATTGGCGATGCGACAACGATTGAGATGTGATCCGCTGGTCTGACGTTATTGAGGTGAGGTTGGTCGATCCACAAACAACTATGTTGTTTTTCAAATATGATTTTGAAGACACTTATTCAAAGCTTAATATAAACAACACTTGCTCTACCTCAGGAAGACAACGTGGACGAAAGCGTAGGAGTGCTCAAGATGCAGCTGTATTCTTGGATAATGTGCAGTTGTAACGTGCATACCGCCAACTAATTTCCAAAAAGCAAACTTTTGCACAAAGACCTCTTGACTTTTTATGAAAGTGGAGCTATTCCTCAAAGTTACCATCCTTTCTATAAATCATTGTCTTATTGTGAAGCTAGGTACGAAAAATTATATGAAGATGAATAAAATTCAAGTTTAAAAAGCTTAATATTGATTTCATGATTTGATTTATTGGTTTATTTTAATTTCTAAATATTTGAGTTGAATTTTAGTGTCAGATTTTATCCTGTAGTTGAATAAATATTACTTAATTTATCTAAATGTTGTATTTTTTTGTCTATACCTTCTAACATTACCTAGTTTCAATAATAAAAAAAAAACCGGTAGTGAGTGGTAACCAAAAAGTATTATTCTAAATTACCTCGTAATATTATTGTTACATATCAATACCGTTTCTAACATTATTTGATATTACCACAATAACTCCGTAAAATCACATTACGTATCATCCCGACAATAAATAATAACGCCATAGAAGTCCGTAATAAAATGTTACAAATTATTATACTAATTAAATTTACTGCAATAATTCCGTAAGTAATATTACCGTTTTATTTCACATCTATAATTTTAGGTATTATTTAATTTCATCAATAACTAAGTTTTTAATAAAAGAAGTTTTAAAATAAATGGTAAATTATATTACACAAAAAAATAGCTTTCTTTAGATATATCAATGATTGAAATAGCCCGACTCGTTGGAAAGATATTCGAAAATAACAGTAAATCTTCTCTCCTGAAAAATTTTGATTTTATGATTACCGACTTATTGCTTGGGGGCGTCGATATTTAGTATCCACAATCGCTTAAGAGAGGCACGTGTTGGCTCATCTCCAGAGATTGTGGTAAAGCTTTTGATACAAATATCGTATGGACATTGTTAAGTGATGCTTAGTAGAATATATTTTCAAATAATAAATGATGGATAACGAAAAATATGATTATGGTGCGATCGTCCATAATATATCGTTCATAAATAAATCATCAATAAGAATTCGATATCTTACTCCTATTATAAATACAAAATAAAGGAAGATTAAAGCCAGAACAACAACTCTAGTCAACAGATCTAGATGAAATTTGGCATAGAGATAATTTTTATCCCAGGGAAATCTTAATATTTGCGGGGCGCGCTATATCGTTTCTTTAATAGACCGAATTTCACTTAAGCGAAGCAATAGACAAATACTAGCTATAGTTAGATCACCATCTTCCTAGCGTTATGTTCCGTGCTTAGACGGGGTCCGCTTAGACCATGATTCAGGATTTAGCGAGTCTGGTAATTACATCGAAGCGACTGTCGATCTGACCTTCGTAACCTTAAGATAGGGGAACCAGACAAAGTGGTTTGAATTTGCAGGTTTCATCACGATGTTTTCCGTCACCGTCGAGCTAGTGGTATAAATACGTACATAGATTTGAAAAATCCAGAGGTACATGCCCGGGTTTGAACCCGCACTCCTCGGTTAAGAGGCGCGTGTCCTTACCATTGAGCTACCACCGCTAGCTATAGTTAGATCATATTTCTTAAAATATGATTAGTCTAAAAACTGATCATATTTCGTGATCTACGCGAGAATTTTTTATTAATAACGCTTCCAGCAACAATGCCTTTAATTTAATTTTATTAAATATTGTTTACATTATCTAAATAATCAACAAAATTGACAAACGATACCTGTGCACAAATATTAACTACCTATATTCGGTTACACCGACCTTCGAAATAAATCGAATGAAACCTCGTCTCAAAATCAATTTACGAACTGTCAGCAAACGTACCAGGCGCTATCCTTTCATCAATGCTGTAAGAATAACGTCTTATGTGAAAAAACAACCTGATAGGCGAAATAAAATCAAGAAAATATATAGGTATATTTTATTTGGTCAAAATTACCGGTGTTTTGCTTATTTAAAATATCTACAAAAGATCGAAAGGTTTATCCTATGTTGGTCTGGGACTTGGCCCATGTTGATCTGGGACAAAAAAACAAGAATGTGCCAACTGTGGTTCTTGCCTAGAATGTCGTAAAAGGCGACTAATGGTTTACGGGCTTTTGGGTATGTGACTGAGTAGGCGACGAGCTAGCCACTTGTCACTCCTTTTTTACAGCTTTCCATCCAACCCAGCCCACTGTCCCATGTGGGTCTGGGACTTAAATAGAATATTCCAACTGTGGTTCTTGCCTAGCATGTCGTAAAAGGCGACTAATGGTATTTCGGGTTTTGGGTGTGTGATTGTGTAGGCGACAGGTTAGCCGCTTGTCACTGCTTTTTCAAAATTTTCCATCTAACCCAGCCCAGCTTTATTTTTGGCTGAATGTGGTCGAAGGGGCATGCTGCCCCTTTTGACTCTGCCTACCCCTTCGGGGATTATGGGCGTGATGTTATGTATGTATTTAAGATCGAAATGTTTTTTTAGAAAACATTTAGAACATCATAAATAGTAATAATTACTCGAGAGATACACATGTGCTAATTTAATAACATAGGTTCGGAAAACTCACAGAAACTATATTCTTTATTTCCAAATTAAAAGAACATAATATATAATGTATGTGTGGCTGGCACTGCTGTGAAATGTTGCCATATAATTGGATAATTCAATTAATTATCAATACCACTAATGAATTGCAATTAAGGCATTTCAAATACTGCGTCACAAAGAGAATTAGGTATATTTTGCGAGAGTACCTGGAATTATTCAGTTAATGAATGTAGAATCTCTGATTGATTATGTAAAACAGCAAATTAATTTCAACAATATTCCGGCACTTCATCTATATTCATTGACTTTGCAATCGAATTAGTTTCAAGTTACCGTCAACAGGACGGCGACAATTAAAGAGTTACGGTAATTTCATTTGTTATCATTAAAAAGGAAATTCGAGTAGGTAGAAATTTCTACCTTTAAATTCTACATGCGTATACCTATGGTATATCTTAAAGATATAATATTATATGTAGCTTAAAGGTAGTTAAACGGTTATAGAACTTATGAAAGGTTCATACAAAATCGAAAAAAATCAATTCTATTCGTAATGAAGGATGCTAACCAGATATAAAATATTAATCAATTACATACTAGCTTCTGCACCGCTCGTAACTTAGCCTGTTATGAAGACTTCAAAAATATCTCTTGCAAGATCTTATTCTAAGAATAAAAAAAATAAAAAAAATCAGTCGAATTGAGAACTTCCTCCTTTTTTTTGAAGTCAGTTAAAAATAGCCTATTTCCTTTCTAAGGTTCAAAATTTAAGCGTGCTATTCATAACAATCAGTAGAGTACTTAGTTCAACCGTGAAAACCAAATTAAGAAACAAACAGAGAGATTAACTTTATTCCTATTAAGAATACCTAATTTTATGTATATGCATGTTATTAGTCAAGATTTTAAATAAAAAAGGACTAAGTAAATATACGGCTCCATAAATTCAAATCACGCGGCTTATTTAACTTTTTTTTATTAGTTAAATTAAATGGAGACAATTACGTAGATGACACTTGTTTCTTTAAACTAAACCCACCGAGGGCTCACTGGATATTTTAACAAAACATAGAATATTGTTCCAAGTTTACCCGGCAGGCACAGGTACAAAGCTGCAATTTATCGTAAAATCTTTTATTTTTAGTACTACTTGAACTACCGCGCTTAGAAGTGTTCTGGCGTTTTATTAGAAACGTTTTTATGATGCGAAATATTTCGGTATCGAAAGCGACTTGTAAACAGGGATTGGCGTTTTGTTAATTGATTGCGGAGGAATCAATCTGTTTGATCCTCATTTTACTGACAATTTATTGTGATGTAAAGGTAAGTATTGTTTTATCTTACAATGGGTAAGGTTAAAAAGGGAATGTAAATGGAAATACGAACATGTTTTGAAATAAATTGCTCTTTAGATTTATTGGAAATTGTAAAAAAATATACTTAAAGCAGAGTACATGGAGCGATAAGCTGCTTGAGCCACATTTAGGCAAAACTTTAATTGAGTTTAGATAGATGGAATTTGTGATAAAGTAGTGACAAGTGGCTGTCTCGTCGTCTACATAATCACATACTCAACACCCCCCCAAACCACTGCTATTACAAAATGCTAGGGGGAGAACATAGTTGGTAAACTTTTGACTTCCAGACCAGGAAAAACACAATACATGTTTTAAATGAGGATCCTAGTTAAATTAACGCATAGCTTCCCAAAATGTATAAAACAGATCGTATCAAAGTTTGTTGTTCGTTCGTTCGTTCGGCCTAGCTATCCGCGAGTGGTCCCATATCGAAGTGGAAGTTCGCTTTGCCCCGAATATTTATAGCGTTGTTGAGATCCTTAACGGATCCATAAACACTTCATTAAACCTGCTGTTTCCGAGTAGCAGGAATCATGTCAAGTATGTTGGTAAAATATTCTGGAATTTACACGTATCTAAGTAAAAGAATTTGTGTAGGTTTGTTATATTTTAATAAACATTAATTATAGGTATTAATTATACATAGACACCATAAAAATTGGTATTGTAAAAACAAAGAAATTTACACACTCTTTCAAAATGTATTGATAAAAACTAGGATTCCAAAGTTTTGTAATAAATTCGTTTTTATAAGAAAAATAAACCCTCTAATCACCCAGGAATATCTAGTCACGTTTTTGAAGAATCGTCTGGATCATTTTGTAAGACCGAGTTATGTTTGAACGATGTTATTAAGCATAAAGAAGTTCTAGACCTAATTAATCATCCACAAGTTTTTGCTCGACTGTCTACAAGCTGTCATGCGACTAATTACTCAGTGCAGTACAAAACTTTTTAAAAAAATCAAACATTTTAGCAGACTGAACAGCATTCTCTTTACTTATATTATTGAACCTTTCAGCATAATTCTGAAATGTCAAGGATTTATCTCACGTTTTTCTTTTAAAAGTTTAAAGTAATCACTTTACTTTTATGTATGACTAAAATATACTTACTAAATTTATAAAAACCGTTAAGTAAAATTGTACTTTACAGTAATTCACGTATTCTATATAATTGAAAAGCTTATTACCTAGTAACATTATTGTAAATAATGTCAACTACAAAATACTTTAAATAAGACTTATTTTATTGCAGTATCATTGACAATAAAAAGGGTTAAATATATTATATTCCACTAGTTAACAAATCATAAATAGGTAATAATTTTGCTTGACTGTTTTGTTATTTATTACATGGCTATAATACAGCTACAAATGTTGCCAGAGGTCACATACAAACAACTGGAAAACTGCAAAAACATAAAATCTGACTTGGTGAAGCGTTCGGGATAAAAAAAATAAAAATTGATATTCAAGAAAAGGTAGTAATAGCATTGGCGTGCATTTGTCCTCGACGTAAGGTCGGTCTATAAATAGGATCGCCGGGAGAGTGGTGCGTGGCCTTAATTGTGCAAATAGGTCATACGACGCCGCCTCTCCATAATTCTGATACTCGCCAGGTAATTGTATTTGCACTAGTTGCTTCGTGTTTGTTACTTCTATTAGATATTTCTGTTTAGCTTGAACTTAAGTTGACCATTAGGGTTCGTGTACAACGACGGTGCTGCCAACTGGTGCCGTCAATCGGAACTTTCTCGGCCTTCAATACTTGAAATTGACTTTTTTACGAAGTAAACAGAATTAATTTTAAGAAGTAAAAATATTATTCAGTTAATTTTAATGTATTGTTGCGTTTCTGGATGTACTAATACATATACATTCCAAAGAATAGTAAACATATGCCTTGGTTATGTGCAAAATGTCAAAAATTTATAAACTCGGTAAAGAAACATATGTAAGTATTAATTTTAAGCATTAAGAAACAACCAGTCAAATTATTAGTTATAGGATCTTAGATCTGTAGTTAAACATTATCTTGAAGTTCGTGCTCGTCCCCTATAGTAAATGTATATTGATATTCATACTATTACACCAAATCTGTAATAACTAAGCATATATCTATGTATAGTGGAAAATGGATAATTTTGTTCTCATATTTTTAATTTAATGAATGATACTTATGTAATCCAACATTACCAAAATATATATATTTTCAAAGAAATTACTACCAGATATGTTAAATGTAAGTTTTTATCAAACGTTGATTATGGTAAAATTCGTTAAGACTTTGATTGAGAAATATCTTTCATAAATATTTGTTAGCCATCCCATAATGAAGAAAAATAATTAAACGGATGAGGGACGGTCAAAATGTTATAGCGAATCTTACCTTAGAGGCTTACTGGCCTAATACAAAATCAATTTCGATTAATTTTGGGGCTTAAAGAATTATGATTGTACTTAGCGAAAGGAGATTTTATTGAAATTCTTATTAAGCAGTGAAAAGTTTATGAGTTTTAAGAAGAAAATCTATTATTGCATTTATTGTATTAATGCATTTATTGTCAAACTAACTTTTGCTTGATACATAGTATTCGATTTGTTGCTGAGAGTCTAAAATAAATATACGAAAACATCAAATATATTGATCTGACTCCGAGCTAAGTAGCTTAAGCACTTGTGTTACGGATATCAGAAACAACAGTGATTTTACAAATACATACTTGAATATAAAATATCAACACCAAGACACAGAAAAAACACAGGTATTTATCACACGAATGTTTGTCATGGGTGGGGATCGAACCCACTACTCTTTGCGCATAGGGTAGGGGTCACTACCAAATGCGCCATCGAGCCAGTCAATTTCTAGAAAATCAAAATGTTGACATAAAAAGCACACTTATGTAACATCACGTCCACAATCCCCGAAGGGGTAGTCAGAGTCAAAGGTGCAGCAAGCACCGTTAACCAGATTCAGCCAAAAATAAAATCGGTCTGGGTCAGATGGAAAATTGTGAAAAGGTAGTGACAAGTGACTAGCTGGTCGCCTACACAATCATATACCTAAAACCCCATATAGGTACCATTAGTCGCCCTTTACGACATGCTAGGTAAGAAACACAGTTAGATAATTCTTTTTAAGTCTTAGACCACCATAGGACATTGGAAAAATTTCACCTTAATCGATAAAGCAGTTTAGGTGTGAAAACGTCTACGTTTGACTGACTACAGAGATATACAGATACATTTATTGTATCTACTACAATAAGCAATATAAATAAACACGAATATATTAAATCAGTACAATTAAATACCTACTCATATAAAACTGCTATTACCTAAGTATCTATCTTATTCATAGGTCTAATCTTTTGAATTGGTATGATACCAGGCGAGTGTTGAGCGAGTGAATTTAGGCAATATGGATTTCAGAAATCGCCACCGACAAATTGGGGGATATACATAATTACCAGCCCTATCAGTATGGTTCTTAGATGATTTTATACATTCAGATTATAAAATGCAAAGTTATATTAATTTTATTTATTGAACTTTCCAACAATATACATTATACAGTCTTATCAAGTTACCAAAATTGTGCTCAAGTTTGTGTCTCCGTATTAAGGATAATTACAAAGTATGACGAAACAAGTTAGAATGAAATTATGTAAATTGGTAACTTTTGATTGCTACCTTATCATGGGTTGTTAAAATATGACTTTACAATTCAATAATAATTAATTAACTAATTGAGAGTATGAGGTTTTCAATAATTAACGGATTCATTAGGTTTTTATGTAATAACGGGACTAGTAGAAGCAAGGCAAGTCGTAAATACATACGTGGGGCGGTTTTTAATAAATTTAATAATTATATATCGGTATTATTGCTCCCTTTTGTTCTAGGACTAGATTCATTGGAAGTAGGTACAGCATAAATTAAGGGAAGTACTATTGTATTGTTAGATCAATGTGTGTTGCGTTGATTGTCTCTACAAAGGGAGAGAAAGAGATTGAGATAGCTATGGTAGATGGTACAATATGATGATTCTTCTCGGTAGATACAACATTCCGAACCGGTGGTAGAATCATATAGCTGTGGCTTTACCTGTATTTGACGATTTATAAGTGTTTCCTTGAAACCTATATAAATAAAGAATATTTTGACTTTGACTTTGACTTATGGATCTTTTAAAGAGATTTTAAAAAACTTTAATTATTGGTATGCTTCCAATGATTCCACTTCCTGTTTAGTATTTTGTTGGCTCACAGGTAGTATTTTTTTGCGTTAAAAGCAATTAAGCAGAAATTTATTTTGTTAATTAACTTTTTTTTTTGTTTCCTATCTTATATTTATTATATGTTTTATAAATTATATTGGAATAAGATTTCCTTGTGGTCTTTAAAGGAGTTTCATGCAGTTTTGTATTTTATTTTATAATAGATATTTTTTTATTATACATTTTTATATTATTCTAATTGTTACAAGTATTTTATAGCTAAAATTAAAAATATCAACTCCTTTCATAACTTCTAAGTAATTCAGACTCGCTTTTAATAGAACTTCCAAGTGTTGTTGGGCATTTAGAATTAATCTCTGCTTTGTTTCCTATCTATCGGAGCCTACTTACCAAATCTTGGTATTGTCACGAGAGTACCGCAGGGAGAGAACTTCGAACCACTTTTATATTTGTAATGGGCTATCTGATGAAATTATATAGCAATTGATAAGTCGCGTTTGTCTTAATTTATTCTGCTTTCCAAGACCTATAAAGTTATTACTTATGGGTATGAAAAGAAAGGTTATATAATCTAGTTTAATGTTGTAAAATCCATTTTGTTATAAACTGTAATATATTTCGTAAAACTCGGAAAGAAAAAATATTACGATAAAATTCAACAGCAATTGTTAAGTTCAATATTATTTTGAACTACTTTAAATTCGTATTTGTACTCTAGTTCGTGCACGAAAACAAAATCTATAGTTTAGCTATACCATGTATTTTTTATATTAATATAGCTTCACTAGTTTTTGAGATATTAACGTTTTATTTATGCAATGAACGCGCGCTCAGTTCGCGGCGCTCTGACATTTCGGGTAACGGCAGCTGTCAAACGCTGGGCGTAGCAGACGATAATCATTATCAGATAGATTCAAACTTAGATTAAATCAAATTTAATGTAAGGATTCAAAGCTATATTTTTTTGGAAGTTATCTCAATCAATAGCTTCGGGTCCAAAACAATTATTATGATTCCTTTAATCAAAAAGTTTTGAGTCTTCACTTTATAAGTATGAGAAATCTAAAATATGATAGGTGTGGGTTTAGCCTAAACCTCATGATAGGTGTGGGTTTAGCCCACAACTCAAAGGTCATCTAAACCACAGACCACGTGATCTAAACAATCAAAAGATAATGAATAACGTCAGCGTGCCACTAGGCCAGGTAATTTACAGGAAAAGATCTCATACAGGATTTACCACACTATAATGTCTTTCCGTACCGACGAAGAAATCACATGGTTCATTAAAAACCGTTCACCCGTAAAATAAACAACCTCCATCAGCCTATTTCTGAAATGCGTACATTTCTCCGAATCAAAAGCCACGCAAATATTTCCCAGCTGATTGATCATCAATTTTGAAACTACGTGCGAAGCAAGTAGCGAGTTCCAAGTCATGAATAAAATATCTACTTAAGTTCCACATTTTTCAACGCAGCAATAGTATTTTTTTTTCTGTATTGGCCTGTATCGATGTTGCGGAGTTGTTATTTAAACTCTAGGGACAGGCACGGTAGCATTTAAATTTAGTTATTATGTGTGGTGAATAGGAATTGCAATCCAGCGGCATCTGGATTCAGCACATGGCGCTGTGACAGCAGTACGTTTGATGTTGCAGTTGTCCATGGGTAGTGATTATCTGCCACCAGGTGATCAACTCCTCTAGCTGTTGGCCATCACTGTCTAATAATCTTAATATATATAAATTACGCGTCACGTTGTTTGTCCGCGATGGACTACGAAACTACTTAACCGATTTTAATCATATTTGCACACCGTGTGCAGTTTGATCCAACTTGAAAGATAGGATAGCTTTCATCTAAATTTATTTAACGTCATTGACTGTTAGGCGGAACGAAGTTCGCCGGGTCAGCTAGCAATAATATAAAAGATTGCATAACTTTAATTGAAAACGAATATCAATATTTATATTTTTTTCAGTTCAGTTGATATTTGAAAATAATCTGGAGCAATATTTTCTTTAAGCATTGATTTGATGAAAACGACTTTAATTTAAATCTTAGAAAATATAAGTACTTAAACAAAAATAAATCGTTGCTATGAAGTAAATCAGTTAATAGTTACTTATGAAATGACGTTGTAGTGACGTCATATATTTATAAATCCTATATTTGCTTCTTTGGAAAAAGAGAAACATGACTAGTATTTCACCGATACATCATGGTCATACTGCCTGAAAGCCTACACTGTAGAAGCCCACGCGTTTTTGAGAGTAATTAGTTCATGTCGCTACGAGTCCAGCCGGTCAATCCCAAACTGTGGGAGTTGTTATGAAACCTCTAATTTGGTGCTCGCCTCCGGCAAAGGTAACAATAGCCTCATCAGTATTTTAGTTCGTATCACAATACAAAGACAAAATAGAAAAAAAAAGGTTGTTTTTATATAGAAGCAGCTGTAATTGTTGTTTATTTCTTGGAACAACAAGGATTAAGCTGAACTATATTGAACTGCGAAAAACAACAAATACTTAGAAATTCTCGTCATTCGATCTCTTTACTGGCCTTTATAAATTTAAACTCAAGTCTTAATTGGTTATGTTACAATCTGAATCTGAGTTGATTTTTAATGAAACTAAGAACGCACCGATAGTATTTGACCACAGTAAAAAAGACTACATAAAAAATAGTTACAGAAACGAAAATTGCTTACTTCAAAACTATGGCTATTTACATCAATTAAATAGTTAATCTGTATTCGGTTCTTTCTGCCTACCCCGCTATGGAAATGGCGTGAAGTTTAGTTAGTTAGTATCTATGTTGAACGTTTGCCTTTGAACGTTTTGCATTGCTTTCGAAAGCTTTCCAGAGCTATGAAGCAGAATTTTTGTAAGGAATACCGCGGTATCGTCGCGCTACTGTGAGCTGCGACGAGACTACGCCGTAGCTTTGTAGCGGAGTAACCTACGCTCTGTTTCTTGCACTTAATTAGGGGAAAATACTTTGGTGCTATGTTTAACGGCTTTACAGAGTTCTGTTATAACATAATAAGTATAAATATATCTTGTAGTATATTATAAGATATGTATATTTTGTCACTAGCTGTTTACGGATCCTTACAAGAAGAAAGGTTTTAATTTTCGTTTAATACTTTAATTTGAAATTTCTTTAAATACGCAATCTGAAACATTTGTGTTAACTTATTTTATTTAAAGTACACTCGATGAACTTGAATAAGTGAACAATATATGCTTAGCACAATAGGTTTAGTAAAAAATTGATTAAGCGCCAACAGATATCTTACTAACTAGTAATACGTTTACGTAGTTATAAAACTTAAATTACCTTAAATACTCCAAGAAGACAATATCAACTTTATTATATAGGTATTGTAATTCTTTTTTGATCGACAAATATATACAGCTAGTATAATAATAGTATACTAATATATATAGCTGAAGTGTTTGTTTATTTGCTTGAACGTGCTCACATCACGTCACAGAAACTACTGGTCAATTTTAATTAGTGATAAAATATTTTTATGTTGTATAGTTAATTGATTGAAGAAGGCTGAAACCGCGGGCACTGCTAGTTGAAGATATACATCATAAACTCGTAGCTACGCTACAACTCGCTACGAACTACGTCGTAGCTGCATTCCAATGATCTACATCTAATTTTGTGCACTTAATTAAAGTACAATGAAAAGTCTTCCGCTAATAACGTTGCTAATAACGTTTAAACATTGTTTGTAAGTATTTTGTGCAATATTGAGTTTGTCATACCTGGCATTAATTAAAAAGACGTGATACTGAAACGGAAGGAGATGGAATGATTTATTTCTCTTCAAATATATTCTTAACATGTATTTTTGCCTGTCACACGTTCTTACATTTTAGATTACTTTACATTGAAGTAGGGTACTTCAGTGTTATTTAAAACAATAATGGTATAAATATGGTATTATGTAAATATCTTTAGTTTAATACGTTAGACAATTAAAAAAAAAACTATAAAATAACATCAGTGAAAATTACAATAGACCTATATAGTAATAAATAATGCTTCGGGGGTGCGTTCAAGTAAAATGCAAAATACATAAAACATCAGAGGTCAAAACACATCCCCATAGACGGAACGTTCTCCTCACATATAAAGGTGTAAAACCAGTTTGTGAAAGCAAAAATAAACTACAAGTGATAAATTGAATAAACCTTATTGAGGGAGGCCCACAAATCGGGGAGAACCGATAGGCGCGCGAAATACTCCGTTTTATGATAGCTCTGCTTATTTATCGGTAAGGCAGTGACTTTTTTATTTATATTTACCAGAACTAGACGATTTCCGACCTTATTTCGTGGCTGATAGGAACTATGTTCACAGCAAACCTCCGAATATTTGTTATGATGTTAAAGGTATATGTAACGACTACAATTTCACGTGATGGTAAGCTAAGATGCGTGTGAATTGGCTGTAAAAGTAACGGAGCGAAATTATGATGTTTAGTTATACGTCACATTGATGGATAATCTTGAGAAATGATTGAACACTCTGCGTAACATATCATGCTTTGATTTCGTTTTTAAATTTTATGCACTACTTAGATGATCTGCCAGTATTAATATGGTATACTCAACGCATTTACAATATTTATTTACAATATTTTAAAATGAGAATGGTTCAAAATCATTTTTCTCTTCATAGTATAACCTGATATGAGGCAGTAATGAAATGTCGTAAGACTGATAATACATACATAAATATCATCAAGCCTGATACTCCAAAGAATCTAAGGAGCAACGCCTCAAACCACCTTTAGCTAAAAATTTAGTCGAGTTGAAAATTGTGAAAAAGTAACGACAAGTGGTTAATTCATCGCCTACATAATTACAAACACAATACACCATTAGTCGCCTTCTCCGACAAGCTAGGCAAGTAATACAAATGGCACATTCTTTCTAAATCCCAGAACAATATGGGACAATTCTGATAATAGCTGATAATATTATAAGGAATCATATCTGACATACTTAATTTGAATTGAATCTAAAGTTAAAGAATATAACTACATGCAGGATACATACAAGCCGCAACAACTATATTTTCCTTTCTTTTAATTTCCGGTCTTGACCACAGTGAGTATATATAATATAATTTAGATTACATCAGCTACTTTTAAACATCCTTAGAATGCTCGGCCGTATCTCATGATAAGTGAATACATACACGCCTATTAAATTGCACCCCCATACATATTGATCTTCCACCGCGTCTGAATCTAATATAATAATCCGATCAATACACTTCCTGTACCCTACATGAGTTTTGAATTACCTGGCTAAACCGTCCCTTCGTCGGTTAATCCCTCGTCTCTCTGAAAGGGAAAGAGATGCTCTTTCGGCTTTACACGCAGTCCCCGGCTGACTTAAAATGTATGATAATGGACTTAAAGGATAATAGTACAAATAGGTAAGGAAATATTCATCAAATATGAGTAGTAAATAAAATAAAGATTATGTACACAGTGTATTCGTAAAGAGACGCCCAGGCTATTTCATTTTGAAAATAGCTGTGTCTGCGGGTTCACCCGCCTTTATGGACAATGTTATATAACCTAAAGCCTTTCTCGATAAATGGGCTGTATAACATTGAAATCATTTATAATGGAAAGATACATACATATTCAATATGCACATTGGTACAACAGAATCATAAAAAGTTTAGAAATCGAGACAATAATTTAGATAACAGTTAAAAATCGATTTCTGATCACCGCATTTTCTTAAAAATAATGTTTTGACTCTCTTCAGCTGTAATATAGTTATAAATATAAGAAGTACTCACCAATTTTTCATTATTTTCTCATAATAAATTATCTGTAACAAAAATATTGTATATTAGATTTTTAGGGTTAGGATGATAGATGAGGATTATTAGTCCAAGATCCCAGGGCCGCCAGACATTACCTATTTTCTCATAAATGAAACGTGTGGTTATAGGATTGTATCAGTACTTACTATAAACGTACGGGTACTAGCTAGTTTGGGTAGTGGGCCATTTTTCCGGCATCAGGTGCGAAAGTTAGGATAAGATATTTCTCACTTAACTTAAATTCTGAGTGCTGATTTTCTGATGTATGTTGTGTAGAATATTATACATTATGGTTAGAGAGTTAATGAGGTACAAAGTTTGTCCGAATTGAATTATAAATAAATACAGCAGGTATTTACTGGGCAAACTGGAAACCTTTGACAATATATTATACTACGTTAATAAAGCATTAGGGTGGTTTCATAACGATACGTGATTTGATGGTAAAGTAAAAGATATTTACATACATAATATGACTTAACATAATATAACATCACGCCCATAATCCCCGAAGGGGTAGGCAGAGTCAAAGGGACAGCAGGCCCCTTTAACCACATTCGGCCAATAATAAAACTGGGCTGGGTTAGAAGATTGTAAAAAAGTAGTCACAAGTGGCTAGCTTGTCACTTACACAATCACATACCCACAACCCCATATACCATTAGGCGCCTTTTACGACATGCTAGGCAATAAACACAGTTGGCACATCCTTTTTAGGTCCCAGACCAACATGGGACAATAGGCTGGATTAGATGGTAAATTGTGAAAAAGTACTTAGTAACAAGTGGCTAGCTTGTCGCCTACACAATCACATATCCAAAACCCTAAATACCATTAGTCGCTTTTTACGACATGCTAGGCAAGAAACACAGTTGGCACATCCTTTTTAGGTCCCACGCCAACAATGGGCTGGATAAGATGGAAAATTGTGAAAAAGTAGTGACAAGTGGCTAGCTCGTCGCCTACACAATCACATACCCAAAACCCCATATACCATAACCATTATTTACATACAATTTCAGGTTATCTAGATAAACCACACTAGTAAATAGCTCACCCAACAGTCGACGACAACAAATGCAAAATTTTAACATTTAAATCTGGTCAAAAAAAAAATACAAAATTATTAATAGTATTGACCTTTTACATAAATTTTCCGAAAATTAAGTTTCATTATTACGTTGTTTCGACAATTACAAATAAAGTACAACAATAAAATATTTATCTAATTTCATTACTTCGTTCGGAAGTTATGCGCTACCATTTTACATATAAGAATCGGCGATTTATGTTTATTTATAAAAATATATAGGTATAACTTCGCTCAAAGGCTTATAAAAGATTCCGCAACGTGCAGAGCCCACCTGTATGTTTCACAATATTTGTTCAATAAAAAAACAAATCCGAGCTTGTTTATCGCAAAAGAATTTCATATTTTTGTCCCAATTCTCTGGAGAACTTCCTATGGAATTTATTGCAAAACTCCTCTAATTAAACTTGGCTTCCCGATTGGGGAGGTTTTTTGTGCGTTTTATGAGAAAGTCAATCATGCTCTGCCATTTCAGCTTAAAGCCAAGTTCTTACTGGGGCACCCAAGTAATCGATATTGAAATTTCGTTACATAATCTTTCATCTATGTACCTAACGACTAATGCGTACATTCGAAAATAAGTCAATTTGATACTTTGTACATGAGTTTATACCTATATATAAGGAACATGTGATAAGAATATTGTAAAAAAACTGCAATAATCTGAAATTTTCACAATAACATTTTGACACTTTCTCCACTTCATCACGAGAGGTCTTCCAATTGTACTTATTACATCAAGTCCATATATTGCTATGAAGTGGACTGTAGTTTATTTTCATAAAAAGTGAGTAGAATTATTTGGAAAAAGTCAACTAACACTATTTTAACTAAACAAACCCGCGGCCAAATGTTGATTTGCAGTTTTGCACCTTAGCAAAAATACATTTCCCCGTTTATAATTGTACATAAGATTTAGATTTTGATTCCATACACGAGGAGTGTCTTATAGTCGGATCTTCTACTGTAAGTTACATATTCAAAGTAATGAAAAGACTAACATATATACATAATACCGTGTAACTATTTTCTCTGCCTACCCCGCTAGGGAAGTGGCGTGAAGTTTAGTTAGTTAGTTAGTTTCAAAATAACTAAGTTAGTATGACATACTTGTAGGTTTGTCAAACTAGTGTAGTCCCGGTACTACTCTCTTCCCTAATATTCCACTTGTAAATTAAACCAATGGTAACTAGTTCTAGAAAGAGGGTAGCTTTACCGAACAGAACAGGCGTCCCTGTGAGTCGGACCCTCCGGAACACTCGTCCGGTAGCCATTCAGCCCCAGCACCCACGTCAGTCCATTGTCCGGGATTGTTAGCAGAAATTCAATATCCCCGCCAAACTGCCATTGATCTTTTGCCAGCTTTTTGTTGCTGTTATACATTTCGTTTGTTTAGGTAAGTCCACAGTTCGCCGTTATAGTCCAAGATCCCAGGGCCGCCAGACGTTTCTTATTTTCTCAAAAATTAAATGTGTAGTATAGGCTAGTATCAGTACTTAGGTACTATAAGTGTACGGGTACTAACTAGTTTGGGTAGTGGGTCAATTTGCATATATCAGGTGCGATAGTTAGGGTAAGATATTTCTGACTTAACTTAAGTTCTGATTGCTGATTTTCATATATATTGTATAAAATACTTTTGTACCTTTATCAGTATTCAAAGTAGGAGCCGCGGAAGGCCCAAGCTCACATAACAAGACTAGATTGGTCGTGTATTAACAGAAGGTGATGTTAGGAGTCATAAAAACCGTAGAACTTGCATGAAAGGGATCATGAATGTTAAAGAGGCGAGTGAGGTGTGTAAGACTCGTGCCATATGGCGTTCGGTTCTCTCTGCCTACCCCGCTAGGGAAGTGACGTGAAGTTTAGTTACTTAGTTAGTTATCAATATTCAACATTTCCAGATACTTTCTGCAGAAGTGATTCCACCATATGCTTTAAAGCTCCCGAAAAAATAAATAATATGCTTATAATTTCACTCATACTGTTTTTTTTTTCAGTTAATGTCGATGATGATAAATGTCAAGGGACTAATTACTTATAAAAATGTATTTTGATAATTAAAACTTCAATAAAGCTGTGTCACGTTACTATTCGAGCTTATAGTAAGAGATTTTTTTTATACAAAAACAAAATCGTAAAATTTATTTATTTTTATTATTTTTGGTCTGGTAAAATTTACTACTGACGGAAACAATCTGACTATATTAAATATTGATGTATAAATAGAATCTTCCTATTCTATACAACATAAGTACATCAAATTCAGCAATCAGAATTTAAATTGGCCCCCTACCCGAACCAGCTTGTACCTGACATTTATAGTAGGTATAAATACTACCCTTTACATACATTTCATTTCTGAGAAAATAAGTAACGTCTGGCGGCCCTGAGACTGAGACCTCACTCTATTACGGGCGAATAATGAATGTGCACTAACTGTGCAGAAGTTTCTCTTTTATGCACGGGTTAATGGTCCGAAGTCGGTATTTTTGAGTAAGTCATTTATAAATGTTTTCGTATGTTTGATAGAGATTTTATAAGATACAGTTAATTGGTGAAATTCAATGTGTGGAAATGAAAATAAATTTAATTTAACAATGAATCGGTTTGCGTACAAAAACAAATGGCATTCCGGTAAAGGTTTTTATTATTTAATGTATGAAAATAGATGTAACAGTACAGTTTTCACTAAAAGAAACAGTACATTCTATCGAGCTAGATGTTGTGCGCTCGGCATCACTAGTCACTAACTTCTATTCGTATAATTGGCGTTTATTCCAATTCGGTCAACCTCATGTATTGACATGCTTATTGGAACTATAAGCATGTCATATATAGTCTTGTGGTTTAGTATAGCCTATACATAGATGTCGGCAGAATACTGAACCGCATAACATATGCGAAACTAGGGCTACTTCAGATTCAATTATTTTTTCATTCTTTTGACTTATTAGTATGCTATGATTTATATTCTCATATCTAGGTTTCATGATCTCCTAATAGTACGCAAAAATACCGGTTTCTTTTCTATAAATAGATTTGAAAATAGCGCATGAACAGGTTGGCTGACTCAGAGCAATTGTAAGCCTCCATCTAATAGGTACTATAGAAACTACGCAACGTCTGTCTATCTGCGTGATGTAGGTACCAAGTTCCCAACTCGCCTCCAGGGGACACAACAGTTCCAGTTTGAAACTTTATCAAAACTGTTTCATTTGCTTTTCATAACTTATCTAAGTGAATTTGCTTAATAGATTTGTTTAGTTTAAATCTAAACCGAGAAATTGTTTGACTTGGACCTGTTACGGTTAAGTTTGAGTATCTAAAACAAATTATATCTTAACTAAAATGTTTATTTATTATTGCAGCTAGTTATTAATAGTTAAGTATCAAGGAACATTTACCAACAAGTTAATTAACATGTAATAAATAGGGACAATTTATTTTCCTAGCTCCGCTTAGATTGGCTATGCGGGAATATGTCTAACAAAATACAAAACAAGCAAGAGATGAATGCGGTGAAGTTGACACTAACTAACTTGTATGACACCGTTTTCTAACATAGCTCTGTATAGCTGAACATATTCAGTAAAACGTTAAAGAAGTCTATCCGTTTGCGATATTAAGTGCTTATTTTAACATTAAGTGTGAACTGTCCATTTTTGTCCTGTGTTTTGAAAACAATTTACCCTGCATGATGTACCTACCACTAATTAACTAATTCAGCATCATAATAGGAGCAGATCCCGACTTGAAAAGGGATATAACATAACGCTGGAAGATTATAATTTCCAGTGAAATATTAAATGTCTTATAACAGGCGAGTACACATTCTTTGCCTTTTAGCAGAAATGTCAATTCAAAAAGCATTTCCACGGATATAAAGTTTCTGCGTATGCTCTTTGCTTGTTGCGGTGCTCGCTGCGAATAAGCATTTTCCTGTAACATTCGTTTCGTGTTTACTATTCGTTAAAATGTAAGATCCACAAGAACTGTGTGCGGAATTTATCTTGATAAGTTGTTTTTAAAGAAATAAATATCCGACGATAAAGAAATAACGAACTTGCTTGTTTTTTTATGTTTTCTTGATGAAATTGTAAACTCGTAGTTTATTTATAAACTATTTTACCCACGACTAATTTTTTTTAACAAAATATGCATTGACGCGATCCCATGTAGTTTTTATTGTTGTATCTAGGGTTTGAAAAAATATTTGGATCAATCTTTACCTTTTTTGTACCTCTGACAAAGTATATTAAGCATTTCGTGGTGTGTATGTTTAGTTAACACGTGAAAAGTAACAATCAAAGCTCCCTTTCATTAAAATATTTTAGCTCGAATTATAATATTATTCACATTTTATGTAGTCTTTGTCCATTTAAGAGTGAATTATGAATGTTACAAAAGCTTAATTAATACAATTGATGATTTTAAGGAATCACAATATTAAACTACCTTTTCCCTTTTTCGGCGGTTCCTCGGAAATCTCTATTAACTTGCTTACAATTAATAACTCTTAATTGATTAAAATCTGTTAGACAACTTAGTGACAAAGTTATTACAAAGTTACTTTCCAAGAAAACTGATTTAGTGTTGGACCTCCGCAACCACCTGGCTTTTTATTAGCCATTACGCGGAAACCGTTAAACTTTTCTTGTTTAAAAAATTCATTAGTCTAATTATGTGCCATTAAGGTCACGAAAAAATATGCAATTTACAAACTTACCTTTTTAATAGGATGAGAAAAATTTAAAATCTCGTACTCAATAAAGTTCACAACGTTTCACAACGGTTTACAACGTTTCACAACGTTTTACAACGTTTTACAACGTTTTACAACGTTTTACAACGTTTTACAACGTTTCACAACGTTTTGCAACGTTTCACAACGTTTCATCTAATAAAAGAAGACTAATAAATCTTTACTTATGATATTGTCTGTTGAGTGATCAATATTTAAATATCGCATTGTTTTTGTATTTTGAACGTTAGTTGTATGCCTCTCAATTATTCAGCGATACATTGTCTGTCCGAGCTCAAAATTGAGAAATAATCAAAAAGACTGCCCTTTTTCTCTACCCATACAACAAAAGGGTGCGCTATATCTAGGTACTCTTGGATAATTTTTGGAATATCATAATATTGATAATTTATTAATTGTAGTTTCGGTGAAAGTTTTCTCATCCGTTGCAATATAATGAATATAATTAAAATAAAAATATATAAAAAAAAGCTAGCTGCGGTTAAAATCGACAAACCGTTTTGTTTTTTGCTTTAAAATTAAATAATATATAGAATTACCAGTTGGTACTTTTTTTGTAATTAATTTAGGCCCTTTATGTTGAACCCTAAAAGTCTCTACCAGCTATAATTGAGTGTTATGGAGCAACATGCGGCGGCGGCCTCCGACCGAGCACAAAGCATTCCTATTAAAAGCTCTCCATTAACGCGCGAGCTCTATGTAGCGCGGGCGGCACATGCTTTTGGTTTTAGACAGACCAGAATGGTACGTACGAATATAAACGGATCGATTGGTTGTTATTGACTGTGGTGTCGGTGGAAGTGGAAATACACGCTGTAATTCAGTGGTAACATTTTCTATCCTGGTTGTTTAATTGACAAGTACTCTACTCTACCGTAGTCAGTAGAGAATCAAATATTTTTTTATATATATTATAGCAAAGGATGTAGGTTGCCCAGTGACAATAAAAGTAAACAACAATAAAGGATAATAACAAACGATAATGGAAAAAAAAAACTAATTCTATCTATTCTAACAGTGACATTTATTCCCAGGATTTGTACAGGTTAACTAAATCTAAACTGCCTTTAATAATCGCTAAGCGATACGTCCTATATAAGACAGTATAAATGTTCCGTCTACATTTTTTTTATTGCGTTTGACGTTTTTATCTACTAATTAACCAAATAGCTATGACAAGATAGCATCTTAAATGATCAATTGATGAGCGAAACACCAATAATAGGTAATAGTATATGTATCTAAAAAAAGAGATAAAAAAATTAGAGATCAATTGTCTCTATTCAAAGCCACAGAAGAGAAATCTACTTAAACTACGACTATTTTCCTGTCTATTGATGTTTGCGAATGCCGCTAATAATACGGGAAGGCTAAACAACAGTTCAATAAGTCGATAAAACAAATAAAATAGGAACAGCGTTAAATCCGCAACATCCCGTCGCAAGCAACAAATAAACAACGAAATAACTGTCTCAATAACATAGACGAGGTCCTGGGGACAGGAATTTTGTAGGCTATATTTAGTTAGTGGGCTGTCCATGTTGGTCGTGGACTTAAAAAGAATGTGCCAATTGTGTTTCTTGTCTAGAATGACATGAGGGTGAGTCATGGTATAACGGGTTTTGAGTTTGTGAGAGACGAGCTAGCCTTTTGTCACTACTTTTTTACAATTTTCCATCTAACCCAGCCCAGTTTTATTTTTGCCTGGATGTGGTTTATTTATTTATTTATTTATTCATAGGTACCCCAACAGTACATATACAAGACTTACAATAAAAGGAGCATTTTACAATACAGTTATTATTCTAGCACATACACCAATAAGAGGTACACAGCATTGACCTTGTAACAACGAACTACAAAAGTAATTAAAACTATGGCATTAAAAAATAACATTATCTTAAAACTAATAATATATATTTAGTACGAAATCTAGATAACTTTTGTACTAAATTTCTTAATTAACATATTCTACACTGTCATAGGGGTGGTAATCAATTTGCGTTTGGGTCTAGAATGCGAGAGATGTAAAACGTAAAGCTCAGGGTACTTCCTATTCAGTATATTGTATTTGCTAAAACACCCGGCTAAATAATTATTTAGTCACATATCATTTATTTTTTTGCTCCAATAAAATTACACGTTAATTTTTGCTTAAACAGATTGAAAGCAAATATTTATTTTAGAAGAAGCCTATCTCCTGCAGTAGAACGAAGCAACAGATTGCGACGTTCGCAACTTAAGCCACGATAGCGGGCGGTATGAAATCGATATGAGACAACTCGCCCTGATTTTATATCTACAAACTGATATTGGAACCCGAAACCACATTTAGCCATTAATAAAACTGAGCTGGGTTAGATGGAAAACTGTAAAAAAGTAGTTACAAATGGCTAGTTCCTCGCCTACATAATCACATGCTCAAACCCAATATTCATTAGTCGCATTTTACGACATTTCCCAATATGAATAAATAAATAAATTAAAAATAGACAGGCCTGTTGGTCGAGAAGTCAGAGACCCTAGCCACGAAACCGGGAGTCGCGGGTTCGAATCCTGTTAGGGGCAAATGTTTCGTGTGATGAACATGGACATTTGTACTCGAGTCATATTACAACATAGATGTTTATAAACGTATTTGAGTATGTCTATTTGTTCACCTAGTACCCATAGGAAAAGCTTATAGCTTAGTTTGGAACTAGGGAATTGGTGTGTCAGTCAAATAAATGAATTCAGACTACATCAAATACATTGATTTAACCCTGTGGTACGTAGCTTAAGCATTTGTGTTACAGATATCAGAAACAACAGTGGTGTTAGAAATATGTGTATACTAAAATACTAGATATTAACACCCAGACACAGAACAAACACAAGTATTCATCACACAAATATTTGTCCTGGGTGGGGATCGAACCCACAACTCTAGCGCATGAGGCAGGGTCACTACCGAATTCGCCATCGAGCCAGTCAAGTTATGTCATTGTTTTATTTACCTCTGGCGGTTCAGATTGATTGTGGATTGGTTTAACTATAAAAGTGAAAGGTAGAATTTCATTTTTTTTTGTGGTAGGCTCAACTTTTTGATTGACTGTTTAACTTGCACTTAAGGCGTCAACGCATTTGCAAACCCAATCATCATAAGACATGCTAGGCAAGGAAGACTGTTAGATATACCAACAGTTTTTAATGTTTGGAATCAGAGCCACATGTGAAAAATTCATAAATCCAAAATCTGATGTAAATTATGTTTACCTATCTCTTACAGTAAGACTAAGCTACAGCCGACATGTTAGACAAGAAACGCAGTTGTTGTTTTCTCTTTTTGGTCTTCAATATCAGCGCAGCATGGTTGACCCAGATATAGGATATGGATATCCTATAATCAGTCCCAACCCAACATGAAATATCCACATCCAATTAATTGCTATCTCGTACAGTAAGACGAAGCAACAGATTGCGACGTCGCAACTCGAGTCAGACAGCGGCGGTATGAAATCGATACGCGACAATCTCGATGCCCGCCCGATTCTGCTTGTTTTTACGTCCAAGCGTTTGTCTTTACGAGGGAATCGCGTCGTTTGTCAAGCCTAGTTACTAAAGTTTTTGAGGTACAAAGTCTTCATAATCCAGTTAATTTACTTCTCACGATGACTAAATGCGGAATAATGGTGTTCAAGACAAAATATCAACCTTGCTGTCAGATTTTAGGTGACCGTGATGCATTCTGCTTTAGATATATTTAAGATGTGTCCTCATACGTCTCAAGTATATCTAAGGCAAGCGTGCCTGGCAAAGAAAAAACAGTAAGGCGAAGCAACAGATTGCGATGTCGCATTTCGATATAGTTAGCGGCGCGGCGGTATGAAATCGATAAGCGATAATCTCGATACCCACCCGACTCGCTCGCCATTTTTACGTCCACTCGTTTGTCTTTACGAGGGAATCGCAAGTCATTTATCAAGCCTGGTTATAGGATATTGTAAGTAAGGTTTTTGGGGTTAACAGACATATTGTTTTTTTTTATTTGTCGTATTGTATTGGCGCCGCTTCGATTTTAATGAAAAAAAGTTTATAGACTAGCTTTTTCCCGAGGCATATTATGTATGCTTTATATTTTTTTCTTCAGGGCAAAACGTAACTTATGTCCTTTATCAAAGTTCAGACTTTAGGCGTGCTAAATTTCGTTGCGATCGGTTAAGTAGTTTTGGAGTAACAAATAGACTGACAAATTTACTTTAGCATTTAGAATAGTATTCAGAGAAGTAGAGAGTAGGATTGTTGCTCTATGAAATAATACATTTATTGTACCTACTGTTTTCATAACGAGACCATATCGACGATACCCTAACATAGTTTTAGACTAACTCACAAACGCCTTCTATAAATCCCATTAAATAAAAAAGTAAGAACAATCGAAATACTTCCACCATATTTCTTGTTCAACTAGCCCTCACTAAACTCAGGCAGCCCTTGGTGTGGGTTTATCGAACTTTCTTGAATATGTTAGCGAATTTTCTTAAGGAGAACAGTACCCTTGGGTAATAAAAGTTCATGGACATTGTTATTCTAAATTAGTTTTTTTAGTAAACGAGTAAGTAATGATTTTTGCAATTTGCATTTAAATTCACACCTAAAGCAAAACGCTTTTTATGAGCTTAACTCAATGGTCTAGAGGTTCGCGTAATCTTCGTGGTGAGTGTGAAGCAACGCTTGTCGAAGTAGTGCTTTTTTTTGCTCCAAAGATAACTTTGGAAGTTAGTCGTGAGTCATACAACAATCCCGTTTTCCATAAAGACCTGGAAGTTATCTCCCAAAAATTGTTGGTAAATATACTCCAATCAGTTCCATTCTGAACGAAAAGGAGTTTTACGCTATACTAAGAGTCCTAGGTGTCTGATATGCCTTTGTTATTCTTGATCTTAAATTTTTTGGAACGCAAAAAAGGTACTTCTTACGCTAATACGAGTTTAAACATATCAAAACACCTAATTAAATATCATTCATCCATGCAGTTTAGTACCACTACTAAAATTTTCTTTTGAATTTTCCACTCGTCATAACTGCAGCAACATAATACCCATAAAATCACTAAAATCAAAGCAAGGATACATTTATTTAATCGCTAACGCATTGCATCGACAAAAGCTGATCGTTCGAAGTAAATCACCCGATCAACTATTCAGTATACGCTCCAATTCCTGCATCGGTACGACAGACCCCTTTACGTAGAAAATGTTGGCGATTTCTTTCGAGCAGGTTAAGTCGGGACCGTTTCAACTTAATTCTCTTGTCCGTGAAATGTAAAGTATCCGCGTTAGCCCTTTCTGGAGTGGTTGGGGACAATCGGAAAACGCTTTGTCATCTAACAGTTGCCGCGCAAATGTTGGTGTTAGATAATGGATCGGAAATAGCTTGCACTGCGTTTATAGTATTTTATGTAAGTTTACCATGGATGATCCTAATGTAATTTAAGTCTATAAAGCGTTTGATTGATTTACTTTTCACAATTTTCCATCTCATTCAACTCAATTTTTCTTTGTTTTATTACCGGAGAAATGGGTTGAAAAAATATATTTATTCTTTTAACTAGCTAAACTTCACGCCACTTCCCTAGCGGGGTAGTCAGAAAGAACCGAACGGCATATAGCACGATCCTTAAACACATTTTATTAAAATTATAAATTATAAAATTATAAATAAGTAGTTCAAATTCAAATTCAAAATCTTAAAAAAATATATAAATAATCTTCAAAATTTATTTAGGTTTCAAAAAATCTCTTATAAATAGTCAATATAAACAGAAAAGAAAACATTACCACCGGTTCGGAAGGTAGACTCTATCGAAAAGAAACCGACAAGAAACTCGATAGTTACTCTTTTAAATGCCAACATTTACAATTTCGTAAATTTTCAATCTACACTTACTAGGTAAAAACACTACAGGTGAACACTTCATTATGAAGTTAAACATATATGCTTGTCATTTAAAAAGTCTCCAATGTTATAATAGCCCTTACTCATTAAAAGCGCTTTAAAGCATTAATGCACGATTTGAACTTATGTGAAGGTAATGCTAGTAGACTTGCTGGAAGTTTATTAAATAATTTAATACTTAGACCAATGAATGTATTACCACTATTTTGGAGTCTATGGTTTGGAACAGCAAGTTTGTGTTTATTTCTAGTATTAAAACTATGAGCGTTTGACTTTTTAGGAAATTGATCCACTTTTTTGTTTTGTTTATAATACACTCTAATGTAAATTGCGATGCAATTGTTAAAATGTTAATTTCTTTAAAAAAATCTCTAAGAGAATCACGTCACGGCTGTATAAGACTCTAACGGCCCTTTTCTGCAATACAAAAATAGTTAGTACCAAGCTGCAAGTAGGTGCCCCGGCGCTTATATAATAGAGCGTCCCAGAGCAAACTGGGAATGATTGTATTCCTTTAAAAATATACCAATCAATGATTAAGTTAAGTACTATTCATGTATAGCCAGCGCGTGAATGAGTGATGCGTTAACATCACTACTATCAATGTCAGCATACACGAACGCCCACATTGAAATCGTTCGGTATATATACAATTATACACCAACATGCGCCCACACCCGCCATTCGTATACGATCAAACGCTGAATATTTATTGAATTTAATAAGCCAAATATCTAAAATTTCCTAACGGTACCAGACCCCGCGATTAACGCCCTAAAGGCTGTAATTAGGGTGAAGGGTGAGTGGTTCAGTGCCGACGAATTTGCATGCAAACGAGCACTGATTGTGTTACCGGCGGGCGATCGTTCGATCGCTAATGCTTATTGGATTGAGGCCGGGGTAAACACGTGAAGGTTGCCCGAATTTCCCGCTTATAAGGACTAGCTTGTACCTGGATACAGGTCTGACACGAAAAAGCTACGTTGCATTTTCAAGCTTGTATTTTAGGCCTTATTTTGAAACACATAAAATAAGGCGCATTATACGTTTAAAATAAAGCCTTATTCTATTTTTGTGACTTCACTAAATAATGTATACTGAGCCTTTGTGAATATATAAGTTGAATACATAAATCTTGTTTCACAATAACGAAGAATATTCCGGATCCGTACAGTAGCCCAGATGTAAAGCTGTGTAATACTTTTTTCTGGAATAATTCACTTTTAGGGTCCGGTTGCTCAAAATCTATCCACTGGCCGTTGCTGCCTCTAAACAATTCTCTATACCTATTGTCTATTTTTAAATCTATAACTGCCGTTTAGTTTTTAAAACGTTTTTTGGCTAAGCGTAACCTAAACTTGCTATAAATATTAAGATGTACAATAAATTAAATTACGTAAAAGTGGTAATAATAGAAATATATATAAGCTGTTGGTTTTCTACTATGAATACGTAATTTATAATAGTTTATTATTCGAAGTATTCAACATTTAAAATACTAAGTAAATATGCTTAGTGAGTTTTAAAAATAAATTCATATTATATTAAAATATTTAATGTACCTACGAAATATTTGTTTTTAGTAACGGAGAACAATCGAGGAATGAGCTTCCATTGCTTTAATAGAAGTAAAATGAAAACCGTGAAATTAAGAATTCTAGTCAATTAATAAAAATACGTCGTAAAAAATAATGAAGTCTGAAGTCGTTGTTTGCTGGGCTTCTGAGAAAATATCTAACTTTTAATTACAAAATGCTGGCTCCTGTCTTCAACCACGCCTTCGTGGCATTCGGAGTTAGCGCGTCTTTAGAAAAATATTTTAATTATTTCGTAAAAAAACGCTAAAAGTAATTTATGCTAGTCATTTCATGCAGACCCAAAAAGCCACAAGACTCGATCGATTGGGTGCAACTAGTTGTACCTACTTCCAGCATCATCCAGGTGGCCTTATACGTGTTTTCGTCTTATGAGGCAAAAGGAAAACAACTATTTTTCTGGATAAAGTAAGTAAGTAAGTAAGTAAAAAAATTTTTTGCAACAGGCACACAAAAATACAAAAAATACATAACGAGCAAACAAAATCAAAACAATAAATTATAAAAGTAACATAAAAATATTATCTAACTAGCTGTGCCAGCGGTGTCACCCGCGTTTATGGTCAATATTATAAAGACTATTTCCGTCATACATGATTTCTATGTAACTTTAACCATTAAGGCTGAACACGCGACGGAAGCTTAAAAAATGGAGTAACTTCTCCCGTTTTCCCAACATTTCCCTTCACTACTCTGCTCCTATTGATTGTAGCGTGATGAAAAGTATACTATAACCTGCCCAGGAGTATGAAGAATAATAATTGTACCAAGTTTCGTTAAAATCCGTCGAGTAGTTTTTGTTTCTATAAGGAACATACAGACAGACAGACAGACAAAAATTTTACTGATTGCATTTTTGGCATCAGTATCGATCACTAATCACCCCCTGATAGTTATTTTGAAAATATATTTCATGTACAGAATTGACCTCTCTACAGATTTATTTTAAGTATAGATTAGCACAGGCTGGAAAGTATAATGTGTGCCACAGTATTGCAAATTGGTAGTAGCTCAGTGGTTTCCTTGCTCAGAGAGCAAACACTGATTTTCAGCTACCACCATAAGACGCGCGCAAATAAAACCGAGCAAAATAAGGGAGCGTGACATGTGGAGTGTACCTAGTGAAGGAAAGAAGTGTTGATATTAAATATACGACAAACAGTCCAGAAAAAAGATCCAGGCTTTAAACTATTTGTGTTTGACACCAAGCTTAACCTTTTTTTGCGTGATTGAGTGTAGCTAACATCAAAAGATCGCACAGGGTCAAAGCATAAACATTTTCACGTTTTTAATGTTAGTGGGACCTCCCGCGAATGTGAAATAAAACAAATCCATTTATTACGTTCGTTTTAATGTTAAGGGGCCGCCGTTAAAATACACAGAATCACGATGATCTCGAGAAATAAAAAGCAATAAACACGGTGAGGAAAACACCTGTCAAATTTAATATTTTGCTTAGTTAATATTAAACGTTCGACCCGGGGCTTGGGTTACACGGCCCGAAACGTTTTTGAGGTTTCATGTTTTGTTTTGTGTCTAAAAATGTCAGAGTAGGATTTTTCATTTCCACGTAATAAGAATTCGGCTTGAATGTTAATGGAATAGGAGCTATCAATTCTGAATTAGCAGAAACTGGTTGCATTGCTATCACTTCCATAACAGACCTTCGATACTTTAAATATGTATGATACATTTTGTAGGTAGTTAAGTAATAGAAGATTTAAGTCGCATTAACCGTTTTGAGTGATCATATTTGTAGATCATGTTGTTAAGCAAAGCAAACATCTAAAATGTTATTTAGACTCCTTAGACTCCTTTAAGTGAGATATCCCCTAAGTGTGCCACACTATTACCAGAGGCGTGGCCCAGAGCTCTTTGCAAGACCGATAGGCCCTGAATATAAATTGATAGGCGAATCTTTTCTCGTATATTCAAGCTTGAGTACCACTGAAATGTAAAAATTTATGGGTATTGAAATACTGCAATCAAAATCCAATAGCAATTAGGTATTCGGTCAACATCGAATTGGGGAATAAATACAGTTTTATTTCCAACTGGGGACGCTTGTTGATTTATTGATTCTCACAAATTTATTTACTGAATGGAATGGCTGCTAATTGACTACATTTTAAGCGTTTAACAATGGTTAACTATTAACAGAGGGGTTAGGTCTCTGATTTGTTCTATTTTAACAAATACCTACTACTACCTTGTAATATCACGATACCGACCAGAACTATTCGGTAATGTGCTTTCGAAATACAAGAGATATTTTCAATGTTAATTTTTATTACTTTTACTATTTTATTTTATTACTTATTAACTTACTTTTTTTGCGTTCAATACAAACGCTTATTAGAAAACATGGCTTTGTTATATTTCTGCATTTTTTGGTATGTGTCTAGGTGTATACGTGTATGAATTGCCGTAGCCTTTTTCCGGCGAGTTTCCAATGTTAGACTGCAGTTTTTTTGGTTTAGTTTGTAAAAACAGTTTTCGTATTTTTTGGATGAACATTCCAACGTAGTTGGAACGTTCTCATGGATTATTTGTTTTGCTCTGAAGCATGCACAATTTTTTCATATTTTCATAACGTTTGTTGTACCTGCCTTTACTTCATACCATAATGGAATTAGCTACTACGAAATGCGATCCTAGAGAATCTTTTAATTTAAATATTGAACAGATTGAGAAGATAGGTTACATTAGTTATAAATGAAGAGACAAACGGCTGGATTCCGTGTCTATGCTTGTTAATCACGTACTGTAAAGTTGCTGATTGCTAGGATTCTGAAGAAATATTTGGCTTTTATTTATATGTCATAAAGTTAGTGACTGAGAATCTAGATTTTTCGGTTAATACAAAAATATATATGCAACAAGACTGATGGCATAGTTGTGTAGCGGTACGACTTAAGGTCTTTTCTCGTGTGTCCAAACCTAACCAAACCTAACCAAAATGTATTTTGACTTTGACTATGAAAGCTATCAAAGTTCATGGATTACTAATGATTAATTAATACTTCAAACATTGTTATAGTTTGGTGGTTGATATAAAGCAAATCTAATCTCTATATGCATCATTATTCCCAAACACTAATACTTCAAACTCAAGTACTATTAAAGTTCACGAATCACTAATGACAATTGGACCGCTATCTCTTAAGTTCTGGATAAAGGTCTGTTTGTCTTCTCTATATCTCAAATGAAACACACACACGCACACATACACAGCACTGAGCAAACACGGTGAAGTTCCAACAGAACAAATTTTTATTAAGCGCTGAACATACAAAAGGACATTAGCGCGTATTTATGCAACCGAGAGACAAAGGGTATCAGAGGGTGTACACAACGGACTCCCGTAGAGAGTTAAGTGTGAGGTTTTTGCACGGGACTATTTTAACGTTTTATGTGATAGATGACTTAAAAGTAATGTAACAGGTTACAGAAGGTTGTGCTATAAAGGCTAGGTGAATAGATAGACATACTTAAATACGTTTATAAACATCCATAAATCGAGTACACATATTCATGTTCATCACACGAAATATTTGCCCCTAGCGGGATTGGAACCCGCGACCCTCGGTCTCCCAGTGTCTCTGACCGCTCGACCAACGGGTCAGTCCAATTGAATCATATATCAAATTTATTCCCACGTTTTAAACTTTATTCATGTTATTAGACAGTTTATTTGAACATCGATCGTCATAAATTTACCCGTCCTAGTTAAGCCCATCACTTAACAGCACAGTTGTTACAGCAGCTAATCAATTTGACTGTCACATTTACGGAGGGAATTCAATTACCATCATAAATGGTCTATGAATCGCAGTTAGGGACACAATGACGAAACAATAACGGGGGTAAGTGGTTGGTTGCCTTTTGTTTAAGCTTTTTATTTATGAAAAATGATTTTCCATAAATTCAATATTTTAAATTCATGAAATAGTTCAACTAGTTGTACTTTGTGTGTAAATTTTGCTTAAGGAATTTATTATTGTCTATCAAAATATTTTAAAGAATTTTTAGTGCAATTTATTTTATTAGCTATTTACGTACGATTATTATTACAGATACGTGCGATTATTTAGTGAAATTATTATACATTTCTATATACCACGTTATTACCAAAGAATGAATTGTTATGTAATACATTAGAACCCTGTTTTTGATTTTATATTAATGCTGTGTCCCTAAGTAATATTTATGTTGTCATAAAAAAACAAAAGGCACTTCTCTAAAATTCTATTTGAGAAACAAGACAGAATGCGTCGTCCCCAATAAGGGCCAAAGTGGCCAAAAAAGGCCCCATTACGCGGGTCACGTCCAAACGGGCCCTGGGGATTCGCGATTACAGATTTTACTGGCCGCGGTAAATCCTTGCTGGTGGAGTGATTACGCTTCCGCCGTTACGAGCCTTAATACTGTTGCTCGCCGTTAATTCGACCTCAGCTAACAAGATGTTAATATAGTGCTTGAAGATTTACGCCGAGCAGACGGTGACTTTATAGCTACATTATATACTGTGCCCGGCAATAAGATGTCTTTTAATGACACTATGATGGATCTGGTATCTGACGTTTAATATTACGTCATACATTATTTATTTTGTGATTGTGTAGCATATGTGAATGCAGTTTATGTTTCTTGAATAAATCACATACTTCAAAGTCAATGCCAACGCATTTAAGACATCATTTAATGAACTCGCCCATTCGTTAAATAATACTTAATGATGATTAGAATTATATGCGTTGGCTGAATGACATTTATGCAGACATATTCAATGGCGGATCAACTGGAGGCCTGAGGTCCTGGGGGCCTCTAAACTCATCCCCTAAATAGCAAACACCCTTCTCGTGCCTAAAAAGTTCTTAATATCGGGTGGGCAACACTTCTCACACCCTTAACAAGGAGCTTATTCAGCATTGCCGCCCCAGTCCACGGATGGGCTTAGTCCGCCACTGCTAGTTTCACTTTTTATGATATAGGGCTTAGTAAAAAAACCTTTTGCGCACAGTTTGTTTTTAAGGGCGCTCAGCGCAGGCGCAAGTGATGCGATTATCAAGCGTCCGCGACGGAGCGTGCACGCTCCCGGCTATTTTCGCCTATTTGCGGCTTCGACGTGCTTAGTCGAGTTCGAAGCCTGTTTACATTCGAGAGCTGTTGTTTTTACAATAATAGTGTTTATTATTCAGAAACAAAATGTTTGTAGAAATGGAGTTTGGAAAGGTTAATTAAATAAGATAGATACATACATACATACATACATAACATCACGCCCATAATCCCCGAAGGGGTAGATAGAAAAACATATTTATACGTATTGATCACCGTTTCAAAGGACCATTGAAAGTAACGAGAATGTAATGTGTTTTACTTGCTCCTAAAGTATGTATAACTCTGATCATTTAGTCTAAAGAAAGAAAGTAATGAAACAAGCAAGATGGCATGTTATGAATACGCTTATTCAAATGAAGTTGAAGTTGTGAAGCTTTTGTAGTAGCTTTAACATTCATTGTGATTTTAGTGCAGGGATGTATGCTCTCAACAAAGTCTTAGCATGATTTTACTAGCTCAAACATCAGAACTTCGAATTAAAGATATGTATTACAATTTCTGAAATGATACATAAATATACTTACGAAAGAAAGCAGTTCTCTTGTTCGCAGTTTTAGGTTCTAAATTGTATTCTGATGCGCTCAGTTCATAATGCCCGGGCATTATGTATACCTAATGCCTATATTAATCACTTTTTCCATAACATATACTAGGAAAGTAGGTACATTATGATACTTAGTATTGTACTGAAGTACACTTTATGCTATGTATACTTTGTTTTTTCACGTAGTGTTCCGGTAGTATTCCATAGAGGCAGCCAGGGGATTTACTTTGAAATAAGTCCTTATAAACTTATATGCAATTTATTTTTACTAGAAAATATGTCCGCTTAAAATGAAAATGTTTGAAGTGGATACAATTTCATTTACTAGTTTTTGTACGTGGCTACGTTCAATTGATAAAGTCATCTTAGTGTGAAGAATTAAAATTTTATATTCTTTTAAATAATGAAAAGGGAAAGATACACAGCATCACGCCCCTAATCCCCGAATGGGTACGCAGAGTCACAGGGGCAGCCAGCCCTTTTTTACCACATTCAGTCAAAAATAAAACTGGGCTAGGTTAGATAGAAAATTATGAAAAAGTAGTGACTAAGCTAGCTCGTCGCCTACACAATCACGTACCAATAAATCCAATATACCATTACTCGCCTTTTACGACCTGCTAGGCAAAGAAAACAGTTAGCGCATTCTTTTTAAGTCCCAACCAACATGGGGCTGTATTGTGTGGTGCATATGACTTGAACGTAACAATCTGAAGAGCTTATGACTTCACTAATAGCAGCTTTGGTAACAGTGGTCCCAGTTGCGGAATTAGTTAGTGCCGACAGAATTACTGGGACGTATGTATGTATGCATGTAGCGCAGGTGAGCCGAACTCACGTTCGGGGGGCAGGAATGCAGCCCGAATTAGCGCGGACTCGCAGCGCCAAGGGATTATGCGCTGAAGTTGGATATGGCAAATGTTCGGCGTCCATTATAGCCAAATCCGGATTTTGAATTTGTCTACTGTCGAGAATGATTTGGTGATTGTTTCAATAACTTTTAAATGTGAATGAAGCTTGGAATTTGATATATAACCGGCTGCAAAATAGGAATATTTTTAATTCCGTTGTATGTTCCTAAAGATAAATTGTATTTTTTAATCGTATCGGTATCTCGCGCGCCTATATGTAGTGACTCTCATTACTCTACTGTGGCAAGAAGTTAAATTTTATAGGTACATAAATCGTTATTTTAAATTCAAACAGACACTTCAATTTGATCCATTTCCTATATATTATATCGTAGATATATAAATAACTAGCTAACTAACTAAACTTCACGCCACTTCCCTAGCGGGATAGAAAGAGAGCGCCATAATTCAATTTAGTAAGTAAAAGTAAATCCAGCTAGCTTGATTGTACTGTTTCATATTAAATCATCAACGACCATGACTATGAACCTTTGCAGTTGTTATATCAAACTTCGCCAATTTTGTAAATTAGCAATAATATTCAATAAATGGAGTGAAAGAAGATATGGTGACTAAGATTGAAAAAGACCTGCTTGGATGGTTTGGGCATGTTGATAGAATTGATGGAAGAAGATTGACGAAAGAGATATATAAGGCAATTGTAAATGGAGCCGTCGGGAGGGGAAGACCTAGACTGACTTTCCATGACCAGATTGGTAATGTGTTAACAAAAGGTCAGGTAAAGAGCACCCTTAATCGACGAGCATGTATGAAAAGACTTACGAATGTAGAAGAAGCGAAAGGTGTATGTCAGGATTTGTAGCAAATGGAAGTACGTGATCTCTGCCTACCCCCATGGGAAAAAGGCGTAACTCGTACTCAATAAATCCTGTAAATATCCTTGCTTGCTCACCAACTTTGATCGAACTTTCGTCTACTCAAAGTTTATATCATTCCGTTTCTCGGAAACTGGGAATAATAAATAATTTTAAAATTTAATGAATTCAAAAGCAAGTCGAGAATAGATTCGTGCTAACTTTATTCAAGACAGACACCACGAAGTTTTTCAAAGATGTCACAAGTGGAAAGCGCGCAAAAGAAAATCAAAAGTTACTTTTATGTCAATAGTAATATAACACAAAGTAGATTGTAAGTGAAAAGGGTCCACAAACGAGAAAAGTTGCGGGTGTTTGATGACTTTGGGAAAACAAGTAGTAATTTTTTTGAATTATTCGTTGCTACACCGACTCTTTTTGTTTTTAAGATTCTGTGACACCCGAATGATGCCAAGGGTATTTGTCTAAAACATTCAATATTAGGTATAAGTGACGTTGATTTTACTTGAATTTGCTACAGGGGAAGTAAGTGTTCTTTTATGTTTACTGCATTTGACAAAGAATAATAAGCTTCTAAGATTAAAACAAAAGTAATGGACAACATTTTAAATTAGTTATATTCATAATAACAGAACATTTTTTACAAAATATTCTTAACCTTTAAAAACAATAAACCTAACTAAACTATACCTACGCTTAAAAATAACCTGCAAACTGGCGGCACACACAGCGTTTAGTACCAGGCAACTATAAAACACGAGAGCTTTCAGCTTCACACCCGTCCATTCGCTATGAATCTCAAACGTGCGTGCGTTGCTTTTTACGCTGCTCCTTAAATCATCGCAAGAGTCACGTCACACACGTTTCATGAGTCGGCAATATATTTTTTGTACCCGTTACCTATACTGCCTTATATGTAGATAATATCAAAATTAGAAACCTACCTCAACAAAAATTATAATTAAAAACTACTCACAAGTTGTCGCCCAAGGCTTAGTACCAGGCAAATATGAAACTAAAGAGCTTTCAGCTAAACTCACTATGAATATCAACGTGATTGCGTTGCTTTTTACGCTGCTCCCTAAAATATCGAAAAGTCACGTCACACAAGTTTTATGAATCGGCAACATGATTGTTGTTATTTTTTCGCACGGGCTTGCTCAATCTTACCGTGAATGTGCCTTTTATGTTAATAATGTAAAAGTACACGCGTTACATAACCTATTGCGTAACGTGACTTGCATTTTTGCGAATACTTAATGGAGTAAGCGGTATATTTAAAATTATTATTTTATTGCTGAACTGTGGTTAAGCGTATGAGCAATCTCTGTTGAGTTCTTAATATATACACTCATATACAAAACATCACGCCCGTAATTCCCGAAGTGCTAGGCAGAGTCAAAGGGGCAACAAGACCCTATAAGAGCATTCAGCAAAAAAAATAAATATATATAGGTATAAATAAATTAATCTATAGATAATAAATGGAAATATATTGTTAAAAGTAGTCTCCATTTTATAAAACGCTAGTTTATTTATACCATGCGCTTCAGCCGAAGTGGATTCAGTCTGTTAAAGATTGTGCCGTGCGCCCCACAGGAACTATAATTCCTCAGGTTTCAAACTTTTAAAATACCAAATTTTAGCACAATTGTTTAAGTGCTTTAGGTATAAAAATTTTTAGCCAGTGGCAACTGCTATACCACTGTAAGGAAACCGGCAAATTTATGTAACTAAAGCTTTAGGTATGAAAAGTTTTAAACAGTGGCAACTGCTATACCACTGTAAGGAAACTGGCAAATTCATATAAATAAATATGTAGTCATGGCTGAATTTATCTGGTTCTTCTGTATATGAGTGAAAAATTTGAGATAGCAGTTGCTTATATGTACCAGAAGCGCTAAATCTAGAATCATGATCTAACCTTAAGCTTCTCAACCCCACGCCCGCGTTGCCAAGTTTCAGGATTTCATAACATTATTGTATACTTATTGCTTTAGAAACAATTTCAAGCAACCATCAATGGCCTGCTGAAGATTTCCGAATTGTCAATTAAGCCTAACTCCTAAAAAGGTTGAGCAGCCTTGACCTAACCGGACCTTAACTTAGAAGAAGCCATAATTGTAAAAGGCGATGATAATAAACTAAAACCAAACTAAACTTCACACCACTTCCCTAGCGGGGTAGGCCGAAAGAACCGAACGCCATATGGCACGATCCTAATAATTTTACATAAAAGTGAGTTCACAAATTTTACACGAGTATTGCCCTTTGTTATTCACATTTATTATACCTTCGTTCAGCCCTCTGTTATAAAACGTGATCAATATACATACAAGTTGGTAAATTACCAAATTCTTTTCAATGGAAGCCCAAAAAGTTTAAAAGATCTGGCCTTCTTTGTGAAATGTTTATTTTTGTCGTCAATACGCATCCGGGAGGTCTTCATATTTGAGTAATATAAATGGCTTATTTCTTTCTATACCTGACCTACTTATGAATGTGTAAATATTTTGTTGTTTCACAATGTTGAATTGCTAAAATGTACTTATAGTTACATATCTTGTATACCCCAGGAGTATATTAAGGCTTTTTTGGAATTTCGTCCCTAAGGTTTGTTCCTTTTTGGGTTTTAAGTTAAAGATCAAAAGGGGTGTAAAAACAGAACAGAAAAAACTAGTAGAACTGATGAAGCAATGAGTTTGGCTTCATACATACGCCACTAATCACATACTACACTACAGATCAGTCAATAACAGCTTATCTTATTAGTCCTATAACATACACCATCCTTTAATTCTTTTTAAAAACGGTTTAATTTACTATACCTCTAAATAAGTAGTTAAGACCTTTCGTAACCAGAGCTCAAACCGAACACTAATGTCAGGATATTTTTTTCCTTATTGAACATAGATGGCGTTGTTTATATTTTGGAGAAATTATAATATTTAAGTAGGTAGGAATAAGGTATACATTTATCTATCACTACTGACAATCAATTCTGCGTTACCACGCACAATTGATAAGCTTCAATGCCACGCCCACTTGGCACTTCAACAGACTTACACTTAATATTTGTTCCGTGGGTGTAAAAGTGGCTCTTTGTGGGATAAGTAAATTGTACTGTTTTAGTTTCCTTTTGACTAGGGATGTGACACGCTGTATTTAGATGGCTAGTTATAGTAATATGTGGATAGTGTGTGATACCTACTAGATAGATAGAATGCTCATCGGGTAGTTAGTAAACTCTGACATGAAATCCTTAACTACAAAGCTATAAAATTTAGAAAAAGTAGTTCATAATACCGATATTCAAAGAAAATTCAAACAAAACTCTACATACATAACATCACGCCCATAATCTCCGAAGGGGTAGGCAGAGTTAAAGGGACAGCAGACCCCGTTAATCACATTCAGCCAAATTTTAAACTGGAGTGGGTTCGATGGGAAATTGTAAAAAAGTAGTCACAAGTGGCTAGCTTGTCGCCTACAAAATCAAATACTTACTTAAAACCCGATATACCATTAGTCGCCTTTTACGACATGCTAGGCAAGAACCACAGTTGGCACATTATTTTTAAGTCCCAGACCAACATGGGAAAATGGGCTGGGTTAGATGGAAAATTGTAAAAAAGTAGTGACATGTGGCTAGTGTAATTTATCGATAGGTATAACTCCTAATTATATACATTAGGTACCTATTGTGCCGAATTGCCGCACGTAGTAAAATACAACACGTACCGCACGTAGTAAATATAACATGATTAAGTATATACTAACAGATTGGCGATATATAAACTGATACGACGGTAAATAAATCAGACATCTTACAACTTTCGTCTCATTCCACACCATCCCCTTCGCGGTTATACCTATTATTGGTATTAGTTATATCGAGCAAATAAGTAGTAATTGTAATTGAATATCAAATATTGAGATTTTAATTGATAATATGGGTCACTAGCTTCTGCCCGCGGCTTTTCTCGCGTGGTACATCGATGGGTTACGTGTTATTCTAATTATATTCTAATGTTTAAGCTATACTATTGCAAAGTTTCATTAAAATTCATGCAGTACTTTTTGCGTGAAAGAGAAACAAACATCCACACATTCATCCATCCATAAAAACTTTCGCGTTTATAATATTTGTAAGATTAATAGAGTATCTGACGCCAATAATACAATTGATATACCTTTTACGAGCTATAATAATATCATTCCATAGATTTTATGTATGCCAATAATAAACCACTAGTGCAGTTCATTTTACTCAACTAATTGTCAACTTACATTTATACAACAATTTTAATACCTTACAAGTACTTCAAAATTTTTCATGAAAGAAAGTCTTAACATGACTGTTAGTTTAAATACACAATATTGTAGGATGACCTATGTTTCATCCATGTTCTTAGCCATGACTAGATTATCCAATAGAAAGAATAGACAGCTATCTCGTGAATTTTAGTTTATGAAAAAAAAAACATATTTAACCGACATCAAATTTGTATTATTCAGAATGTTGAAACATGGTCCGAGAGCTGGTACCAATTTTTGGGAAGGTATTTGAGGCAAGCTGAAAACTTGTCTCATGCCTCTCCTATTATACCTTAACACCTACCTATTATACCTTTTTTTTTATTTATATCTGTGGCAGTATGCTATTTTTATATGTCGTAGTTTAATGTTTAACGAATTAAAAAAATATAAGATAAAATAATATGGCTTATTATTATTGATGATTTAGTTGGGGTTTCAATATTGCTAGACGCGTGATAATATATTTTGCAAAAAAAAATAAAAAATATATTTTAGTCAACTTGAAATTTTAATTGGGTTACGGGACTTCTGCCTTATCGGGACCTCTGCCTGGACGTCCCAGCATGGTCACCCAGACTTTGGAAACTGTAAACACCACGAACGTTTTATCGATGTCTTGATTCAAACCGTCGATATCCAGGCCTGGTTGACACCACTACCGGTGACGTCGTCAAACACGTGTCCTCGATACCGTTGAAAACTCGCACGCTCGTTTATTGCATGAAAATCGCATTAATTCCATAGCTGGGGGCCGCATTCCGCAATCCGATCCCGGCAATGTTTTGAAGTAATTGATTTTGCGTCGGATGCTAGCTCCAATATCCATTAGAGAAAAACAACATAAACCAAAAATAGATCCGATGCTACCTATTGTTATTTCTTTACGAGTTTCTGCGGATTGGTCGTATTTTATTCTGTATAATGCATAATTAGATCCAAGGGTTTCTTCTGATCAAGGATTATTTATTAATCATAATTTTGTCCCATGTTGGTTTAGGACTTGGCCCATGTTGATCTGGGAGAAAAAAAAAGAATGTGCCAACTGTGGTTCTTACCTAGCATGTCGTAAAAGGCGACTAATAGTTTACGGGCTTTTGGGTATGTGACTGAGTAGGCGACGAGCTAGCCACTTGTCACTCCTTTTTCAAAGCTTTCCATCCAACCCAGCCCACTGTCCCATGTTGGTCTGGGACTTAAAAAGAATATGACAACTGTGGTTCTTGCCTAGCATGTCGTAAAAGGCGACTAATGATATATCGGGTTTTGGGTGTGTGATTGTGTAGGCGACAGGTTAGCCGCTTGTCACTACTTTTTCACAATTTTCCATCTAACCCAGTCCGACTTTATTTTTGGCTGTGGTTGAAGGGGCATGCTGCCTCTTTGACTCGGCCTACCCCTTCGGGGATTATGGGCGTGATGTTATGTATGTATGTATGTACCATTATTTGGAATAACTATAATAATAATAAATTCTCCAGACGGACACAACAATTGCCTAGTTCCAAACTAAGCTTATAAGCTTGTCCTATGAATACTATGTCCTCAAAATTCGCCTCATCTTTACCACGTAGGAAATACCCTAAATGTTTTTTCAATATCACCATTTTGTGTGCCTGTTTTTCTTTTCAATCATGGCAAATAGTCAAATTACAGATATCTATTATTATACCCCATAGCAAGCTTATCTACGGTTATATAAAGAAGCAGATGTCAAAATCATAAGGGTGTCTTGTGGACTACATAATCATAAATTCTTTTTACTAACTAATTCCGTTAAGACGAAGCTAGCAATAGCTAATCATAATATCTATAGTAACTGATTGATCATTTGATAGTGAAGTTTAACTCAGTCTCTTTTTCGAAATGTAATTCAAAACGAACAACAATTTCAATAAAACCATTATAAAGTACAAACTATTGCAAACAACCCACCTGATTTCAGGACTGTTTCCGAGAAACTGTGGCAAATAATCGTCATTCAAATTGCTTATACAGAGAGAAATACACACGTCCTCAAATTACGTAGGTAATAGTCCGTAAACGTTACAATTACAAGTACGTTCAACAACTTGAAATTCGATCGTGGAATTTAAGCCCAGTTGGAAATTACGCAAGTGGGCTGTGGGGCTCGCGTTTGCGATAAAACAAGGCGGGTGTACACATGCGGAAACTCTGAACAAACCACGCGCTGTCCCGGGACGCGGGTCCGTTGCCGCCAGTGAGAATGTTGCTTTAGCCACGATACGGCACGATAGTATCGTAATGAATCATTTCGCCCACACGGCACGACAAAACACATATTATTTGGCCCTTAAATATTTCAAAAGAGAGAGGGAAAGCTGTCCATTACTTATCTATTATTAATAGTGAGTCACTATGGTAATGAACAGTTTTCCCTCTCTCACCCACCTAATAAAAAGATATTTTTAAACGCTTAGATAGTCTACTTACAAACATAGACCGTTTAATAAAAAGACGGTTTAAGGGATTTATCCTAGGTACATACCTAGTATGAGCTAACGCGCTGTGTTCTGTTAATAATAGCCGTTTGTGGCACGCTGCCTAATATTATAATATTCCTGCTAATAATATGAATGCTAACGTAAGTTTTTTGTTTGTTACCCTTTCACGCCGTAAAAATCCCAATCTCGCCGTAAAAAAAAACTCAATTAAAATTTGCATGTTTCATTACATACCTACATAATAATAAGAGTTTTCCACTATTTCCAGATACATACATTTAAAAAAAATCAATATTGACACAAGGCAAGTCACGCGAAATCCTAGCTCTTATATTATTTGTTCACATGAAGTAATTAGGCACACCTTTTTATGATCAAAAATAGCTGGATTTCTAATTAAAATACACATTGGAGTAATTAAACTTTTGATAGGAACCCACTTACAAGCAAACAGTATCAAAAAACATTATCAAAACAAGTCCTCAAGAACAAACAAAATACAGCTAACAGCAATGGAAATGCAGCGAAACTACGCCAGTATATACTCGTAAACACTCAAAGCTTCTTCCACACTCAACAGGTTGGCAGTTCGGTAGCTGAGTGGCAGACGGCACCCCGTCCCCCCATGCACGCTGATATTGAGACGTCGGGACAAGGAGCCACGAATATTTTTGATGTCTTCAAGATTTTGAACGACTTCAAATAGGTGGAAAGATTAGTATGTAGATAACTGTGTGTTCTTAAAAACCACATACTTATATGGTTCTTTGCCTTCATGATTGCATATAACTAACTACTTCTGGGAAGGTTTTAAGTTCGTTGATCTATTAGTCGTTTTTACTTTTAATGTTTTTTTTTATAATTTGCTTATTGAAGCCTGATAATTATCTATAGAATGTTTTTATTACACCAATGCCATAAATAAAGTAGAGCATTCACATGTTCCATGTAAGTTTTAGTTCGGGATATTTTTTAACATGATGACCTGACCTCAAATTGAACCCGACGCCTGCTGAACTTTGAACGCTTAATATTATATACCCGGTGATACAAATATGTTGTAACAGTTAATGATCACGACTCTAAACCTTCCTTAAAACCCCTTAAGGATTACAATCAACTGTAATTTTAGATCAAAAAATTTCAAGACAAGGTGCAAAGACAAACAAATTGAAAAGTAACATTAAGCTGCCAATCCACAATGATAGTAAATCAGGAAGAAGAATGCGAAAGATTACCTTAATCCTGATGAATGGGGACGGCTTACCGAAAATTTATTCATCGCGATCTCAACACGTTACAATATTCAGACAGATTTGTCTTACAAGAGACGTGAAAGATTATCGCCTAAAAACACCAAGCGGCAGCCTTTTGATCTGCCCCCGCCCGGGAACTTTAATAAATGATTAAAGTTTTCGCGTCGAGAATCAGAATTACTTTCGAAAACATCCCAAGTAATTTTCCTAAAAGGAGATAATAACGAGTTTCGAGACCCGACGGTGTCCGATTTTTGCTAATGTACCTCTGCCCGACCAATTATAGTCGCCTACTTTTAATAATATTTTAATGCTGACAAGCCTTGCGACGATGATTCATTCGCCAGAAATTTTTATGTCCCTTTTTCTTAGGTTTTAACCTCCACTTCTTTATATTTATACCAGTATAGACAATCTATTTGGAAAGGAAACAAAAACGTGCTGTATCAAGAAGCTAGTAGATGTACATTGTAGCTATAAATAAACTAATAGGTATGTTTCAATAATCAAAACGCGATTACTTTTCTTTGTCTTCTAAAGTTTTAACTCAAAAGATTACATTTTTATTCTTCGTGGTCAGAGATTGATTTAGAAAAATGCATATTTCTTTGCTAGTTTAAAATAAACAAAATATAACATAAAACAGGAAAATGTTAAACCAGTAAAATTACTTGGTATATATTTAGAATATTAAGTTACTACATTTAACTACGATCTTCTACTCTACGATGATGATGAAAAAGGATTATTATTAATAGATTTCCATGAGCGCTGAAAAGCACTAGAAACGTAAGACTAAGAAAAACAAACTATCGCTTCTACTAATTGACGCTAATAGCGTACTTAAGATCTAGGGAGCTAATTTTTGTGAAATTAGCAGAGGGAGCGGTCGTGTTTCCGAAGAGCAAAGATGTTTGTCTAGGGGGCCGAGGTCTTAGCGGCAACTCAAATATTATACCGAGCAACCTGTTTGAACAACGTGCCGTCTTCGCGACGAAACTGCTATAGATCTGTTCTAAGACGTAGGACTACTTACTTGCGAATGTATACAAATGGGCCAGTATATCGTACCTATATAATAAGTGAAAGACAATTCAATTTAACGTTTAATTAATCTCCTGGGGAGTTAGGGCCCTGGTCGGGAAATGTTACTTTATAATCGTTTATTCTTTTTTTTTATCCGATAGACTTAGCAAAAGCAAAGTCAAAAATTAATATGGTTTACCTATATACCTTTTAACGTGCGGTTGATAAGTAACTAACGAGTCTCTTACTCGTATATTCTCGGTAGAAATAGCATTTAATTCCAAAAGCTATGTAGAAACTTATTGTCTGACGTTTTAATGAATAAATAACTTTAACTTTGACTTTGGTAAGATTATTTGCTTTATAATTTCTGTTGAAGTACGTTAAAAAGTAATCTTATATATGTTTTACATATAAATACGATTAACCACATCTAAGTACATATATTCGGTATCAGATACTCACTGACGATCTCTCCGAATTTGCCAATCCAATATCGAAAATTACATTTAGAATATTAAAATTCATATCTGCCTTTGATGATGAACCGCAGGCATTTCGTAATATGAAACTATCAGATATCTCTCATGTATTTCACATTTTATGTATGAATATTTAAAATGTTTGCAATGCCATTAAAAGTGGAGCTTCAAATAACGTTCTTATTGGAAGCTTTATTTAACTTGTAACTGTTTTTATTTTAATATTATGGAATGAGTTTTACGTAAAATATATGTTTAGTATAAGTATAGAATATCCAAAGGTGCTTTTTATCCTTTTATATTTCAATAAACATGTTTAAACGCAATAAAAGCAATACATAAATACAATCATAAAGGTCAAATGCGAATGTACGCATATGTAGTACAAATCTGACCTAAGGTAAAATTATTCATTAAAAATTACGATTCTCAAAAGAAATTACGTATTGTTTGTGAGCAATACTATTTTTGTGTTTCAATCACTATTATTGTATTAGTACTTGTATATGTTCTATGGAGGTAAACATGTTTGGCTAGAACTTATAAAAACATACCAACGGTGTCCCTTGCTTAGCACAGCGTAAAAGCGACTAATATAGGTAGACTAATATACTATATTGTACCTATAGGCTATGAACTATCTTCTTAATATTACTTGTTACAAATATCCATCAAAGCCAACTCATTTTTTTTTTGTGTTAATGGGGTGAAATCTTAGTGCTCCCAGAATTCTGCCTACCCCTTTGGGGCTGGTGGGTATTATATATATTATACATAGTAGGAATAGAACAATTACATAATGTTGATTTCGAAAACTACTCTATATGCTTCATAATACATTTTAACAGTGACACCAGCTGACGCTGCGCAGTTAATGTCTAATGAATAATAATATTCCGCGAAAAATAGAGCACTTTCCTGTTTATGGTATATTTTTTAAAAGATTAGCCTGCTTTGCTCTTTTTATGTACCACAGCTAACTACGCGTCGGAACCTAGTAGAGTTTTCAAGCCACTAATTAGTATTCTTGTTACAACATTCGAGATAACAGCTTAGTCTCTTCTGAGGTCCAATCCGTCATTGTTATTTCTATTTTATGAAAAATATTCTATAAAAGAACCTAAACATACCTACTTTTAAATTTAAGTGGCACATAGAATTAAAAAATCAATCTAGAAGAGTTTACTGGTGATTTTTGAAAAATACTGCCTATTAACTTTCAGGCGTTCTTCTTATCAAAATTCCTCATGAAATTTACGTTTAGGACATTCGCTAAAATAAAATAATAAACACAAAAATTTCTTCACTAGGTATTGAAGCATTACCTCATCTACAATTACTCAAATCGTTTCGAAAGTATGGGATGCTTTTGATGGATGGGACGTAAAGTTATACAGAATCCATATTCTTAAGAAGTTTAAAATCTAACTGAAATCGAAAGTGGAAAATTGGCACGGAATCACGATTACAACGGAATAAAATAAAAACATGTTCATGACCATCTTCCATCCATCCACCCTATCATGAAGTAAATAGATACTACCTTACATACGCATGTGGGTATACATAACAAGATAAATTTCGGAGTCCTATCGATATCCTGCTAAAAGGATTAGTGGTGACATCGGCAGTTCCCTGTGTCATCGTTAGCTTCACTAACTAGTGGAGTAATTGTCCCAGTAAATACTGACTAGAAGTACCTATACATGTAGCTCTTTCCCGTCTGTACATTTAAATATCATTCAGAGCAAAACGTACAAGATAGATTCCATTGTGTCTGGTATATCGGTTTATAGTTTTCTCTCCTGTTCCAAGTTTATTTGATCGCGTTTGTAATTAGATTTTACTACATATTAGAGACCAGTTTTTTTTTTTTCAAACTGGGAATATGAAATTTATTCACTTTTGCCTTAACCTGAAACAGGGCCAGCAACTATTTAAAGTAATAACTTAGAAAAATATTTTTATTTTCTGCGCCCTTTTCACTATCGCCAGCATTCTTTATTCAACACAGATTAAATGACAATGCCAACAACTCAACCTTTTAAAAGCAATTTAACAAGACTCGATGTGAAACAACCTGTTACTTTTACTTAGAAGAAACTGGCGCCGGTAAAATAAAAAATAAAAAGCAACGCCTCACCTTAATGGAAAGACAATGTTGGGCCTAAAGGGGAAGCGTCCTACCCTGCAGTTTGACAGGCCCTGTAAAAATCTAATTGACTTTATCATTTCACCTCAAAGGTATGACGAGAAACAAGAGCAAAATAAACCAATACATTAAGCCGCACTTTTGCCAGAAAGGAAATTATATTACTGTTTCCAGAAAGGGCTTATATCGATTTCCTCTTACGGGAGAAAGTCCTCCTTGTGTTTTCTAATTTAAACAACAAACGACAAAGAGGTCAGACAGTCTGCCATTGTTGATCCCGTTCGTCTTGCGAAATAATTTTTGAAAAGTACTTTGTCATTCTCCTGGCCCTCTTTTTCCAATTATTTTGGTGTCGGTTTTGTGAGTGAGTAGTCTCGAGGTCCCTGAGAAGGTCGAAGTGGATTTATAGATTTTGGAACCTTTTATCTACGGTGAACCCTAGGGATCCGCACAATGGTAGGAGCCCACGCAGATGTAAACAGAGCGATTGTGAAAGCTATGGGGATGTTTTAAGGTTCTTTCGGCTGCCCTAGGGAGGCAGTTTCATGGACTATTTATCTGTTAGGTTTCGTTAGATTTTTATCTTTTAATGTAGAAACAAAAGCCTGTTATCGGTTGAGGCATTTTATTAAAATCTAATGAGAAGTTTCTGTACATAGTTAGTCATCTAGTCATTACAGGAATCTAACGAAATAAGATGAATTTTTGCCTAAACCCTTATTTTGGTGTTACAAATATTGTCTCAATACTCATATAATATGCAAACGTGTAAGTGTGTTTGGATATAAGGTCAAAGGTCAAAAACATCTTGTTTTTCCAACTCCTGTCATGTTTGCATTTATTATGAGAATTTTAAACGATCAAATTATCCATTAGATTACGATGCCCGTACCGTAGAGTTAGATCCCAGGGCCGTCAGATTTACTTATTTTCTTAGAAATGAAATGTGTGGTGAAGGTTAGTATTTATACCTACTATAAACGTACGAGTACTAGCTAGTTTGGGTAGTGGTTCAATTTGTAAGATAAATATATTTCTTAATTAACTTTAATTCAAATTTTTATGTACATACATCGGTAGAATACTATAATACATCGTTATTCAACACAGCCAAACACTTTCCATTAGCAGTAAATTCTACCAGGCCTTCTAATGTTTCCGAAAAAATATACCGTGATAACAAATTACGAGTTTGTCCGAGTATGCAAAAAGTTGCCTAGTGTAATCTCTTCTACATGATGTTACGACTATTAACAATACTGATGATATACCTTTCATCTATACATTCCTGAATACACGAGAGGTCCCATTGAATTATTCGGTTGATTCAAACTCACCTTTAGAATCAGAAAAGCTAATAAGATTGGAGATGTCAATAGAATTCCTACGCAAACAAGAATTTAGATGGATTTCGATAAACAGATTCTTTTTACAAAGGGTTTTGAGAGGTCTGAGCACTCAGCTCAGACATCTCAAAAGCTTGGCAAAGCTAATTTTATTTTGCTATCAATGGTTTTACTAATAGTAAAATAAACTAATTTGAATTACTTATGCCATTAGACAACTCAATCTTGTTAAACCAGTCTTTTTCCAGGTATGTTTTCGAAAAACGTAGATCAGATATATAGCCATTTGTCCGTATCAATATGTTCTGGGTCAATTTATAAAAAGCAATAGGGTAGACAGCGTTTTTTTATAAACTATAAGCATAACTATAGGCTGTAGCTATCAGACGACAGGCCGCTCGACTGACTAACTATTTACCTATATCCAAAATAATTAATAATGGAATTTGAAAAGTAAACAAAAAAATGAGCAATGAATTACCGCCTCAAACAAGATTCTATTTTAAATAAATGATATCTAAGATTGTTCTGGATTCTTATTAATTAAAATACTTTATAAGTTGTAATTTATGTAAAATTACTGTATGACTTACTTATAAACGTATATTGCAGCCCATTTTCAAAACACTGTAAGATATAGATATCATATTTCTGTTGCATAAAATGAGGTTAAATCTTAAGATTTTTTCCGTTAAGCCCTGACAAGATTATAAATAATAACCCTCCAACCATAATAGTCTTTAAAGTTTAACTCCTTTTTCTTCCAACTAATTGAACTTGTTTTATGCAAGTTAATTAAAAACTTCATGCTTCACGGGAGAAAATTAAGTTGTCTACTAAAGCATACTTTGAAATATTTACGTTGTAAATCAGAACTCAAGGCGGGTTAACCTTGAAGATGTAGTTAGTTTACAATGGGGACTTTTGGAGCTGTAATAGAATTGTTTCATGAGTAAAATAAAAAGACTGACAAGTGGATTTGATTTGTCAGTTGGATTATCGAAAAATATTGAAAACGTACCTTTTAAATACATAAAAAATTATTAAGATACAGCGTACTAAGAATTCGGCGTGAGCGCGTTGACGTCACATTTAAGTTAAAAAAAATTAACGCGCTGAATTTTGTCACTGTGTTTGCTGGGTAAAAGAAAAAATGCGTGTACCTACTATATTTTTAGTGATCTAATATCAGATAACTGACGGATTAGAAAGTTTTTTTATTTGTAGTTGATTCAAAAAAATCCACATTATTATTTCCGAGGTAGCTTCAAGGGTAATACTACCTACATATAAAAACAAATTATTTTATTTTGCTGTTGGCCAGGAATTTTGTAATATACTTAGTCCTAATATCCGAGTCAAATATCTTGTTGTAATAGAGGTTCCTTTAAATCGAGTGTAATGAATATTGCGGGTAATGTAAAAAAAGGTAGGTTTTATGTTACTAGTTAGTATCGCGACCTTAGAGAAAAATAATGTATCAACACTGCCAAATGGATATCTCGTCTAGCAAATCGTAATAGGCGACTATATGGTGTATTGGGTTTCTGATTGATATAGGCGACGAACTAGCCACTTGTCACTATATTTTTGACTAATGGCGATTAAAGTAGCTTTATTGCTCCTTTATATGTATGGATTACGTGTAACAAAAAACGACGATATAAAATCATATATATTGTCATTTATTACCAACTTTAAAATATCAACCCTAAATATTGATAATTGCTACTATGACATCACCGACCAACCTGAAACCAAAATAATATTTACTTAGTTCGAAAGGCCAAATGAACTGGCCAACTAAAATTTACCGACACGGTCAAATATTAATGTTTAATATAACTTTACATGGCCATGTTTGCGCGGGTACAATTACAAATTTCCTTGTAGTACCTAAATGTATGTTTTATACCTATAATGATTTGATAATCGAAAAAGCACAACTAGGTCCTTAATTGAATGGAGCCCTTTCTTTTGCCGACTCACACAATCATATTTGCTACACCATAAAAGTCTCCAACTCTTAAAAAACAAACATTAACACAAAGCAAAATGTTACATCCAGTGTTTGAGCAAATCCTTTTGAGCAAATGCCTGTGCCAAGAGTCTCCGCTCCTCTCCTCCATAACAAAATTACATGATACGATAAAAACATTGGTAAGTGACATTAGGTACAACAGGAAACATTTTTCGCATCGAGAACATTTCAAGTAGGCACGATAAAGTTACTATTTTTTTAGACAATAAAAAAAAGAAAACTTTGCTAGATGAGTGTGTGAATGTATGTGTGTGTGTGCGTATGGGTGTGTGTGTGTGTGTGTGTATGTGTGTGTGTGTGTATGTGTGTGTGTGTGTGTGTGTGTGTGTGTGTATGTGTGTGTGTGTGTGTGTGTGTGTGTGTGTGTGTGTGTGTGTGTGCGCGTGCCTAAGTAGTATGGCTGTTTTTACTTCACATTTTTTAGAAACTTTTCAACTTCGTCATAATTCATTGATTTTAACCACTTCATTAATAAAATAGATTGGATCCGAGATTACATTAAAATAATAATGTTCCCATCATGTAATCCCGAAAGTCCACGGGATCGTACCCCAAAGTTAAAGCGTCATTGTTCTCTCCCGACGGATACCCAATAATAGTCATAAGTTAGAGACATACAGAAGCAAATTGTCCTATTTACCTAGCTATAGTCAAACTGATTAGTTTTTATGACTATTTCAGATTAATAGGATTTTTTTTTTTTTTTACTGAAAACCCTGGGCATATTCCGACTTAAGTACATAGTAATTTTGTCTAATACCTACTATGTAGCTTCTTTTGCGGGGAAAAAATATTCACCATTTTTTTTTTTAATTTTTTTAAATTCTTATAAATTATTCTTTATCTATGGACAAAGATTAACCCAATAGTTATTTATGTCTATGTGCAGTAGTTGTCTGGTCTTTAACCAACGCAGTGCAAAATATTATGCGAAAATAATCGAGCTATACCTATGTACACTCGTCTAGAATTTCAAATTTGTCACAGGGTACAATGGAGTGGGGATCCTATACGCATAAAGCCATCGAAAGATACAAACTAGAGAAGCGTATATGGAATACAAATGGATTTTAAAGATTTGTGGTGCGATAACGCTAATGCATATTTATATTTAGTAAATGTTATATAACATTTTGCCCCATGTTGGTCAGGGAGTAAAAAAGAATGTGCCAACTGTGTATCTTGCCTAGCATGTCGTATAAAGCGACTAATGGTATATGGCCAAAACCCCATATACCATTAGTCGCTTTATATATATGTGATTGTGTAGGCGACAAGCTAGCCACTTTTCACTACTTTTTCACAATTTTCCATCTAACCCAGTCCATTGTCTGATGTTGGTCTGGGACTTAATAAGAATGTGCCAACTGTGGTTCTTGACTAGCATGTCGTAAAAGACGACTGATGGTATATCGGGTGTTGGGTATGTAATTGTGTAGGCGACAAGCTTGCCACTTGTCACTTTTTCGAAATTTTCCATCTAGCCCAGCCCAGTTTTGTTTTTGGCTGAATGTGGTTAAAGGGGCCTGCTGCCACTTTGACTCTGCCTACCCTTTCGGGGATTATGGGCGTGATGTTATGTATTATGTATGTATATAACAAATATCCACACAAACCGTCATACTTTCGAAGTTCAAAAACTATAATTAAAGAGACAGACACAATCACAAATCATCGCTGTATTATAATGTAGCATTAACATTAGGTATAACTCTTGAGTGAGATAATACAGTCGTTTTAAAATCTCTACTGTAAAAGCTCGCGAACATACATAATTTCTTTGAATCAGTACATACAATAGCACAACCCAAGTAAAGCAACCAAAGGCATAAATTATTCAAACAAAAGGGCAAATGTACAACTCCCTAAACATATGTTTCTGCTAATAAAAGAAACTGGCGTATTCCAAGCACCTCCCAAGGGTGAATTTGTGTGTACAAAGAGATGAAACTAAATATTAATTACAGCGGCTCCTCGCCCGAATCGTCAACCTTTGTTCCCGAGAGCCAGCCGGTGATATTTCACAGTTCCTTTGAAGGTTTTGCGAACGTAATAATTTCTGGTCTCGTACGAGTTGACGAGCTCTGCAACTACGCTTAAAGTAAAGGAGCGAAGTGAACTCAGGCTTTAGAATGCGCGTAAATGTTCTGCTTAGTGAAATAAAATCTACGAACAAAAGTTTTGTATATTGAGTTCTACATTTGACGATGAATGTGTATGTATATAATTTAATTTATTGTTTATATCATCCACCCTAGTTTAATTTAACTAATAAGTATTGGCATTTCTTTGTGCCACTAATGATGAGAAGCGAGCATACGGCGTAGGTACGTGATGATACCGTAGCGTCAAAATGTTTGCAACACGAGAAATAACTCGTATAAGTTGCTTACCTTTATGGGAAGTTAGGCACGTGGCAGGGGTATCCTAGATACTTAAGAGAATTAAATCAGATTGGATGTAAACGTTTCTTCACATTTCCCCAAACTAGTGGTATAAATAGGTACAGAGATTAAAAACAGAAGAATGTGCTCAGATTTCAAATAATACACATCTTCTTAAATTACCACCGCTAATAAGGCCATTTCAAACAATCTCAGATTACTTTTCCCCTTACAACCTTATACATACACACATACATAACATCACACCCGTAATCCCCGAAGGGGTAGGCAGAGTCAAAGGGAAAGCATGCACCTTTAACCACATTGCGCCAAAAATAAAACTGGGCTTAGATAATAAAAAAATGAAAAATTTGTGACAACTGGCTAGCTCGTCGCCTACACTATCACTCACACTCCCAAAGCCCGATATACCATTAGTCGCCTTTTACGACATGCCAGGCAAGAAATACAGTTGGCACATTATTTTAAAGTCCCAGACCAAAATGGGACTGACGCATGGACAACATGATACAACCTTATATAAAAAACAAGTAATACCTGAGGCTTTCCCCAAGAAAAAAATATTACGTTTAAACGCCGTAATTATTTCTAGAAGAAGCAAACCAGCTATTATATGCGTCCATTTTATACAATTAAGATAAATGCTTTGGTGTAAATTATTCTCAAGGATGCAATTACGTTTTGATTTGAAATCTTGAGTCGTTCCAAATGCGGTCAGATCCATCTCATTAGTATGTTTGAGTGGATTCTGGAGATCCAAAAGAGCCTGTTCCCCAATTAAAGAGCTGAATTACTGACTTGTATATTGTTCGAAATTGAAACGTTCTCCTTTGCATATTGTAGCGTAAAAAATATGCATGTAATGTTATCTAAACTTTAACATACTATATGTTTATGCAAATAACTTATAGAGTTGTCATAATGTGTGATTTGAACTGGATTAATTTTCAATTTCATTCTACGTTCGAACTTTTGTGATTATATCTATACTTATAATAAATCTGTAGAGAGGTCAATTCTGTAAATGAAATATATTTACAAAATAACTATCAGGGGGTGATTAGTGATCGATACTGATGCCAAAAATGCAATCAGTAAAATTTTTGTCTGTCTGTCTGTCTGTCTGTCTGTCTGTCTGTCTGTATGTATGTTCCTTATAGAAACAAAAACTACTCGACGGATTTTAACGAAACTTGGTACAATTATTCTTCATACTCCTGGGTAGGTTATAGTATACTTTTCATCACGCTACAATCAATAGGAGCAGAGTAGTTAAGGGAAATGTTGGGAAAACGGGAGAAGTTACTCCATTTTTTAAGCTTCCGTCGCGTGTGCAGCCTTAATGGTTATAGTTACATAGCAATCATGTATGACGGAAATAGTCTTTATAATATTAACCATAAACGCGGGTGACACCGCTGGCACAGCTAGTATGAAATAAATGTTTATTAATTAGACTTTTTAATAAATAGCTATTTTTGGGATCCAGTACCTACCTGATATATACATATTTTTTTTATTTAAAGGTTTTTAGTTGCGTTAACGAAAACTCTTTAGACTTGAAATAAAAAATATTTTTACATGGTCCACTTTTCAAAATGTTTCAACAACCTATTCAACGATTCAACGATACTCTTCTTATGACAGAAGCAAAAAAACAATTTTTTATAGTCTGAGTTAAAGACTTTAATATTTGCTACCTAACAATATTTAGTTTATAACTTTATTAACTAAATATTATTAAGCCAAGGACAGACAGACATAATTCATAACGGAAACCTAATATAAATACATAAATCTCCGAATTACCCCTTTTAAACTAAAATGTAATTACAAAAATGATTTAATATGATCGATATGTATTACAAAAAAAGCCTTTCCCGAAAATCAGCTAGGCCTCATTCGCAAAAAGAGGACAAAAATAAATAATATTTCGAGTTACCCAATCGCGTTCCCTGAACGATAATAACCGTGCAATTTCAAGCGCGAAAGAGGATTGCCTGTGAAAATTAAATTGTTTTAGGGTTGGCAAAGTGTATCTAGCGATGTGTGTGATGAATATTGAAGTAAGCACTTGAAGCGAAACGATATTCCGTGTTAGGTTTGTCTATGTCTAGCTGAGGCGATGTCAGCTGAAATCCAAGTTTGTAGTGCGAACAAGAATCGTAGGTATACCCAATATTAAGTCGCCTTTGGTATAAACAAAGATATTGAACATTTGGTTTGGTTAGTGGCTTTTGGTTTATCAAATATACCAACTACTTCCTTACCTAGAATATGGCCCAAATGGCTATTAATAGCTTAAAAAACTTACTACTTCTTTCACAGGATTGCGGTCGTGATAAAATGCATGTACTTATGTATTTATTTAATATTTACATAACATAACATCACGCCCATAATCCCCGAATCGGTAGGCAGAGTAGAAGAGGCAGCAGGCTCCTTTAACCACATTCAGCCAGAAACAAAACTGGGCTGGGTTAGATGGAAAATTGTGAAAAAGTGGTGACAAGTGGCTAGCCTGTCGTCCACACAATCACATACCTAAAACCCGATACACCATTAGTCGTCTTCTACGACACGCTAGGCAAGAACCACAGATGGCACATTATTTTTAAGTCCCAGACCAACAGGGGACAGTGGGCTGGGTTAGATGGAAAATTGTGAAAAAGAATTAACAACCCCATATACTATTAGTCGCCTTTTACGACATTACTTAATCTTGATATCAATATCAAATAGACTGCGGATTTGAAACATGAGGAACAAATTGTTTTGACAAACATTTTTTGAAATCCGTAGTGACACTGAAAGAATTACTGTTGCTGACGAAGCTGCCGCAAGAACGTGATCTCCACATATTTTTTAATGTTTACAACGAAAACTAATTAATCCATAGTTTTACAAGCCTAATGATTTATAAAATACTTGTACACGAAATATAAAATGAAATGTTAAACGATGGAACAAAACAACAAACAAAAAGGTATCTGGGCTCATGATAAACTGCGCAGTTAAACACTTGTATCAAATGTTTAATTTGCAATTAATATTAACGTCTAAAGTTGTGTTAGTTTAGACAAGTAACCTCACTAACCCCATTAGAAGCGGCTCATGACAGACTGAAGGAGAAACGTGATACAATGCTTTAATGTATCTAGACGTACTTGTAATAATGTCTATTTCGTGTGTGACAGTGTGAGTAAATTTAGAAGAATTACTGAATATTGTTGGAAATTCAGAAACAAATACAAATTTCTACCAATATATTTATATGGAATAATATTAGATTTCTTCAGGTTTGAGTACATTTATATCTTTTAAATATACATACCCAATAAAGGCTGATCCATATTATGTTTGAAGGTAGTTTATATATAGATATTGTATTCCATATATATTGAAATTGAGGTAATTGTGTAACACGTCAATAAATCTAGTATCATCACGTTCTAAGTAGGCTACAACCAGAATCTGGAAGTACCGTCACAATATTATAATTCCAAATCTGTTGGCGGTTGACCTAGTGATCCTAGTCGGTTACAAGCGCACTAACAAAGCTCTCAAATACCGTTTGATGTGAGGTACATAGCATTATACTAATAGTTGTTACACATTCAAATAAATAAGTACATACATATTTATCAAGCCAGTAATTCACGAAAGGGTACACAATTATCTTTTAATTTAGTTAGTTAGTTAAAAAAAATAGTTTAGGCTAGATGGATATTTTACCATCTTCCTAGCGTTATGTCCCGTGTTTAGACGGGATCCGCTTAGACCATGATCCAGGATTTAGCGACTCTGGTAATTACATAGAAGCGACTGCCGATTTGACCTTCGTAACTCTAAGATAGGGGAACCAGACAATTTTTGGATCGTGGTTATAAATCCAAATTCGTTTGAATTTGCAGGTTTTATCACGATGTTTTCCTTCACCGTCGAGCTAGTGGTATAAATACGTACATAGACTTGAAAAATCCAGAGGTACGTACCCGGGTTTGAACCCGCACTTAGGTTAAGAGGCGCGTGTCCCTACCATTGAGATACCACTGCTAGATGGATATTTGTGAAAGACTGAATACAAGTAGCCAGCTTCCTAATCACAATCGCAATATCTAACACAAGACTTGACGTCTTTTACGACAGGATAGGCAGCAAGTCCCAGACCAATGTGTGACAAAATAAATTAATATAAAAACATAGGTATACATATGTTTAATTTATAACCATAGGTTAATTAATTACTCTGCATAAAGTCGGTGCAGAACTAACGACGGAAAAGTTTGCAATAGGTAGCTGAATGCTGAGGTTTTTGGAACTGTACCGAAAACGAGCCTCCATCCATCTCGGTAATGGAATAAACTTTACATTCGTACGCCGATTATTTTGAAACATTAACCATGTTTGTGTGTTGTGGATTAGATTGTACAATAAGCTAGACTGCGGAGAATACTGCCATCATGTATGCCGATGCCTTTAAAAGTATAAGAAATATATATTTTGTCGTTTTGGCCACCTTTAGTGTTACAAAATAGATATGGTAAATGTGTTATAATACCGAGTCGATGGAGTAAAAAAAACCATAAGCCTATTACACCACGCTTAGCCAAAAATTTAACTGAATTGCGTTTGCTGGAAAAAAACATAAAATATTTAGGAGTCATAAAAACCGTAGAGCTTGTATGAAAAGGATCATGAATGTTGAAGAGGCGAGTGAGGTGTGTAAGGATCGTGCCATATGGCGTTGGATTCTCTCTGCCTACCCCGCTAGGGAAGTGGCGTGAAGTTTAGTTAGTTAGTTTGATTGAAAATTATGAAAAAGTAATGCCAAGTGGCTAGCTTGTTGCCTACAAAATCATTACCCAATAACCAATACATGGTAGTGGTGACTGGCCCGTTGGTCCAGTGGTCAGATACCCTGGCCACGAAACCAAGGTCACGGGTTGTGTTGTGTTGAACATGGACATTTGTACCTACTCGAGTCATGGATGTTTATAAAGATATTTAAGTATGTCGATCCGTTTACCTAGTATCCATAGTACAAGCATAAGCTTAGTTTGGAACTAAGGAATTGGTGTGTCAGTCAAGAAAAAAAAGAAAAAAAAATACATGATATTAGTAATCGGCGACTAATGCGGCAAAAAACACAGTTTTTATATTGTTTTTGAGTTCCAGACCAGCATGCGTATAATATATAGGTACATATTATAAGTTATATAATAATATCATTCACGTGGAACTGGATATTGCCAGGAATAACATTGTTCAATACTAAGATACAAGACATTCGCAGTGAGAGACAATGATATACGACCTGACATTCAGCTAAGTTTCAGCAAGCTCCAGTATATTGATAGTCGTGAAATGGTTTGCTACGTCATGTTATGTCATTAACACAACAGTATATTGGATAAATAAGTAAAAGAAATATCAAATAACGTCTATTTAGGTCAGGGGTTCCCAACCTTTTAGTGACTGTGGACTACTTTGATTTTATTATTGTTATCAGGGACCATTAGGTTGAAAATAATCTGTTTTAATTGATTTTTTTTTTTCATTTAAAAATAATAACATTTTAGGGCTTCCGCGGACCAAATGATAAGTCTTGCGGACCACCGGTGGTCCGCAGACCACTAAGAGGTAACCACTGATTTAGGTTAGAATTCATTCATGCATACATTCATAACTTCGTGCCCATAATCCCCGAAGAGTTAGGCGGAGTCAAAAGGGCAGCAAGCTCCTTTAAACACTTTCAGCTAAAAATAAAACTGGACTAAGTAAGATGAAAAACTGTAAAAAAAGTTATGACAAGCGGCTAGCTTGTAATTACACAATCACATACCTATCCCAAACCCAATATACCTTTTGTCGCCTTTTACGACATGTTAGGAAAGGAACACAGTTGGCGTAAGGCCCAGAGTAACATGGAGTTGGCATTCAACAACTCCAATTGGCAAAAAAATGCCTCAATACCTATAAAAACATTTTATTTTCACGAAGGTGTTAACTTTTAAACGATAATCTAAAGAAAACAATTCTTATATAAAGTCGTTTGAGGTGCCCCAAGGGAATCGATTTGCAATATTAAAGATCAATAGATTTCCAACGTGGGAACACCGTCGTTCGTTCCAATTCCACAGCAATTCCACGTTTGAGGGTAACTGTCTCGTAACAAGATAACGGCGATAGAACAAATGTTCCAGCTTTCCCAACTCCATTTGCATGCAAAGTAGGGATCGCTGTTTATAGCGCAACAATGTGCGATATTGAACATATTCGGGGACGTGACGTCACTGCCTGTTACATCAATTAAACGGTCGTGCGTGCCACTCGTTAATGCATAGAACCTTTAGTTAACATTTTGTTTTTTGGTTTGTATTTTTTTTTTTTTTGATAGCGTTCCATTGAATCGGGAATTTTTGGAATTAAGCCTGCCAGTTTATTTGCAGATAAATTGGACCTTCAGCTAGTTTATTTTTTAGTAGAGTATAAGGATATACTAGTTGAATAAAAAACACTATACATATTAATCTACATTTGAACAAGGTGAGATAAACATTTCTGCTTCAAGTTATTTTATATTTTCGCTATTATTAAAAAAATATTTTAAGCTATGGTTTTAGACTCAGTCTAAAGAGGTTCTAGATTTTAAGTGATTTTTGGTTTTGTTGCATATTCGTCTAATTTCTGTCTTAAAACCTACTTAGATTCCGCGAAAGGAAATATTATTGAAAAAAGTTCTGGGTATAGACGCCCCTTATTCCGTCGAAAGTTTATAATTTATATTTAATTAAATTTTGTGTGAAAAATTTGTGACGTTTTGTATTTTTAAATTCCGTGAAGTTAAATTGATAGATATAAATTTATTAAAATACTTTGCATTTGAGACGTGCATCGAGTGTCAAACGACTAGTCGAGAGTATAACAAGCTTTGAATCCGAAAAGCGTTTTGAATCTGCTACTAAAAGGCAAATAGTTTTCATGCATTCCGTGTATCAACAATACAATTCTGTATACCAGCGACTTCAAAACTGTTAACAATCGAAATATGCAGAAATACTCCGTGCCAGAAATAAACTTGTAGTTTACTTTCCATTAAAAAAGGAAAAACATTTATAATGATAATGCAAATAATAAATATAAATGGGTATATGTACTTATTTTTTTCAGCAAATAGAATGGACAAGAAATCGTGAACATTAAAAATTTATTATGATTGTATATTGTTATTTTTGTACATTAATAGAAATCAATATATGGCTAAAAGGGTTGGTTGCTAAATAAATACCTAACTCGTATCTTAAAAGCAAAATGGGTAGGTAGGTACATAATTTTAACCATTATTATAATTTCGTTCACGTTCCGTCGAAGTTGTCGAATCTTGCAATAGAGTTTCGCAGTAACCACGTACCAAATACAGTTGAATTGGCGCAAGCATATTGTGTTTAGAGCTCAAAGATCTGATATTATTCAATACGTGACGAGGCGAACCTACGCCTTTGTTGCGAGGATCTATATGTAGTTGTGCTATCAATTTCTGAGATATTTAGCTACGCGTTCGGAACATCTAACGTGTGGTTCGTTTGTGGTTCAACGGTGGATTCAGGGTTAGCCATGAAGACAGTTGAAGCGGAGAGAACGGACGTCTGATAATTGAATTGTTGCGTTTTCATTTATAGACTACGTACATATATGTATACCATCACGTCCCGAAGAGATGGGTACAGTCAAAAGAGCGATTATCTCCTTAAACCACCTTAATGTTTTTGTATGTATACCAATAGCAAGTAATAATATTTATATATGTACTCGAGCTATATATTAACATATGTACAAGTATTTTTTATGAAAATGTGACAAATTAGTATAGATCATTTGGTAAAAGTACTTCAAGATTTCTGAATAATTTGACACTATAATAAATTACGAATAGTCGGAGAATGTATAATTTTTTTTTAACAATATTTTATTACCCAATGTTTCCGCTTTATCTTAAAAGCTTAAAGTAATGTCAACAGGTCAGAATTAAGGTCAGGATCTGTCTCATAAAATTACAACGCAGAAAATATTATTATAAAGTAAGTAGGTATCATTTTAATCTTTGTATTACTTTGTTGGATCCTGTTTCCGTAAGCCAAAATTTAATAAACATTCCCTATATGTTCACCCACGTACTCTACATATTATGTTTATAAATAAAACCCACCTACACATCTATCAGACTTCTCTATTACATTTTTCTTGTTTTCTATTTTCGTCGGTTCGTGTATAATTTTGTAGAGTTTTCTGTTATTCCTAGCGTTATGTCCCGTTACTTGTAGCGTCTGCTTAGAGTTCGAGCTTGGATATAACGAGACTGGTTTTTACATTTAGGGGCTTTGCAAACAACAAGGTGGAGCAGACGACGACTTATCACTCCTTGGTCTCTGCCAATCTTTTTTGGGATTGCTGGTGCGATGGTATGGACATATGTAGGGCGGGTCGGGCCGAGTAAAGTTGCTGCGAATAATAGAACTAAGATAATAGTATACAATCAACGAATAGTCAAAAACACCAGCCCGGACACATGCTGGGTACGACTCGGCCCGGCCCGGATTGTCCAGCCCAGCTCTGCTAGCCCGGCCTGGCTTAGCTTGCTCGGCCCGGCTCGGCTTGCTCGGCTCGCTTCGGCTTGCCCGGCCCCGTTCGGATTGCCTGGCCAAACTCGAGCCACACTGCTGTATGTAAAACGCAAGTACTAAATGTTTATAAGCTGCGGTGACAACTTTCCATCAGCCATTGCCATATAGCCTTCGTTAGCTACTTAAGTTACAACTGAAGAGGCTACGATACATGTAGTACTCGACGCTTGTTTGCCATCTTTGTATGAAAAGTAAACAAAACAATCGAATGATATTTACACATTCATAGAAGTTTGAATAGAAATGTTTCATCAGAGGGTTTTAGCTCATAATTTTAATTTCGATCTAGTAGTGTTCTTATCATTGAGCTACCACTGATGTCGTTAAACTAAGAAATAAGCAAAATAAAAAAAATATCTGTGTATTATAATCAGGATAACAGCTGCCATTCATTGTATAGAACCCACTGTTAGTTTTTGCAATAAAAGCGTCCCTTAACGTTAAAATATATAATGTTTTCAACAGGACCCATTTTTGCGTGTCGGCGTGTGACGTCACATTTTGCGGTCACTATACATATTTGTGCATGTTATTATGTATGCGAAAGGTAAAGGGTTACGACGGTGAGGTACGCTGTCGCTAAATTCATTTATTAGCCTATGTGACACATAGATCGTTTGTAAAGCAGTTTACGGACGGTTTCACAGCTATATAAGTACGGTACTCTGCTTAAAACTAAGTTTCTCATGAATGCAAGCGGGAGTTTATTATTATATTAGGTACATGGAGGTTTATTATAAAGATGTTGATTTGAGACTATTGTTATCCATTCTAGAATATTCATATAATTATATTTTATTAAATTTAGTGAAAAAGCTCTTGCAATTTCATTAATTAATCAGTGTGTAAGTTGTAACTAAAATGTTTGCGATAAGTCTTATTTAAAAATATACTTTCGTGTGTCGTCTTTGCTGGTATTATTGTAGATCTTTTTTCTAGGAAAGTCCAGTTACAAAATTTCATTTAGGTATTATTTCCTTACGTTCGGGTGAGTAAATAACAAGAATTATGTACAAAACCAAAACCAGCAAGAAATTATTTTAGTCAATGAAAACCCTAGTCTTATTTTTTTTTTAAGGTATTTCAAGTATCTGTAAATAAGGTATCGCATTTCAAATAACACTATATAGTTACAGCAGAAAAAAGAACAAAATAATGAGCATATTCCAGAACTTACAGATATTTCGAACCTTCTCGTTATAAAGGAGATCTAATTTGTTGAAGATGGTAATTTATTACTTCGCGGTTTGGGTTCAGAGACGCGTAGATAAGATGTCGTGTGTGACGACAGGTTATTAATACTAACAGGGCGGTTTGGGAAACACATGGGCAAAGCTACGCGTAAATTGGGATGTTGACACCATTTATATTTAATTTTGAAATATCAATTCTGAAAAAGAAAGTATCGTAGTATGTTGTTAAGTCTTATTGATTTTGAATTATATTGAGTCTAAGATTTTTTATTTAAAAACTGCCTAATATTAAGTCAGTTAACTATACGAACTAGTGACGTCACGTGTTGTCAAGCCCATACAAAATCTATGAAGTGAATGCGTTTTGACAGCTCTTAAAAAGTATCTCAATTGACTTGCCAGTCAACATCCCTTTTATGAGTTCAATAAGCTGCCACAACTTAGATAGCAGGACAATATTTCGTGCGCTTAAAATTGATTGATGCAAAATACGTCTGTTTTTTACAAACTTTAGAATGCAGATGTGTGAAAATTGTCTTAAAAATATTTTGTGTGATTGATATCTATGCGAAAATAGGAATAATTCATGTGGAACAATTGCAGTTTTTATTTAACGAGATACTTGGCTCTAGTTTTTTTAATGTATTCATGAGTCAGTGTAAGATAAGAACTTACAATTTTGTTGTATATTATATCTATCTATACTAATTTATAAAGTTAAAGCGTTTGTTTGTTTGTTTGGATGGTTGAAAGCGCTAATCACAGGAACAAATGAAAAAATATTTTTGTGTTGTATAGTTAATTTATCGAGGAAGGCTATATAACTTTAACCATAAACGCTAGTGAAACCGCGGACACAGCTAGTCTAAGTATTATGTTTGAGTTTTACGTCTCAGAAAGTAGTGACCGATAGGTTATATTTAAAATTCCTTTAAATTAAAAAAATAGGCACGCCGCCATAACATTTACATCAAAGCCCTATTCCAGTGAATAAACCATAAATGAAGCGAAAGAAATGCTTTTAATTTTTCTTACGCCGACGACTTGCTCTCGACCATTTGCATTTCAATGGGCAACTTTGGGTCTCTTCATGAGTCTCTATGACGTGTTGGAAGCCGTATTATTATTGGTCAGGGCTACGTCACAATGGAAATGTAGGATGAATGGAATTTCCACCCTGACCTTAAAATACTGGATAATTATTCCCAGTTATTTTATTTTTGGCTAACGATTTCATGATGTGCCTGATTTCTTATGTTAGGTCGAAAAACCTTTTCCAAATGTTATTTGTTCAACCATCAAGATACCTATTATCAATTATTTCACATGAATTTTGTGAGCTGTGAAAATCCAATGTCTCCATGTATTTTCTAAAACAACACGAATATTTGATGTTACGGTAGTGATAAAATTAAGTTCAGCTAAGTTGACCTTCTACTAAGCCTAAACTAATGTGCCATTCAGTCGAATAACTTGTACCTACATTCGGTATGCAAACTCCATAATTTATATAGGTACTATGAATATGAATGAGTATAGTACGGCACAGTTCACAGTAATGGCTTGCGTAATAAATGTGCTCCATAGAACACAATCCGCCTTCCTATTGTCTTCCTCAGAAGCAATCACCTACGGCTTCCTAGACCTAAATTTAGCTAGAGACAATTCAATCGCGTGGGTGCATCCTGCCCCATTCTGCATCCCATGCGAGATTACATTGCATACAATACGTGTGCTTATATGGCTTGGAGATTTGTGGTAGGTAAAAAATGTTTCATGTAGACTCATGTATGAGTACAGTCAACTCGTCAACTATTTAAGGACAGCTTTGCGGCGGCGCATGAGTTTATTCAAAATAGGGATGATGACACTATAAATGAGTAATTTCCAGACATAATTCAATTAAAAAAACACGTTATTTAAGAACTCACACCATTCATCGATTATATTTATTTGCACATTTTGTTTTTAATTGATTTGAAAACAATAGTCAGTCAGTTGAGTATACTGAGCCGTTATGTCACAATTCCATACAAAATATATGGGAAACATTAAAAGTATTTCAAATGATTGGTGGTATCTAAGTAAAGAGTGTGTTTCTAATTTTCCCAGGACTGTAGGATGTGCTATATGCCAACAAATTTTATTTAGGTGAATTGACACAATCTAGTACATTATTAACTGAGTTGAGAGATAATGAATCTTGCCCAATCGAATTGGAGTATGTAGAGTGTAATTATTAGTTGAAAAAAATAAAAGATATATACATATTCACGCCTGCAATCCCCAAAGGGGGAGGCCGAGTCCAAGGGACAATAAACTGCTATATCCATAATCAGCCAACAGTGGCTAGCTCGTCGGCTACAAACCCAATACCCAATACACCTTCAGTCGCCTTTTACGTTATTCTAGACAAGGATCACAGTTGGTACATTAATTTTCGTTAAAAATAATCCCGACTAAAAGTCGAAAAAATTCGAGAAAATTCCGACCTTATAGGCATCAACTGTCGGCAAGTTTTCGCTGTCTGCTTTTACAAAATAATTGTCCATGATTACACACACACAAAATCGTAAAAATCGTAAGAAAACAAGGAACTCGAGTGTAAAGCAACGGCAGAAGTGGTTGTTTACAGACGTGGGATTTCACAATACATTCAGCCAATCACAACCGTTTACGGTCACGTGGCTCCTACCTCACGTGGTGAAAGTATTCAATATATTTTATAATTATTAATGCATATTGCTTTTAAAATTCGTAATTAACGCGGATGACAATAAATAAGTAATTATTTCTCATACTGTCAAATAGCCTATTGAGTTGAGAAGCAATGCATCTTGCCCAATCGAATTGGAGTATGTAGAGTGTGATTGGTTGGAAAAAATAAAAGATAGATATATAATCACGCCTGCAATCCCCGAAGGGGGAGGCCGAAAGGGACAATAAGCTGCTGTATCCATATTCAAAGATACACGCGTATGTGAAGTTATTATTTTATATTATCTATTTTATCTGAAATTCTATTTCATATTCCTCGACTCATCTATTCCCTGAATGTAAACCAATAACATTTCATTTTATTTACTCTCTAATGGAACGGAGTAAAGGTTTTATAAATCATATCTGCCGGGATTTTCACGGATGATCACTCACTTAATTTGACACACTCTCCGGAGTAGAGGGGAATCATGGACGCGTATTTTATTTTCAGCATAGGGTGTTACTACATAAACATGCTGGTAGCTCTCTCAACAAGAACCACATAGTGGTTGTAGAATTCTAACACGTGTCTCTGTTTTTTTTTATATCTTAAGCCTATGTACTATGTTATGTAGTTAGGTGGTAAGTGGAAATGTTGTAAGTCAACTAGCAAATTCTATGATATAATAAATAGAAATCGAATGGTGTCCAATTGTTTCAAAGTCAATATAATTTATTGTAATAGAATATTAATATTGTTTATATATCTTTAATATAAAAACAAATCGCTGAATGTGTTGCTAAGCGCAAATCTCGAGAACAGCTAAACCGATTTTGCTAATTCTTTGTTAGTTGTGTTAGTTATTATCAGGTGAAGGTTCTTATGAAAGAAAAAAATAAAACAGTTGCACGGAAAAAATAAATGGGTATTGAAAATCCGAGAACGGGTCGTTACGAAGTGCGCCAGGTCAGCTAGTAATAAAAACAGCAATTGTATTTTTTTACTTAGGTATATATAAAAAGTATGATTTCACTTAAGTTTATCTATAACGATTTCTAATAAGAAACAGATTGACCAAAAATTTACAAAATCATGAAACTTGTATTATTTCACCAAAACATGAATACGTGGCCAAAAACTCATTAGTCCAGTAAAAAGGCTTAGTTCTGCATTCAACGATTCAACTTAATTTCCTTGATCTTATAAAAAGGCGGGTCTATAAAGTCTTTTCGGTCGCAATAGGCACCGGGAAGGGATTTTTCCCAATATTTTCAACTTCCGTATAAAGCGGCCAACGATTCTTTGAATACAAAAGGCTCGCTAGGGATCAATACATCAACTAAATGAGACTCCTAACTGTGACAAGAGACGAGCGCTTTATGCTGAATGCAGGGTCGGGTATATTCCGTCATAATACCTTTGAATAGGCCCCAGAGCTCGAGAACTCGAGTCCTCGAGTTATTTAATGAAGTGTACTCGCACATCTCAGTGATCAAGGCGTTTCATTCTTAGACTCGAGTAATGAGTTTTGGGCACAATAGTGCCAGTACACTTAGTTAAGAGCTTTTCGCTCGTATGGCGCCGAAAAGAACAGCGTTGTTGTGAAAGATTTTTTTATCTTATTTTATGATGATATTCTATTTTTAAATGCCGACCTAGAACATTAAAAATACCGAAAAAGGACTTTTTGAAACCAAAACTATGATGAAACCCCAACCTGTATTTTAAATACGAGAGTCTCTATATCTACGTATCTGTTTTCTCTATTATCACCCATGCTGTTTACGAACTTTGAAAAAATGTTACCTACCGTAAATATACTATACATACTAACTTAGCGTACTAAGAACAAGTAGTTGGAGCTCAGTTCTGTTATTTGATAAAAACTATATTGAGTTTTAGTATCTAAACGTTTCTACTTTTTAAAACACAGCCAGCAAAACTTGTTAAGGAGCTTCAATTTATCTATACTTATAATAAATCTGTAGAGAGGTCAATTCTGTACATGAAATATTTTTTCAAAATAACTATCAGGGGGTGATTAGTGATCGATACTGATGCCAAAAATGCAATCAGTAAAATTTTTGTCTGTCTGTCTGCCTGTCTGTCTGTCTGTCTGTCTGTCTGTCTGTCTGTCTGTCTGTCTGTATGTTCCTTATAGAAACAAAAACTACTCGACGGATTTTAACGAAACTTGGTACAGTTATTCTTCATACTCCTGGGCAGGTTATAGTATACTTTTCATAACGCTACAATCAATAGGAGCAGAGTAGTGAAGGGAAATGTTGGGAAAACGGGAGAAGTTACTCAATTTTTTAAGCTTCCGTCGCGTGTGTAGCCTTAATGGTTAAAGTTGCATAGAAATCATGTATGACGGAAATAGTCTTTATAATATTAACCATAAACGCGGGTGACACCGCTGGCACAGCTAGTCCTAAATAAAACAAAAAGTCGGAATACTATACCTCTAAAAACTGTTCACAGTTTGTTCCGATAAAAATGAAAAATGTTCCGCAGTACCAGAAAGAGGAAGACGTGTTTCAGTACACACGAGATATAAGCCCGAAATAACATGAAAAATTGGAAAATGGGCGGCCGCAGCCCACCGCCGATATATCGAAAAATAGCCGACTGTGGTACCTATGACGTAGATGTTTCCCTTTTTGTTGGCTATGCCTAAATATCAATGGTGCATACGTAGGCTTATGTGAATGCAACAAGGTCCATATTCCTATTGTTGGAACTGCTGAAAATAGAACGTGTACGAGAAATGGATTCATGTGCGAACCTTGTGGTGTTATTTTTTGAGCTGGAATACACGTCTTGTATTTTGCACTAGCTCTTTTAAAGGTGCATTTTAGTCTACGGCATTTGGCAAATATTATTTGTCGCTTGTATTTCTATCTTCATTCATTATCCAGCAATATATTTTGCGATGGTTGTTTGCTCGACTGTGATTTGTTTTGTTAACAAAATATCGGTTAAACTGATTTACAAAAAATCATCAGTTATATATAAAGTCAGATGATAATTACATAGTAAACTGTATTTATATGCAATGTAAAAATAAAACAAGGTTAAAATCAATATCGGCGCTACGCGCAGCGCAGCATCGCGAATTGTGAAATAGAATTACGAGTAGATACATGCATGTTATATATTCTCTGCCATGTATGAGATATACATCTTAATAAGATAACACAAAGTATGAAGTGTACTTATAAATAAACCATAATAAAAAAAAATGTTAAATTAATACATACATACACATACATAACATCACGCCCATAATCCCCGAAAGGGTAGGCAGAGTCGAAAGGGCAGCAAGCCTTCAACCACATTCAGCCAAAAATAAAGCCGGGCTGGGTTAGATGGAAAATTGTGAAAAAGCAGTGACAAGCGGCTAACCTGTCGCCTACACAATCACACACCCAAAACCCGATATACCATTAGTCGCATTTTACGACATGCTAGGCAAGAACAACAGTTGGCATATTCTGTTTAAGTTCCAGACCAACATGGGACAGTGGGCTGGGTTGGATGGAAAGCTGTGAAAAAGGAGTGACAAGTGGCTAGCTCGTCGCCTACTCAGTTACATACCCAAAAGTTACTTTACGATATGCTAGGCAAGAACCACAGTTGGCACATTCTTTTTTTTGTCCCAGATCATGGGCCATGTCCCAGACCAACATGGGACAAATGGTTAAATTAATGTTCTAATATATAACGATCTAAAACAGCTTTCGGTACTTAGTAAATATTTAATAAAAATCTGTGACTGTGTTGTATGTGATGTAATGAAGGACATGGGTATATGGGACTTATCTCCAAGTTCCTGTAATCATCGTATATCAAACAGTGAAAGTGAAAAATATGTGTCTACTATTTTTGTATAATCTAACTACGGGCTAAATAGATTATAGCTTTTTAATGCAGTCATCATCCCTATTATTCTATCTATACTTATAATAAATCTGTAGAGAGGTCAATTCTGTACATGAAATATATTTTCAAAATAACTATCAGGGAGTGATTAGTGATCGATACTGATGCCAAAAATGCAATCAGTATAATTTTTGTCTGTCTGTCTGTCTGTATGTTCCTTATAGAAACAAAAACTACTTGACGGATTTTAACGAAACTTGGTACAATTATTCTTCATAATCCTGGGCAGGTTATAGTATACTTTTCATCACGCTACAATCAATAGGAGCAGAGTAGGGAAGGGAAATGTTGGGAAAACGGGAGAAGTTACTCCATTTTTTAAGCTTCCGTCGCGTGTGCAGCCTTAATGGTTAAAGTTACATAGAAATCATGTATGACGGAAATAGTCTTTATAATATTTACCATAAACGCGGGTGACACCGCTGGCACAGCTAATTGGTAAATATTACGATTAATTTCGTAATATGCCCAGGTGCAACTTTACATTAGGGGGCCCTCTCGATCGTGGGGCCCAGGGCACGTGCCCAGAGTGGGAAAGAAGAGCCTGACGATACACAAGTGTAGCGGTTGCTTTTGGCAGCTTTTAATACAAGACTGGCCTAACTGTTTTAGGTAGTGTGACGGGATGTTCTAGCATTCCATTTAGAAAATGTAAATATCCGACGACACCACATACATTGATCTGACTCCGTGGTAAGTAGCTTAAGCACAAGTGCTTAAGCTTGATATAATAAGTTACAGATATCCGTAACACTTGTGTTACGGATATCAGAATCAACAGTGGTATTACAAGTACATAATAACATAACATACATAACATCACGCCCACGATCCCCGAAGGGGTAGGCAGAGTCGAAGGGGCAGCGAGCCCCTTCAACCACATTCAGCCAAAAATAAAGCCGGGCTGGGTCAGATGGACAATTGTGAAAAAGCAGTGACAAGCGGCTAACCTGTCGCCTACACAATCACACACTCAAAACCCGATATACCATTAGTCGCCTTTTACGACATGCTAGGCAAGAACCACAGTTGGCATATTCTTTTTAAGTCCCAGACCAACATGGGACAGGGGCTGGGTTGGATGGAAAGCTGTGAAAAAGAAGTGACAAGTGGCTAGCTCGTCGCCTACTCAGTCACATACCCAAAAGCCCGTAAACCATTAGTCGCCTCTTACGACATGCTAGGCAAGAACCACAGTTGGCACATTCTTTTTTTTTTCCCAGATCAACATGGGCCAAGTCCCAGACCAACATGGGACAAAGACAAGACATATTACAAGTATATGCTTAAATATTGGATATTAACACCTAGACACAGAACAAACACAAGTATTCATCACACGAATGTTTGTCCTGGGTGGGAATCAAACCCACAACTCTTGGCGCATGGGGCAGGGTCACTACCGAATGCGCCATCGAGCCAGTCAGAGTGTTTTTAATATTTGTTTCCAAAAATATAAATTCGAAATTACTAGAATTTGGAAACCCTTTACAAAGCCCACTTTGTTCTATTCCAAAGCATTTCCAGTTAATTTTGGCACTTAAGCCATAGTTTCCATTCAACACAGGCATTGTATTCTAAAACTCGCTCACGTACAAATAAAATCGTTAATTATTAGGTAAATAGGTATTGATAAACGGTGTTGTAATATTTCTTCCATATTTATAGATAGCCGAGGATATTGCGTTGATAGCGCCGTTCTATCTATTTAATTCCCTTAAGCAATAATTCCCACTTCTATAACTATTAGGTACCTACATTATTTTACATTACTACATTACATCGACTGGCCCGTTAGTCGAGTGGTCAGAGACCCTGGCCACGAAACCAATGGTCGCGGTATCGAATCCTGCTAGGAGCAAATATTTCGTGTGATGAACATATTTGTAATCGAGTCATGGATGTTTATAAATGTAAGTATTTAAGTTTGTCTATCCGTTCACCTAGTATCCATAGCACAAGCATACATGATTAGTTTGGAACTAGGGAATTGGCGTGTTAGTCTGGAGAATTTATTATCCTACTAATATTATAAATGCGAAAGTTTGTATGGATGGATGTTTGCTACTCTTTCACAAAAAAACTATTAAATGGATTTTAATGAAACTTTAGAATAATATAGCTCATACACCCGAATAACATATAGGCTATGTTTAATCAATGTACCACGCGAGCGAAGCCGTGGGCAGAAGCTATTTATCATATAATAATAAAGGAATATTGGGTACCTACATTATAAAATAAAGGCAAATGGTAAGTCTGTCTGTTTCCCCTATATAAGGGTTACGAAGGTCAGATCGGCAGTAGCTTCAACGTAATTATAAGGCTCGCTAAATCCTGGATTATGGTCTAAGCGGATCCCGACTAAGCACGGGACATAACGCTATGAGGATGATGATTATAAAATAAAGGTTCATGAACATACATGTAAGTTTGTACCTCTTCACAAACAAAGGGACTATGACTCGCGGTCTATTGTATCTCTCTAATGAACGCGTATTATTTTAGGAAAACATTAATTAGTCCCGGTATTGGAAATGGCAAATTACTATTTTGCACGCTGACTTTGTTGTCTAGCGTGGGATTTACTACAAAGGGAAGTTTAATAAATGGTTTGCTACATGAAAATGCGAATTGACGGTAAAATATTAAATTAATTGATAATCTATATATATATTAATACGTGCAGCAAAAATGTTGTACCTACCCCTTTTTATGAGAATTACGCGGACGCAGGAGTATGAGATTTGGCACAGTTAATGTTTATATGGAGAAAGAGCGCAGAAAGCTACATACATACATAACATCACGCCCATAATCAGCAAGCCCCTTCAACCACATTCAGCCAAAAATAAAGCCGGGCTGGGTAAGATGGAAAATTGTAAAAAAGCAGTGACAAGCGGCTAACCTGTCGCCTACACAATCACACACCCAAAACCCGATATACCATTAGTCGCCATTTACGACATGCTAGGCAAGAACCACAGTTGGCATATTCTTTTTAAGTCCCAGACCAACATGGGAAAGTGGGCTGGGTTGGATGGAAAGCTGTGAAAAAGGAGTGACAAGTGGCTAGCTCGTCGCCTACTCAGTCACATACCTAAAAGCTCGTAAACCATTAGTCGCCTCTTAAGACATGCTAGGCAAGAACCACAGTTGGCACATTCTTTTTTTTTAGTTTAGGATTAGATGGACATATGGAAAAGTTGAGAATAGTGCCTGGCGCGACACCCACATAATCACAAATCGAACACATAATAGAACATTGCTACAAGTACCAGAGGTTCGACAGACAGACAGTTCACTAATACATTCTTATTGAGTCTCAGACCTACTTGCAATCAAGAATATAATATTCTCTTATAAATCAGTGAAATCTTTTGCAATGCAATAAAACTTAAGTGAATTCATTTCATTATTCGTTGCTGTACCTACCTAGATTTCTAAATCTACAGGCACGTGGATTAAAACCGGCTAGAATCAAAGGTCAAGTTTCTAATCTACCCAGCTACCATCGTTATAGCGTTAATTTACTTTTCATACTTCCATTATTCAAATAGAATTTCAACGTAGACAGGGATTTTCTTAAGGTTTTTTAGTAAAATTACAAACACTGCTAGAGTTAAGTGTACAATAATTATGTCCTTTTAAATGTTAGATTGGATGATACCTGTGTTAGTAAATCTATACTAATATTATAAAGCAGAAGAGTTTGTTTGCGAGCACGCTCGCATTGTTAAGACGTGCTAGGCTACCCAGCACTCAACCCTCTCCGCCCAGGAATCAGACGCCGATTTTCGCCATGATCGTCGTCGTAGGCTCTGCTATACCAGAGGGACACGCGGAGAGCGTCTCGTCGAGGGGGCCGCCTTCCACCGATCCAAAATTGAGGGCAAGGCCCTGTACGCGCGGGAGTGCCAGTGCCTCCCGCGCTCACCACAACGCATCGGTAGTGCGCCTCTGCCGGGTTGCCGAAGATAGGGAGGCGGGCAACGACAGCACCCTCCTCCTCTTCCTCGGCAATCCAAGTCCGGCCGCAGCTATGCCTGCGGCCATGCCATGGTGTTGCCACAGGTTGGCAAGACACTAGTCACGGCCCACCTCGAGGTCCCTCTTCGCTTCAGCCAGCCCTCCGGTAACCGAGGACCCCGGCGGGGGGGGGGGGGTCGGGTAGGTCAGGCCTCTAGATATACTGCAAAGATCTGAGGTCCTGAGATTAAGCTCTCAAGACAAAAATTTACTAATTATACTGTTGGTAATGTTGGTCTGGGACCTAAAAAGAATATGCCAACTGTGTTTCTTGTCTAGCATGTCGTAAAAGGCGATTTATGGTATATGTGGTTTAGGGTATATGATTGTGTAGGCGACGAGCTAGCCACATGTCACTTCTTTTTCACAATTTCCTACTAACCCAGCCCACATTGTCCCATGTTCGTTTGGGACTTAAAAAGAATGTGCTAACTGTGATTCTTACCTAGCATGTCGTAGAAGGCGACTAATGGTATATCTGATTTTGGGCATGTGATTGTGTAGGTTAGACAAGCTAGCCACTTTTCGCTACTTTTTCACGATTTTCCATCTGACCCAGCCCGAATTTATTTTTTACTGAATGTGGTTAAGGGGGCTTGCTGCCCCTTTGTCTCTGCCTACCCTTCCGGGGATTATGGGCGTGATGTTATTTATGTATACTGGTGGTTCAAAATCGGAAATCAAGATTTATACATCTAAAAGCCCCCACTTGAGTAACGGCTTTGAATTACATCCATTTAACGCACAGTTCCTGAATCATTCAAGCCTTGTCATTGACAAAATGGTGGCACCCATAAAGCATATACCTCAACGAAATTCCATTCACACAAATGGATTTCCCCATTGTTTTTGGTAAATTAGGCGCGGTGCACAACCCGGGCTTGAAGGAAATTGAATAGAGATCTACTTAAACGCGCCCTAGGGGTGTACTGACGCAACCTAAGGGTATCCAAATATAATACAAAGCTTTACGTGTTGGGGTTTATAAATATCGGTTCACGTGATTGAAAAGTTTTTGTGTTCAACAAAATATTCAATGTTCAAGTTTCTTCGCTTTTTAGGTGAAGCCAATTAGAATTTTGAACAAATCTTGTAATTGGTTTGCAAGAAACTTTCGGGATGTTGGGTAAATATTATATTGGAATACGTTCACTTTTTTATGTTTCATTAAATCCCACTAATACGATTTTATGATTTAACGGCTAAATACATAGTTTGGTTGGTATGGCTTTGAAAGCAAAATGCATAATAAAACTTAATAAATTTTTTACCAATTTTTTTATAAGCCCTTTGTCACACTCGATAATCTTCTAAAAAATTACAACAAAGAAAAAACTGTTTCTAATTTCGAAACTTGAATATTTGAGAAAGCTGAACAAATTCAATGATAAAGTTAACCCTTCCGTAGCCCGTCTGGCATACGGCTAATGAATAAAAAAAAAACATTTACAATCCAGTTTTCAATCAAATAGAGCTTTCTATAAAAACTACGGCAAGACATAAAACCGCCTGGAAGTCTAGTCGGCTTATATAAATTTATACGAGGCACACGGTATTTCAGTTCCCCAGCAGAACCCAGCTTACAGCACGACAGAGGAAGAAAATTATAAATTAAAAACACTTTGAGTTATATTTTCAATTTACTCAAGTGGCCGTAATACGCATTTAAAAATTTTAATTTCAAACGACACTTATTTACCGTAAAGTTCAGTGATTTTTATCTCTTCAAGAAATGTTCTTAACATTCTCTTCTCTCATGATTGCTTATAATATTTCACTAATGAAATTTAGGATTAGAAATTTTAAATAATTTTAGTTTCAATGCAAAACATTAATCAGTGAAATATCTCTTTATTTAGCTTTCTTTTCTTGTATTGTATGTGATGTTTAACTAAACAGCAAACCAAAAACTTCTGAACGGGATTCACTTCAACCGTGATCCTAGATGAAGATAGATTTAGTCTACGTAAATTTTGCATTAGGCGACTTCATCATCGTCATCAACCTGCACTCATCCACTGATGAACTACCTCCTATGGACTGTTATCGATCTTTCATAATTATCTGAAAGGAAAATCTGACAGATTGAATTACGGCTACTCATTCGTTGTTATATGAACGTACAAATTTCAATTTCGCCAGTAAAATCATGAAATGTTTCCTTTGTTAGTTATTTGGATGGAAGCAGGCAAAAGCATCCAACGTATTTATTCCACTGCTGTTGGAGTACATCCCAGTTCTGGTGAATTAATAAACGAATACTTACTTGCAATATAATTATGAAAACACGTTCCCAGAATTGCAAACATGACGAATGAATGTTGGAACCGAGGTTAAATTTTCATGCAAAATATTTGAACAACGTCGTGAATGTATATTGCATTTTTATTGTTCAAATAAATGTAAACAATTTTAGGTTTGTGTAAACAAATAGTGATTTAGGAGGTAGGTCAGGCCTCTAGATATACTGCAGAGATCTAGGTATGAGGTCCTGAGATTAAGCTCTCAAGACAAAATTTTACTAATTATACTGTTGGTAATGTTGGTCTGGGACTTAAAAAGAATATGCCAACTGTGTTTCTTGTCTAGCATGTCGTAAACGTATTTATTCCACTGCTGTTGGAGTACATCCCAGTTCTGATGAATTAATAAACCAATACTTACTTGCAATATAATTATGAAAACACGTTCCCAGAATTGCAAACATGACGAATGAATGTTGGAACCGAGGTTAAATTTTCATGCAAAATATTTGAACAACGTCGTGAATGTATATTGCATTTTTATTGTTCAAATAAATGTAAACAATTTTAGGTTTGTGTAAACAAACAGTGATTTATATTTAGAAGCGACCTTTTAGACTGAAACGGTCGCTCCTTGGGTCGTTTACACGTTCTAACTATCACAATTCACGTAAGAACGTGTAAAGGTTTTTAAATTAAATAATAACGAGAGTTCTGTAATAAATCAAAAAGTATAAATGAATTATGACTACCAAAAACATATTACATACAAACATAATAACGCGCTATATACTAATGATATAATTTTTTATGATTAAAATTATCTACAATATGTAAATTGTAACTTGTTGACAATCCATATATTCTGGAAAATGAATTAAAAAATATGGAAGAAGCGACAATGTGAGCCAGAATACTTGTTATTATAAATGGAGGAAAGAATTATAGATAAAAATTAAATAAATACATTCTACAGACTGGCACACAAATTCCCTAGTTCCAAACTAAGCTTATAAGCTTTTCCTATGGATATTAGGCGAATACGTTTATGAACATCCATGACTCGAAAACAAATATCCATGTTGATCACACGCAACATTTGCCCCTATCGGTATTCGAACCCGCGACGTTTGACCAACGTGCTTGACATATCGATTTCTGCTGATCTTCACAGTAAATGGTACTAATATACGCATTATATTAAAAAGAAACTATAAAACCTGAATTTAGAAAGTTTAATAATAGCGTATTCAGTTAATTAATCTGATATCCCCATTGTTGATACAATACGCGACTTCTACATTGTCTGTGTATAAAATTCTATCCACGAGCTTGATAAAATACTATTAACAAAATTCTATTCTTATCCCAGCTGAATCAAACACAGACAATCGAGCCTACGAAACGTGCTGTGCTAAAATACCCCCGTCAATTTGGGGTACCTCGCAATAAGTAGGAACACGCAAAAGCACTTAAAACATTAAATATGGAGGCAACCGCCACTTCATATCGGCTGCTAGGAATTAACGCCTGGACAGTCCCTCGGCCTGAACGAGCGACAAATATCGAATTGTGTCGCGACGTGTTTGACACATTCGCGAAGTTATCAATTTGGTTTCCATTTGTAACTTTTCAACTTGGGGAACGAATGGCCGTTTTGCCATTCATATAGTGAGACATGACGTAAAATAGGCTATGGTGTAGGTACTTAAGTGATCAGACGTGTCATTTTCCGCTGACTTTTATGGAAGTATTTTTTGTGGTATATTTGTACATATAGCCAGTTAAGATGTAAAAAAGAGCTCTTGAGACACAAAATAGCGTGTGGACAGGGGTAAAAAAAAATAATAATTTTATACTACCGATCCAAAGAATTTCATCTTTCCTAAAATCACGTAAGTCTGGGGTGACTGGGATCTCACTCTATTACGAATATTACTCGCATACTCTTTCTAGTACAGCACTATTATAAGCAAAAAGGTAAACAATCCATGAAATCATTCGTTGAAAAACTCCATGAAATAATACCTTTTCTATTTCCCCTTACAAACGACAAATATCAAATCACGTATATTTATTTCTGTTAGCAAAGTCCAATACGCTATTTCATATTAGTTTCAGTGAGCAAATATTGTTCGGTTTTGGTCAAACGTATTTCGCCAATTGGCTGATAATTAAATAGTGGAAACTATATTAATCAAAAATTACAAAGGATTCTCATTGTTTGACGTTATTTTTAATTAATAAGGTTTGTCTCGCATAGGCAAGGTTTCGTATCACTGTATAATAATTAACACAACTACCGAAAAAATGCGTACATTTTTCAACAGCCATGTAGGTATTACTATAGCTTTTTTAATGTCTATTATATACCTATTCCAGTTCATAGAATACAGCACTGATAAACAGACGGACAAGCGAACGGGTGACTGCGGAGGTCAAGGAATAGGGCCGTCTGCGTTGGTACCCCTATTTCGTATGAGAGTGTTGATTCAAAGTCGACCATATATTTGGAAATAAAAGCTGCTGAACTTTAAGACAACATTTCTACTAGTTCTACAAACAAGCATATGACCAGCATGATGATTGGCAGTCACAGCGACAGTCGTGATACGGGACGAGTCACATTTGTATGCATTGTCATCGCTCTTGCAAGTGCCTTTGTCTGTCTCCTCTTTGAACCCAGTAGTTTCTAGAAAATATTTTTACGGAGAGCTCATTCCCTTGCCTGCGCGTACGTGGGAGAAAATACCTCTCGAAATTTATGGAGCTAAGCTATCGGGATAAATTCCTTGTCGATGACTAGCAACTAGTTAAGAAGCTACATACATAATATAACGCCCTATGTTATATATAACATATTTTAGTTAAGAATCTAAAATATATTAAGGCGTATTTTTTTAACATAAAAACTTTAACTTTAACATACATTGAACCTGAACCGAATTTTAATAAGTAATCGCATTGATTAATTAATTTTATTACAAAAAGGCAAGTCCCGACGAACTCCTGCGGGCAGAGGAACTTAACTAGAACTTTGAACTAGTAAATTATTAATGTAAAGTTTCGGAATTACGTAAATAACTTGTTAATAAATAATGATGTCGTTTGAGAGGCGGACTTCGCCTCAGTAACTTTAAGTTGCTTATAATAACTTTAGTCAGCGATAAACAAACTTTAAGTCTTCTTTATGGAATTGGAGTTTCAGTATTACTTCATTCGCCACCTTTCTAGTGTTTTGCCTCGTTCGCTGTGACTGTTATCCTGGTATACTTAGAAGTTACTGCCATCTGACCTCCGAAGCCAGACAAATTGGGCCATGATTATTGGAATATCCAGGTTTGTTTAAGATGTTTTTTCTCGTCGCCAAGTAAAATACGTACTTGAATTTGACAAATCCAGAGATACGACCCCAGGTTTAAACCTGCACTCTTCGAATTAAATTTATTTGAAGCGCGTGTCTTGACCATTGAGCTCTAGTATTTCTTTATTTAAAACATAAAGAATATAAAGAAAACCTCGATTAATTTAAATTTGTGGTGACCCAGTGGTAGAAATTCAACCATATTTCATTAATTTTTTTTACGAATTTCTAACGCATTATTTATTGAAATATTAGCTTTCTGCACTCCTTTGCCATATAAACTTTAGCTGTGCCAAATCTCATACTCCTCAGTCCGCGTAATTCTCGTAAAATGTTTTTGCTTCACGTATTAATATATAGATGTCCAACCATGTTATTTAAACAAGCTGGACGCTATGTTAACACTTAAATATGTATAAGTGTCTTGCTCCCTGTTACCCTTCCACTTTTATATAACCGCTAAATCGTTAGCACGGTCTTATAAAAAATGTAGGTATCCCGTTTTATGTTTCAACGGATGTGAGAATATATTTCAACTGGAACCCTTGAGAATAACCAGGAGGTATCGTACCTGCATTGAATAACGTTGAAGAATATTTATTGGGGGGCTTAGGAGATACATATATAATGTCGACATCCTTACAATACCAAGATGCCAAGCGAGAATTCTGTTCGAATCGAGCCAACCGAACTACGAAATTGGAACAAATGGCAAATTGAATTAGGTGCAATTTTGCTTGTATCCACCGCCTGTCTAAGGCTCGAAAAAAGTGATTACACAGCAATTTATTGTGAATCTTTTTCCCTCTACAATTTAAGCACAGATATGTTTCGAGCTGATTTTGCATTTGAGCAGAATGGAAAGGCGTTGGTTGGTGGAGTGTGTAAATTTGGCATGAGTTTCTTTACAAGCAGTGAAAGGGATGTGAGATTTTATGATGTGGTGTAAGCCGTGGGATCAGTCTAATAGCAAATATTGTGTAGAACATTTAGGTAGGTATTGTACTTGAACCTTGCCTATCTCTGAGCGGACTCACTGAGTTATGCTGTGGTTTTTTACTTTGTAATTTTTAAATACTTATATACATGGTTCCCTTCATTTAGTTATAATTCATTCCTCGAAATTTAAAGTTAGTTAAAAAACGAACAAAATCTAGGATTTTCTTAATCTTCTTAACCTCCATAATTTCATTCTAGACCTTCCCATAAAGTCTACAGTACAAAAAGCCCTGCACTGGTAACAGATTCAAAGATTTCGAGTATAATAAATAAGTACATACAATACATCGTTATTACCCTTAAGTTATGTAGGGCGTTACCAACCTTTTATAGAACTCACTAGTCTCACACAATAGCAACAGTGTGGGGCAAATTGGAAAACCTTGTAATTTCCACCTGGCACACACTAGAATGGCGTACTTTTGTATAACCTTTACTATTTTCAGACTATAAGTAGGTATGAGTACTTGAGAGTGGCCTACGTTCTTGGAAAGTAAAGCTTAAGTATCTTTGAAAGCAAAAGTTGTGGCATTGTTAGCTAAGCCGGAGAAATTGTTGCGTTACACTGTGAATGTTATATTTTAATAAAAAATATTGAATATTTTCAAGTAAACGCTTGATGTTTTCTCCTACGTTTATTGGAGATTAATTTTCTCTTCGCTGGTATTAGTTTTCTTTAGAGTATCTTGAGCTGTGTCCTTATACGCGTTATGAAGAATATGTCGACGTGCATGAATGATGAAACTAGATATTAGATACTGAAAAGAAAGTTTTCATAATTTTACGTTTACAAGAATTTAATTTTTCGTGTAAGTAGCAAGTAACTTTAAAGAGCGGTGGTAGATCAATGGTAAGGACACGCACCTCATAACTGAGGGGTGCTGGTTCAAACCCGAGTACGTACCTCTGGATTTTTTAAATATATGTACTTATTTAAACCATTAGCTCGGCGGTGAGGGAAAACATCGTAATGAAACCTGCAAATTCAAACAACTTTGGATTTGTAACCATGATCCAAAAAAAATCTGGTTACGAAGGTCAGATTGGCAGTCGCTTCAGTGTAATTACCAGACTCCTAAATACTGAATCATGGTCTAAGCGGACACCGTCTAAGGACGGGACACAACGCTAAGAAAATAAAGCTGATGAAGTAAGTAACTTTGAAACGTTAACTGAATAACAACGGAAATAGACTGTATTCGAAACAGTTGTGATTTAATTTCGGAATATCAATAACCGATATTGTAATTGAGGCCACCCAAATTTAAAATTAGGTCAATTAATGTTTGAAATTTGAATTGATGATGATATTCCAAGAAAATCGATCGGTTCAGGTAAAATATAAAAATGTGCGTTGTTAAGACGTCACTAAATATTAAGTGAAGTGATAGTGTTTGTAACATACCAATTGTCGTTTTTAACATTTATAGAGTGTGTCTCACTCGCAAAAATTATTATTATCCTACTAATATTATAAATGCAAAAGTTTTTATGTATGGATAGATGTTTGTTACTCTTTCACAAAAAAACAACTGAATGGATTTTAATGAAACTTTAGAATAATATAGCTCATACATCCGAATATATGATATGCAACATATAGGCTATGTTTCATCGATGTACCACGCAAGCGAAGCCGCGAGCAGAAGTCCGTAATTCATAAAGAACACGGCCATTCGCAGAAACAGTGTGCGCCTCTCCTTAATATACGCATTGAAAAAGAAACACACCTGCAATATCTTAACAAAAGATGCCAAATGACATGAATAACAAAACTCACCATTGCGTGCGAGTAGTCAGTGAAATCCGGTGGTCATTTGTCCCCTGATTTCAAGGTGACAGCGGGCACATTAACTGAATATCACACGGCATTTTTCGCACTTACGTTTTGTCATGTAGGGCGCCCTTTGTGGTCTGTGGGCGGCCCCAACTTATCGATGAATATAGATATCACTGCATTCTTACAAAGCATCCAACTCTTATTCTTGACTAGCAGTGCCAGCGGTGTCACCCACGTTTATGGTTAATATTATAAAGACTATTTCCGTCATACATGATTTCTATGTAACTTTAACCATTAAGGCTGCACACGCGACGGAAGCTTAAAAAATGGAGTAAATTCTCCCGTTTTCCCAACATTTCCCTTCACTACTCTGCTCCTATTGATTGTAGCGTGATGAAAAGTATACTATAACCTGCCCAGGAGTATGAAGAATAATTGTACCAAGTTTCGTTAAAATCCGTCGAGTAGTTCTTGTTTTTATAAGGAACATACAGACAGACAGACAGACAAAAATTTTGCTGATTGCATTTTGGCATCAGTATCGATCACTAATCACCCCCTGATAGTTATTTTGAAAATATATTTCATGTACAGAATTGACCTCTCTACAGATTTATTATAAGTATAGATTAACATCGGACAAGTCAAAATATGTACAAGTTATTGATAAGTATGTTTTTCATCTAAATTTTGATAGATTAGTAGTAATTACAAGATCCATTCTCATTGTGCACACTCCCATGTTAATCTTGGTCTCAAAAATAATGTACCATCTGTTATCTCGCCTAGCATGTAGTAAAAAGCGATTTATTATTGCGTAATACGGATTTGTGATTAAGTCAGCGTCGATTTAGCCACTTGTCAATAGGTTTTCACAATTTCCCATCTAGTTCACCAATTGTATTTTTTGGCTAAATTTGGCTTTAGGAGCTCACTACTTCTTGGACTCTGTTTACCTCTTCGGAGACTGCGAGTGCGACTGCGAGAGCTTCGGAGCTTCGGTTTCGATTAAAAATTACTTTACCGTTCGGACTTCATCATATTGATGGATAGTGCTTTGAGTCTCAAAGAGCGGCGCATCCATGTATACCACGTGACCCGCGTATTTCGTGTGTGCCGTTACTTCGCCTCGTAACAGGCTCGCCCGCATTGTTATTGCGATCACGATTTTGTCGTATGTCCCCACACGCCATTTTCCTAATGGCTCGTGCGGTATGATTGAATTCCGGCTGGAGGTTTTCAACTGTCGCTGATTTGTCACATTTGGGATTGTGAGAGTTTTCGCAAGTATCTATGGTATTAAATTTCAGTTTTTGTGTCTCAGTGCGGTTCTTCTCAAAAGGTTCTTCTAAGCACTGTTTGATACTTGTGAGACCACTGGGGTTGAATGTGTGCTATGGTGACTGTTTAATATAAGGTAAGCCGATAGTTGTGTGCCTCGGTTAGTGGTATAATAAAAATATAATTTCACTAGCTTCTGCCCGCGGCTTTGCTCGCGTGGTACGTCGATAAAACATAGCCTGTATGTTATTCGGGTGTATAAACTACATTATTCTAAAGTTTTAATTCAGTAGTTTTTGCATAAAGGAGTAATAAACATCTAAACAAACTTTTGCATAGGTATAGTAATCTTAATCTCGTATTAATGTTGTCTATCGAATGCAATAATACCACTTTAGAAATACATATGTATCAAACCAAATGGCTAACCTACTATGTATTCTATTAGGCAATATATAGAGTTGATTATTTGATCGCTTTCACGTATAGTTTACTGTGTACAATACAATTAATTCCAACCCGAATATTTGATATCCTTTCAATCCTGTTGTCTGTTATGTCTCTGCTAAGTGATGAGCTCGCTACAACATCAGATAGAGGCTATTAAATATCAACCGTCGTGTTATCATACTAATATTACAAAGAGAACAGATTTTATTGTTTGTTTGAATTGAATAGACTCCGAAACTACTAAATCGATTTGAAAAATTCTTTCACCTATGCATGGAATTTATCAACGAGTAACTTTAGCTATATTTTATTCCCATGGGAACTACGCGGGTGAAACCATAGGACGCTGCTAATTATAAATCATTTAATACTTATTTCTTACATTCCTTACTTAAACAGACTTAGCTTAAGCAATTATCCCTTTTTTAATATCACTGCAACAACAACAACACAACATAACATCACGCCCATAATCCCCGAAGGGGTAGGCAGAGTCAAAGAGGCAGCACGCCCTTTAACCGCATTCAGCCAGAAACAAAACTGGGCTGGGTTAGATGGAAAATTGTGAAAAAAATTATATCACTAGATACGTAGGTACGTATCATCACGCCCGCAATTATCGAAGAAATGGGCAGAAGTCAAGAAGCAATTAAGCTCCTTAAATCGCATTTAGCAAAAAAAAAAAGTTTTTTTGGTTGCAAGTATTCAGGTACTACATAATATATATCATCGACTGGCTTGATGGCGCATTTGGTAGTGACCCTGCCCAGGACCAACATTCGTATAATGAATACTTGTGTTTGTTCTGTGTGGGTGTTATTATATGATATTTAAGTATATATTTGTAATATACCACTGTTGATTCTGATATCCGCAACACAAGAGTCAGATCAATGTATGTGATGTCGTCGGATATTTATTATTTATTTATTATTATTTATTCATATACTTATCGGGTTTATTCCTGTCAGTATTATTTCTTGTTTATTTTGGTAAGTTTGAGAATTTATCTGTTTATTATAGATGGTTTATTATCCAATCAAACACGGTTTCCGAATTGTCAAATCTAATTAATTTTCGTTCACCAACAACCGATTCCTTTAAATTATCCCGGGCCATATTATACATACAAAGTGAACGTAAATCGGCAAAGAACATAACATTTTAATTAAGCCTTAGAGGAAGGTATGCTAATTATTTCCCGAGCGCGATTAATGTGTTCCCGTGCGTTGTTTTTGCTGTGGATTAACATATATTTTTTATTAAGCACCGCTGATAACTTGGAATTGAATTTCTAATTTACTGGCCAGGTTTACGGTTTCGTATATGCAAACTTGATGCACACATATCATTTATGATTGATATTGTTTTAGAGCGTCGAATGTTTTCTGTGTTCTGCTATAGAATGAAATTAAACATAGTATGACGGTCTGTTTATTACACATTTATAGCATCTTGTAATTTAAAAGGTTGTAAAAGTACATATATTATTATTGAAACTGATTGTTTTTTTTGTTGAGTTCGTTTAAAAATTAAGTAAAGTACGTAAGCTGATTGTAATGACAATGAAGGATAAGCTATGTAGAAAAATTTAATTTTTTATTTAGTCTGGTCTCAGAGTAAAAATAATGTTCCTTGCCTAACTTATAGTAAAAGGTGACTAATACCACTAATTGTGTACTGAGCATTACGTACGCGACGAGCTAGCAACTCATTGTCACTCTACTTACCTTTTACTTCTACTACTTTTTCCCATTAAACTTACATCAACATTTAAAATTCTGGACAAATTTGTTTAAAGAGCTTATTCTTACTTAGACTCTGCCTACTCGTTCGAGGATTGAGGGCGGGATGTCCTGTATGTATGTAGGTATCTGCACCTGAGTATTTTATTATCTAGCTTTGATACTCATTTACTGAATAACGCTGAAAACACGAACCGTACATTTTTAATAATAGAACATTTTAAAGATGCAAAGCAAAGAAACCCATTTTAGGTACGAGACTTAATCTTCTCCGCTTAATTCAGACCGAACCCACAAACAATGGGTGACTGTAATCCATTGTAATTTGTAAACGGCCGCGTTATCACAGATTTGGGATACCGTCATAGAATGGCGTAAGGAACCTTTGAAATGAGCCTCAAGTACTTGTCTGTTTCTGTAGATCTGTACCTACAGAGAGGGACAAGTACTTAAGCCTGAAAAACACAAATAGCGTACACAAACAGCCTGTTTGTTTATGCTATTTTTGTTTTTCGACAACTATAAGTCCACATGAAAGAATTTGGTATAAACTGATAACGACTGGAAAATATAATATACAGGTTCTTATTTTTATTGGCAACACAATAGTTAAATTACTTCTTGACACATACTTGTGACGAAGACGATCAAAATGATCATCACGTAAGTTTCTCTTTCATCGCAAACCTATTAAATCAATTTCTAAATAAAAATTTTATTCTTCATTTCTATCATTTTATACGGAGTCTATTATAAAAACTTAAAATGCCATAATTTAACTAGAATCATAGATTCGATTCGTATTAAGACAAAACATAGGTACTAATTTTAAAGTATTATAATACGTGTTTAATATATTTTATTTAACTATAATGGACACATCTTTCATACAATGCTATGGTAAGCTTGCTTATAAAGCAATCAAAATATATCAATCATTTACCCATTGAAATAGATCAATCGTATTTGGTTCAATTATCCTCTGACAAATCCACACAGCTTTAATAACCGTACCTTATACATTCATAGTATGTTGACGGTTTCTTGGCAACAGTTTCACGACGATTTGTTACTGGCAAGAGGGCCGAGGTTCAAGGATTGTGGGTTCGACTCCTTAGCCTCTAACCCGGAGACCCTTGTCTAAGGTTTTTATTATTTGAGGGTTAAGTTGTTTAATTAAGGGAGGAAGGGACTATATTGTTCTGTATTCAGATCACTAAATTACTTTGGTAGGGAAAATTGATATTTGTTGCTTCAAATCAGCTTTAGTTTACCCTAGCCTATTTAAAAAAACAGTACGAATATTGTATTAAGAAATCTTTGTATAACTAATTGTACCTTATCAAGATTTTTATTTTTCTATTGGCTTTTTTCTACATTACTATTCTCTAACTAATGTATCTAAACATATTATCAGAAGTCATTTTGCTTAACTATAAAGTAGATTCTCGACTTACGCACTGTTAGATCTTGATACTATAGTAATCTTGAAACCACAATATGAATAGAAAGACAATCTATCGTAGTGGTACAATTTCCTCAGTCGTACCTCGCATGCAATCGAGTTTTCTTCCTACCAAGCCACCGCATCCGCCGCAGAAATGTAAATAAAATTGCAAATGCGACATTCCGGTGCAGCCACACGCTCATAGATGCGACCTTATCCGTTAAATATCCGGATTCAGTTGCTGTTACGATTCTTTTATATGTTATAAGTGAGGTTTACTTATACTTTAAATATTATGTAGGCATTGATTAAAGATCTTGCATGTATCATGTCATTATGTTTACTATTCGATTTTAGCAAGTGATCAAGTGCTTTTTAGGGAAGACAATGCTAATCTGGGATTTTGTTTGGACTAATTTATCAGGTACACTCAACATTTTAAATTAGCTCTCATGTAACATCCATGTATTCGATCTTCGCACCAGGACTTACAGTTATTGATAAAACAACTATTTGTCTCTGGTGTTTTCAAGAGGTACCTTCGAAGATTGAGCCGCGGTTGTTACAGCGTTCCAGTGGTCTGATTACCATTCTATCCATGACGTTAACAAATGAAAAGAGGGGCCTTATAAGTCCGGTATCACCAGCCTAAACCATACGATAAAAAAATATGTTGGCGATGCAAGGATTCTAACTAGCGCCTCAAGTGTCAAAATTGTGAAGCTGTCTAAGAACGAAACTTTAACAGTGTTCAATAACAATTTAAATTTCATAATTCATAATACATTATTTGAATTAATCAATCTATTACTAATAATTATTATAGACAATAAATGAATGGAATTGATTTAAATTTTAAATATAAATTTAAGTGCTAATAAAGGCTTTTATTGTTACTAACACTATGGACCAGGTCCGAAGTAACTGTATTTTATTTTATTTTTATTTATTTACGTCACGAAAACATTTATTTATTAAACCTATATAAATCAGATTTATGTGGTTTCTTTCTTGCTGGACGAGACAATAATTATGTTGTCAATAGTCGATGTAATTAAAGCGTCTGCAGAATACACAAAAGCGTTCTGGTGAAGAATTATTACGATTTACAAATTAAAACTTATTTCCGAATTTTCGTAAGTACTACATTAAGGAACGCAACAATATTTTGTATTGCTGCTTTTAAACAGGTTTCCTCACGATTCACGTGTGAATGAATCAAGATTCACGAATGTACCTAATCGTGATTCATCTGATTATGTCTAAACTCACTAATCTCAACTTTAATAGCGAAGTGTCGTTCTTAGACAACTTCAGAATGTCGCCGCTAGAGGCGCGCGGATAATCTTTGCATCGCCAATATCTCGATTCCGATTTCCATAAAACTAGTGCTCAACCTTTTTACTTTTAGATCAATGTTTGTGATATTTAAGTGTTTCAAATCTGTCAAGACGCAGGACACTTTGCTACACTATTACGGCGCTGTCAAAACGTATAAACTCTTCCAGTCGTTTCTCTCATAATGTTCACTCATTCTTTGTTTCTCGAGTGACAAGCCGTCGCCATGTAATTACTAAACACGTTTTCATAAAACGCCTCGCGAAATTGCGACACATATATGAAGTGCGCGTACTAAGAAGGTCATGTCAAAGATTTATTTTGACAGACAGGTTGAATTAAGAATGAGCGACGACAACACGGCTAATATTACGTAATCTGATCTTAAATTTAATAAGCTTGTTTGAACATTTGTGTATAAGTACCTATACCTTGATATGTAAATGTTAAGTTACCTATATTATAAATGGCTTCTGTGATCTGTGATTTTGTTTATGTACAATAATGTACATACATAGTTAAATTAAGCTAAAATAGCTTTATCCTTACATTACTATTACATATTACATAGATATATTAAGACGATGAATGATGATGTACCAAAATTCAGCAAATTTAGTTTAGTGGTTTTTAAATAAGTCATTTAATAATAAAATAACGAAGCTATTGCTAAGTTTAAAAAAAGATAAATTTTATTTTATTTGCAAGTTCTTAATAAAATAAAATAATTATGTGACTTAAATTATAATCTTACCTGGAGAATATCTAGCGTGAAGATTTTTCTGTAACAATAAAATTAATTAAAATTTATTGTAAGTTGTTTATAACTCTATGCATATTTAACAAATAACTTAGGCACCTCATTCAGAACTTTTAATAGTTCTTCTGTCATTGTATAGAATATAAAATAATTTTTAAATGGCAGAAAATTCATTAACTGAATAAATTGCCGTTGTAGATGGCGGGAAGATAGATTAGTTCAGTTTAAATACGCACAATATAATAAACCAGATTTTCTGTACTTGAAGTCAAATTTTTCAGATTACTCTGGGTCACAAAATATTATAGTACTAGCAAGAAGAAGTCTTCCTTTCAAACCTGGTAGTTGATACATTGTCCGTTCTATTTACATGTTGTTTAAAACATAAAATCCGACCGTGTCATCTCAAAAAATACTTCGTCATACCATAATTGAGCAGTTAGTTAATAAGGTCGCATCCCTCACACATGATCCGAGGGTCCTTCTATTGTTACATTCATAATAACAGGCCGTGCATGAAAAAAGGTCATTCAAAATACCCCACATTTGCCAGGCCTAGCCGAATACATTACGATCCTCCAGGGTTACCACATCGGATTGTGTAGCGAAGTGGTTTACAACGTGAGCTTCGTGACCCCCCAGGGGGTCTACTAAAGTCTTTTTAAGGAGGTAGCGAAGCCTTCTTAAATGGGTTACGGTTACAACAAAATGTATATTATCTAACTATGTTTTAACGATTGATACTTTATAAGGAATTCATACATGGAGTCAAAGCATGGAGTTTTTCGTTATAAGGGGGTCGTACAATAAAAAAGATTGAAAAGCACTGGCGTTGGACAATGAAAACAGACGAATATTAAATTCATGACTGATGAAAAGGTGAATTGGACACTGTAAACAGAGATGTTGTTTATAGAAAGTCTGTTGCTTTTACAAATGGATAACACGATCTGTTGTTTTATTGTTTACACATTTTAACGGTGACCGAAAATAATTTAGTAATTATGTCGGTTTAACAATCGTTATTTTTTAGCATTTTGAATTATAATAACAACTGTATGTTAGAGTTTAATCTTTTTTTCATCAAATTTCAACATACCAAATATATTTTTTTTTAATATTTTTTTAAAAGCACTTAGCTTTATAATAAGTAGGTACTAATGGAGCGTGGGTGCTAGTCAATGGAACTAAATGCTAAGATGAATATTATTAATAGGATAAATATAAAACAAGAAATCAATCAAATGCCGCGTATCGAATTGCAAACGGTTTCTGATAACTTTAAACACGATCTTTTTGGTATACAGATATCAATAGAATTTTGGTAGTGTAGGCGACTATGCTACTAAAAGGATTCCTCTTTTACCAAGAGTTATATCCCATTCTTAGGACAGCTTAATCCATTGGCGTTTCAATTCTTCTTGGTTAGTTTAGCCACACTTGTAGTTTTAACCTGACTCGATAGACGACACTGCCTCATGCGCCAAGAGTTGTGGGATCCCCACCCAGGACAAACATTCGTATGATGAATACTTGTGTTTGTTCTGTGTCTGGGTGTTAATATTGAATATTTATGTATATATTTGTAATACCACTGTTGATTCTGATGTCCGTAACACAAGTGCTTAAGCTCCTTGCCTCTGAGTTAGATTAATGTATGTGATGTAAGTAGTCTGATATTTATTACTTATTATTAACCTTTGCATCATATTCTGGACCATAAAGCACATCTTCTATATGCGTAGCCAAACACGCCTATCGAATAGCATCGGTTAACTATAATTAACAGACTACTACAAGATTATCACAATAGGGATGTTGACTGGCAAGTCAATTGAGATACTTTTTAAGAGCTGTCAAAACGCAATGACTTCATAGATTTTGTATGGGCTTGTCAACATGTGACGTTACTAGTTCGTATAGTCAACTGACTTAATATTAAACAGTTTTTGTAAAATTAAAAATCTTAGACTCAATATAATTTAAAATTAATCAAAATCAATAAGGCTTAACAACATACTACGATACTTTCTTTTTCAGAATTGATATTTCAAAATTAAATATAAATGGTGTCACCATCCCAATTGTTATTAATGGTTGGAATAAGTTAATTTGTAGTTTAACTTAATTATCATACACAAAATCTGTGCATCAAAAAATTCAAAGACGAAAGTTTTAAATCATAATATGTGTACCAAACCTCCATTGACGTTCTTCTAAAGTAAGAAAAACGAACCACCAAGGTAAAAGTAAACCATTTTAACTTTTTACTAAATGTTTAATAGCGACGTCGCTCGCCGTTTAAAAAAAAGTGTACGCTTTGAAAGTGCTTTTCATCTCCTAAATATTAAATTACCTTTGTTATTGCAAGTTCATAAAACAGTTCTGTTTTGATGAAATTTTCAATTAACTACACCAAGACTCGGGTTTTGTTTTCGTTGAAGATGATAAAACCGTGTCATTTAACGCTAAACAACTTGGTCTATGTTGTTTACAGAAAATTCTGCGCTCGATGGCGCATTCGGTAGTGACCCTGCCCCATGCGCCAAGAGTTGTGGGTTCGATCCCCACCCAGGACAAATATTCGTATGATGAATACTTGTGTTTGTTCTGTGTCTGGGTGTTAATATCCAATATTTAAGTATTTATTTGTAATACCACTGTTGATTCTGATATCCGTAACACAAGTGCTTAAGCTACTTACCTCGGAGTCAGATCAATGTATGTGATGTCGTCGGATATTTATTATTTATTATTATTATTTATTTATTAATTCATAGACTAACTAGCATTTTTAATACAAATTCTTTAATATTGATTTTAATAATCCAAATGAAATTCATAGTGACATTTTTCTAGGAGAATTTAATATAAACCTGGTTCTAGCTCGAAACGCTCACGGGGAATTAGATGCCTGACTTTTCTTTTTAAATAAAAAAACGATTTTGCTGGAACTTTATCCCTATAAGTAACAGTATACTAACGTTCGGCATAAACATTACAACAGATCAGATTTAATATTAATTCAGGCAAAACAGTCACCTATTTCAACGATTTATCAATGCTTAAAAATAATGAAAACTTTTTTTTATTATTTCTTTTAGCCGTCTAAATTGGCTATATGAATTCGAATTAATCTAACACAGTATACTTAATTAAACGCAACCACATCGGTCAAGAGCTGACAACCCTAAAACAAGGGACAAAGGATGGATGGATGAAGGAATATGAAAATTATACTTACATTGTTGAAAAACACATTTTACGAGGCCGTCTGTTGCGTATCATTATGTGGATCTTGGAAGCGGGGTAAATTGAGGAAATTGGTATGTACTGAAGAGCAAATGATAAAAATAGCCGTAATAAGTACCCGGATACGACCTTCGTTATATGAGTCATCTTTCTGATAATATTATACAAGATTATTGTTAGTTTAAACGATAAGCGAAACACGGTTGAAATACTTTTATTTAAAAAGTCAGTGTTAAAGTTTTTGATATACCATTAAGGTAAATCAAAAACTCACGAAGCTACAAGCTTTTTGTGTTGCCTCGATGTCCTCTAGCGAGTATGGTTTTGTTCTTATTAGAAACAATACTAACGGGACTAAAATACCTTGTAACCTTGTGACAAGCTTCGGGTCATACAGTTTTTTAATAAAGTGTAACTTTATTTAAGGTTTTGTAAATATTATTTGGTCAAAACATAACATGGTTTAAAAACTAATGCAATCGATTCTGTAAAAATAGTTTATAGGTGCCGTATATACTAAAACTAGCTGACCCGGCGTACTTTGTAACGCCCCGTTCTCGGATTTTCAATACCAACTTTTTTTGCGCACAATTTTTTTTTTTTTTTCTTTCATAAGAACCTTCACTTAACAATAACAAACACAACTAAAAGAATTAGCGAAATCGGTAAAGCTGTTCTTAAGTTATAGCTTTGGGGTGGACCACACTTATCACTTAGGGGTGTGAAAAATAGATTACGACCGATTCTCAGACCTACCGAATGTACATATAAAATTTCATAAAAATCAATCAAGCTGTTTCGGAGGAGTTTGGTAACAAACACTGCGACACGAGAATTATATATATTATATAGATAAAGTTGTATATTGTGATTATTCATGATCGGCTTAGTTCATGATCTTGGATTTAGCAAGTTTGGTTGCCATTTAAGCGAATGAGTATCTGTTCTTTGTTGAACCAGACAAATTGGATCAAGGTTACACAGCTATACTCAATTATTCTTCTTTTCATCGTTATTGTCCTATACCTACTATAACTTATGATTAGGAATCCTTATTAAATATTTAACTACGATAATAAAATGAGTGCTGTATATTTGACTAGCTGTGCCCGCGGTCTCACCCGCGTTTATGATTAATGTTATATAGACTAGCCTTCCTCGAAAAACGGGCTATCTAACACTGAAATAAATCTTCAAATCAGACTACTAGTTCCTGAGATTAGCGCGTTCAAGGAAATAAACAAAGTTAAATAAAGAAACCAGCTAAATTATAAATAATAATAAATAAATAAATTCTCCAGACTGACACACCAATTCCCTAGTTCCAAACTAAGCTTAAAAGCTTGTGCTATGGATACTAGGTGAACGGATAGACATACTTAAATAAGTTTATAAATATCCATGACTCGAGTACAAATGTCTATGTTCATCACACAAAACATGTGCCCCTAGTGGGATTCGAACCCGCGACCCTTTGCGATTTCGTAGCCAGGGTCTCTGACCACTCGACCAACGGGCCTGTCAATAACGTGGTCAATCGTTTAAAGTTAAGTTAAATTAAATATGATTCAGAGTTATAGTATCGTGCCATATGGCGTTCGGTTTTCTCTGCCTACCCTGCTAGGGAAGTGGCGTTAAGTTTAGTTAGTTAGTTAGATAGACAAAGTTATAACATGTAACGATCGGCTTAGGAATTTTCAATATGTACCTACTCTATTCGGTCAACTTTAAACTTCACAAGTTTAGCTCACCGAACTCTTTGTACCACAGCTCATTTCGTCGGCTTTTTTTTCGGTTTTTTGGGATTTTGAACCAAAATGGTAAAAACGATGCGATGACAAGATGATTTCGTATTACATATGCCGTTTATCGTCTATTTGTTAGATTATTTTTAATCAAAGTAATGTATAAGTGTGTATATAAAGTAAAGTGATACTTTTAAAATTATAATCATAATCTATGAATATTTACATAGATATACAACGTTATTTTAAGTATTTCTTTACGAAACCTGTAAACTGTTTGCAGAATCATTATTGAAATCTATAGCAATATTGTTCATATATAAAAACCAGCCAAGTGCGAGTCGGACTCGCACACGAAGGGTTCCGTACCAATATTTGGCCAAAAAAAACACGTCAGTTGTATGGAAACCCCCTTAATTTATTTTATTTTAATTAAATTATTTATTTTTGAAATTAATATACAACTAAATATTCTGTAAGTATTTTGGCTACATGGTGCCGTTATTAATATCGAGCAAATAACAGCATTAAAATCACGTTTGTTGTATGTAAATATATAATTTAAATGTTTATTTTTTCTGTTTTTAGTATTTGTTGTTATAGGGGCAAAAGAAATACATCATTTGTGAAAATTGCAACTGTCTAGCTACCACGGTTCATGAGATACAGCCTGGTGACAGACGGACGGACGGACGAACAGACAGACAGACGGACAGCGGAGACTTAGTAACAGGGTCCCGTTTTTACCCTTTGGGTACAGATTATAAGATTATAATTCATGTCTGTTTTAACATAATACTGTACCGACGAACATTATTCATACGCATCCAATTCGCATAATGCTGTATTTCACAGCAACATAATGACTTACGCTTCAATGGAAATACATTCTAGTTAGCACAATGGAAATATATTTTAGTTAGCTAAATTAGTTCAACCATATAATTCGAAACCACAGCGTACTGTTATCAAACGTTCTAATCTGAAAACACGTTTAATGTTTGGGCGAGCGCGTTCATATTATAGAAAAAAAAATAGAATTAGCCCTTATCAAATAGCACTAGAATTATTGTAACCGCTAATTATAGTTACGTATATACTTAATTTTGTAACACGAAAAGCGTTTAGGCACGCACATTTATGTAAGATATTAATGAAAAGATTTTTTTGGATGAGCCACGACAATGATCGATGGGGTTTTCAAAAGCAATGCTTCAACTGTCAAAATTGCCAAATACATACATATTTATAGTAGACATCATTACACACAGATAATTGATTTCAACGTATATGTTACTTACTTAGATTAGAATGTTTGTTAAAAAGCAACTTAGCAAGCTTTTTGGAATTCATGAAGATAGCATAACTACCCAGACTGAAAAACAAGAATAGACAATGCCTTTCATCAATAACGATTTGTCTCAGAGTGATTTAGGGAAAATACAAGAGCAACGTGTTTATTTTAATTTCAGTTAACTCCACACAAGAAACTGCTTTTTAATTACTTAGTCTGGTAAATCTATCAAATGATGAATGATAATCAACCCAAGGTTCACGTTTTATTACGCGGACCTATTATAGTATTTTTATTTTAGAACATTTTTTTGGGCCTGCGTCAAAAATATTTTTTGTTAAATTTCAGGACCAAATATTATTCGACGTGGTAGCACGAGTAAAAATTTAGTGGAGAAGTAAAAAAATAAAACAATTTATTACGCAAAATTTCAGTATTGGAACAATATTTTGTTTGTGGAATTAAAATGTTTCCCCGAAAAGCTTTAAAGAGATACGACAGCTGTCATTCATCGTAAAACTCTAGGGGATTCGAGTTGACAGTTTTTCTATTTGATTGAAAAAGAGACAACACGAAAAATGTCTGACTTGTCCAAAATTCTTCTTCTTTATTCAAATGCGCAAGCCTTTTTGCCTTTAACTTGCCAATTTAGGAAACATTATGTTTTGTTTTAATCAAAAAATATAAGATTGTTGAAAAGTTGAAGACGCTCTTTTTAACATTAGGTATTGTATTAGATAAAAACGGAATGCACGTGTCCTTATTTAATTTTGTTATTCATCTGATGAACATAGAAAAACAAAATAAGTTTTCCAAGGAATATTACTATTACATTATTTACATTATAACCTTAATATAATGTTGTGTAAATGCGAAAGTAGCTCGATTTGTTTCTTATTTTTTCACACCTAAGCTGCTTAGCCATTTAAAGGCAGGCCAAATATTTTAAACTGCTGAAAGGACAAAGGGTGCCTTCAAATTGGAAGATTGAGAGCCGCGAAATTGTCTGTGGCCAAACGAATTTCTTGCGAGGAACGCCCTGGACAAAAGTTGTTTATCATAGTTTGACTTTTGATTAGGTAAAGTTGAACAAATATTCAGACAAAATAAAAAAAAATACCATATTCGACATTAATACGTTCCATATGAATATGCGATGCGTGTATATACCTCAATTGTACGTTCAACAAGAATGTGGGGCACTCAGAGGGCTGGGAAGGAAAATTAGCTTGCGAAAAGATTGGAGGAGGTCGGCGTATCGGGCAAACAACGCCAATTGACTCTTTATTATTTATTTATAGGTACACGCTTCGGTTATTTGATTGGGTATGATTAGTGACGTCAGCGATATATTATTTATTGAACTAGTCCTGCTGATTGATGCGAAGGAAATGTAATAGAGCCTGGGAAAGTGTTTAGTTAGTAAAGCATTCTATGGATGGTAATGAGATGTGGGTTGCGTATCGATTAATTGACTATTATGAAAAAAACACATCTTATGTCTAGACCCAAACGAGCAAATGTTTGGGTATAGACATAAGATGTGATCTCATTATTATAATTGACTACATTAGATTTCGGAGTAGTTGGTAAATAATGTTTGTCTAGTCATTAGTTACGCGAAATCAAACTAATTATACGTATCGGTTAAGGGCAAAGTTTTATCTATATCTTTTGGTTTAATCAAGTTTCAGCTTTATCAAATAAGAATAAAATAAAATAAATTATAAACCCATATGGGGTAACCTGATGCTGTGATCCGCCCATCGAGCGTCCTGCGGGATCCTGAATCAAACGTTTGGAATAACGAATTTAATGATACTCAGATTTTAGGTTTTAACAGACAGACAGATAAAGCTATTTTATCATATAAAATATAAAAAAGTTCGTTCAGACAGTGAGGATACAAGGCTTAACAGAGTAAGAACGCCGTTAATTACTTTGTTAATATTCTCCTGTTTTCTTAAACGATTTTATCAACAATTATAATGCTAACCATTCCTTAAATAATTTCCACAAAAGTTCTTTACTCAATCTCCGTTTTAATATATACTTACTTTATAATTCGAGTTACATGATACCGAGATGAAATTACCACGTGAGCACCTTAATATTTGAGTCGCAAGTCGCAGGGGATTTCCTTTGTCTCAAAATTCTGTGCAAGTTTCCAATTTAGAGTATGAAATAATAATTTTATCAAGCACCTGCTCTTGGAAAAATGTCTTACCTTCTACATTTTCTGATTCCGAGAAAGAATATATTAAGTAACATTAAAAATCTGAATAGTAATTCTCCTTTCGTTTTTTACCTCTAAACTACCCATTTTTCTTCTTTTTGTCGCCTTTCTATATCAATCTATCCCCTCTTCTTTTTGGACTAGATTATGTTTGCTTTTATTTCTACAAGTGTCAATTTATTCCTCTTTTTACTTCATCTCTAGTTGACTTTGATTATATAGTAAAAAATAAAGACATAATTTTTTTCATACCTCCTTGAATAAATAATAATCTAAGAAAAAAACATGAAAAAAAAAATTCATGCTATTATATTCAGTCGCATAAGTTAAAGTGACTGTATACGTAAGTACGTTTGAGTGTACTGTAGATACATATATATCGGTATCTATATATTTATATGATTGTATACACAGGTACGTGTTGTCAGTTATGTCACACTTGAAGCGAAGTAATAAACGGACTGGTAATAAATTGAAAACTAATTCAGTTTGTTAGTGATGAGTGTTGTCAGTTTGGCACTCACACGTATAAGTGACGTAACTGATTAACTTTTGGGTAAAGTGTTCAACATTTGAGAAGAAATTCAACAAACTTTCTTTGGGACTTGTTAATGGCTAACTCATTTACAAATATGATTTGTAAGCTGAATTGCGTGGTACTTATTTTATAAGTAAAACAAGTATTGGTTTTTCAAAGTAAAGCTCAAAGACACGACTTACTTTGATGACTCCAAGTTCAAATCACCATATTTCCCAAAAACGCGAATTTTTAAGTTACCTTAGTTATTTAGACTTGCTTTAGAATATTCCTATGACGCGCCCTGCAGGGGGGGGCTCCGAATACTCCTGAGGTATCCCTGCCTGTCGTAGGAGGCGACTAAAAGGGCCTTTGGGGTCGTGGGGGTTAGAGGATGGGTCCTCTAGCCCTCTATCGTCCCCAGAGAAGCCGACTGCAGGTGTTACATCCGGTCCGTCAGGATAGGGTACACAGCTGTCTATGTGGTCGTGAAACACCACCCTAGGTGTTCTGGGGAAGAATATCACTTCCTCGAGATGGGCCGCTAGGCGGCAGCGCGCGCTGCGTAGACTTTTCGAGATAAATCCCGACAGTGGGGATCCCGTTGGTTTTGCGTTAGCGCCCGAAGAACGACAGCCTTGAGGTTTAGTCGGTAGGGTCTCCGAAGATTGCTACCGGTTTCGAGCCCGACTCACCCTTATGGGTCCACCCAGGATTCTATTTGGATGGTGCGTAAATGCATTCCTCAAGTAAAAAAAAAAAAAAAAGAATATTCCTATGACACAATGATTTGGAATAAGATCTAAAAGCTTCCATTACTATGATAGGGCCGTAGAAACTACAATGCCCCGACCTCGTATTGACCAGACGTCAATCTCTATGTATACCTATAAAAATGAAATTTTGTGTCTATTATTAGAGGTCCCTCAACTACAGTTATTGAAACTTACATAGTAGTATAAATATGGATACAGATTACATTATAACTAAAAGAAGAATCCGACATTAGAATGTTATAAAATAATATTTTGTTACGGCGCAAGGCGAGCTCAGACATGGTAAATTATATTTAATATCGCCGGTAATCATATGCTCGATGAAAAAGCTTGTCAAATAAAATTATTCATTTTCTCGTCTCGTCGCGAAACGATAATAAAATTCTTGCCTGAATACCGGCCAGTGTTGCTGTTTTAAATATTCTGCACTTTTAGATCTAATCATTTAATGTTTTATAAGATTTTATTTAGATTGACATAAAAGGCAATATCAATAGTGTTTTACAGTAAACGTTGATCGACTGATGACTATTAATAAAATGTGAGTTTTAAGAAACAGTCAGTATACTCCCCCAGTTTGTTTTCCGGTAGAATCGTTAGCATAGCATTATACTTAGTTCGTTCCTAAGAGGGTTATTACATTAGATTACATTATATTACAATTATAAATTTCTGGAAATGAAATTTTGCGGACGATATTTTTCTCAATTCCCACATAGATAGCGCTATAAGTTTCAACAAAATCATTACCTATGAGTAAATTTATTGAACCAACAATTCTCCCAGACGCATATCCTAACTCACTGGCGACCACCAGCTCCCTAGGATTATATCCCGTTATTACACCGAAACGACCACTATCTCACCTTCGTAACCCTGTTGGAAACCAATCATAAGGTTTATACCTTATGATTGGTTTCCAACAGGGTTCAATCATATGGTTTATACCTACATCTTTATTTTTTTTAACATACAAATTTCCTAACCATGTTTTCCTTTATCACGGAGCAAGTAATATAAATGCGCATTTCGACTTAAAAAGTCCAAAGATACATTCAGGTCGTTCAGGTTTAAACCAGTTTTCTTGACATGTGAAATTAAAGTTGACCATTAAGTTACCACCGCTCCTTCCACTAGCCACCGAGTCTTAAAGGTCATCGACGTTTATTTGGAGCCGGGCACAATTAAATTTCATGCGATGTCACACATCGCGCCCCAAATCCGATATAATTTCATGCCCCGAAGGGTTCAGAACTTCCCGTTTCGGCGAGTTATGAAAATACGTGCTGTGTACATTTGACCTATTTTTAACCGTTGCTTGCTTACGCACGATTAGATACCTGATGTGACGAAAAAATTTGCGGTCGCAAATACGCAGTTTAGTTTGTTAGCGAAGATAATATTCATATACGTAGCACGTAGCATTATAAAGCGGTTCACAGAACGTTTAAATAGTGCATTCCAAAATTGTAAGTATTTTTTTTTATATGGAAGATCTACCGTCAAAATATTTCACCTCAACGATAATAAAACCCATCATAAACATTACCTATAACTCTCCCTCCAAAACCAACACGTATTTTACTGTGTATCGTTTATAATAACTCCTCCCTTCCTTCTAAAGGACGGTCACATAAAAGGATAATGGAGGAGTCATTGTAAATCGCCGTTCGATTCATGAAAGCAGCCGACGGTGATCATAATTAATTCAATTCCATTAGATTGGAAACTGAAAGAAAGTGCAATGAACCATCGTTTATCAAATTAAGCCATGGCTTAAAGGAGTAACAGGTAAATCAGCACCGAGGCTCTTTATTAAATCATCTCTGCGTTAGTGATTCGCCTTTGCGTTTTCGGTAGGTACAGTCAATTTATTGGCACGTAATATCGAGCACTTTATTGGCACAAAGATCAAGACTTTTATTTCTTTTTACATCGTCAACTTACTACGATAGGACGAGATATACTGGATGGGACGGCGATAATACTGATTTGCAGTGGCGGATTTACCCTAAGGCCCAGTAGGCCCGGGCCTAGGGCGGCCAGATATTAGAGGCGGCCAATCGTGTTAAAAATTAAGTGATGACGCGTTAGTACGAGAGTACGAGAGTACGAGAATTATGGCCTCAGGCCTAGGGCGGCCAAGACTCTAAATCCGCCACTGCTGATTTGTAGATCTAAAGAAAATATTTTGGTGTTTTATATGAATGGCATGATGTGGGTGCAAGAGGAAATAGGTTTTTATTTAATCTGAAATTAGCAACCTTAATATTTATATAGCTTTTTTGTATTAGAAAAAGTAACTTCGCTATGACTATAATATTTTTAAAGAGTCCAATTTAATAATTAAGATTTTTGTGGATTCTTCTTAAGAGGGTAGGTAAATCTTATCTACTTACCTACCATATGTTGCTCTTAATTTGTAACTGGTCATTGAAGCCTATGTAGATATTTATATATATTTGTAACTTTGGTGTCCACTGATTATGTGATAAGTGTGTGAGTTTCTCATGATATTTTCTCCCTCGTTATAACCAAACTTTGTGTTTCTGAAGAAAAATTTTGGTCCACTGATTTTCTTTCGCTTAATTAGAAGAGTTTAGCAACAAGTTTGCAACCTAACCCATATAAATTGACTTACAACACAAATTGTTCGCCTGTATGTACACAAGTAACCATATTAGCAAGTAACCACAGGAATCGACTGCGGCTAACCTTCGGATCGATCGATCCTTAGCGGTGCGTATGTTTTTACTAGGCTTACGACAAGGTAAACTAGATACATAATGATTTTGGGTGTGAACACCAATAAACATGCCGTCTTTACGTCGTCTTTGGAAACAAATTTGGATTTAAAATAAAAAAAATACCTACGTATACATATCACTAACTTCATAAGCTGTAATCTAATTGAACTGATTTCCCTTCCTAAGAGTTGCAGATAAAATTGCAGTCGCTTCAATAAAAAAACTTGTTTAAACCAGAAACATTGTAAAGCGGTCCAGACTAAGAATAAAAATAACATTAGAATATCTATGAAATATTCAGATTTGAAACTCAGCTGGTATAAAGTTGAGACCTTACTGTGAGTTCTAGTCTCTAGAGAAAACTCAGGTGCTCTTGCAGTTTACAACAATTTGGTAAGATGCAATGCAATGTATTAATATATTGTTATGAACATGTAAGCGAAAATGTATCATTCAACGCAATCCAGTTTTATTCTTTACTTGGAATAAATAACCTAATCGCCGTAGCCAGAATCGGAAAGGATAATGATGATGACCTAACTAAAAGAGATTAAACGAGGTTGCTCGTTAATTAATTAAATAATTAAATGTCTCTGGCTGTAGAGAAAATGATATTGTCAGAGTTTTTACTTTTCAACTTATGTCACTATAAAAAATGGAGTTTTTTATCAATCTATTAAAACAATGCAAAATTAAAGAATGGTGTTTTTAATCAATGGCAAATAAACGTTGCTCGTGATATGTGCAAGATGCATTTAATACCACCTCTAAATTATTTCCAGGCCTTAAGTACCTATCGTTAATATATCACATTTATGCAAAAAAAGAGTAGGTAGAATTTTCAGAATTAAATATCTTGTGCGGCGGCGTGCAGCAGTATCTACAAACGTAGGTTTTTAAAGATAACTTTGTGATAACATAACTCAATATTATGGTACTAGGTGACATTAATAGAAAAAACATGTATATCGTTATTTTTCCTAACAATTGCCATGTTCAAATTTGGAGTGGTTTGTGTGTTTTAATTGCATCTTGTATATGTATACCTAATCAATAAGAACCCCATTACTACTTAAACATACTGCTAAAATAACTGAACTTCACGCCACTTCCCTAGCGGGGTAGGCAGAGAGAACCGAACGCTTTAAGGCACGATCCTTACACACCTCACTCGCTTCTTCAACATTCATGATCCTTTTCATAAAAGCTCTACGGTTTTTATGACTCCTAACATCACCTTCTGTTAGTACACGACCAATCTGGTCGGTGAGCCTAGGCCTTCCGCGGCTCCTACATCTTTCCAATTTCGCATTGTATATCTGTTTAGTCGATCTTTCGTCATCCATTCTTTCCATATTTCTGAACCACCGGAGCATGCCTCTTTTTACCTTGACTCGAACGCTGTCTTTCAGATCGACTCTCTTTCTTACATCATCATTCCGAACGCAGTCTGTGACGGTCTGCTAAAACAAATAAATAAATAAACCGAATTCATTGTACTGCAAAACTTACAGAATTTCATTAAGCTACCCATTTCCCAGTAAGTACGTCAAGACTAATAATAGGTACTACTCGGAATAACAACAGACGAATTTACTTGAAATAACGCCGAAAGAACGGTGGTAGTACTACGCAGTAGAAAAAATCTCCAACGTCTATTACAAGTATTTTCTCCCCGGAAAATATTAACATTGTATAAATTATTATTCAATTAAGGCTTCTGTGGAAGATGCAAATGCAATTTCTCAAAAGATTTCCTTCAGACGTTTTTAATACGATCCTCTTCACAAAGAGTGAATTATGCTCAGTATTATATACTCGTAGGTACATGCGAAAGTTTAATATCATTGTATTCGCTATAAAATTCAAAGGGACCTAAATATAATGTCTGACGGGGAACGTCACTCTCTTTCACTTAACAACATCAACTTTTAGTAGTTTTCAAACAAGTTATACTGAGTTAGTACATTTAAGCAGAGATGGGCTAAGTGAATGTTCCGATATTTAATTTCAAATTACATGTAATATATACGCACATAACATCACGCCCATAATCCCCGAAGGGTTAGGCAGAGTCAAAGGGGCTACAGGCCCCTATAACCACATTCAGCCAAAAACAAAACTGGGCTGGGTTAGATGAAAATTGTAAAAACGTAGTGACAAGTGGCTAGCCCGTCCCCTACAAAATGTATATGTAATATTTAGTTGGTAATATGAGAGTATATACTCTATAAGGAAATAAGTAAAACGTTTTAATAATTTACAAAAAGTAAGTTAATCGATTAACTTAAATCCCATGTTTTTGCTATTACTACTGCTGCCTATTATAAATCTTTATATATAAAAAAGAATGGCCGCAATGTCCCATGTTGGTCTGGGACTTGGCCCATGTTGATCTGGGACAAAAAAAAAGAATGTGCCAACTGTGGTTCTTGTCTAGCATATCGTAAGAGGCGACTAATGGTTTTCAGGCTTTTGGGTATGTGACTGAGTAGGCGACGAGCTAGCCACTTGTCACTCCTTTTTCACAGCTTTCCATACAACCCAGCCCACTGGCCCATGTTGGTCTGGGACTTAAAAAGAATGTGCCAACTGTAGTTCTTGCTTAGCATGTCGTAAAAGGCGACTAATGGTATATCGGGTTTTGGGTGTGTGATTGTGTAGGCGACAGGTAAGCCGCTTGTCACTGCTTTTACACAATTTTCCATCTAACCCAGCCCGGCTTTATTTTTGGCTGAATGTGGTTGAAGGGGCTTGCTGTCCCTTTGACTCTGCCTACCCCTTCGGGGATTATGGGCGTGATGTTATGTATGTATGTATGTAATGGCCGCAATGTATGTAAACGCATAGCTTGCAAACGACTGCACCTAATCGGGTAATTCTTTTGATTTTTGTGTTCTATAACGTAAAAACGGCTAACCTATAAAAATAAAATTAAAAAGGGACGGATAGTATTTACATTACATGTTTAAATAGGGTGATCCAAAGTTCACCGGGTCAGCTAGTGTATTATATAGACACCACTCTCAGTCTCTCCATTCAGCCCTGACTCCGTCTCTGGAGCTTTGTGTTATAAAAGGTACTTCGCAAAACTGGGAAGTTAGACAAGCTGTCTGCACATTTTCGTAGTGGTTTTTGGCAAGTTTCGTTGAACCCGCGTTATTAGTGAGTTTCACTTTCGACTTTATCAGTATTTATTGTGAATTTCATAGGCAACTTTTCGATAGCTCACAAAACCGCTAGAAAGTCGATTCCCCCGATTTTTCAAATATTATGTGTGAAAACACGGGTGCTATTTAGAGTGGAAATTTTGTAGTGAAACAATAGGGTATTTAGATATAGCACTTTATACCTAAATAATTCTGTTAAATAGTGAACCTATTACTAACTACTTAACATTAATATACCGAATAACAAGTTTAAAAAAATGTATTTTAATAATATTATCTGTAGTAAATACATTTAAAATTTACAAATAGCGCGTAATCATCAAGTGAGTAAAAACGTCTGTTATGCCCATGTTAGTCTGGGACTACAAATGAATGTACCAACTGTGGTTCTTACCTAGCATGTCGTAGAAGACGTCTAATGGTGTATCGGGTTTTGGGTATGTGATTGTGATGGCGACAGGCTAGCCACATATCACTACTTTTTCACAATTTTCTAACTAACCTAGCCCAGTTTTGTTTTTGGCTGAATGTGGTTAAAGGGGCTGCTGCCCCTTTGACTCTGCCTACCCCTTCGGGGATTATGGGCGGGATGTTATGTGTATATGTGAGTGTGTGTGTGTGTCTGCTATGCGACATTATTTCCAACAAGTCTAGGAACAAATTCAACGTTTATGTTCAATTTCTCTTCTGAGTTTGACAGAATGTGAGTTTTATGGTTTTATCTACCAAACCGATCCGATATGACGTTATTTCGGCTCCATAGTAGTCTATGCAAACTGAAACGTCAACTCGTAGCGTTTATGCAAGAATTTAGACGAGTTGTTTTAAAATGTCTTTAAATTAAACTATTTTGCTTACAAAAAATACCTATATTGTAAAAGTGGTTTTGTAAAATACCCTATTGAAGTGGCTATGGCTTGCTACAAGTTTAGGCATTTATAGTTTTCATTGAATCTCCTACTTACAAAAAAAAAATATTGAGTATTGATTGCGTTTTTACAGTAAATACAATAAATACGTTCAAGTTTTTATTGTATTTAGTGTAAAATATTAAGTAAAAAAGTAAATATTAAAAAATTATAAAAAAAAAAAATTAATAAAGAATACATTATTATTACTTACTAGCTGTGCCAGCGGTGTCACCCGCGTTTATGGTTAATATTATAAAGACTATTTCCGTCATACATGATTTCTATGTAACTTTAACCATTAAGGCTGCACACGCGACGAAAGCTTAAAAAATGGAGTAACTTCTCCCGTTTTCCCAACATTTCCCTTCACTACTCTGCTCCTATTGATTGTAGCGTGATGAAAAGTATACTATAACCTGCCCAGGAGTATGAAGAATAATTGTACCAAGTTTCGTTAAAATCCGTCGAGTAGTTTTTGTTTCTATAAGGAACATACAGACAGACAGACAGACAAAAATATTTACTGATTGCATTTTTGGCATCAGTATCAATCACTAATCACCCCCTGATAGTTATTTTGAAAATATATTTCATGTACAGAATTGACCTCTCTACAGATTTATTATAAGTATAGAAGATAATTATATTATCCCAAATTTTGATTCTTCCAATGATTTTTTACAACATTTTCAGACAAACCTAGCCTGTACTGTATTAAACACAACAAAAAATAATTTTTCAAATCGGTGCAGTCATTCAGAAGTTATGCATGTGGAAACATTTTAGCGATTTTTTGTTGTATAGTTTGCCGCAGATAATAATAGTAGGTAGGTATAGTGTATATGTTAATGTGTATAATCCAGGCATTCTATACAATACCTAAAAAATGTATAGAATACTGTGGTCGTTTAGGCGATTTTTAGATAAAATAATGCTATCGCATTAGGTTAAGGCACCTGTAATGGTAGTATAAGCTTTTAAAGACATAAATAAATAAATAAATATGATTTTTTTTCGCGTATTTTATACTTTACCAATCCCTGGGCATTCTATACAATATATAGTATAGAATACCCAGGGATTGTATAGACTAGATTCTAGGTTAGAGATTTTTCTAAAAAAGAGTTTGGTTAGATTAGGTTAGGTATTTTTTTTCTTTTTAAATAATTAGGTTGGGTTATTATCCAATTTAACGAAATTATGAACTAGCATACCGTCAAAAGTTTAATGTGTAACGATGTCGTTACACATTTAACTTTTGACGACGTTTTATCCGTTCATAATATTCCATCTTACCCAAATAAATTTGATTTGGCTAACAGTGGTTAAAAAAGCGTACTGGATTTCGCATTTTACTATTCCAGTAAGATTATAGGACCCTATTGACAAAGCTTGGAGCTATGTACACACACTATTATTACATTACTTTAATTACTTTCGGTATTATATACAATACCTAGACAAATTTTAAAATAAAATATATGACGGCGCACTAGTAGCGCCGTCTGTGTATGGAACGAGATTTGACAATGTCAAGTCTGGCGGAGCGTCGAGTCGATGGTCAGCGTGGCTATTTTGAAAACGTCACGTAATGGCGAGCGTACCGATCGGAACCGACGAATCGCTATTGTTCCAAGTAATCTTTGTAATTTTTGTTTCCAAATAGTAAAAATCGTTTAAGTTTGTAATTTCCTAATTAATGGTGGTATTATTTTAATTTAACTCTGTAAGGAAGATATTTTGTGTGATATTGACATTTGACTGTTTCATTGGTTCTTACACCAAACGACGTTTATTGTAAAACATGTCCGATAATGATGACGAAGGGCACCTGCCTATATATAAGTATTTCATACATTACCTGAACTCGTTAGGCATTCTATAGAATTCCTATGTAGTCTATACGAAACCGGATTAATCAGATTGCCGGTAACATATACAAGCGAGTACAAGTTTCTAATGCTTAATCTCATTACAGCTCCATTCAATTAGCAGCTAGCTGAATAGACTAAAAAATAGATCAAAGACCTACCCACGATATCAAACATCTGCACTAGTTGATCTTATTTAGAAATAAATTGGGGACTTCGTAAAGTCGACTCCAAAGTCATTGCTTTTATCGGATAATTCAGAAAATTTACCGAGAATAAATAGTTTACTAACAAGTATCTAGACTGCCCCAGCCTCAGCAAATATTTGATCCAATAACATTCTGTTTATTTAATTTTCAGATAAAGAATTTCTCAAAGGCTCCATTTCTAAATATTTACGTTAGGAATATTTTGAGTTAAAAAATTATAAATTATGAACTTAAGAATCTAGAATGAGTGAAAGCCAATTTCTATATTATATTGGATGTACGTTTATATTTATAGCGATCAGAAAAGTATGCATAAATAGGTAAATAGTAATAATAGAAGCCTCATGTTTATTTCCCGGATCGGGAACTGGAAGGGTGGGAAAGTGGGAAAATTCTATGTAAAATATTTGTCATCATATAGCATCACGACTATAATCCCCGAAGGGGTAGGCAGAGACAAATGTTCAGCAGGCCCCTTTAACCACATTCAGCCAAAAACAAAACTGGACTGGGTTAGATGGAAAATGGTGAAAAAGTAGCGACAAGTGGCTAGCTCGTCACCTACACAATCACATACCCACAACCCCATATACCATATTTTTTTGTGAAAGAGTAACAAACACCCATTCAAACATAAAAACTTTCGCATTTATAATATTAGTAGGATACTGCATAGTACGTATGAAGTGTCATACGTAATATAGAGAATGGAGAGTATAGGAAAAACCGAACTTCATCATCTTCCTAGCGTTATGTCCCGTGCTTAGACGGGGTCCGCTTAGACCATGATCCAGGATCTAGCGAGTCTGGTAATTACATTGAAGCGACTGCCGATCTGACCTTCGTAACCCTAAGATAGGGGAACCAGACAATTTTTGGATCATGGTTACAAATCCAAAGTTGTTTTGAATTTGCAGGTTTCATCACTATGTTTTCCCTCACCGTCGAGCTAGTGGTATAAATACGTACATAGATTTGAAAAATCCAGAGGTACGTGCCAGGGTTTGAACCCGCACTCCTCGGTTATGAGGCACGTGTCCTTACCATTGAGCTACCACCGCTTTCAGGAAAAAAAAAAAAAAAGGAAAAACCGAACTTATACCAGTTTTATTTACGCATCGGTGAAGGTTGCGTTTTTACCATTTGGTTTAATAAACCGTTTCGATCGTAAATCATGGAGGTGTTTGCGTAAGCCCCATGTGCTAGGACCCTTCCCCAGCGGGACATTTAATATTTACGGCAAATGGTCAATTTTGCTGCCTTTCACAATTTATGAGGAAACGATAAATGCTTTGTGTTCCACGGCTATGTTTGCAGCCGGTAATTGGGAGAGGGGACGTTGATCTTTTTTGCACACATTTTGTGTATTAAAAGCATATTTTTTTAGATATATTTGGAAAAAGAACGACGGGATAATTTAAATTACTATAATTTCACGGAAAAATTGTTTTTTAAGCTTTATTTTGTGAATATTTTCATAAAATACACGTTAATGATATAATCTACACGTTTTCACCAAAAATGTACCGGTATAGGTTCAAATCGCGTCCCACGGAAAGTTCACTCAATAAAGCACCAGTTGTTAAATATATACAAACTATATGAGGAAAGTTATCGTCTTAGATTTCTATATTAAAATAATGTACGCCATTTACTTATCAAATTTGAAAAAGAAAAAGTCTGACATACTTGTCTTAGAGCTTATTTCAGATAATTTATTAAATTATAATAGAATTACTGCAGGCAACAAGACAAAAGATAAGTAAAATACTCTTGCATCTTCTTATTACCAAGAAAACATAAATAAAATATGTAAAACACTAATAAAACTGTTTTATTTTTCTTAACGCCTCAAATTTATAATCCCATAAGGCGAAAACATTTGGAGAGACTGCAAATACACGCCAAAAGAGGATGCGAACAGTACTTAATGTTAAAGAAAAGAGTGCTTTTATTTATGTCCAAGAACATTATACAGGAGGTTTAGTAGAAGAAACACCTAAACAGAGGTCTGTGACGATACGAGATATAAATGCGGAGATATCTACTGTATGTCTATATACAATTAGCTTTATATATATATATATACGTATATGTCACGCCTGAACTAAGTGATTTGGTTATCCACGTTTAGTTAAAAATAAAATTTGATCTGTATAAGCTGTGTTAGATGGAAAATTGTGAAAAAGTAGCGGCAAGTGGCTTGCCTGCCACCTATATAACCAAAACCTATTTCACCACTTGTCACCTTTTACCCCATGTTAGGCAAGCAACACAGTTGGTAAAAGTCCCAGACCAACATGGGACTACTTATAAAATAATTAGGCTACATACATACATAGATAACATCACGCCCATAATCCCCGAAGGGGTAGGCAGAGTCAAAGGGACAGCAGGCCCCTTTAACCACATGCAGCCAAAAATAACACTGGGCTAGGTTAGATGGAACATTGTGAATAATTAAGCTACTTTATGATTAGTCAAAGTTAGTATATATCATATTCAAAAACGAAGAACAAATTAATTTCTTGGATTTTTATACTTTAACTTTACACCGCCCTATTATCGGCTTATATTCAGGTCCAAATTAATTCCAGGTTGCACCAAATTACGGACAGTTACGAAATTTGACCGAAATCGGTTCTATATTTTTGGAGTTTATCCTGAACACACATAACATAACATAACATAACGCCCATAATCACGCCATCACGCACGCATAACACCCGTAGGCAGAGTTAAAGGGGCAGCAAGCCCCTTTAACCACATTCAGCCAAAAACAAAACCCAGCCCGGGTTAAATAGAAAATTGGGAAAAAAAAGTGACAAGTGGCTAGCTTGTCGCCTACACAATCACATATCCAAAACCCCATATACCATTAGACGCCTTTTCTGACATGCTAGGCAAGAAACACAGTTGGCACATTCTTTATAAGTCCCAGACCAACATGGGTCAAACCGATCACGCGAGATTTGTGTTGATGTAAAAACATTGTATATTTATACTTTAATATATTTTCTGAGCACCCTATATTGCGGTGGGAACCGGGAGGTCTCTACGTCCCAGCGCTCTTTCCGCGTGACACAAAAATATGGCAGTAATATGCTAACCGCCCGTTAGCCGAGCAACAGGCAACATTTTTAACGACAAGTGTTCAACTTTGGACGCAACGTCATGACGTATGACGTCATTTACTTCGTTAGTGATAAGTTTAAAAGAATTCTACAGCAAAAAAGATTTGAAGGCTAATGCTATTGAGTAGAGACACTGAAAATTTTCGTTGATCTCTTTCATTGCTTACCCATTTGTAATGAGTAATATCCATGTTCATATTAAGTCAAACTCAAAGTGAGAATATCAATGACTAAAACAAAACCCAATCACCTCTAATACATTATGTTACGTACATGATGTGATTCCAAAGGAAGTAGCATAAGCACTTGCGTTGTAGAAATCAAACAAACGGGACCCGAGACATTGACAAATATTGGACCTGATGTAACATTATAAAATCTATCTTTTTAGATAAAAATCAATTGTCGATATGTATATACACGCATAACTCTAGAACGACTGCACCAAATTGGGTACCTAATTCATTTTATATGGGGTTCGTAGTTCGTAGGACGAGGTTTATGGGATCAACTGGATCGGGAAGTTTTTTATAGAAAAAAAATCTTAATTACCTAATATTTTATACATGTAGTTAGTAAATAGGTTAGAGACCCAAGAACGGGATTAAAACTCTTACGGTAACGGGATCTACGGAATAAATTTTTATTATCTCCCCGGACAAAGTCAGGGCCGGCCGCTAGTATTAAAAAACTACATAATGCCACTGTAGGTTGAACACATTGTATTACGACACGAGTGTTTGCGCGATGCAAGGCATTCCAGTATTTTATGCATGACATAAAATATAACAGGAAAGTACTAACCGCTACAGGACTCTTGTAAAGGAGATATTTGTAATGTGAGCACAACGCTAACTAAGGAGTGGTTAAAAATACTGAGAGAGTATACTTTTTTCTCATATCTAGTGGTATTTATTCCCGAAAAGTGACCAAAGTCCAAGGAACAAAATGCTCCCTAAATTGCATTCAACCAAAACCATAAAGCCTTGTTAGGTTCGGTGGCCACGCCACTTCCCTAGCGGGGTAGGTAGAGAGAACTGAACGCCATACGGCACGATTCTTACACACCTCCCTTGCTCCTTCTTCACCCTTTTAGTGATAATAATATTAGTAGTCAATAATGGTATCTCTCTATTAATCATAGCTGTGAGGCAAACCAGTATTTCAAATTAATTGTTTACATATTAAGCCAGTCAATCACGCTTTTAATCTGTCAAAGTGGAGCGGAATAAGCTCCATTTGACATGAATGCACAAGCAAGACGAAGCAATGTCTTGCTTCGTCATAGATATTCGACTTGCTTGTACTTGTAATTTCTTGAAAGCTACATTAGAAAAAAATCTCACTAAGAGTAGCTATTGTATCTTATACTAATATATAAAGCTGAAGAGTTTGTTTGTTTGAACACACTAATCTCAGAAACTACTGGTCCCACTAACTATTTTATTTATAAAATATAAGTTATGGTTATCTTTTTATATCAGGTATCAACCAACTTGTTTCAAAGTCTAAACGCGTTACACGTGGATACGTATCGGATTAGTTTAGGACTAAGAACTTGACGAATTAAATTTTTCTGTTATTCAAGACATAGCGTCTTTGTAACAATTAGGAATTCCCGGGTGGAGCCGAGGACAAAACTTGTTATTATATATCCGTGATATTTCGCACCATCTTTTTTCAGTACCCAGGAAATATTTTAGTGGTCTCATGGGAAAATGTTTATAATTTTAATGGTAACTGAAGATGCTTAAAGAAAAAAAGTGAAGACCACGAACAGGAGAGCGACGCCGGCACCCTACCAGATGGACCGACGATCTGGTCGAGATAGCCTGGAAAAACTGGAAGCGGGTGGGAAAAGATCAGCAGTCTTAAAAATGTATGCCTTTTCACAATAATGGGCGTCTTCAGGTTGATACAATTTTGTTCGATCAATAGTGATTATTTCCAGAGAACGGATTTTATAGAGCTTTCCAAGTTTGAAGCGAATCGTCCACGCGAAAAATCATTAAACGGGTAATAAAAGTATTGAACCTTATGTTTTGTACGTATAAAGACTTTACTTGTAAGTTTATTGAAGTAAACTCAACTAGATATGTGCGAAGCGAACTGTAGGATTATTTTCTATCAAAACCACTACCCAACACCACTCATGAATCTAAATTAATTTTAAATGATTTTAATAGGCATGAGACGACAGCAAATACATAATCTGATTCCGAGTTCAGTAGTATCGTAAGCAATTGTGTTACGGACATCAAATATATCAATACTTCTATAGTGATTTTTATACATATAATATAGTAATATTATAAAGCCGAAGAATTTGTCTGTTTTTTTGCTTGAACGCGCTAATTTCAGGAATTACATGGTCCGATTGAAAAATTATTTCAGTGTTAGATAGCTCATTTATCGAGAAAGGCTATAGGCTATATAACATTCACCATAAACGCAGCTGAAACCGCGGGCACAGCTAGTACTTAAATATAATATAAGTATTAACTTTCCAACTCTAGAATAACAAGTATTTACTATACCGATATTTGTCTTGGGTGAGAATAGAATCACAAACTTATGGCCCATAGGACAGGATCACCGAATACGCCATTAAGCCAGTTTCATTTCATCGCTGACGTTCAAAACAATGTCGCTACAAATGTCATTTACTTGTAGCTAAACATATATCGTAGTAATTTACTCAACAATGTAAAAGCCTGTTGCGTTATTCCCTTGCGGATAGTTTTAGTGGCAATTAAACGTTAGACGCGCGGGCAGACTTAAAGAAGATTTACACTAAAAGGGCGATTAGGGGTGACGGTGTGCTCTCGCTTATTTGTAACTACAAATCGCCCGCGACTTTGTTTCGAAACTGCACTTAGACGGATGAACATTCCTTTTTTTTTAAATACTACTGAACCATTAGATAAATCGTTAGTTAGTATCCTGAGGCATATTTTATGAAAATCTTTGTAGCTCTGTGTATCTATATATATTTTAGGTCTAAACCATTTAACCGATTAAAGTAAGATATAACAAACTAGAAAGATATAACAAAAGATAGGATTTATCAATTTAATATAAAACAGTAATTAAAGGTATGTACAGACATAAGTACTTAAAAGAACGTGGTACAAAAATACATTTACAAAAGACCACAATCATTTCAGTTATGTAATATTCAATTAGGAACGCCATAAATCTTGGAAAAGGTCCATTCTAGATTTCGGAGCTCCTACAGAAAACCCCACTCTTTTTAAGCCTTTTGGTCGAAATTGTGACATTTGTATTCTTTTTATTATGATGTATGGCTACAATTAATGTTTCGCGATGTAATTAGGACCCTTTTACTAAAATTGTTTGAGTATTTAGGTTTCGGACGTGTTACTTAATATAAATGGTTATTAAATGTATAACAGCCCGAGCGGTATTTTCTCCACTCGTCACAGTAGGCAGATTGAAATTGAGAGACTAATATAATACAATTACGTAATTATATTTTAATTTGATTAAGGTTGTCTAATTTATACTAATAGCGACCCGCACAATTTGAAACTACATTCGCTATTCAGCTCATATTAAAGAAGATAATAATTGCTTGTGAAAAACAGTACACATCATATTAGTAAAAAATATTTTTTGTCATAACACGAGTGTGTTAAGCAAAATGGTTGAACGAACTTAAATGACATAAATGAACTTTAAATTTAAATTAAATGAATGAACTTAAATTGAAATAAAACGAATGAATTTAAGACTAACTGAAATGATTCCAAAAATAATTCCTTAAGAATTCCGCTCCGTAGTTACAAACTCGTATATCCAAACGTTCGTCCTCAACGTGGAAGAAAGTTAAACCTGCACCTGTATCTTTATTAAAAAACTTCTGCCTCCCCCACATGTGATCTGTGAGCAATCAGACCAGTGAAATATCCAGAACACTCTCGTTATTTCGTGCGCCATTAAACACAGATTCTTGGCGAAAATCTCGAAATGAACGCCGCCCATTCGTCACAAAGGGCGCATTTTTCATAATTTGTTTGAGTTGAGCCGGGCCCGCATTCCTAGCATTGTGGGCAATCTACGCAGAACAGACGTATTTTTGGGGTTGGGTGAATGTTCTTGCGTCATTTATTTAGCGTTGGTTAAAGCAAATGGACACTGAAACATCTGAGGGTCGCGTATATTCCTGGGTTTTTTTAAACATACTAGTTTCGCAGATGGTTTGAGCTGATTTTATACCTACGGGAATATAAAAATGCGTATCAACGCATTTTTATATTCCCGTAGGTAATTTTTCGGTAGTAATTATGTTCCATATAAAATTATCTAATGTTATATGAAGTTATCGGTTCTCTCTGCCTACCCCGCTAGGGAAGTGGCGTGAAGTTTAGTTAGTTAGCTAGTTAGTTATATGAAGCGCATGGTCTTACTTACATGTTAAAATAGCCACTATTATATTTTAAGTTGGAAAATGTGGGCGTATAAGTATTTTTTTTTTTTTCATGCTGCGTTAGGCTGATAAAGTTATTAAGAAAAACAATTTATACCTAAATATATATTAAGTTTTATCCCATAGCATAGTTATATGAATTCACTCAAAGCACTAGAAAGTCGTATGTAAATTTATCTTTAAAACAGGCTCATCAAATGGATATAACAGGTCCTATGTTTCTAACAGACAACTGCAGAGCATTATATTGGACTAAGTCACACATGATGTGATAAATGTCTTTGAATATGTATGAGACTGCCCATAATAACTGTTAAAAACTACTTTTTGAAGCACTACTTATAAATATTATCATTTATTACTTAATGAAATCTTATTAGGTACTAAATGAAAAACTTACCAAGAAGTCAGGAGCTCTTCACGTCACAAATTTGGTTACAGCGACGTAAAATATCTATTTTAATTCAGAATCGGATACAAATATTAATTTAAGTACAGTAGTTAACAGATAACACAGATACGAGTATTTAACAACAGTTTTTAAATATTTCAAAAGTTACAACAAGTTAACCGCGAGCTCGCATCATGTTAGAGTCGTCCGTAACAACAACAACACCAGGAAGACAGAACGAAGCGTATTTAGGAGCGGGAGCAAGGCAAAGCGGAGAGTAGGCATCACAGGTGGTTCAACGGAACAGTCCAGAAGGGCGACGGGGAAAGAAAAAAAAATACAGTAATCGCGCGCGACGTGGCTCGAGTTGAGATGTGATGTGAAAGTCTGCAAGATTCAACAAGTGGTTCGGTACGGCGGGCGGCGCGGGCTGAGAGAGCGGACCTCGCGGCGGGAAAGCTGGCCCGCCAGTGCGCGGGCTCGGCTCCGCCGCGGCTGTGTGCGTGTTCTGGGCTGGGGGTCCATTGTGGCGCGCCTGTGTGCGCGGCCGCACCACACGCTGCGCCTGTGTGCGCCGTGACGCGCCTACAGGTCTCGGCAGGTGAGGCGAGGCCCGGCGGCCCCCAGCCAACTCGTCCCTCGTATCTATACCGCTTTTACAATGAAATGCCTCGCTGAGTGACTACCTGCGTGCTACATTAGCATGTACGCCGCCTTTTGTTCTAAGGTTTTGTGTAACAATTTATAAACGGCGAGATTATTGTTAGCCGTCGCCCCTTGTTTGAGAAAGTTTCGCGTTCTTCGCGTGGCTTGTGCACATATTTATTTAGTGGCCCTCTTAGCCGAATATCTCACATAGTTCGCTTTGCAACGGAGCAAATTTTATATTAATTTAGCTTGTTTGATTAAACGGAGACTGAATTAATTACATTATTAGATGCTGGTTAGTGAACCGTGGTAGTTAATAAAGTGTAGAATGGGTAATTACACGTATTAAGCTACTTGGTGAGATGTTTGAGGCTTAAGTGTTGTATTCTATGTTTGTTCAATAATAGAACATCGTTCAGTAGGAATAATAAGAAAAGAGTAGTAGTAACTTGCGAAATTACTCATTTTAGGCTTTAATATCTTAGACAAATAATTAAATGCAATATCTTAGAATGAAAAATCGTAAAAATTTCTTGGACTTACTTACAGTGTTCTAAGGTAAATTAATATATATGTTTTATATTAGAGACTAACATAGTAGCTGGTAACCTTGGGGTTACTTACCCTTGGGTGATCTACGTTGATAACCACTATGTACGTACATATAATATTTAGAATATCATAAAGACTAAAAATACCCTACCCTGACTATTTGTCCTAATGTTTTGTAACAGTTTTGCTAGAAAAGTTTACTAAGTATTAAATACTATTAGCTTTTAATACATAACTACTAAGTAAATATTGCAACATACATTAGTTTGATACTCTTATTACGTACATTATGGGTAAATCACGCATACGTAGCTTATTCATATAAACATTATCTCTCTGGCTCACAATATCTACGATTCCACCAAAAACTGCCCTACGAAACAAAATAACGTTAAAAAGTAAGTCAATTATCCTTAAAATAGCAGCCAGAAGTCCACAGACAGCCAATTGACACTTGTAATGTTTGCTCCGCAAGCAATTTACTTTGCTACGCGCTACGAAAAATACGGAGCGACACATCGCCCATATTAGCTACGTACGTCGTACGTACTACGGGACTACGAACTATGCTACGAATTTGAGCTTTAGCGGAGTATGAAGAGTATTATTTTCATTTAATGATTCTGCAGTCATTTGAAGTCTTAACTATTTCAAGTGTTAGTTAGTTAGTTAGTTGGGCATGTGTTTCCCGCACTTAGCCTAATAAGTGGGCCATTGTGCGTAAATGGTCACTGTACCACTATAGTGATCATTCAAACCACTTTTGACTCCGTCCAGAAGGTGATTAGGTTTTTAGGACGTTTGAGTGCAGCCTCCATCGAAGGAGGATTAGCTGTGCCCTTATGTCACTCACGCTGCTGCAGTGTAATAGTACGTGAGTTGATGTTTCTTCTGCCATCATACAGCCTCTGCATATCGGGCTGTCAGTGGCTCCTATCTTGTGTAGGTGGCTGTTTAGATTGCAGTGTCCTGTTATTAGACTGACAGCTTGGCGTAGATTTGTCCGGCAGTTTCTTTGTTGGTTGCTGTTTATGGTTTGTTGGCCTTTTTGGTTTGGCGACATTGTTTAAGGTCTGTCCATAGGCCTGTATGCAGTCGCTTGGTTCTTTCGCGTATTTCAAGTGTATTGATAAGAAGTTGAGCATGAAATGATAACACTGATGAATATATTTCTGAATGTTTAGAGACGAAACGTAAATAAACGGTTCATCATCAAATCAAGAAATATAATAAAGGTGCATTACAACCGCCTGCCATCTAGACCAAGAATTTTACGAGCATGGTGACATTGAAGTGACTGTGTATATGACATAGGGGCTATACAAATTGAATTATGACTACAAATCTAGTTATTTAAACGTGCATGTTTTCTCACGGTATTTTTCCTCACCACCAAGCTTGGTAACAATTCAAAATCTGCTAGAAGTTGATACACTAGTCATAAATACGGTTATTTGTACTTTAGACGCTTGACTAGAGTACATAACTATACTACCAAGTGAAAATTGCACATGTATATTATCGACTTTGTTGTTTGGCCACGATCATGATCTATATCTATAAACAAATTATGCTTAGATTGCTCTTAAACAAAACTTTGTAAATACTCTATAGCAATAATTACAAAAATATTACCCTGTATTCGTCTTGACCATTAAATAAACTGAGAAAATGTTTGATGTCATCTTTATTGATTCTTGACATCTTTATGGTTATTTTATTTTCAAATATGTGCTACTCTTTAAACGAGCATGTCTATACTAATATTATAAAGCTGAAGAGTTTGTTTGTTTGTTTGCTTAAGCGAGCTAATCTCAGGAATTACTGGTCCGATTTGAAACATTCTTTCAGTGTTAGATAGCCCATTAATCGAGGAAGGCTATAAGCTTTATAGCATTAACCATAAACGCAGGTGAAACCGCGGGCACAGCTAGTATATTATATACCCTACAAGTGTACTCAGGCGTACATAGCCGTGACCTGGTTCTCCTCATGCATTTATGATGCAAATGCGCAAATTGCTTCTTATGCCTAGCTATCGTTAGTCTCGTGTAGTTGTGGATCTTGTAGTCAGGCCTTTTATCACTTAATTATGTATTCAGACTTTTTCTGTGTGCATTTTCTTTCCATTTCGAGCTAATTGGATCGGATGTTTTCATTTTTTACGAGAATTATTTATGGAATAAATAAAAAAATATAAATATCAGACTACATCACATACTTTGATCTGACTTTGGGTCAAGTTGCTTACGCACTTGTATTACGGATATCAAATTCAACAGTAGTATTACAAATATGAACTTAAATATTATATACTAGCTGTGCCAGCGGTGTCACCCGCGTTTATGGTTAATATTATAAAGACTATTTCCGTCATACATGATTTCTATGTAACTTTAACCATTAAGGCTGCACACGCGACGGAAGCTTAATAAATGGAGTAACTTCTCCCGTTTTCCCAACATTTTCCTTCACTACTCTGCTCCTATTGATTGTAGCGTGATGAAAAGTATACTATAACCTGCCCAGGAGTGTGAAAAATAATTGTACCAAGTTTCGTTAAAATCCGTCGAGTAGTTTTTGTTTCTATAAGAAACATACAGACAGACAGACAGACAGACAAAAATTTTACTGATTGCATTTTTGGCATCAGTATCGATCACTAATCACCCCCTGATAGTTATTTTGAAAATATATTTCATGTACAGAATTGACCTCTCTACAGATTTATTATAAGTATAGATAAACAGACACAGACACAGGACCAGCATAAGTTATTTTTCACACGAAGTTTGTTCTGGGTGGGAATCGAACCCAAAATTCTTGGTGCATTGGACAAAGTCACTACCGAAAACACATGAAATATAGAAAAATTTCCGCTGTAAAAAAGCCTTCTTCTAGCTAAAAACTTCAGATTTTTTCTTCAGTACCTCTATCATCCAAAGCAATAAAAATTCACTCACCGTATTTTGATCTCATATCATTATCTATCGCTTCGAACTCAGGCGGAACTGTATTTTTCCGATGTAGACATTACGTTAAACACGTTTTTATACTAAGAGGACATTGTTAAGTGGTAAAAGTTCCAGAGGCTAGCCTTGAGTTTCTTAAACAGTCTTTAACCAAGCTTGGTGGTAATGTAGACAATCTTTTGAGTCTTTATTGAAACTTCATTGGCTCGGATCTGGCTTTAAGAGATGTCTCCAGTATAGACCAGTTTTGACTGCCTCGTTGGTCTAGCGGAAACGTGCGTCGCCTAATTCAAACCCGGATTCTATTCCCGGGTTCGGCCAAAATTTGTGGCTGGGTATTTTAATATTGAAATTACTCAGAAACAGTGCGTAGTCAGGAAGTCGACGCGGGGTTTAATCACTCCCGTGTCTTGGAAAGCACGTTAAGCCCCTGGTCTTGCGCCTGACCTTTCTCCGGTCATGTCGAATTGCCGTCTCACCGGGCTTTTAGAGTGGAGGAACAAAAAGTGCACCTGTGCTTGCGCACACACTTGTTCACTGATATATATCTCCTGCGCAATTGGCTAATCATCGTTAATTACAATACCATATTATTATTACATCAGTTATCGTCTAAGATAAGATTAGTTTCTCAGCCTTATTTTTTCTAACGATCAACTGAGGAGTCCTCCTATTTTTCTCTAAGCTACGTTCTTTTTAAAGCCTCAAGCTTCCATAACGGGAGGGGGGGTGGGGGGGTTTCCGTCCACGTTAACAAGACTACAACAGTTATATAATATATTATCATATATCAAATATATTTATTTTCCAACAAACCAACAAGTTTTGTTATATTTTTCATCCATAGAGAACGCATCGCATTGTTTTTACCGTAATTGGCTTCAACGAGAAGTAGTAAAACAATATTTTCCAAGGAATTCTGTTAAGCAAAACATCAATTTCACAGTAATCACTCATTTATTGAGTAACAACGTAATCACACTATTATCCTTAATCCTCCGCTAGGAGCTTTCAGACAGTTTCATCGTAACATTGTTTTTTAACAATACTTTTATTCTACCTTTTTACTGGGAAAACTCAGTTGTTTGCCTCCAGGAACCACTTACAATTAATTAATAGAACATCAACGAAGCCTCAAGTTTGAGTTTAAAATTATCTCGGGAAATAGACTGGTCATTTTCCCAGTTCCTTTTTCTTACTTTGTTAAGTACCTTTTAGTTACGTATTTTTCTCTAAGGAACTACAATTTGTAAGTCAAGTATTAAATAGACTAGATAATGTATAATAACGGTAGGTATACCCATTCGTGGTAAGCAGGTACTTATATGTAATCCATAAGGTACTCCTTAGGCAGAGTCAAAGGGGCAGCAACAACCCCTTAACCACATTCAGGCAAAAACGAAACTGGGCTGGGTTAGGTGGGCAATTGTGAAAAGTAGTGACAAGTGGCTAGCTTGTCGCCTACACAATCACACACTCAAAACCCGATATCCCATATTGGCACATGCTAAATAAAGCACAGACCAACGTGGGACAAAACATATAAGTATGAAAACATATATACATTCATATATCATGCCCGCAATCCTCGAAATGGTAGGCAGAGGAGCCATTACCTTGGCTTTATAATCCAATTTTAGCCGAGAATAGAATTAAATTAGGTTAGATCATAGGATCCCAACCTTTTTTTAATTACCGCCCCCTTTATAAGTAAAAAACCTCCAACACCCCCCTTTACATAACATATGTTTACCTACCAGTATTATATATCGGTATATTATTTTATTGTAATTATTAGATACACATTTAATTATTATCCCTCTGTAATCATGCAACTCGTGGTCGTGGCTGAAGAATAATCTTCTGGCTACTACCAAAAAACATAGTATCTAGTCGGCTGTTTAGGCTATGTCTTTTCCTAAAAATAGAGACAAGTATTTTATTATGTTTAATTTCTAATTAGGTGGTAGGTACCGTAGTGTTAGTGTTAGTGGCCGCGACCGTCCCCGTAGCCTACATAATTCCCTCCATTTACCTTTTAAGCCCGCTGTATTGACTGCCTCGTTGGTCTACTGGCATACGCCGCCTAAGGACGTCGAGCCAAAATTTTGTGGCTGGATATTTCAATATTGAAATTACTTAGTAACACCCCGAAGTCAGGAAGTTGACAGTTTAATCACCCCCGTGTCTCGGAAAGCACGTTAAGCCATTGGTCCTGCGCCTGACCTCTCTCCGGTCATGTCGAATTTCCGTCTCACCAAACTATGAGAATGAACGAATAGAGAGTGCATCTGTGTTTGCGCACACACTTGTGCACTATAATATCTCTTGCGCAGATGGCTAATCCTCTTTGAGATTGGTCGCCGTGACCGATATCTATTAGGAAGACATTAAGCCCGCTATCGCCCTCTCAAAAATCTCCAGCGCCCTAGGAGGCGGTACCGCCGTTGGGAACCTATGGGTTAGATGAACAATTTTGAAAACATTTTGACAAGTTAGCTCGTGCCTACATAATTGCAAACCCTATATTCAATACGCTATTAGGCGTCTTTTACGATATACTAGACAAGGAACTAGCGATGCCGAACTATCGATAGTTTCGCTATCGATAGTTGACCTCGAAAATCAGTTAGAATATCGATATATCGATAGGACTATAAGCAATACTATCGATAGTATCGATAGTATTGCTTTCATGCAATAGTATTGCCTGGATCTAAGCTATCAATAGTATCGATAGTATCGATAGGCTATCGATACTATTGATATGACGTCAACTATCGATAGACTATCGATAGACTATCGATCGGCATTATTACAAGGAACACTTCTAAGTAACGGGCACATGATTTAAGTAGCAAAAACATTTAAAAGCACACACATTAAATTAGAGATAGTTTATCTACTGGATTTTGAGTAAGAGTGCAGAATGAAGAAGAAAAATAAGTAATTAATCTAAAATTCACGGACCTCATAAATTGGAGTGAGATGGCCATCCCGGAAGCCTTCCTATATATGGCCAACGTTCTATATGGCATCAAAGCAGCCTCTGTAAACAAGGTAGTGTTTGTCCTTGCTTGCGGACAGCGGAAAACAACACCTTGCACCTTAGGCTATTTAAAGTGAGGGAAAGTAAATAATACAAATAAGAACATATTTTTTTTTTACCAAAAAATATGACAAAGAAGCATACAGCCTACCTAATGGTAAGCTTTCACCGAAGCCTCTATATATTTACAACACCAGAAGTATGCCATGCGCATTGCTGACCATACAACATACCTAACTAACCTGAACATCGGTGCATTACAATACGATTAAATAGTTCACATTGATCTTCTGTTATAAAACAGCATCTGTAAACATGAGCTGAAACTGATCCGCTGTTTAGCTATAGAAGTCATTATAAGGACCTCGTCCTCAAGTCTCAAATTTATCTACAAGAGTCAGTCACGGACTAGTAAAAAAAGATTGACTCCACGCTGTCATACTATAGCGCGAAGCCACGTTTATGCATGTGTGAGTGAGATACTTAAGGATACCAGACCAGATATCGGATATCTGTCAGTGGGAGCATTTATTATGTCAATGTGTGACGTAAGTTGCGTGTCAAGATGGAGCACCTGAGGAGCTTCAATGTTTAGTTAGTTGCGCGGAGTCCTTGTTTTTTTACTAGTCCGTGAATTCAGTTAGTAAATTTTCTAGTTCAATAGAATCTTTAAGGAAGATTTTAAAACTATCCTTATCTTACCGTCTATACATACTCAACAATTAAACATTTAATATCTGTTTGAAAGAGAGCTGTTTACACCACGTTGAATAATTAAGTACCACTTACTTTACGATGAGAGGTAGATCTATACGATGGTATACCTATGTAAGTAAAAACATTTCACTTGAATATTTTTCACTACATTTTTAAATCTTTACCTATCTAGTTCATTATCGACACATATTATAAATCGCATTTTCTCCTTGAATTTAGATTTTCAAATAAATTAATGTCCTGTTGAGCGTAAAAAAAAAGCAAAATTATTTGCAAGCCTCTGAATGTTACTTGTACCTACATAAGTAGATACTTACTATAATTAATAAATAAGTAAACTCTGTGTAGAGCAGCGATAATCAATATATTTTTTATAGGGGCCACAAACACGTTTCAGTCATGGTGCCGAGGGCCGCTAGCAAAAGATATTTAGGTCTTAATTAAAAAAATATTTAATAAAAATTGTAATCTAAAAAAAATTTAAATAGAAAGTCCCGACAATTAAACCTAGATCCCAGATTATACTTTCTAGGTAACGTTCAACTCCTGGCAGGGGTATCTCCTTACTTCGAAAAATCAGAAATTATAAAGCTGCTTTTTGAAACGTCTTCTTAATTCCTGATATTAAGCAGAAAAGAAGACAAAATATTAGTGTATATTTCTATAGTTCCCTTTTTCAAATAGTTGCTAACAGCGCTATCTTCCTAAAACTTGCAAAAGCAACATCTTATTAGTGGGCCGCTTTGTACAAACAATACATATTAATCATAATAGTTCCTAAGATCTTCAATAGAGGCCGCTGGTTGGTAAAAATATATTAATGGAAAAACAAAGAATAATAATAATTTCTAATAAAAACTAAATTGATTTAATTATAATTTTATATGAGAAATTACAAGAACCTCTTTCTATTCTAAACATGCTGTGTTTATTAGATACAATTACTAACCAAATTTATACGGAATATACGGAAATAATTAATAAATTCTATGATCGTTGTAATCCTAGAAGAGGTAGGCAGGTAGTTAATGTTAAATTAATCGATACTGAACATTAATAATAATTGACGATTTAGCGACCTAAATGTAGATAACAATCCAATAAAATGTTTAGAAAATATTAACGTTACATTACTAATGTTCAAAAACAGATAATAAAATAAATTTTGCAATATTTAAGTATACTTTTACGTAGGTACATAACTTATATCTTTTAAAAATAATTACATTAGTCTTTATTTTTTTCTGCACTCTTATTGAGTATTTCTGTCGATAGCAATCGTTGAGATTTGAGCTAGATAGGACAACACTAGCCACTCAACGGCAGGTGAGTGACTAGTGTTGTCGTCTTCGTAGTTCGTTCGTTTCGTTACTTTACTCATTTCATTCATTCATTGATTGTCTTCGTCTTGTCATTCATCATTGTGTTCATCCGTCATCCGACGTGAGTCGTGAATTGAAAGCCGCATTTTGCGGCTAAAAACCTGCGTTTTATTACGGAATTGAATCACAACTATGAATTCATTTCGCCAGCAACATTGAGCTCAAACACGCGTCGTGTGTCGTGAAAACAGTGCTCAGCCATAGGACAATAAAATGCCTTTTGTTAACATCAAAAAGCAATATTTAGCGATCGGGATGTTGGTTTTCGTCTTATTATTTTTCTTCAATAGCAAACCTACTTTCCAGTGCCAGTTTAATCCAGAAGTATCTGCTGCCCTGCCTACGATATACGGGATAACTCCGACGTATTCCCGCCTCGCTCAGAAGGCTGACCTCACAAGGTATTTCCGAGTTTATTTCGTGAGCTTTCTGCCCTTGAATAGATCGATTATCTTACCTCATATGTTTGGCTAACATAGAATTTGGCAATAGTTCGCAGAGTGCATAGAATTAATTCAGTTAGTAATGCACTTCTGTCAGATTTACACCTAGATGGCAAAGGAGTTTATGTTATTTCATGTTTGGTTTTAATCACCATTATAAGTAGAACATTCGTAACTAATTATCAGAGGAATGTTTGTGTTTAGTTAATACATGTATCTTTTTATTTTTAATAAATAAAGGCTGGTAAAAATATTTTAGTACATATTTGGACTAGTAATGTTTTTAATTTGCTAGCTTTAGGAAAAAAAATCGTTTTTATAGTATCATAATCATTGATAAGAATCAAACTATTTATTTTAACAGATTTATTTTTTCATTTAGAAATCAGAATGATAAGAAAAAATATGAAGCTCAATAGGTAGGTTTTATTTGTTAGTTATATATTTATATGTATTTTTCCTCCTTGCACCTTAGATAGGTCAGAGGGTAGGCGATGTTGTTATCAATTTATTAGCTCAATAGGTACTTTTATTAGCTATAGATTTATATATATTTTTCATCCTTGCACCTCAGTTGTTGTTATCAATTTATCCCCAGGCTATCACAAACTCTGATGCTAGTGAAAAACTTTCACTGGATTGTCATTGAGGATTCTGAAACTAAAACTAAACTGGTTGAAAACTTGCTTCGGGAGTCGACTCTGAAGTACACACATCTTAATATAAAGACTCATAAAGCTAAGCACTCAACGGTAAGTTTTTAAAGTTATATTACTTCCAATTACTGTTATGCCACCACTAGTTTTGACCCCAAATATGTGAATTGAAGTTTAAAGGTCACAGTGAGAGTTACAAAGCACATATGTTATGCAGTCTTAAAAACATTCATTTGTTTTTTTTTTCACCAGACAATCCATTAAACAATGTCATTTTATCTGTTAAAAATATAAGTAGGTAAATGAAGTTTTCGTAGTACATTAATAACATATTTCAAAATGTTGAGATAAAACAGGTGAATGGTATTATACTTTAAAAGCTCCATTATAATTTCATTTATTTCGCCTATTTTATGGCAAGTTTTATTTACTGCATTTCAATTACATATATATAATATAATAATAAAGCCATTCAATTTCCGACTAGGTAATATGTGCATATAGATGTTTCTGTTTTGATTTTTGTGTTATAGAATATCCCGCAGCTTGGTGTGCCTCTTGGCATAGGCCTCCTCCAACTCTCTTCACTGAACTCTGTCTTCAGCTACACATGTCCAGTATGGCCCCAAAGTAATGTTGATGTCGTCTTCCCATCTGGTTTTCGGACATCCCTGTTTTCTAGCCCCATTTCTTGGTTACCACACGGTCACCTGTTCACTCCATGTAATTTTTGCAACATCTTAGCATGTGCCCTGTCCAGCCCCATTTTAGATGGTCTATGCAGTCTATTGTGTCCATGACCCTGGTTTTGCTTCTAATCTCAGTGTTCCTCAATTTCTCCATTAGTTTGACAGCCAACATGCTTCCTTCCATCGCCCTTTGACTTGTTAATAAAATTTCTACTATAATTTTTTTTAAGTAGTTCAATCATCAATAAGTAATTCTTCATATAACCTTGTTGATCTTTCGTTGAAATTCCCTGACAACTTATATAGAACTATGTTCTTATATAACCATAATTTTTATGGTTATATAAGAAATCACTCAGGCAACAGTATGAAATTCTGCATCAATCAATCAACGCAATCCATATCCTGTATTAAATAATGTCGAAAGTTGTAGATAAACAGCTCAAGAATCTTTTTCCATGTTGTTACCTCTATTTATGTTTATAAGCATTTTTAAAATCTATAATAACCACATATAATATTTTATCTCAAGCTATCAGTTACAAACTCAATGTAAATAGGACTCGTTATACTATAGCTGATGCTGATAAAAAAGAACAGAGCAAATAACATATATATTTTATATATATGTATAGCCTAGCATTTCGTAAAAGGCGACTAATGGTATATCGGGTTTTGGGTTTGTGATTGTGTAGGCGACAAGCTAGCCACTTGTCACTACTTTAACACAATTTTCCATCTAACCCAGCCCAGTTTAATTTGGCTGAATGTGGTTGAAGAGGACTGCTGCCCCTTTGACTCTGCCTACCCCTTCGGGGATTACGGGCGTGATGTTAAGATAAGATTAAGATATATCTATATTTATTTAGGAGTAGGAAATGCATGTCATCTTGTCATTTTATTTAATGTCATTTCAGGTTTTGGATGTCAATATCTGTATGTTCAGAACAGACTCATTCAACACTAGTTGGTATTGTGTATGTAGGACAATTTGCTATGAAATAATATCAGTAATAAAAAGCTTGTGTTTTTAAAGTTGCCGAAGATTCAACATTGTTTAAATTATGAAATTAATTTTGTAATTCTTACCCCTATTTCAAAAGTAAGTTTTAAAAACAAAAATTTCTTGAATTCATAAAACTGATAGTTGTTATTTTTTTATTTTTTTTGGCGATTAAAACTTTTCAATATGTTTTTTGAAAAGTTTTCTTTTTAACTAATAAAAAGTCTGAAATAATATTAGCTCGGGGGATAAACAAGCTCCTAATTTATTTCAGCGATTGGTCTCGAAACAAATATGCTTAAATTTTATATTTTATATAATATATTTCCTTATTATTTTTATAAATTTCCTATAGTTTAAATAACTAAAGGAAAAATATTATTCTAAATCTTTTGACTTCAAAATTAAATAATGGTATTGAATTTTTGGCAACTTTTCAACATTTAACATTGGTGTTACAAATAATCCAGCTATTATTTAATGACACATTTAATTTATATTTTTGTAGTTTGCTTAACATTTAAAATTGTTTTAATTTAAAAAAAATATTTTAAACATGTGTGATAAATTGTTTGCTTGAGATAATTAAGTAATATAATCATTAACATAATATTATGTTGTTAGTGTTTATACATGTGAGTGTAAATTAAAAAAATACATTACACCTACATGTTTTGTAATAAGTGTAGATATTTATACAGTAAATTTATAATTTATAATACTTTTACACAATGTCATCGTCTTGAGAAGTATATATTAGTAGTGGTATCTAGTAGTAACATAAATATATAATCTGTCTTTTAAGCTGTGCCGTTTAATAGCCTTATTTATTGATATTTAATTGAGGAAAATATGTACATGTAAAAATCACATTTTGTGATATTCTCAAACTGTACATATTTGCCAAGTGTTAGTTCTCAATGTTCTGAAAAACAGTTCATTCAGAAGTCTGGAAACCTAAAAATAAGTTTATCCGCTAATCTCTTTCGTTTGTTTTTAAAATGGCGGAATAAAAGTATCCATCTGCCAACTCGTATCCCCCTTAATACCGTCACCCTCAATACCGGGGGTACCTGACCCGTTTTCTCGATGAAAAATGTGTTATATTTAAAAGCCGGGGAAGGCCATACATGCTTTCGCCCCACTTCAATATTTCAGCGGCGTTTTAATAAATTCAGTTCATTCCTTAATGGATCAAATTTCCGTTTATTTATTTTTTCGCGCTGAACTCTTGTTGCGAAGTGAATTGTTATGACACGATTTCATGGCATAAATAATTATATAAACTTTAAAATACTGTGTAGTTTATTCGTGGTTCACTGTTATTAGGATACATGTGAATCAAATTGATATGATGTCGTTGACCGACAAGACCGAGTGTGTTGTGTTTTCACGTATAAATTGTAATAATAGACTTGGCATTTTAAAAGAGTACCTATCGAGTTTCTTGCCGGTTTCTTCTCGGTAGAATCTACTTTTTGAACCGGTAGATATTGATCTTATTCTGACGATTTATAAGTGTTTTTTTTAAGCCTACGTAAATAAAGACAATTTCATTTCATTTCATTTCATTAACGAACTTTCAAGTGGAATAGAAATTCCCAATCATGTTAGAGATTACTGAAATAAAAAAAAAATATTAGTCTCCTTTTTTATAAAGTTTACTAGAATTGTAATGAAATGTCCTAAAACGATTCTTGTCTAAATGTTTATTAATAAAAAAATAAAGGCCAATAGTGCAATAAAAAAATCAGAAAACAAAAAATTGTAAAGCACTTAGTTTTTCATTAGGTAGGTATCTAGAAATACACACTTCACACTTTCACACTTTTCGGTTTTGCCGGATCCATTATATTTCTATGCTTTTTCGTACTCTAAATATAATATCTTAACATTGTTAGAGGCTGTCTAGGCGTACTATTATTTAAGAACAATATTGTACTAACTTCTGTCCTTACTTAGTTAGTTGTAAAATAGTATGTTATCAACTATACCTTCGCCTTAAAAGTAGTTCCAATTTTGTCTTAATATTAAAAAGGACTATATATTTTCAGGCGAGCGGCGTGGAACAAAGGAATGTAGCCCTAGACTGGCTCAGGAAGCATTTGAAAACTGCTGAAGATAAAAGAGGAGTCGTTTATTTCATGGACGACGATAACACTTACTCACTGAAAGTTTTTGACGAGGTAAGTCTGATATATTAAATTTTTCTAACAATGAAAAGACTTAATGCAGCTAACGAACACGAGTGAGATTAGATTTGAATATTGACAGATACAGTTTTATATGCATAGGGGGCAGCACATTCAGCTTATAAAACTAGCTCAGACTATGAATTGGAAACCTAGTAGCCTTTGATAGCTATTCCCGGAATCACTCAATACAAGTCTATAGGCAGGTGGTATTTCTGTCTAAGATTGTGAAAACCGAATGTTAGTTCGATAGCTTCGAACGAACATTCTCTATGAACAGAGAAAAGTGATTGGAGACCGCTGATCAACTAATATAATATGCTTTCCAAAGATGCTCTATAAATTACTTACTAAATTACACATGATTCGAGTACTGACTTTTGAAGTTAACAGTTAAATTAATTTATTTACTAGGTAGAAACGAATTTTCCAATCAAATTATCAGTTTTTATAATGCCTTATTTTAATTAAAATTGTCTTGATGACATGTTGTAGTGGCGTTTGCATTTGAACGGGTGAGTTATGTTCAGCAGTAAGATATTAAAGACCAGCCTACTTTATAATCGAAACAATATGGTGATCAGTTTCTTTGGCTTTTGTACTATGCTTGCCCTTAATTGCATTTAAATATGTTGGTACCAGTTGATATTGGACATTCTTGTTGTATAGTTTTATTGTCTTGCTTGCGTGACTAAACGCTACAATTATTTTATATAGGCCGGTTTACGATTATTTCAATACGTACATTCTAACGACATATAGTATTTCTAATAATATAGATGTTTGAAATAGATTAGATGACACCACCAATCATTAAACATGCTTTTTGTTAATATTTTGTATATAATTGCTAAGGTGTCAAGCGTAGTATACTGATTAACATGTTCATGTTTGGGCAATTAAAAACAATGTGCAAATGATTTAAATTGATAATTTGCAGTTGCAAGTGATGTGCTGTGTTCAGATAGTTATGTCTGGGAGCTCTGTATGGTTTTATTATTCTTGTATTGCCTTATCCTTAAAATAAATCTTTGGAAGTCTGTATGCGTAATAATTATGATATCATTTTGATTTGAGTAAAAAAACAGTTAGAAGTAACTTTATTGCGATTTTCGTCTTAAGTGACTATATGCAGAAGTCTGGTTATTGTATACACACTTTATCCCTTTACTATAATCGTGGATCAGATTCTGTAACATTAATTAATTTTTGTTTCTTAAGGCAGTAAAAGACTTATTCAATGACATACTATTTTCACTTTTTCAGATCGAAAGTAAGTAAAATTACAATATTTACAACTTAGTTTATGTCAGAGTCCACGCACTTCCTTTGATACTACAGACGGACGAGGATGCAACGATCGTTTATTTACAAACGAGCTTCAATTTTATTATCTGTTTATTTCGAGTATGTTTATCGTCTTTGTTGAACAATGCAAACATTACTTAGTCATGTGATTGATTCGTAACTTATTGATTGTCCTGTCAACAAAGTTGTATAATAGATTACTATTACCAGTATCGATTACGATACAGCAGTATCAGATTCTTTTACGAATGTTTAATTCGTTTTTATTGATACTTCCATTGATTGGTCATATTTCGTGATGTCACGGAATATCACATTAGTGTTTTGGCTTATCTCAAAAACTACATGCATAAGAACAAGGAACAAAGAACTCAACATGAGGCCTGTGAAATTTAACTTTGAAAACATAGTCATGCAATTTTTTTTTAAATTGCTAAACTGTAATAATTTATTTATTGATTTTATTTGTGAGCAACCAAGCGTAACCCGTGGTAGCTCCACTGATAAGGAAATGCCTACCATACTGGCGGTTATGCATAAAACTGAGCAGGTATATCTTGTTTTATCTACTCTAAATGCCTATGCGCAGCGGTGAGAGGAAAACATCGAGTATAATACCGCACATTTAAATATATTTTTGGATGTGTAACCATAATCGAATATGTCTGGTTCCCGTTTTTAAGAGTTACAAAGGCCAAATAACAGTATCTACAATGTGATAATAATCAGACTCCCTAAGCTCTTTAAAGTGGACTCGGACCTAGGATGAAAAGAGATTTATTTTATTTTACGTGCTTAGTACATATAATAATAATAATAAATTCTCCAGACTAACACACCAATTCTCTAGTCCCAACCCGACCGGATAGACATACTTAAATACGTTTATAAACATCCATGACTCGAGTACAAATGTCCATGTTCATCACACGAAACATTTGCCCCTAGCAGGATTCGAACCCGCGACTCTAGGTTTCGTGGCCAGGGTCTCTGACCACTCGACCAACGGGCCAGTCGAACATACATACATACATATCATCACGCCCGTAATCCCCGAAGAGGTAGGCAGAGGCAAAGGCCTCAACCACATTCGGACAAAAAATAAAACTGGGCCTGGGTAAGATGGAAAATTGTGAAGAAGTAGTATCAAGTGGCTAGCTCGTCGTCTACACAATCACACACCCAAAACCCGATAAACCATTAGTTGCCTTTTGCGTCATGCTAGGCAAAGAAAGTAGTTGGCACAATCTTTTATAAATCCCAGACCAACATGGGACATGGGACCGCGCTTAGTGATGTATGTTATTCACATAAGTTAATTTTTACCCGTAATATAATATATCTCATTGTGCGCTGTGAACTAAAATTGTTTGGGAACCTTTGTATCCATTGATCGAATGTAATAACCGCGCGTGAACTTGGTCCATCAGTCAATATGTACAAAAAAAATGTTAAACCTTTCTATTTTTAGTGTTTACCTTGACACTATTTGAATATTGGTAGCTGTAACGAGATGTCACAAAGTTTAAGTACAAACAATGAATATTGAGGTCACGTGTTACCTAATCACTATTAAGACAAACAGAATACATATACATACATACATACATACAAAACATCAAGCCCGCAATCCCCGAAAGGGTAGGCAAAGTCAAAGGGGCAGCGTGCCCCTTCAATCACATTCAGCCAAAAACAAAGTCGGACTGGGTTAGATGGAAAATTGTGAAAAAGCAGTGACAAGCGACTAACCCGTCGCCTACACAATCACACACCCAAAACCTGACATACCATTAGTCGCCTTTTACGACATGCTAAGAATACAGAATACACATCCTATAGAAATTAGATTGTACTTGTGGAATTTAGTAATATTATTTCCGTTTGTTTAAATGTAGGTAATAGATTCTAAATGTTTTTTTTACTTTATCCCTACTTCCCTACTAATCCCCACCAACCTATTATAAATGCGAAAGCAACTTTGTCTGTCTGTCTGTTACGTCTAGAGGATCTGGAACCTTGAGCTAGCTTTAGGGGATTTGAATAAAACTTTATTTTTATCGGAGAGTTACATTAGATATGGTTAGTATACCTACATGATACGTAAAACGTTATAACCGTACAAATATATCCCCATTTGTTGGTAGGTAATGTAATTAGGATTGAATTATGTTACACAATACATAACCTTGACGAATGAATTGTTTTTACGTTATAATTGCACTAGAACATACCGGTTGGCCGTCCCGGGTACCGCTAGGGGGAAGAGGTCGCCAAGGAACTGCGCCAGCTCCATGCGAATGACGGTAGAGCAGGAAAGACCGAGATGACAGCTCTTATTATCGGAGGCCAAGTCTCACTTCGGGTCGCTGCGCCAATTTAGTTAGTTAGAACATACCTACTTGTTGCCGACGCTGGCGTCATCACTTTTATATTACATACATACATACATAACATCACGCCCATAATCCCTGAAGGGGTAGGCAAAGTCAAGGGGGCAGCATGCCCCTTCAACCACATTCAGCTAAAAATAAATTCGGGCTGGGTTAGTTCACGCCACTTCACTAGCGGGGTTGGCAGAGAGAACCGAACGCACGATCCTTACACACCTCACTTGCTTCTTCAACATTCATGATCCTTTTCAACTGACTTCAAAAAAAGGAGGAGGTTCTCAATTCGACCGTATATATATATATTTAATTTTTTTTATGTGTGTTCGTGCATATCTTCGTCGTTTATACACCGATTTTGATGATTCTTTTTTTGTTGGGAAGGAGATATCCCAAGGGTGATCCCATGATGAGGAAGCCAGGATCTGATGATGGCATCCTTGAGAAATCGATAGGAACCTTCTAAAATTATAGGGGCGACTAGTGCGTTTGTAATTTGTTTCATTAAGTATTTTAAAGCACTACAATTTAATGAAGGTCTGGAGTTGACCTGAAGATGGAGCCAAAAGACAGTCAAGGGAACTCAACGATTTACAGCAGTTACCTTGTGTTTGGGTTTGATTAATTTGTATTGATGCGGACTTTACACCTAGATGGCGTGCGACTGTTATAAGGGGTCTGATAATTACAGATTAGGTCTACCCATCACTTTAAATCGTAAAATAAAATAAATTTTAACAAAAAAGAAAACCGACTTCAAAAACGAACCTAATAAAAGTTAAAAATAAATTTACTTAGGTCAAATTAATACGTATTTTAATACTTATAATTTTTTCTTACATCCTGTTATTGGCTTCAAAATATGTATCCTGCTATTGTATGTTGCTAATTACCAAAAATTCATTTGTGGCTAATATTTACCCCAACCAATTAAAATAAAATAGGTACAATTACACACAACGTGATAAGGTAAAAAAATCCACGTGTAAATAATTTGATCTATTTAAAAGCTTACAAATAGATTTATTTATTGGTTAGTTAGCTTAACGTAAATATAATTATCAGGCTACTTCACATAGATCTGACCCCGATGTAGGTAAGTAGTTTCACTTCTGTTACGGATATCATAATCAACAGTGGTATTACAAATATATCCTTAAATAAATAAAAATATAATAAATAAATTCTTCGGACTGACACACCAATTCTCTAGATCCAAACTAAGCTATAAGCGTTCTATGGATATTAGGTGCACGGATAGACGTACTTGAATATGTTTATAAACATCCATGACTCGAGTACAGATGTTCATTTGCATCACACGAAACATTTGCCTCTAGCGGGATTCGAACCCGCAACCCTCGATTTCGTGGCCGGGGTCTCTGACCACTCGACCAACGGGCCTGTCAAAATATATTCAATATTGACACCCAGACACAGAACAAACACAAGTACACATTCATTACACGAATGTTTGTCCTGGTTGGGGATCAAATTGAATGAGCCATCGAGCCAATCAGTTAAAACGTAAATTGGAAATATATTTGTATCTGAATAAACTTGGGCCGTATTTGGAAAAATGCTATAGATATAGCATTTTTAATTGGTTGAGTGAGTCCAGAAAGAGACGGCTAACCAGTTTTAGCTGAAAAATAAATTAAATGGGTTAAATGAAAAATTGTGAAAAGACTAGCTAGTTATTTAAGTAGCCACATGTCTAGTTGCCTTCACCATCACGAACCAATACCCAATATAAATTAGTCGCCAATTACGATATGCGACGCAAGGAACTCAAATAGAAATAAATAAATTCTCCAGACTGACACACCAATTCCCTAGTCCCAAACTAAGCTTGTGCTTATGCTATGGATACTAGGTGAACGGATAGACGTACTTAAATATGTTTATAAACATCCATGACTCGAGTACAGATGTCCATTTGCATCACACGAAACATTTGCCTCTAGCGGGATTCGAACCCGCGACCCTCGGTTTCGTGGCCAGGGTCTCTGACCATTTGACCAACGGGCCAGTCTAGTTGGCTCATTATTTTGAATTTCCAGACCAAGCAAGTCTGTTAGTTAACCTTCGTAATTTTATGAATCAGACAAATTGGATTGTGGTTACAAATCCATAGTTATTTTGAATATGCAGGTTTCATCACGATGTTTTACCTCTCCGCCGAAGTAGTGGTGTGAATTCGTACTTAGATTTGAAAAATCCAGAGGTACAGGGCAGAGGCCAGGTTTGGAATCATCCAAATCAATCATTCCTGGAGTAAGGCGTGTGCTCTTACCATTGAGCTGTTTTTTAATGATAAACAACAAATTAATTTATACTATTCAAATTACAGATGCGCAAGATCAACAAAGTAGGTGTATGGCCGGTAGGCATAGTGGGAGGGATGCGGGTGGAGATGCCTCTCGTCAAGAACGGAAAAGTGAGCGGTTATAACGCGGTCTGGAAACCGTTTAGGCCGTTCCCCATAGACATGGCCGGGTTCGCGATCAACGCTACTTTGTTCCTGGACAAGCCTGAGGCGAAGTTTTCTAGGAAGGTGCAGTCTGGATTCCAGGTTAGTTGACATGGTTTTTAGGTTATGAAAGAAAATATTAAAATGTATATTTTGAGCGCTTTCGAATTATCGCTCACAGACTGCGTTCGGAATGATGATGTAAGAAAGAGAGTCGGTCTGAAGGACAGTGTCGGAGTCAAGGTAAGAAGAGGCATGCTCCGGTGGTTCGGACAAGTGGAAAGAATGGATGACGAAAGATTGACTAAACAGATATACAATGCGAAAGTGGAAGGATGTAGGAGACGCGGAAGGCCCAGGCTCACCTACCACGACCAGATTGGTCGTGTATTAACAGAAGGTGATGTTAGGAGTCATAAAAACCGTAGAGCTTGTATGAAAAGGATTATGAATGTTGAAGAGGCGAGTGAGGTGTGTAAGGATGGTGCCATATGGCGTTTGGTTCTCTCTGCCTACCCCGCTAGGGAAGTGGCGTAAAGTTTAGTTAGTTAGTTAGTTTTTTTACGATGAACCATGCCAGCCAAACCGCGGGCAGAAGCTGTAGTACATATAATTTTAAAATGTATATTTTGGGCGCTATTTAATTATTGTTATTGTACTTGGTTGTACTTAAACTTATTATTTCATGTGTGTTATCGCAGCCAATAAAATTAAGTAATTACCATTAAATAAATGTATATGTTAAGTATTGATGTAGTAAATAATTTGCAACGCCATTGTTGGACTGACCTTCCATATTAAACGCATTATATAAGGCGTGATACAAGTGATAACACTACAAAGTCTTGTGATTCATATATGGAATGTTTGACTGCCTCGTTGGTCTAGTGGTAGCATGCGCTGCCTAAGGATGAAGAGGTCCCGGGTTCAAATCCCGGGTCGGACCAAGAATTTGTGGCTGGTTATTTCAATATTGAAATTACTCAGTAACAGTCCGGAGTCAGGAAGTTGGCGGTATAATCACCCCCGTGCCTCGGAAAGCACGTTAAGCCGTTGGTCCTGCGCCTGACCTCTCTCCGGTCACGTCGGACTGCCGTCTCACAAGACTATGAGAATGAAGGAATAGAGAGTGCACCTGTGTTTGCGCACACACTTGTGCACTATAATATCTCCTGCGCAGGTGGCTAATGCTCGTTGAGATTGTCCGCCGTGACCGATATCGGATAGGAGGACATTATGGAATGTCTGATATTTATGTATATACGTTTTACCTGATTAAATATATATTTTCATATAATTTTAAGCAAATTTTTCAATAGTTGCATCATACTCATGTAAATATTTTATTGTTTGTTTGCTTTGAATAGGCTCCGAAACTACTGGACCGATTTAAAAAAATATATTTTACCAATGGAAAGCTACTTTATCAGGGAGTAACATAGGCTATTTTTATCCCCGTATTCCCACGGCAACGGGAAAGACGCGGGTAAAATAAAAGCGCAATTAAACTGACTGGATATATAATGACTCACCCATGCCGGTCTCTCTGTATTGTAACAAAATACGGTAATGTCGATAACTTGTGACATTCTCCACATATGCGATTGTTGACAGGCCCGTTGGTTGAGTGGTTAGAGACCCTGGCCACGAAACCGAGGGTCACAGGTTCAAATCCCGCTAAGGGCAAATGTTTCGTGTGATGAACATGGAAATTTGTACTCGAGTCATGGATCTTTATAAACGTATTTAAATATGTCTATCCTTTCACGTAGTATCTATCGGACAAGCTTATAGCTTAGTTTGGAATTGGTGTGTCAGTCCGTAGAATTTATTATTATTATTATTATTTGTTCAATGTTTTCCATTGCCCATGTTGGTCTGGGAGCAATAATGTTCCAACTGTTTCCTTCCGTACCTTGTCGTAAAAAGCGACTAATGTTGTATATTAGCCGAATATCACTACTTGTCACAATTTTCCTTACAATTCAATTTAATTAAATTTTTGGCTTAAATTTAAAGTTAAAGCTGCTTTTAGCTCTACCAACTAGCCTTGGGAGTGCGGGCTAACGCCCGCCCTGCCAATACGTAATATAACATTATGTATTGGTATTGCACCCATTCATTAAGTAAATTATTAAATAAATACAAAAAATCCGGATCTTTTTAGCATACCTAACTTCGTCCTAATGGGCTAAGTTGGGTATAGGCGAAAAAACTTAATAGACACACAGCTGCACTCTCGCATTTATAGTTTCAAGTAATTTCTCCTTTAAATATCTTGCCTGTTTCTCTCATATATAAATAACATCAAGCCCGTAATCCCTAAAGGGGTAGGCAGAGTCTCAGGGTAAGCTAGCACTTAAACACATTCAGCCAGAAAATAAAACTGGGCTGGGTTAGATAGAAAATTGTGAAAAAGTACTACGGCAAAAGTAAAACTTTCATATTGCTTTTATTTATCTACACTATCTACACTAATATTATAAAGAGGAAAACTTTGTTTGTTTGGTTGTAATGAATAGGCTCAAAAACTAGTGGACCGTTTTCAAAAATTCTTTCACCATTCGAAAGCTACATTATGCACGAGTAACATAGGCTAAATTTTATTTTGAATAAAAAAAATAGTTTTCCGTAAAATATTTGGGTTTTTCGGAAAAAATCAACCAGAAAAGTTACTTATTTTGCGTACGCTGGCTAAACTATAAAAAATAGAACCATAAAATGTTCTAATTAATTGAGGATCTTATAAATATCTCCAAAAATGTCCGCGACACACTATACCTATCCATGTCGAGTGAGGCACAACAACCATTTTTTTATTTAAAAATCTTGAATGTTTTAGGACTACATTTAAACGCATTTATTTTACTCATGCTATTAATCCTTATCAAAATAAATTATTTCATCACTAAGTACAGTTTATGTTGATAATATTTGGTCTTTGAATGATTAAAATTGGACGTTTGGTTTTAAAGTTATGGCGAAATTAAAATATTACGATTTCTGCTGCACGGCCCGTTGCGAAGTGAGCGTCACCAAGGCGGGGGTGCGCGTGCAGGAGGGGAGTTTAGATCTATGAGTAAGGTACCCCGCGCGGCTCAGTCGCGATCCCAGGGCCAAACATTCAAATTAGTAGGAATTGATTTACGAAAAGAATGTTTTACGCATGGGCAACTTTACGTTGCCCTATCACGGGTCGGGGCTCCCGACCATCAGTATATTTTGTTACCTGAAAATAATTTAACGTCAAATGTTGTTTATAGAGAAGCTCTACAATAATCGCTTAAGTTATCTATCCTAAAACAACTACGGGTCCACTATGTATAATACATGCATAATATAGTAGAGAATATTTAGTTTACCATACCATTGGACCTGTGCAAAGCCAGGGCGGGTCGCTAGTCCTTTATAAATACATATGTATACATAAAAACAGTCGTATTAACAATTAGTAAAACAAATAGTATGTAATAATAATAATAATGGGGGCGGCTGATAACAGATTTTACTTTCTACGACTGTGTGACGAGTCATCGTTATCTCATACTATATTTAAACTGTTTGCTGTATGAATAAGGTCATCTCTTACAGCATCATATATATTATCAAATGTTTATTTAGTTTTTACAGCTCGGATGAGCGGAATTGAGCGGGACGACCCAATATTATCTTATCATAATAATCTCGGACTGATAATAAAAAAAAATATGTATTTAGCTAAATTGGTCCAACCGTTGTCAAGTTTCGCATTTAGAAGAATTTCATTTTCAATTCATTTGATTCATGTTTATTTTTAAACGAATTATTTTTGTTTAATATTAGTTAACAATATGGTAACACTAATTACCTAAATAAATATTTAGATACATGAGTAACACGGTTGTAGATCAGCCGATAATAATATGGCGATTAAAAACAAAGTACCTACTTATTATATCAAAAAAACTAACATTTTTTTTTTCACTTTCTACTTGTAGGTGACGAGTTAGACACGTGTCAATACTTTTTTTACGATTTTCCAACTAACCCAACTAAATATTTTTTTTTGTCTGAATTTGGTTAAAATAGCTTTATTGTTCCTTGGCCTCTGCCTGGATAGTTAGCTGCGTAAAAGTATAAGGCACATTTATGTGTGTATTTTCTTTCATTTTCGCGAGTACATCATCTTCCTAGTGTTATGTCCCGTGCTTAGACGGGGTCCGCGATCCAGGATTTAGCGAGTCTGGTAATTACACTGAAGCGACTGCTAACCACACAATTTTTAGATCATGGTTACAAATTCAAAGTTGTTTGAAATTGCAGGTTTCGTCACGATGTTTTCCCTCACCGTCTAGCTAGTGGTATAAATATGTAAATAGTTTTGAAAAATCTACAGGTACATGCCCGGGTTTGAACCCGCACTACTCGGTTAAGAGGCGCGCGTCCTTACTATTGAGCTACCACCGGTCCACCGCTTCATTTTTCATTTTCGCGAGTACACTCATCCATAATTTCTATTTCCGTTTTCAGGAGAGCGAAATCCTCAAATACTTCACGACGAAAGACGAACTGGAACCGCTAGCTGAGAACTGCACCAAAGTGTATGTTTGGCACACACGCACACAGAAGCCGTCCATTTTGAACACCAAGAAGCTGAAACAACCAGTCGTGGCTGACGACAACATCGAGGTCTGATCAGCTCCTTTTCACTACCTGAGCACTCTACTCGTGAATGTAAAGGGTACTTTTAACCCAGTCAAGAGTATTGAGTTGGTTACGAAGGGTTACAATACCCTCGTTGAGGAGTACACCCAGTATTAGGGTAGGTGCCATCGACAGTATATTTATAAACTCATTCTTCGCTGATCAGTAATTTACTTTCTGAGCACTCAGCCTCGCGATTTGAACCCCATTTGAGATTAGTATGTAAGGGTTTCAATATCCTTTTTTGAGGAGTACACCCAGTATGAACTTCTTATCCTACGCTGACACGTATAATTCATAAATTGATTATGGCATTACAAAGAATTATTCAGGTGTAAGTGAAATTACCTGTACAAAAGTATGAGTTTTTCACTCACAACTGCAATTTTTCCGCTAGTTGCTATATATGTATGTCCCCAGGCTTAGATCGTCGGTTCACTTTCATTAGAAGGGTATAAACCAGGTTTAAGGTTCAAAGAAATAAGCACTATATACAAGCATTGAAAGTCAGTATTCAATCTTATACTCGGAGTCAAAAGTCGGGGTCAGGATGGAAGTTTTAGTTCGAAAGTATCTCATTGATTGCAACACTCCATTGCAGCTACTAAATTACTTAATTAGCATGAAGGACATATATCTTTCAATTGTGGACGTAATGTCAACATCTGATGTCTTATGTAAGGAATTATGCAATGTAATCGGGGCTGGGTTGATAATCTCAAACCGTAATTTTGTAATTTCGTGTGAAATTTATTTAGTTCTTCGGTCATTACCGAATTACCATTGATATAATATAAATAAATATATACCTACTCGAATGTATGAAACTATTTAATGAGCAAAATATAAGGACAATATGTGACCTGTTTACCAGGTGGGATTTCAAAAATTGATAACGCGTCATCAGCGTTGTATATGTTATTACCCTTAGAAATAACCCATACGTTATTTACGACTGCAATTATTATTATTGGGTTTTTATCTCAACGTTACCAAGCGTTTTTTTTTGTAATAAATATCAACAATTAACGTGAAATTATGCTGTACTTTACTTGTGTGTACTCATGTGATACAAGTATACTATTTGCCCCAATGTAGATTGATTCAGAAATAGATCGCTGACATTGGACATCAAAGTGATGGCGGGCGAATAAACTCGCGGTTTGGATATATCTCTCGCGAAACGTTGATTGAAGTTAGTCAGTAGTTAGGTTACCAAGGGACCAGTGGAGGTGCCTTGGTGACCTAGGTTTGTCTTCGCGTCTTACGTAGTACCTGCATCTGCAATCTCTGATTATTTTTGTGCATTTGATTCGATGGTATTTCTCAGTCTATAACCAACGAGAGTTAAAAACTGGTTAAGCTCAAATAATTGATAAATTTATCTAGCCGGAAAATGTAGATGTTACATATAGCTCGATGATTAAAATAAACCTTAATAAACCCTAATAAAACAACCTTTGCATACTTTCTATAAAAATGTCTAATTTCATTCGCGGGATTCGGTAAATGCTCAGTATTGAACTGTAGCCCTCATTTTTCTACTCGGTCGATGGATAACACTCAAGTTTCAGTATGCACAATGTACTTTTATACATAAATTATGTTTGAATAATAGATAGCTACGGTATTAACGTGACTTAAACTGTACCTCTAGTTATAATCAATATAAATGCTTAGAATCGAGATACAATTTGGAGGAAATTGTGGTTCCGAAATAAAATGTTCCCCATGTTGAATATATAGGAGTTTGGTCCAAGTTAAAGAATTATAGGAAATGAAGTCAAAATGTCAACTTTAATATTAATATTGTATTCCGACTTCCTTCAAGGACTGTTTCAGGTTTTAGTAGGGTAAAAGTTTCTGAATTGCGCTTATATAGGAATAGGTTAGGTTAGGTCCTGCTGCCTACTAGGTTATACTACTACTAGTAATACTCCGTTGTGTATATTATGGATGGATCAAACCGCCTCAATACATGGACATTTTATTGCGAAGAGTTCTCAATGAATATGTAAAACTCAGGGATATATTATAATCATAATATAATCGTGTATGTATACGTAGCTTTAAGATATACAGCAATGATTAATTCTAGTGGCGCTTACCTAGTGGTATGGAATTCAATATCTTTGTTTTATCTCAATAATATAAAAAAGTAAACAAAATTAGTTCCCAATTCAAAAAATTACAGCTGGGATAGTTTTGTCTATGTTTGTTTACTTTTTTATCAAATTGAATTAAGACAATAGATATTATTTTTATAATGCGGATAGACTCTTCTATTCTATATCTACTGAAACTATTAGAATTTATGGTAAGAATAATCGTCATCAACATCAAGTTATATTTCCTTATGATAATAGAGTATTTTCTTTTACAAAACACATTTCCATTACAACTACATTAGAATGGCATGACTATCCAGTATCCTTAGCTAATGAATATATTCCAAGATGCTCAGTATTAGAGATTTCTTTATTAATACACTATTCCTTATTTAGATAATTAAATTGGTTTTGTTAAACATAAAAAGTATAGAAAACGCTAGATTTTTATAATCTTTGTTATTTTTAGATTTAATTAAGAATAATAATTTATTTTACATTCTAGTTTAATACTAGTCTTATAATTTGTTCTATGATTTATATTTTTTGCTTTGAACAAATCCTTAAGAATGTTATGTATTAGGTGAAGCTTGTTTCATATAAATCATAATAATTAGAATATTAGTATGAGATTTTATGTATTTATTTAGTAAAAAGTTAATATATTTACCTAAGTTAATAATTTTATATGAACGAAATGGTTTATCTTAGAATATACGCTTTTTGTACATTTTGAATGTGTTGTGAAAGATGAACTAAATACATTGTCCATACAAAATGTTGTATGGAAAGAGTATTTAGTTGATATTTTTTTCATCAAATATATCAAATATCTTACATTAATTTTGATATGCCCTAATAGTTTCATTTGAAATTATTTCCACAAGTTTCTGCATAATTATATACAAACTATCACAATTTGTTTACACACTAAGAATCATAAATGTATTCCATGATATATTTTATGGCTCATAATCTCCAATTTATACTTTATTATTAAAGGATATTTTAATAAATATATGTGCCACATTTAGGTTGCAGTTTAAATAGGCGGGGACTTAATTTTTTTATAGTCCATTATTAATCTTAAAAAAAATATTGCTTTAGTATTTTTTGCTTCTGTTCAGCAAACTAAAATGACTAAAATACAGCGCATAAAAGTTTCGCGTGACATCACTTGTTTTGTAAAATTTTAGGAACAAGTGACGTAACGGCGTCACATTCCAGATCTTTAAAGCTTTAATTTTTTCGAGTATTAGGTAACGCAAAAAATACGTATTAAATGTTTTTTAATTATCTAACCTAACCTACACTCTAAACGAATATTTGAGTCAACTAGCCTTTCACAGCTAGGAGCGGACTGAGAGCGGTGCTGTTGTGATGACAAATTCAAATTCAAACAAGCGAAGGAAATGCTTATTTTTAAAATTTATCGTACTTGCGTTCGCTTGGGGGTCCGCTTACGCTTCCATAGAGACTCCTTTCTAAGTGTAGTTCCTTCATCCAAAAACTATTTTTGTTATGGATTCGCTATTGGTTTTCGCTGGGTAAAAATATTTATCTTCAATACTCATTAAAAGAAATATATTTTTGGGCAACCACCAATATTTATTGAAATATCTTCGTCCGATATAATATTTAGATAATGTATTATGTATTTCATTCCTTATTAGTATGATTAAGTGATATTTATTTGTCTGTTTTGAATAATTACAACTTAAAATGGACAAGTAAACCACCAATGATGATTTTCCGTCATTGGACAGTAAATGTCGTGGATGACTTTTTTCTAGTTTGGTTTAGTATGTGGTTTTTATATTTCTTTAATAATGCCTAATCTCTTTTTATGGAATTTTTATTTGAGTAGCTTTTTATTTACAAATTTTCTCTAAATCCAGACAAACATTATTTCACCTGAAACATGCATTTGTCAGTAAAAACTAAAATAAAATTGTACACCTATTCTTTTACCAGAGAAGCTGGCTAAAATTATGAAAATAATATCAAAAAGCTCGCATTATAAATATCTGGCCTCAATAAAACTGTACTGGCGAATGAGTTTATACTTTAATTTTAGTGTGCATCGATTAAGAATTAATAGGTTAATATTAATACCCTGTGCAATGAATTACCTACATTATTGTCGTCACAACAAAAGCGATAGTAGGCATTATTTATTTATTTCCCTCGCGGGCCTACCGTTAGTAATATTTACTTACCATGACAATTGTATCTCAGATCAAAACTCAAATAGAATATAACAAAATAACACCAACTCCCGAAACACGACTATTGTTTTGCCTGCGTTTTTATTATAACAATATTATCATTCTATAACACTTATAATGAGATTATGTTATGTGCCCATTTGATTTGTAAATCGGAGCTTAGAATAAACATTTTACTAGCTGTAATTTCGACACTGGCTACGCATAATAATTGTATGTGGGAGTAGTACGTAAGATAAAAGTGCTCAAAAATTGAATCGGTCTAAACAAAAATTCCTTTATTATCTATATAGAGCGTACTTAAATTAATATTTATTGTCTTGGAAGGTGTATATTTTATTTTATAGTATTATAATATTGATGTATTACATTTATTGAAATATTTTATAGTAATCTTTTATCAATCTCGAGCAATAAAAGTGAAGTCACAATAATAAATTAGTGTTATGCCTTAAATTATGTCTGTATACCTGCTATAATTTACTAGTATAGTATCAATTAAATAATTATATAATGTTATTTTTTGTGAAGCCTGATGTTTATTTGTTAGTCTTTAAATGTTTGTTTTAGTTTAACGGAACACTTTAATTTAAAATTTGAGATTACCTAGATAATGTATATGATCTTAATTTTCATACATCTTCCACAAAATTTAATAATGATATGTCATAATAGCATACAGCATACAATAGAAGAACCAGTGATGAAGTTTTTTAAGTTTCCAAACACGTTTTTGGATTTTTTTTTATTGTAAGTTTGTATTTCTGTATTATGCTTCTATAGTATCACCTGTTTATTGGCTAGTTATTACTATTTTAAATAATGAAAGAAGAACAACGTCATATATACCCAAAATACGTTTAGGTACAATTTATTTAAACAAGCTCATTTAAAATAATGACTAGAAAGTGAATTAAATTTTTTAAACCGCCCTTAAATGCTCATACTATGGATTTAACGAACTATACAATTTAAAGTGCATCAAATATCGTCTTTGAATGGACTCTTTGTAATGCATTAAGGCACTCACAGATAAATGACAGTATCTGCTTGCGACAACGGTCACTGACGCCACACCACTATGTTATTGTCGGCCACTGATGATTGATGACAGTCGTCAGCGAAAGTCAGTTGTAACAGGCAACCACTGACAGCCCTTGGCTCTAAGCTTAATATGTAATAAAAAATGGAAATAATTTAAAAACTCGTTTACCCATTGTTTATTTTATTTTATATGATCAAAGAGGCTGTTTTTTCTGTCCTTTGAAATTGTTTTTACTAAGTTAACCGAGTTGAACAAATGTGTAACTGTAGATTATGTAAGCGATTAGGTATCTAGTAGATATTTTTTATTTAGGAATAGATGTAATCGGATAGGCGACTCTTTATGTGATGGATTTTTAGATTTCTATTTCTGTAATCGTGTAAATACTTGGGAATGATTTTACAATATGAGAATAAACAGTTTCAAAGGTTTCATTGTTTTATTTGTAATTGTCACCTATTTAAGGCTTGGAATGTATTTAGATGGCTTTATTTTAAGATACATTTCAAGAATGTTTTAATATGTTTACTTATAAGTTAGATATCTAAAATTTACTTGGAAGTCAAGTGTTCATACCACTTCTTGACTAAAGTGAGCCAACGCTTTGTAAGCATAAAAAAGTTCCATGGTACATAACTTCATTATTTCGGATTTTCGTAGTGTATCTGAATGGTAAGGACAGGATCATCATGGAATGAAAATGAAAAAACGATTTATCTTACGCATTAGGTAACTATATTTTCTAGTTGAATACTGTTAATCTCGAGTAAGTATGTAGGTATCTACATGACTATCTACTAACATGTTTTTTTTCAAAGGGGTGTGTAAAGTTTCAAGTAGTACTATTAGATTAGACTAGGCTGCCTGCCTACCAGAGGCCGCTGAATCCTATCCCATTATTATGTAGGCACTAAAATCTTTCAGCATTTTTAAATCTTTCATACATCTGACCAAGCCGAAAATAAACACGTAGGTACTTAGGTACATAACACGAGATGTTCAGACAGGTAAACAGAATTAGTATAAAATTACAAAAGTTTGCGAGAATTTTTCGCGAACCGACGGCGGAGAAGTCCTCGTAACTTTAGCAATTTGATGGAACTTTCTGCTTTCATTGATTCCGAAATTGTGGTATCGACATTTTAAGATCACGTTAAAGGTACCTTTATGAACACCTACATAAGTAGGTACTCATCTATACAAATACCTACCTAATAACCTAGCGGCCCGCCCCAGTTTCGCATAGGTGTTTGCACCAGTAGAGAAGTAAGTAGGTATGTTTTTTTTAGATAAAACCTGATATTGTTTAGTTATTTACTACAAAATATTTATAAATTATATACATAGGTATACCTTTCTCGATCTTCACTTTAGCTACTGGTGAAAACCGCATCAAAATCCGCCCAGTAGTTTTAGAGATTAGCTTATTCAGACAGATATACGCGTCGGGGGGCTTATTTTTATACTAAGTATGTACTGATTAAAAGAAATTCAAGTCAGTGTGCCATTTTATTACTTAGTAAATAATTAAGTACCTACTATTGAAGATGGGCCTTCTTTGCAATAACTAAATATGTAGGTACTTAGATGTAAACTCTTGACTTAAGTAACTTTACCTAATGTTAACTATCTATCTATAGGTACCTAAATAAAGCAAAGATGTATCAGTCAAACTCAGAAATTGGACGAGAATTTACACTTAGATCTGCCGTTAGCTATCTACATAGATACTGAAAAGTCTTTTGACCTTACTCTGTTATAAACGCGACAGTTGGTATGACTGGATGGTAGTTAACTGTTTCATGCAAAAATTACTGAATGGAGTTTAAAAAAATATAGCTCATACAGCAGAATATAGGCTATGTTTCTAGCGATATACCACGCGAACGAAGCCGCAGGCAGATACTAGTCTTTAAAATTTTCCGTGATCACCGTGAAAGCTCATCCAAATATTACGTGCCTCTGGCACAAGCTTCGTCGTATTGCATTTCAAAACAGAACGATTTTAATAATTTAGCCGTATGCAGAAAAGCAATATATTCGCTTCGCTCCGGAATACCGCTCCATAATTTCACCGGGCCAAGCAAGAGGCAAGGAAATAGTAAATCTAACGCACTCTTGTAGTTTTATGTGACGTTTTAGAGCAAAAAAGGTGTTGAATGAATACTTAATGGGATTTTTATGTGAGAACGGAAAAGCTAGAATCAGTTTTAGTGAAGTAACTTTTATGTTCCAACGGGAGTGCAACAGCTTTTTGGTGTAAAATATTTAAAAAGGAAATGCAGATAAGCTTATAACGAAATGACTCGCTGTGTTTTTGGTGGAAAACCTATCTACCTACCTACCTAATATTAGGTAAATAAGCAAGTGGGTGATGTGAATACATGTATTAAAAATATACATTTATATATAAGTAATTGTGGCATTGATATGATAAAGATAAAATAATAAATATTACATAAAGAACAAGCGGTAGGCATAAAAAAGACTTGATTTGAAAAATCTCATTACATGTTCGGGTTTAAACCACCCATCCTTATCAGCATCTTATCCATTTAGTAGATAACCACCACTCTATGTTAATTAAGAATATAAATTCTGTATAAGTATTATCGACTATTACAATACCTACCTACCTGTAGGTATATCACGAGTATATTTCTACAAATACCCTGCAATAATATCGAACTTAGCGAACTTCGTCACTTCAGTACAACCATTAATTAAAACCTACTCGGTAAGACATTAGTACTTAAGTACACAAGTAACCAAACCGAATCAATTTAACTTCAGCTCTACACAGTAAATTTCCCAAAACGCAAACGCAAATTCAATCAACATTGAGCTGCAACACCCGAGCATAATCAGTACAAGACTAAATTAATTAAAATGCCTCCAAATAACTCTCCAGTGATTTACGCAAACCAACCTATCGAAATTCATTAGAGGAGGATCGCTCGATAATTTATTTATTAGAAATTAATTATGTGATGTTAGGAGTCATAAAAACCGTAGAGCTTGTATGAAAAGGATTATGAATATTGAAGAGGCGAGTGAGATGTGTAAGGATCGTGCCATATGGCGTTCGGTTCTCTCCGGCCTCCGCCTACCCCGCTAGGGAAGTGGCGTGAAGTTTAGTTAGTTAGTCAGTAAGAAAATAATTTATATGCTAATGAGGGTAGCGCAATGGCTTTTCTCTAAGATTAAAGTTAGTTTTTTATTGGAAACTTTTAAGAATTTTTAAATGTGTAAGAAGTCCGTTTAAAATTTATTTCCGGAAAATTTTAAGTAATGGTGAATCATGATAGTGGTTGAATAAGGACAATGTCCTCAAATTTACGAAACCCTATCCAGAACTTTTTTGGGAACATTTAAACATTTCTGTGGTCTGTGATTTAAACATACTAAGCATATAATTCATTAATTTTTTTTTTTATATTTTAGAAATCTAACATTAATTAAGCTAAAAAAAATATTAGGCTTGTATTTTTGTTTATGATTTAATGGCAAACATGGCAAAGGATAATTAATATAATTCAGTCATAACAGATTTCTTTTCACAATCTTTTATTTATGGAATCAAAATTTTTAGCTCATTAATGCTACACATGTACGGACGTAGCGCTGTCGGAGTTAACCGTTATTAAAGCGAATTTTACGGATCCAATCCTCGATCTGATATCGCGGGATCAGGAACAGTAATGAATGAATTGTATCGCAGCGAACAAGAGCTCTCATTATGTGTCGCTGGCGCAATCTGTCTGTAGTCGCCGCGGGCTGCATGCCAATGCAGGGGGCATCTCGTGACGACAGAGATATATGTGGGTAGATGCGACTTGCACTTTCGAACTAATTAAAAAGTACTCACAGACCTTGTTTACTTTTACCCTTTTTAGGTTTCCCCTATGTGAAATATTGAAGCCATATTTGAGTTTAGTTTTTACAGCATTGGGAATTTTTCGTCACGGTCAGAGTTTTGTATAAAAAAAAGGCAAACACCAACTTGCGAGTCATCATAAATAGTAAGTGATCAGTCCACTTACAATATCGAATTATAATGATTGGAAAAAAATATGATTAAAAGGATAACTAAAAAAACAAAATGATATAATTTCTCAAAAACAATATTAGGTAGGTACGTGATGGTAGGTACCGACAGCACCACACAAGTTAGATAATAATGGCGCCCAACACGGGGCTCTCTATATAAAGTCGTTGTTACTACATATAGATAATAAAAAGCGGTATGAAAATATGATAATTCATCTTTCTAGCATTATGCCTGCTTAGTCCATCAGGTTTCCGTTTAGGTCAACATCCAAGATTTAACGATTTGCGAATTAAGTAGGTACATTGAACCAATAGGGGAAACAGGGATCATGGTTACACATCCGTGGTTATTTTGGATGTGTAGGATGACGAATGGTTTCCCTCACTGCCGAAGAGGTAGTATAAATTCGTATTTTAATTTGAAAAAGCAAGAGGTGTGTGCCCTAGTTTGAACAGCACCCCTCATTCATCCCGAGACATGGGCGCGTCTCCTTACAGTTAAGAAAGTGTATGAAATACTAAATAGATATAAAGAAAATGATTAAATAGCAAGTGGGTAAATAGTCCGCGCTCTTAAACAGAAAAACCACAGTTACTCTTTCTGCTTTTGAATCCTTGTTCTAGTTTTCCATTTCCGATGTTAAAAGCTCATTCGACCGATTTATATCTGTGTCTCTAGTGGTTATAGTTCAATTGAAAATTCTGGACATGACCTGTTTATCTAAGGGGAATACCTATGCGGTTTTGTATGCAATGCATAAACCGTTATAAACACGATTTATTAGCTGAATAGCTTCCGCTCGCGGTGAATTTAGTTTGTAATAGAAAATATTTACCGCGCTTCCCCGGTAACTGAAAATTACCGTGGTAATATTTAAAGTCCTAGTACCTATATTAGCACTGCATCATATTTTTTACATTTTATTTTAGATATTAATGATTGGGTTTATACCAGGATTTCTCATCCTTTTTCGCACCGAGCCTTACCAAACCAAAAATTTTGGTTCGTTTTTTGGAAATGCAGACGTACCTACGTGTTACGCCCCTCTGACATTTCTCTACGCCTCTTTACGGGTGCATACCCCCCTGGTTGGGAAATCCTGGTTTATACAAAAGCGTATTAAAAAATTGCGCGACTGCGCAGACCAGTACCTCTATGGTCTGTGCCCCATCTACTTACTATGTAATAATAATAAGTTTCTTGGACAGCGAGCGACAGGCTCCTTGGTCGAGTGGTCAGAGACCCTTGCCTTGAAACCAAGGGTCGCGGGTTCGAATCCCGCTAGGGGCAAATGTTTCGTGTGATGAACATGGACATTTGTACTCGAGTCATGGATGTTCATAAAGTATTTAAGTATGTCTATCCGTTCACCTAGTATCCATAGCACCAGCATAAGCTTAGTTTGGAACTAGGAAATTGGTGTGCCAGTTTGAAGAATTTATTTATTTACTAGCTGTGCCAGCGGTGTCACCCGCGTTTATGGTTAATATTATAAAGACTATTTCCGTCATACATGATTTCTATGTAACTTTAACCATTAAGGCTGCACACGCGACGGCAGCTTAAAAAATGGAGTAACTTCTCCCTTTTTCCCAACATTTCCCTTCACTACTCTGCTCCTATTGATTGTAGCGTGATGAAAAGTATACTATAACCTGCCCAGGAGTATGAAGAATAATTGTACCAAGTTTCGTTAAAATCCGTCGAGTAGTTTTTGTTTCTAAAAGGAACATACAGACAGACAGACAAAAATTTTACTGATTGCATTTTTGGCATCAGTATCGATCACTAATCACCCCCTGATAGTTATTTTGAAAATATATTTCACGTACAGAATTGACCTCTACAGATTTATTATAAGTAGGTATAGATTATTTATTTATACATTTATTCTTATAGGTGACCTAAATTTAATACCGCACTCGGAATACCTAATCCTAGATATTAAAATGTAATGTTATTACAGAAAGTTGAATCAATACCTATCTTCTACCTAAAAACTAGGTTTAGACTTCGTCTCGAAAGCGGATCTAAGGGGTTTTGGGCTAAATAATTCAATATCACCGCCCACCCCCAAGTATATCTTTAGCTCATTTTAAAAAGACTTTTGTGCAAAGATCAAACAACATATTACAAGGTGCTCTCGACAGCATCTGAATCGCGAACTTAGCAGAATACTTTTCAGTTTTCCGTCTCTTTTATAAGGCAAACTGCAACAATCCCCATTTTATCTCTCAGTCTTTGTTGTGGCTCCGAAAATTCGTTGAAACAATGTATCAAGTTCAGTGATGCAGTCTCTTGTCAGCTTTATTTTTCACCCGGCTTTTAACTCAATTTGTGTGACGCACTATACCTAGTGAGGGGGTGAGTCACGATAGTTTTGGAACTAATCAATCAGTGTCCATCCGCTCAATACCCAATTTGGGGGGGACGTGTTGGTTTTTAATATAATTTCCTTAGGCGCGTAAATACAGGTAGCTTAACTGCATCAGCTGTCTTTTGAGATACCTACGCTTAAAGTATGGTAGGAGGAAGTTTAATGGAAAGTAAGTAAGCTTTATCTGAACGAGATATTACGAGATTTTTTGGGACTAACTAAGTAAGTTTCGTCGCTATTAATCAAATAATACACCAAAGCGACGTAAATTAGGGTAAAAATATCTGTGACTGTCATCAGTAGGGATGTAACTGATAAAGATTTGAGTTATCACAGAATAGGTTAATGTAAAAATATGTAGGGGCCAGCTGTCCCTTTGACTCTGCCTACCCCTTCGGGGATTATGGGCGTGATGTTATGTTATTATGTTATGTTAGGTAAATGTAACAGTAAATATTTGTATCTACCTATTTTGTTGCCATTGTAAGATCTATAAGACATGTCATGTCATTCCACTGTATAAAGAGTTTATATTTTCAATTAAACGTAGTTATGTCTAATTAAAGTTCAAATATTGTATATATAACACAGGCTATGCTATCAATACAAAAGCGTGAGATTAAAAGATATTATTATATACATAACATCACGCCCATAATCCCCGAAGGGGTAGGCAGAGTCAAAGAGGCAGCATGCCCCTTCAACCACATTCAGCTAAAAATAAAGCCAAGCGGCTAACCTTCGCCTACACAACCACACACCCAAAACCCGATATACCATTAGTCGCCTTTTACGACATGCTAGGCAAGAACCACAGTTGGCACATCCTTTTCAAGTCCCAGACCAACATGGGACAGTGAAAATATTATTGCTGCGCATTTGTTTCATTACTGACTTCTATGGATGTATTCGAACTTGTCATCTTGTTGGAAACGTCCATAATTATAAAAAATAAAACGTAAAACCGTTTAATGAAATAAAAGTAAACTACATGACACATTACATCTTAAAATAAATAATAAATTCTCAAGACTGACACACCAATTCCCTAGTCTCAAACTAAGCTTATGCTTGTGCTATGGATACTAGGTGAACGGATAGACATACTTAAAAATACGTTTATCAACATCCATGACTCGAGTACAAATGCCCATATTCATCACACGAAACATTTGCCCTTAGCGGGATTCGAATCCGCGACCCTCGGTTTCGTGGCCAGGGTCTCTGACCACTTGACCATCGGACTAGTCATGGACCATAACTGATCTTAAAAATCCTTTAAGTTAGGCTGAAGCTAGCTATCTGGCAGCCCTTGATCGTATACCTCTCCCTAATATATAAAAACAAGGTAGACCCGTAATTCCCTAAGCAAAATGTTTGTAAGCATTACATTACTTGCGAATTTTCACATGTGAAAAGGTACACGCCCAAGGGAGCACTACGCAGGTAATTTGAATAAGTATTATTTCACCACATATTTTATGTATGAACTTGCCGTCGAATGAACGTAATGTGGAAATCTCATGATAATACGTTTCGTATTATGCTTAGGAATGGATAACGCTTTTTAAAAGAATTGGAAGTAGGTAAGTTTTTAGTAATCTATGGCAATAATACACCAAAATACTTACCATTTGTCACCTTATGGCTGAATGTGGTTACAGGGGCCCGCTGCCCCTGTGACTCTGCCTACCCCTTCAGGGATTATGGGCGTGATGTTATGTTGAATGAAGTCTACCACTTAACCAACTTTACTATGTAGATTGAACTAGAAAATAGATCTGACTAAGAACAGATTCAAGACAGTTTTAATCGGAATTTCCGAAATTTTATACCGTTGAGGTAAGTTGTTAAAACGTAACTACATAGTAGGTAGATAAATCTTATGTCTATCTTGTTTAATTTTAATTTTAAGGGGTTGGAGTAAAAAAAGGGGGGAGGGGGTGAATATAAGAACGTACATATAGCTACTACGCGACACTAACCAACAGAAACTAACTACACTTTTGAAAATGTAGACTGCCCATTCTTACTAGTAAAATTAGGTACCTAATATTTTTTTCGTTGATGTATGCTTACTCCTGAAGACAACAATAGGTACCGTAATATCAATAGCATCAATTCTATATTTCATGACTAGCGTTTTACTTCTCAACACGTCAATACCACAATACCGATGCGGTCAATTCTTTAAAGTTCTCATTGCATTTCCAGTCTTTCAAAGAAGCTCTACGTTTTTCTAGTAATTTAAACTAAATTGGAATTCCTATCAATAAAGGCTGCGTGGCATCACGTATGTCCCCACTTAGTCCCCCGTTGTCACGCCTTCTAGCTATGAGGTCATACGCTTTGGCTTCTAGAAAACTTGAAGAATATTAAAATAAAATGTTTAATGTGCCATTAAAGAGCACATAAATTTTGCTGCTCTCTCGACAGAATAAAGGAATAGATTGTTCCGTTCTTTTCTTACATACTGAAAGACTGCACTTGGGCGGAATTTCAGATTGGTGAACTAGGTACGGTATAGAAATATTGACCATGCGAGTTCTGAATCTTGAATCATTGAACACAAAGTCGTTATTTGCATATATTTTGAACAGAGCATTGTTATTGTGCGCCAACTAGTAAGTTCAACTGGCATATCCCATTAACTAGTTTGCGCCCGCGGCGTCTCACGTGTAGGATTCAGTTTATGAATTAATGAAGGTCTACGTGCATTTCTCTCGTTCTGAAATTGAATCCGCTTAGAGTTGTCAGTTCGATCCCGACCCAGCCAAACATTCGTGTGATGAATACTTGTGTTTGTTCTGTGTGGGTTTTAATATCAATATTTAAGTATATATTTGTAATACCACTGTTGATTATGATATCCGTAACACAAGTGCTTAAGCTACATACCTCGGAGTAAGCTGTATGTATGTGATGTAGTCTGATATTTATTTAATAATAACTGTCCTGCCTTTTTCTAATCTCGGAATTCGGGTTGTTGTCCTGTTATTATTTTAATCTATTCTAGTACTATATTACTTAGGTAACTTACACTAATATTACTTAGGTACTTCTAAAATTACACATTACATTGACACTTATATCAATATATGTTAGTGTATCTAAAGCACGTCCATTTCTCGCCATAAGTTTCACCGAACGTGCGTTGGCTCCCTGCCGCTGCACATAATATGAGCCATTACTATAGCAATGCCGTTTAATACGTCTGGAGACTTTTAATTAAAAGTAGGACTTGGCCGGGCACAAATATCGCTCACATAAAATAAAGTATTGGCCGTAAGTGTAGTTGTGTGATGTTTAGACTTATGTGCAAATGGAGGAACGGCTTTTAAATGAACCGTTCTGAGTAGATAAGTTTCTGGATTTAAACATTATTTATTATCTAAGCACATTATTTTCTCGATTTTATTTTTGCATAAATACCTATGGTTTAAAATTATTGCTCCTTGGAATCTACCTTTTAAGAGATTCTTTTCAAAAAATGGCCTTTGTGCTGCTTAGAATAAAATTATGATTCTTATCATACCAGGCCAAATGTTGCCCGGATCGTATAATTCAATGTAGATAGATATATTTACTATAACGTACTGAAAAAAGTCTTTGCAAGTAATGCTTTGATCGAATACCTGAAAAATATTTCCTAATTTTGAGATGTGATAAGTTTTTAAAAGAAAATAATGTCTGAAGGCTTTCAATAGTTTATTAATAGTTGTAGCTTTAAAAAACAACAAATAACCATTCTGAACAAACAATCCTTAGTATCCTAACTCCAACCCTTTTCTATCAACCGGATCCCTAGTTTTATGCAAGCAGACGCCGGATAGAAATCGACACGGTTAATTCGCTCGGACGGGATCTGTTTCCAGTCCGATAGTTAATTTGCCGAGTCCAAGATAGAAAACCGGTCGCGAGCGGTCGGATTGAAAATTTATCAAAGAACCTTGCTTCCTGTCCATTTGTCCGTACGATGCGACGCGATTAGATGGGCTGATTGAGGTGTGATTCTACTGTCGAGGAGTTAGCGAGATATTGCCTATAGAGTGGTGACGGAGATTACCAAGCTATTCTGGACAATTTATGATGGAATGCTTAAAACTGAATAAGATGGAATTTTACCGACGATCTGCAACGGTTTGTATACTTTCGATGTTTTCAATGACTTAATTTTTACAAACATACCTGTCTTATGTTGGTCTAAACCAATTTTGGTGTGGGATATAAATTAAGAATGTACCAACTGTATACCTAGCATGTTGTAAAAGGTTGTGTAGACGAGCTAGCTGCTTATCTTGGTATGGGCATGTGATGAGAAGAGAGGAAGAACACGTGACAAAGAGAGTGACGAGTATGAATGTTAGTGGATGGAGAGGAAGAGGAAGGCCAAATAAGAGATGGATGGATTGTGTGAAAGATGATATGAGAGAAATGGGAGTGGATAGCTTGATGACGGCTGACCGGGACGTACTCAACTCAACTTTTTTTTTTTGGGTTAATCCAATCTAAGGAGCTTTGTTGCTCCTAAGCCTACCTCTTCGGGGATTGCGGGCGCGATTATATATTGCTGTTGCTATTGTTGGTACTCATGCTTAATACGGTATCTCAATCATCTATTCATATATCGCCGATCTTAATATAATAGCTCGTACATACAAAACCTTGTTAGTTACGAGCTACCACACCCAGATCGACAATATGTATATATGTTAGTATATATTACTCCACGAGTAAATATAACTCTACTGTTTAAGGTATTGGTCATCATCTTCCTAGCGTTATGTCCCGTGCTTAGACGGGGTCCGCTTAGACCATGATCCAGGATTTGGCGAGTCTGGTAATTACATTGAAGCGACTGCCGATCTGACCTTCGTAACCCTAAGATAGGGGAACCAGACAATTTTTGGATCATGGTTACAAATCCAAAGTTGTTTGAATTTGCAGGTTTTATCACGATGTTTTCTCTCACCGTCGAGCTAGTGGTATAAATACGTACATAGACTTGAAAAATCTAGAGGTACGTGCTCGGGTTTGAACCCGCACTCCTCGGTTAAGAGGCGCGTGTCCTTACCATTGAGCTACCACCGCTATACGTATTGGTATTGACTTATCGGTCACCGATATTTATTTTAAATTTTTAACCAACCTCGGGAATAATCTAATTTAATTGAAGAAACCATTTTGGCCTTGAACTTTTCAGTGAATGCCGGATTGGAGTTTAAATTGAGCAGTTCAATTAGGATCTTTGTGCCGCAGAAGGAAATCACGAGAAGGAACTCGAAGCAAACTTTTAGAAGTCATCCGTAATGACTGTTCTTTTAAAATTGTTTCTGTCTTCGGGACTTAGCTAAAGTTTGTGACCGTTACTAAACGAATTTAAATCCGGAGATTTTCAGCTATTTCCGAACGGAGTAATGATCAATTATTTCGTTACTCTAGACTCGTTTTACTATGAAACTTTATACTACATAGTTCTTTATAAAAATCATTAACAATATGAGAGGCACTGGTTATTTCATTTTAAAGAAAGGATGAAATTATATTCCATTCCATCTTGTTTCCATTCCATATCCAGATTGTTTTATTTATTTTTATTGATTGTCTAATGTTGTTGTGTTTATTCTATTATGTGTTTATTCGAGTATGTTACGGAGATACAAACACCTCCTAAACGAACGGATAACATGCGATATATTTGGTGGATTCAAAAACTTGTCTCCACAAGAAATTTGACTACAGAATCTTTGAAATAACTAGTCACTAAGACCCTCGCTCTATCATATGCTGTATGCTCACTTATTAACTATCGAAACTGAGTCGAAAAATTACTCGACATGCTTAAGAGTTTTGGAAGCTATTAGCAATAAATCCAATAAATCAGGTATCAGCAAAAACGATAAAGTATCGTCAATATTGGCTTATTATTACACAGTATAAGTAAAAGTAATACCAACTTTTACTTGTTTTGTAATAAGCGCCAAATTTATTACCTACGTCGACATTATTGTATTCTCACATTTGAGTCGGCGGAATCTGATTTGTTCGAGAAACTCTTAAAAGCTCGTATATGGAGCACAGTAGGATAGCAGCCGGATATTACGAGTCACGTGACACGGATATTGGCCGGGTATGAAGCGAATCACGATATAAAACCTAGCTCCTTTTCTATTCATTCAATAGAAAAGCTGTATAAAACGGTGGTCCCTTATTGAGTGGAAACGGGTATCTGTGAACGGGCTTTCTTTGTGTCGTTTGCAGTTGCTGAAAAACGAAGGGTTAGACGAGTTTTCGATTGATTTTTATGGTGTACCTTGCATACTAAAAGTTTACGGAACTCTTATTTAGACATCTATAAAAGGCACAATAGAAATAAGTTCCAAACTATTAGCTTAATGCTCAGTGATCCAATTCTCCTAAAATACTTCCCGCCCGCAATCCCCTAAAGCGTACGCAGACTCCAAGACAACTACTTTTTAACCGGTTATTCTAAAACCGTTTATTCATTCATTTATTAAATCGACGGTGAAGTGACAATACCTCCTAACTAATATTTTTTAGGAATCGAATTTTTTAAAGCAGTAGCCTTAAAACTCAATTTCGCGTAATAAATAATAAAGTAATCCTGTAAATATTACATTAAAAGTTATATGAAAGTTTTATGATCAAAACCTAAAAATTGGATGTTTTTTTCATTATCCTGTAAAATAAGCATATCTACAGTTAGGAGGTATTGTCACTTCATCGTCGAAATTAAGGTTTATTCCACGCATAGAATAAAATTGATAATATCCAGACCCATACATATTGAGATATAAAACTGATAATCATACCTAAGGAACTAAACTAAAATGGAACAAACAAATTACAGGTGAAATCCCGGACATCGTGCAAACCGAATTTTCCTTCGCTCATAATCCAATCACGTCTGTATGCAAATAGCCATCGAAAAAGTGCGGGTAAGCCGACTAAATTCCCATTTTCCAGCGAAAAATTCCGACTCCGTTTGAAATTAAAACGCGAACGAGTTAAAACCAAGGAAAGTTGATGTCAGCAGTTGCGGGTGGAGTTCGTCCGTTCATCCTTTGCCGACCCACGGTCAGCGACGGCTTGATGTTTTGCGGTCGGCACATGTTCTAGAGATACTAGAAGAGATTTATCCACCTTGAATTAAATTTTGCATGAAGCTAAAGAGTGCTTAATTACAATTCATATACCTAGTGTTAATGCTTATATTTAAGTGAAAAAAAAACTTCAGGAAAAGTTGATGACAGCAGTTGCGGGCGGAGCTCGTCCGCTCATCTTTTGCCAACACACGGTCAGCGACGGCTTGATGTTTTGCGGTTGGCACACGCTCTAGAGGTGACGTTGCTGGAAAAGATACACCTTGGAATATTCTTCCTTGGCATATTCTTATAAGCAGGAAAGGTAGACTCTTATAATCTGGAATGGGATTATTTCCATTATTATTCCCATATACCATGAACGATATAATACAGGATAATGACAAAGAAAAGCAGTCCAGACGTCATTACATTTACTTACATGAAAAAGTCAACATGACTGTGGGTAAGCTGCTTAAATGCCATTTTTTCAGTGCGAAAGTCTGACTCTAACCTATGCTTATAAATGGTGTATTATGCGAAATATAGGCATTTTGTCAATTTGTACGATGAAAATAAAAAATAACTAACTTCATCAACACACAAATCAAAGTCATCGTAGTAGGTACGTATTAATAACACTGTACGGAATCCGTTGAATACTAATTTTCCACCAAACGATTCCATCTCTTTGAATAGTGTTAAAACTGACACCAGTTAAGAATTAATGGAATAACGATGACGAGTACCTATACATACTTATTTGCAACACCCGAAGACTTAGACAATTACAATATCGTCCTTGTTGGAGTGTTGAAAAAAAAAGCAAAACATTTTTACTAAGTATATATCTTTCCTATGTTAAAATTGGGTCAAGTGTTATTTCTGCCATCTACCTCATATCGTATCTGTAATCAATGACACTTCCAGTACTAAACACAGCGTACAAACTTCTTATTCCACGATTCCACACTTCAGTGCCAGCGTTTAGTTGACTATCGCACTAAGTGTAAACGTGTTAGGACATGTTCAACTACTGTTTTGTCAAAACGATTTGCGGAGCAAACTCAAATGAACAGCTGGTGTCATACTTCTCTTGCTCTTCCTGCCCTTTTGACGTCAAACGCGAAACCAAAATGCAACTTACTGCACAGACTGAAAGCCCAAACTCAGCGAATCGTTTCCTGACGCATTTAAAGGATTCAATTTAACAATTTCGTTGCATTTATTTGTGATCCCTATTTTCCTTTGTAACGCAAACGGGCTTACTTAACGTACTGAAACTATGTTTGAACAGAGAGAATTTAATTTTCTCATTAGTAAAGAGCTTGTTTTAGTAAATTTAAACAAAGGAATGGAATTAGAAACAGGTTTGCTAATTCTGGTGAGGTCCTTTGGTCAACGTTTGTAGCTAGTTAAATGAACTCTGTTGCTAGTTTCATCTCAGACGCAAGAAAGGAATATCTTTCCTTTTTGCGAAGGAATACCTATGTATCCTCAGTTAAAATTACGTACTTACCTTATTATATTAATACTGAAATACTTTATTGTACTACCACTAAGTAGAAATAAAGGACAACGGCGATACAATTTAATTAAAAGGGCTAATAAATTATATATTTATTAATGTAATTTAGTATTTACAACGATTTTCCTTTGCTCTGTGAATTATATGTCGACTCGCCGATCTTTTATTAAATTTAGATAAGATGGTGTTTCAATTGATGAGACTGAAAATTAGTATCTAGGATTTCTTTGCTTATGTTAAATATTTTCGACACTTTGCACAATATACTTAGTAGCTGCTTCTCGTAAAAACAATCAGCCGTTATTATGAATATATGCGTAAAATAATAACAGAGACCGTACATAAGAGGTTCTATTCGTAGAACATTGGTTTACTTACCATTTTTCAAGACTATGCATTACTTATATATAATAATATATATATGTATTTATATGTGTGTGTGTAATATATATGTGTTTATTATATATGTAGTATGTACCTCCCATTCCTCGGAATTCTCTATTGTCAAAATGTAACGCAAACCCTTTCAGGATGTGATTTTTACAAGACTGTTTACGTCACGTCACGCATTCCAAATTAACTCTGACAGGCGCGTTTCGTTGCTTACATTACGTCGTCGCAAACGCAAATAAATCAGTCATTTTTAATTAAAGTGTTGAAGCCATAATTTATTCTTGGAAAAGACACCTCTGGTAATTAGCGGGCCGTTCCCTTCTGATTTACGGCGAAAAAACGCATTCCAAGTTAAGAGATGGTCCGACAAATGGAATTCCAGTGTAGGGAATTTTTAACCAATTTTCCATTTGGAATTTTACTTATTATCTTTCTAGCCTTATTCTATTTCTGAGTCGGGTTCCGCCTAGATTGGTGATTTAGTGAATCTGATTGGACTACTCCGTCTGGTTATCTGGTGGTTGGTTTTCTTATTACTTGGGAGCAACACAACTACACCTGACCTTCGTAAACCTCCGTAAATCGGATCAGAGTTAAACATTCATAGTAACTAAGTGGTCCTTTCACCAGGAAGGGATAAATATTTCACAATATATTCAGATATACGTAGGTAGGTAGAACCCTAATTTAAACCCTAATTTAGATTGCAAATCCATATTATGAGGAGCGTATGGGATAGATGAGTTGATTTCAATAAATCGAGGTTAATTAATGGCTGTTTTAAATGGATCTCATACATATTAATAAACGTGATAAACTAGCAGTAAGATTAGCCACAATTTTGTTCAAATCAATTATAACCTACATGCTTGTTTTGATCAAAGGGCGGGAATATCCAGGGGCAGGCGGGGCCGTGCCCCGGGGCCACCACGCTTGGGGGCCTAGTTGCACTGCTTCGCTAAAAAAATTGGACCCCTCTGGACCAAAAGCTGCATACGCCCATGGGCCCCAGTTTCTTATTTGCCCCAGGGCCCTTTGCCACCTTGAGAAATACGTTACATCCCTTCAGGGATTGCGGGCGTGTGACATGTACCTACACATATAAGAAAGGCATATCAATGAATTTCCCAGCACCAATTGAAGTTTAAACTCCCGCAAGCCAAGTTGCGTTCCAAACTAGTGGGACTTTAAATTCCTGTGCCGGTTTTTGTTGGGGGAAACAACTGGCGCCACCATTATTGACACCTGCGCGACCATTCAGTTGGAACGCCTATAAATTCGCCAAATTGCTGTTTCCACGTGGGAAGTGCCACTTGCACCGACTAACCTGGACATAGAAAATAAATGGACAGAAGGGTAGGGGATATTAATTTGTTGCCTACTTAAAGCATTTTTCAGACCACCAGCCATGGAAACGTGTTCAATTTCATCATGACTCACTTTTGTACCTAAATATGCATTTAATATTAAAAAAAGTCAGTTAAACAGTAAATTTATATTAAAACTAGTTATTTTTAATCAGCTTCTCAGGTTTTACTTTGCCCTAAGTAATTCATACTTACAACGATAAGACTTCATAGTATAGAAAGTCTTGTTTAATACATCCCCTTATAAGGCAAAGATTTGACCCCAATCTTCTTGCTTTGTAATTTTGAGTGCGAACTTCTGTATCTGCTTAATCTACAGTGGGGTATTCTTTACAGGTTGGCCGCTAATGGGAACGCGAGCTAGCCATAAACTGCGAATATACACGCGTCTACCACGGCGCGACCATTTAGTCATGGGATGAACACGGATTGTTTTAGCCAAAGAATGGGATGCAGTGCGTGGCAACACCACAGCTGTTTGTTTTTCACTGCACTGCAGGATTGTGCAGTGCACATTGGCTGTCTAAAACACTGGCTCGGCTTGGGTAGACAAGCGGATGTGTATTTCATCATCTACCTAGCGTTATGTCCCGTGCTTAGACGGGGTCCGCTTAGTAGAACATGATTTAGGATTTAGCGATCTGGTAATTGCATTGAAGCGACTACCTATCTGATCTTCGTAACCCTAAGATAGGGGAACCAGACAATTTTTGGATCATGGTTACAAATCCAAAATTTGCAGGTTTCATCACGATGTTTTCCCTCACCGTCGAGCTAGTGGTATAAATACGTACATTGATTTGAAAAATTCAGAGGTACGTGCCCGGGTTTTAACCCGCACTCCTTGGTTAAGAGGCGCGTGTCCTTACCATTGAGCTACCACCGCTTTTTTATTTAGTGTATTTGACAAAGGATTATTAAGTTTTTTTTTATTTATTATTATCAGAAACAATGCATACATGTGATATTATACAAAATAGTACTATTTAAACCTCTAGAGTTTGAGTATAGTACATGTAAGATTTATACACTTAGACAATAAATGATAATAATTAACCTTATATTACTTAATTAATTAATCTCAGTATGTATATATTTACACATAAATCACGAGATCGAACATGGTTCTGTCAGTACTTAGCACTACCTACACTTCATTGCAATATGGACAAAAAATATTCTTTTAATTTAAGTTTTATGCTATTTTTCGTAATAGCATTACGTGTGGCGGTGGGTAATGAATTAATTAGAGTGGGGATTAGGAATTTGCTCGTCCGTTCACCGTAGAAGTTAAGTGCCGATGCAGTGACAAGTTTTTGCTGTGCAACTTGACGTGTGTGTACAGGTGATTTATAGTAGTAATAGTGTTTGAACCTGGTGAGGACGTGATTGGTCATGTCATACAATATTTATGGTATTTAAAAAGACCATGTTACTTTCCTACCTTATCTTCAGAGACTAATGATGTATCGGGCGTTGGGTTTGTGAATGTGCGAGCCACTTCTGACTATTGTTTCAAATTGTTCAGCTAAACCAATTTAATTTTATTTTGAGATATAGTAGGTAAAAAGTTAAAGATGCTGTTGAATGCTATGATTTGGAGATCATCTACAAATATTACCACTCGTATATATTATTTAAGTCAAAATGTCAAAGGCACATTTTATCCCACCCATTAAACCAACAAAAATAGCGTAGATTTTTTATTAATTTAGCACAACGTTTCTTCCCGTTATGAATCTATTCCCAGAGCCAGCTCGCTAGTGAGTCAGCTACATGGCGTTTGTTCCCGTTGCTACCTAATTTATATTGCCTTCCGCGGAACTATTAAATGAAGATGTATTCAGAATATAGCTTAGGGCTTGCGCACAAGAAGGTTTTTCTTCCATCACAATCGTTTGAAAAATGTAATGACGAAAAAAAAATTCCTGTTTATCTACGGGAACAACGATTCAAAATAATATTTAAAAATCATGCACAATAATCATCCAAACATTTAACATAAAGTACCTACCTTTTTCTACGTTCTTTCCTTCTAACATTCTAAAAAGATTAGAGAAAAACTTCTTGACGAAACATGCGTTTTGAAAGTTCAATTCTTGGATCATGCAATACCAACAGCAGTTTAGCCAACAATATTATTGACACAAATTTCATTATAAACCAGTTTGATCTATTTGCCTCTGCAAGACAGAACATTTAAGACGACTTGGTTGCGAAGAGTCATTTCTATAATCGCTACCTATATTTAGTATTCGCATTATTCCGCCAAGAAAAATAGGTCACAGCAGTTGTTGTATTGTAAACTGCAAGAATACTGATAGAGATAGTAAATGCAAGTCTTACTGATTCCCTACAGTTACTTGGGAACTGGAAAAATGCAAGAAATGGATAGTTACAGTCTAAAGAAAAGAGTAACTAACATAACTTTATTCAAATCCTTTATTTGATATTATTGATATAAGTAGAATACATTTTCCCTACATAAGTCCAAATTTGTTTTAGTGTTAACGGATCGCCATGATACCCAAATAAATTTTATATTGTGTGTGATACTTACTAACACGGTCTTCAGAATGGTACTCTTTTCGATCTGAAAACGATAATTATTTTATAACTAGCGATACAAGAATAATTACATACGTTTACTATATTAATGAAACCATTAAAGTAGCTTTATCTTTTTGTTTTACAGTAAAAGTAATAAATAAATAAATATCAGACTGCATCATCATACATTGATTTGACTCCAAAACAAGTAGCTTATGCACTTGTGTTGCGGATATCAGAATTAACAATGGTATTACAAATATATACCTAAATATTGGATATTAACACCCAGACAAAGAACAAACATTCATCACACGAATGTTTGTCCTGGGTGGGGATCGAACCCACAGCTCTTGGCGCATGGGGTAGGGTCACTACCGAATGCGCCATCGAGTTAGTCAAGCCAGTTGTAAAGTACAATTAAATATGAAGTAAATAAACCATAACATAATCAAATTAAAACAAGCTTTTTAATAAATTGCCTCCTTTAATTTCCATCACCAAAAATGATTTTTGATAAAAGACAACCTTTTGTCCACCCAAATCACGGTATCACACACAGTTCATTTTTAATATAAACATAAAACATAATTTTTGATTTTTGTTACAATATCGCGACGAAATGTTAAAACGTCAGAGTCTCAGAGCCAATAAAATTGCGAATCATATCTGGCGCTAAAGTCATGAACAAAGCTAATTCGTACACAGATACGTCACATAAAAACATACAGAACTTACTCTATTTGTTTTGATATTGAATATTTGTAGACGCGCAAGTTAAGATGAAGTAAATCCATATTTCTAGTCCAGTTTGCACACGACTTAGCCCATTCCTTTCCGAGAAACGTGACTCAAAATCTTTCAAAGACGCCGTACGGTACGATAGTAATGTGACATCACTTCATTCAATTCAGTTTTTATTCTAGTCATTTATGGTAGATACTTATATTTCACCAAGGAAGCGTTATTTTTAGAATTTCCGCTCAGCTATTGAGGTCATCTTTATCCGACGTAGTTTTATTTTATTATTAGAATAATGAGAGTTAATTAGAGGAGCTTTTTATGAAGACGCCAAGATGGCTTTTGGAAGTGACGACGTCGGTTCTTTATTCCGATACGCAATATTTTTATAAGGGAAGATGAATACATTTTATTTTACACGAGTACTTATTGTAATTTGGAAATAAGCGCCGCACTTCGAACGAACGAACCAATATAAAAAAATAGTTGCGTTCGTTTTTTTTACGTTTTTCACGTCTATAATAAAATAATAACTCATATTGACTGGCTCGATGGCTCATTCGGTAGTGACCCTGCTCCATGCGCCAAGAGTTGTGGGTTCGATCCCCACCCAGGACAAACATTCGTATGATGAATACTCTATTCTCGTAAAAAAAATCCAAGCAATAAAAAATGCAGATTAACTCAAGCAAAGACGTTGGATAGAGCTTGTAGTGAAATAATATAACAGTCTTTTACTAACAACCTAAAATATATAATTTGGAAATAACATTCTATTTATTTTATGTATCCAAACGAAAAAGAGCAAAGAAGTACCTACCTACTATTCAGAATGAAAATGGTAGTCATATTTAACTTAGACAAAACCGTAATATATGAAATATATTATGCTGTAAGATTTATTAATCCAAAATAGCTGTGCGTGTAATATCTATTATATAGCAAGCACTTTGATGTCAGCGCAAATATACAAGCTTTGTAAACGTGATATTAGAAAAATCACAAATTTCCACCCAGACGGCACTTCAAACATTTAATATCGGAGGTACAGGTGTACTGCGCTTCTAAGTAAAATTTAGGAGACGGCGATTTTGTTAGCCCCTAAAGGTATTTTAGCGTGTTTATTTTCAGTGTAACGAGGGCGCTGGTCTTTATTATTTTTAGTTTGAGAATTTATATGGAGACTGAGGTACATTGTTAATAAGGAGATACAAAACAGAAGTCTATTAAAGCTTCCTACTACGTTGTTCATTTTCATATTCCAAATTAAGTGGGTTAATTAATTAGTAAAAAGAAACCTAATTCAAAGTACTATAGTGTTGATAATAATATTATATAGCTGCTGATTTTCTCGGTTTGTTAGACAATCCCTAAAAGAGCAGACCGAAATCAAAGAGCTCCTTAAGCCATAATTAGCCAAAAATATTAATTGTATCAGGTTAGATAAGTCTTGTAGAATTGTCATGATAATACCTATATAAGACGTTGGAACATAGATACATAATTATTTTTGAGTACCAGGCCAACGTGAGAGAAAAAATATGAATTTAAGTAATTTCTCCGCTGCCACTTGTGGTTTGTTCCTGTCGTTAGTTATTCTTTACCTTTGAAGTATTAATTTTCAATAACGGGAACCAGGTGCGCCGGGGTCGACGTATTCATTACGGATTCCCGGCAATTCGCTTTTTTGTCGAAGGTTATCGGAATCGGCAACGAATGAATTGATTAACTTCCTGTTTTCTTTTTAAGCTTAATTTGATGGGATTAGTTATACCCGTAAATAATGGTAGCTAGCTAATTCTTATTTTGAAACTGGTATTATTCCCATGTTGATCCGGAACTTAAAAGGAATGCGCCAACTGTGTTCCTTGCCTAGTATTCGTAAAAAGCGATTAATGGTACATCGGGCTATGGGTATGAGATTGTTTAAGCGACGAGCTAGCCACTTGTCACTACTTTTTCGGAATTTTCCATCCAGCTGGGTTACAGGCCATTTTTATTTTTGGCTGGATGTAGTAAAAGGGACTTGCTACCCCTTTGATTCTGCCATTCCTTCGGAGATTATAGGCGTGATTGATTATGTTTTTTTGTTTGTTTTTTAAGATATTGTTGTTGATGGACGGAACTTGATTTTTAAAACTACGCGAGAGATGTTGATGCGGTTTTCACTAATAGATAGAACGGTTCAAGAGGAAGGTTTATATGTATAGTTACATATTGTTTTGTGCTCACCCTGCGAAGCCAGGCGGGTTGCTAGTTCATTATCATACGCTTAAAATACGTTCGGCTCCTTTGCATCATCTTTAGGGCAGGATGTGGTGTGTGTAACTTCCGTGCTCTCTGAATGAAAGAACAATGAGCATCTTCAGTCGGGTCGATGTAATATTTTTCTCTTCTATACAACCTGATCAGCTGTAAGCGAGTTGTCATTGCACTTAGATCTTCTTTCACCTAAAACATCTATCTCTTTAATAATCGTCCTCTTGCCCTCCAACCGCTATTAGAGGACCTATCATAAAATCTATACTAATATATATATAAAGCTGAAGAGTTTGTTTGGTAATCTCAGTAACTAGTGGTCTGAATAGATTTTTTTTGTGTTGTATAGTTCATTTATCGAGGAAGGCTAGGCTAGGTAATTAACTATAAACGCAGGTGAAAAAACACAACTAGTATTACCTATTTGAGACTTCTAAATTTCCTCCTGTGCAAAGTGAATATGCACAAGAAAATAATTATGCAACGGCGTTGTTAGGAGGTCGGTTTAGTGCGGAGTCACGAAATACACGCCTCGCCACTCCGGTGTCCTTGCTAAATATACAGCATATTGTTAAAACTCAGTTGCATTCTTAATGCTTAACTTTTGTCCAGTGTCTTATCTACAAAAACATTTACCTAGATAGCGTTAGAAAATTTAAATTTAAGGGCATTTACGCTAATTTTAATGCGATAGTTATACTCACTTGTGTTGTACAATTTTATTTTAGACTAGCTGTGTCACCCGCGTTTATGGTTAATATTATAAAGACTATTTCCGTCATACATGATTTCTATGTAACTTTAACCATTAAGGCTGCACACGCGACGGAAGCTTAAAAAATGGAGTAACTGCTCCCGTTTTCCCAACATTTCCCTTCACTACTCTGCTCCTATTGATTGTAGCATAATGAAAAGTATACTATAACCTGCCCAGGAGTATGAAGAATAATTGTACCAAGTTTCGTTAAAATCCGTCGAGTAGTTTTTGTTTCTATAAGGAACATACAGACAGACAGACAAAAATTTTACTGATTGCATTTTTGGCATCAGTATCGATCACTAATCACCCCCTGATAGTTATTTTGAAAATATATTTCATGTACAGAATTGACCTCTCTACAGATTTATTATAAATATAGATTAATGAAGTATTCATTTTATCAAACTTTAATAATAAATTTGCCGTTTTGAAAGTTTGTCTCACTATTCTTTTATTAAAATTTAAACAAATATGTTTGAATTTGCAGGTTTCATCACAATGTTTTCCCTCACCGCCGAGCTAGTGGTATAAATACGTACATAGATTTTAAAAATCCATAGGTAAGTGCTTGGGTGTGAACCCGCGCCCCTCGGTAATGAGGCGCGTTTCCTTACCATTGAGCTGCCACCGCTCCAATACACTACGAGTTATACTCGTACATATGTATATAGTATATACTATAAAGTTATCGAGTTTAAATATACTACATTCCCTTCTGTCTAATCTTGGATAGTTAATCAAAGTCGAGACGTTTTAGCGGTGGTTTCCTAAAATATTTCTTAAAATGGTGTATGGGTATGTGATTATGTAGGCGACGAGCTAGCCAGTTGTCACAATTTTTTACAATTTTTCATCTAACCCAGCCAATTGTCCTGTGTTGGTCTAGGACCTAAAAAGAGTGTGCCAACTATGTTTCTTGCCTAGCACGTCGTAAAAGACGACTAATGGTATATCGAGGTTTGGGTATGTGATTGTGTAGGCGATGAGCTAGCCACTTATCACTACTTTTTCACAATTTTCCATCTAACCCAGCCCATTGTCCCGTGTTGTTCTGGGACTTAAAAATATTGTGCCAACTGTGTTTCTTGCCTAGCATGTCGTAAAAGGCGACTAATGGTATATCAGGTTTTGGGTATGTGATTGTGTAGGCGACAAGCTAGCCACTTGTCACTACTTTTTCACAATGTTCCATCTAACAAAGCCCAGTTTTATTTTTGGCTGAATGTGGTTTAAGGGGACTGCTGCCCCTTTGACTCTGCCTATTCCTTCAGGGATTATGGGCGTGATGTTATGTTATGTATGTATTTCTAAAAATATAAGAGGGGCTTAAACTCGAACCCAAGGTATTTAAAGAGCAATAAACTAAAATCGTTGAGAATTTAATGAAACACCACATTATTACTTATACTATTTACTGATATTAATTAAAAGTTACATAGAATATTATCTCTTTGGCAGCAAAAATACGAAAGCTATCACAATACGTAGCCTTAATTAAACTTCATAATATTTAATAAAATTTAAAATCATAAAATAATTAATATATTAGAAACACTTTGTCATATCAGTAAAATTAATTATTGTACATTATTTGTTGCGTATTATAATTACTTTATTAGATACGTTGGAATATCAATATATATTTTTTTATAAAATGTTAGTTTATGGAAAGACATTAAACATTTAAATGATGTTAATGGAATGAAACTAAGGCACTCAAAGTATTTATTTATACTTTACTTTATTGATCTTAAAAAGTAGATACCTACCTATTTATAAACCAGATAATAAAAACTGGAAATATCTAATGAAAAAAAATATTTTTTAAGTTTTATGTTAATCGTTAATGGCGAGATCCTAATTTAGACACGCAAAAAGTAGCGTGTATATTAGTAAATTTCAAATAAAAATACAATGTAATGGCTTTCCTTATACAGCTTTAAGACTGATAGTGATAACAACTAAAAATATTAATCAACAATTTATTTACATGAATATATAAAAACTATTGGCATGGTCGTACGCAAGGGGGGACCTGCAACTCGTGTGCCAAGGTCTATTTTATAATACATTTTTAACCGACTTCAAAAAAAGGAGGAGGTTCTCAATTCGACTGAATTTTTTTTATGTTAAAATTTAACCTATTCTTGTACTTAGGTTTTTATAATACTAAACTATTTGTTTCGTTATTAACGAATGCACTTGAAAAAAAGTGAATAAATAAAAAAGGTTGCATACGCCCGTGAATTGGAGTAAATCGTAACTTAATATACTTATTTTTACTAAGGTTAATTAACTTTATTTGTACGTATGTTTGTAAAATTCCACGGAATCGTAGTAATCTGTGGCTTTTGATTTAAATTGAAATGCGCGCGGTAAATATCATTTTAATGTTATACGCTTCTAATGTATGTATGAATATTGCATATCGGATAACTTACATAATTTTTAACAAATAATGTTGTTTTTACTACATTTTTACATGTTTCATGATAAAATTCAAAAATTATGAAACCAGAGTTCTTTTTCTACATTAACAAAAAAACAACAAACTAAAACAAGGTACTTCTTATTGAACATAGAGAAGTTTGTCTCTTACCGTCAATCTATTACAGTACAGCTAATCGGATAATTACATTTATACATTATTACGTGAACAGCTCTTGTACATTGTATATGTATTGAACAATAGGCTTTGGGAGTCCCAGAACAAGTAAGTACATGCTGTAGCTAACGAGCTCCCGACGTCTATTCTTCGAAGACGCACGAGCAATTTGTCCAAACGCAGATTGTAGCAGTTTATTTCGGCTGTTTGGCGTGCCAACAACATCGATCTAAACGGCGGAATGTCTTCCTGTGATAATGCCCGTGGTCTTATTATACTCGAACTCTTTGTGCCTATTGTCAGGGCTCAAAGTCTCCTCTGGTTCACGGTTGTCTTTCAAAAGGCCCTTTTTGTCGCTGAAAATCAATGGGATTTTTCGTCTTAAATATTTTACTTTTGTCAAAGTGGAATCTTGAGAATCGTTTGTTTTTTGTTCTTTTGGTGGTTTAAGCTTTTGAGGTTTTACTTATTTCATCGAATAACCTGTAATAAGTCTTGTATTTTTTGAAACACTTCGCATATTTGTTTTACAACATTTTTTGTTCATCATAGAAATAAAGCGCTGTGAAATAAAGTTTGTCCAAGTAGCAAGTAGATAGTGCTGCAATACAAGGTATTTTTTTTTGCTTAAACTGTATTTTTATAACCACATACTTTTAACCATATTGGCTTGTGCCGTTGTTAGATGATTGTCGTGGATTAATATTTCATAGATTAGCAACAACTGAAAACAATAAAACCAGCAAGCACTTAGTCCGGAGTGCATCTACAAAATTATGACTAAGTATTTTAAATAACCTTGACTTTGTAATTGAACGTTAATGTTTTAAAATACCGTGATGAACTGTCTAGAAAGGTTAAGGTTAAGATACGACGAGAAAGAAGTAATAAGCACATTAACGCTGATATCACCAGAAGATTTTACTAGTTCACACTAGATGGATCTCTCACCGGGTATGCAAGTTTTCTTCAGCTTTGCTCTTCTTCTTGGTACAGCAGCTGGCGATGATCCCTTGCCGTCGCCACAGCAGTAGTAGTAGGTCTAACAGCAGCAAACATACAAATACTACCACTATTGATAAACCGATTAATGCGCCTGCGGATAGTGGGTGAACGGATGGTAGGCTTTCCGCTGCAACCAAACAAAACTTTGTTAAGAAAGATCAGATTTTATCCAGACGGTATTTAAAACTTTTAATATATTAAGTTGGTTTTACATGATAAGGTTTTCTGCACAAAACTGAAGTCAGATGACTCAACTGCAAGATAAAATCTTGTACTATAATTGGTCACTATTTTCGGGAGAATTTTTTTTTTTCGGGAGAATTCATTTTAGATTTTTTAATACAGTCGCTCAAAACGTGGCGTATTGCTGGGACGTATAGCATTCGGGATGTAGGCATACTCGTGCTTTTTTTTTACCTTTCCCGAACTCGTGCATTCTCTTTCCCAACTGTCAAAATGTCTATTAAAAAGAAAATATACTATTACGGGATCATATTGAAAGGAGCCAATTAAGTAGGACAACGTGATGTGAACATCTGTGTCAGGAAATATTTTACAAGTGAATCACAATCTATTTTATTACAGTGTTTGGTCCAATCCATTTAAATTTATAACTAATGGACAGAAGTACTTTTTGAAGATTTCAATTATTATTTGTAGTCTTACAAATCCAATGACACCTGATGATTCGAAATTTTTTTAACGAAGGTCTATATATAGACGTTATTTTGCTTAACTACCAAGGTAAACTTATGAAAAGCTATGCACCGGACTGGTTAAAGTTCATTACGACATTTACTTGGCCAACCTCATAAGATTATATTATCATTAGATAATTTAAACAAGATTTGTTGGCTAAAATTTCTTATCATTACTGTAGATTACGTACCTAGCATCAGGACAGTCAGGTTTGCTGGGGCTGAATCTCCCACTTTGTTATGAGCTGTCAGGTTTATGAAGTAGGTTGTGTTGTACTCCATCAAAATATTGTCTAATTTGAGATCTTTACTTGGGACCACTCTCACTTCATTGCATACTTTTAGTTCGTTTTCCTGCAAAATAGAACAATAGACATAGATCCCAATTATTTTTCTACGACCGCTTTATAAAGTACTTGGTTGATCTCACTTCGAGGACTCTTATAACCAATACAATATTGTAAATATATTGTTACTAAACAGTAATTAATTTCTTTGTATTTTACAGAAAATATAAGTTAAGCTGGTAATAAAATTAAAGCAATGTCGAACCATTAACGTTTAGCTAGAAAGTTCGATTTTTTTACGGATTTTTTAAAACTAGAACAACGATGTATTTTAATGCGTTGATAAACATTAGTGTCTTGATTACAATTGAGTATAACCTTCGTTTTTGTTACCAGTGTTTCTAACAAATAACAATTACAAACAACAATAACAACCAGAAAACATTCTATCCGAATTATGATATAAGGGTTAATATTCAAATTACAATCCGATTGCTATTCAACAATTTTCTATCTTACACCACAATAGCGATGTCAATCGATGCATAAGATTAGGTAATTGATGTAATTATCGCATCTAATCTGAGATCAAAGCAATAATGTACTTACGTTAATACATACTGTTTGTCGGTATCAATGATGTATGGTTAACATATTGTTAGCTATGAATTATTAAGGCAAGCTATGAATCATTACACTACGTACTTGATTACAAATAAGCTATTTTTATGTATGTACATCTATCAGATAAATGAATACGGTAAGAAATATTAAAAAAAATACAGATTCTCTATCAGACCTATTCTATCAGTTATGTTTTTATTCGACCTCATACCGCTTTAATTAAAAACAAATAAAAACTTAAAATACATTAAGGTCAAATGGGTTTTCACATAATAGATAAAACATTACATGAGGCAAGGGTGGTATTACGCATAAAATGTGTTTTTTACTTACAATGGACTTACCGTGCAATATTTTAGAGTGTAGTATTGTATAGCAGCACCATTGGGTTGCGCTGGCGCCCATCTAACTTCTTGATCCATGGTGGTTATGTTCACTTCGTCTATACTTGTCAGCCACTCTGGTGTACTAGGTATGGCTCTTATGAAAAAAAAAATAATAGCTATTTGTACCACATTTGCATATTGATCCAATAAAATTATTCTGTCCTGACAGTGAAAATTTATAGCTGCCGCCATAATGAAATAAAATAACAGGACAGCTATTTTGATTTGCTTTGAAATTAAGTTTGAAGCAAAAAAACCAACCTTATGGGAGTAAATTTAAAAGTGTTGAATTAATTGTATTTTATTATATTCACTTACGGCTCTGGAGTTGTAAATTGAAAGAACTCAGTCCATACACCTCTTCCCACTTCATTTATCGCAGCAAATCTGATTAAGTACGTGGTATTAGACTCCAAACCCTCGATGGTATAAGGTCTATCCAGAGACCAGGTTCTGTTGATGTGGATATGTGTTACATTGTAGTTCTCTTCCGTGTCGTACTCAGCTGTGTATCCTTGGATCTCTGGACCATCTTTTAAAAACGGGCCTTCGATAGCAAATGTGGCTGAGGTTTGCTCGACTGATAAGATTGATGTCTGTAGAACAGTAGGGTCAGAAGTTGCAGTTAGTCAAAATTCGAATGATATCTTTATTCTTATACATAAAAAAAAGCTGGAGTAAATAGGCTGCTTCTGGGTAAACTCGCTCCATCGTAGGCTTCTTCTCAATCCTATGGCTCTCAGTGTGAAGCCAAGAGCAATCTTACCATAAAAAAAACAATCCCGTGTCACAGTGTTTTAGTCGAACTCCCCCGAAACGGCTCGACTGATTTTAATGACATTTTTGGGTATTTGGTAGGTATGAGGATAACTCGTTAAGTATTTTTCACTTTCTTACCCATACCACTGCCACATTTTTATCTCGAGAATGGGGCGGTTCGAAGTTCGTCGTGACAGGAAGTTTTAATAAAAAAATCTTGTAAAGAGCGTAATTTGGCTCATATTCCTAGCGTTATGTCCCGTGTTTAGACGGGGTCCGTTTAGACTATGATGCAGGACTTAGGGAATCTGGTAATTAATTGAAGCGACTGCCGATTTGACCTTCGTAACCTTAAGATAGGGTAGCCAGACAATTTTTGGATCATGGTTACAAATCAAAAGTGGTTTGTAGTTTCATCACGATTTTCACCGAACTACTGGTATAAACACGTACATAGATTAGAAAAATCTAGAGGTATATCGGGTTTGAACCCGCACCCTTCGGTTATGAGGTGCGTGTTCTTACCATTGAGCTACCAAAATTCTGTACCTAAATCAGTGATAGCGGTACCATATGGTACCGCTATCACTGATACAGGCATATGCCTGTATGTGAAAAAGTCTCCGAAGGGGCGCAAAGAAGATCTGACTAGCACCATGTTTTGGGTCATATGCAGTACCTCATATCAAGCGTATTAAGAACTTGCTACAACAGTGGGTGCATTGTGAGTGTGAATTATATATGTACGTAACTACACTGATTATGTAATACAGGAAAAATATTATAATAAGGTCTCCTTTAACCGCCTCTAATACCGGCTAAGATCTCACTTATTCAGAAAATGTAATGATTATCGGTTTAATGAACTCGTGATTTGACGTTTTGCCCAATTCGACCATAGAAAGTATTCAAAGGCTTATAGTTTATTAAAATTAACGTTATCATTAGGACTTACATTGGCTTTTATAGACGGTACGTGTCCTGGTAGAAACTTGATAGTCTTCACAGCTATTCCTAGTGGGTTAGTCGCAATACAATTATAACGACCGTAGGAATCGAACTGTGAGGACACGTTGAAGATCACGTAAGTTTCATTTAACTCCTGAAGTGGATCAGATTGTTCTGTTGCGTCTAAGGATTTAAAATACCTGGAACAAAAAAACGCATTTTTGTTTTGAAAAGCTACATGATTGTGGGTGTTCTCGTATAGGCTAGTTGACTCAAAAATGTTTTAGTCCATTGATGGGATTACAAATAAATATTACGTATTTATTTTGTTCAGCAAACCAACAATAGCTTTATAGTTCCGCGTGACGTCACTTGTTACGTAAAACTTTAGGAACAGGTGAGGTAAAAACGCCCCCCTCCAGATCTTTGAAGCGCTGCCGTATCTTTTTTATTTTTTGAATATATCTTATATTCTATGTCTTATAAAAGCAAAAAATACGTATTAAATATTTTTTTATAATCTAACTTATGGCCTATAAAACAATTTAGTCAACTAGCTTATTGTATACTGTTGATAGACGGTGCATGTGTAAGCAACATCTGGGTCGGAAATAGTTGAATAGTTGTCGTGAGACGTGCTGGGTGGCCTAGCACGTCTCACGACATTACGCGCGTGCTTGTTGTTGTGCTTCCGACGGTAGGTAAGTACTCGTCGAGTCGACTACCACCGCGCGAGGTGGTTCGCGCAGCGCACACGTGTATATCCATACGCATATTTTACAGAAGAGCTGTATCTTGGTAGTTAGGATACCGACTCCTCTGGTAGTGCATTTATGGAGGCCACTTTAGAGTTTAGCCTGACATGCCACTCCTCGTGGGAGCGTGCGTGGAATTCTCCCAAGTAAAAAGGGCACATTTCTGATAAGATTGATAATTACGGAGTGCATATCCGTTTGCTGATATCTAATAATACATAATATTAAATCATCAAAAAAAATTCGGTCATGGCGGTCAATCTCAAAAAGGGTTAGTCAACTACGCACGACATAAAGTTACTATAGTGCACAAGTGTCTGCGCAAACACTGATGTATTTTTGTTTTTTTACTCTCATAGTCCGGCTGGTCTGACGACTACCAGATGACAGGCGCAGGTCCAACGGCATGACGTTCCAGCGCACGGCGTTGATAAATCGCCAGATGAGACCAAAAATATTTGACCTGACCTGGGATTCGACTCCTGACTTCTTGGTCTTTAGGCGGCGCTTGTTTCCTCTAGGCCAGCAAGGTTTTTGAATAGAAAATAGAAATTAAAAATGAAACTCTTACATCCACTTCAAGTCCGCCGGCGGGTTGCTATCGTATGTGCAACTCAAGTTGGCTTCTTTCCCTTTCCATCCCCACACTATTTCATCGCCTGTAGTAAAGACTGGTTCATATTCTACGTTCAAATTCATGTATTCAACCGCTTCGCCAGCTAATAAAAAATTTAAAAGTACTGAATTATTTTGAAGTTGTGTAGCGGAAAAATATTACCCATGTATATATAAAATGTACAGCAGCTGTTGGTAATAGGGAATATGCATGAAAAATATTTTAGTTACTTAACGCTTCATCAAAAAGACTAAGAGTGAAAACAGAACCAAGATTTATTAAAAGATCAGTGAGATATCACAGTTTGAATAAATATATCCATCTCTCTCGGGAAAACAGTTTTTATCATCGAATATGTACGTAGTACTTATAACTCGATGTTTTTATGCACGTTGTAGCCGTACGACCGACGTCAAATGACACGGGCGTCTGTCCCTGTTTGACGTCAAATGACATTTCGGATCTCCCTGTCTAACCGACAATTCCGAACCATAATCAATAAAGATCCTAATTCCGAACCTTTTTATCGTAATCAATAATCAAGATACAAAAAAAAAAAATAGGTTTGATTACCTGTTTAAGGGCTGATTTTTCAACAGTCAGATAAAAGATAACAATCAAATAAATCACAATCCGCATGATTGTAAAATGTCATTGCCTGTTTCTTAAGTAAACTACCGTATGACATCCGCAAATTGGTGACTTTATACTTTATCAGCCAGTTAATTCTTAACTGGCCATTAAAAAATCGGCCCTTAAAGTAACATAAAAAATAAATAAATAAATGTCATGCATATTCCCAATGGATAAAGACATTTAACGGTGATATGAACATCGGTGACTCGAGTATAAATGACCATCACAAACTTTTGCCTGAGCGGGCTTCCGATTTTTGATCTTTTGGTGTAGTAGCCGAACTCTTTATTTACTAGTAATTTCACAAATAAAATAAAAAGGTTTGTTTTCAACTGTCCAAAGTCATTTTAAATTTCCTTACCTATATTTCTTGCATAACATGCATATGTCCCTCTGTCTTGTCGTCCTACTTTAAAGATTTGGTCAATTAAATTGTTGTCAAGATTGCTGAAATAAGAAATAAAATAAGTATAGCTAATAGGAATATACCAGAAAACGAACCATAATGAACTAAAGTATAATTAATTAGCGAATATACGCGAACATCAATTTATTGGGTAAATCAAAAAAAGTTATGTAAACTCTTGATGAAATTGTAGATTGCAGTAATCGTTCAGCAGTGGTTTTGCAATTTCATTCCCCAAAAGGTATTTAATATGTTTTTTTATTTTAAGCGAGGCGGTTAGCCGATTTTCCGGAAAAATCATTAAATCATATTCGTATATACACACCAATGTATTATTTTCAATATTTGTGGATAAATTAAAAAGAATCCTATTTACACATTTTCGCTATATAATATAGTAGGTATATATAAAAATATAGGTATATTGAGATTGGTTTTTGAGTTCACAGAAAATAAAATGCAAGTTTTTTTTTCAACTCATTGGAGGGATCTTTTGTATGGTTAAAATAGGAGTAGATTTAATATCTTATCTTTTTACGGGTCACCAGCTTTTGCTGACGACGTTTGAAACCTCCGCCCCATAGAATTTGCTTTGGTTGACAAAGCAAATCTTTTATTTGCCTTAATCTTTTAATCTACCCAAAAATTCTAAACCGCATGAGAATTTTGTAAAAATTGCAGTTTCAGCAACCATCATCTTGCTATCGTTATATCCCGTACATAGTCGAGGTCTGCTGCTAAGACCATGATATTGGAATTAGCTAGTCTGTTTATTGTATTAAAGTGGTTGTCTATCTGAATTGCATAACCCTTGCGTAGTATTACCAGACACATCAGAGCATGGTCACTCATGTTTTTGGATGTGCAGGTTTCATAATTTCCCTCACCGCCGAACTGGTGGTATAAATACGTATATACCTTTGAAAAGTCTAGAGGTACATGCCCATGTCTGCACTAGCAACCAAATACATCTACAAAAACAAATATATTTTTCAACCACTACAAGGCCATGGATTGGCGACGGAAAGCGTCAAACATATTTTTAGCTTGATGTTGACGCTTGCAACGAAGAGCGCTCAAAACATGTAGGTATACTTCTCAGGTTGGGGTATCCCTGATAATTGTGTAATAGAGGGCTAATCATTGGGTTCCATTATGTAATTGCGCGTAAATTCCATTTTAAGAGAGAGATTAAAAGGGGGAGGAAAACACTAACTATGTATTATTTTCCTCGTTGTCAAATAGTATTGTAATATTTGGCGCCGGGCGACCCTCCGCTTTGCAGTATAGCTGGAGATCATTTCCCTCGCGTACCGTTCTGTCCGGGAAGTCCGTTATATTAGGAGGGATCATTACCTGTAATGCAAGTGACTACTTAATTTATACATATTTAAAAAAAAATCTAATAATGAGATACGTTCTTTTATAGCCAGTCAATTTATAAAAATATCTATTGCATGTTTTTATGTATAGCCTGCAGGAAGTTTTGAAATCAGAGTGCAAAAAATATAAGTACATTAAATATACATAATATAGAGCATTTAACTTTGTTGGCTAAGCGTCACATCATATGCTGTACGCTCTTACTAACTTATACACCTACGTTGATTGCGAAGAAAGTGACGTCACCAGTATCTTTTGAAATTATTAAAATATAAACACTAAGAACGAATTTGTTATCGGCAAGATTAACGATATGTGTGAAATGAAAAATAAAACATACTTAGGTAATAGGCATTATCTATCTCTATTTCCAGATGGAAATAATAATCTTGGGTCATTATTCTAACTTAGTCTAATTAGTGCGTGAAATAAAAGATAAGAATTTTAAAGTGCAAGATGAAATTTAAAGTGCGTAAGGATAAATCTGAAAAGCACTTACCAGAATATATGTTTCCCTTTCATCAGAACCAGCCTCGTTTTGTGCTCGGCATCTGTATGTGCCCTGATCTTCAGGCGTTATACTATTTATGGTAATATCATTACCATCTGGCGTCCATGTAGAAGTTACTGTTGCCTAAAATCATTTGCTGCTAGTAAAATTTTATGTCAAATGAAGAACCGTTCGTAATAATTAAGTAAATATCCACATAATGAACTGAAATTCACCGATTGGCCGTGACACATACGTCACATGATGGTCTGGGACTTGAAAAGAATGTGCCAACTGTGTTTCTTACCCAGCATATCGTAAAAGGCGACTAATGGTATATGGGGTTTTGGGTATGTGATTGTGTAGGCGACGAGCTAGCTACTTGTCACTACTTTTTCACAATTTTCCAGCTGACACAGCCCGGTTTTATTTTTGGTTGAAAGTGGTTAAGGGGGCTTGCTGCCCCTTTAACTCGGCCTACTCCTTCGGGGATTGTGGGCGTGATGTTATGTATTTATGCACCTACGTATGGCTAAATGCTTCACACTTTGTGGGCTTCATCTCAAAATCGGTTGAACGTAAGTATAAAAAAAGTTTCAAGAAACATTTTTAGAGAATTTAATCCTCTACATTTTTATAGTAAATGCAAATACAATTTAAAAAACCTGAAACTTTTGAGTACTTTTGACCTTGAATATATAAGGACGCTCATATGACTTTTGAGACAACATTTGTATTTACAAACTATATTAGATGTTTACTAAATATTACAGGTTCACATCAAATTTTATTAGACGCAGTGAAAATGATTTGTACATTGATTTATTTCTACGATAGTAGATGTAGCACCCATGCATTAGTTTTCGATGTATTAAGCGCAGTTTCATACCTACGAGAATAAGGTAAAAAGAGAATAATGATTACCTCATCAATCTTTTCAAACGTATAATTGGCAGCAGGTATTGCATCAGCCATACATGTAATATTCAATGGCTGCCCAGCCACAGCTGCAGTTCTAGGACTTGGAATGAGATCTGTTATGACAGGTACTGTTATAATCTGAAACAATAAAAAATATCATTTCCAAAGAACTGGTCCTGCAATTCGATGTTATGTTGTAAAAATATATCTGGAGAGGCGATTAGTAATACTGCACTTAATATAGTTTCCTGTAATAGCATAATGGACATATGTCAAAGTTAAGATACGAAGAGGTATGCTCCGGTGGTTCGTATATATGAAAATAATGAAAGACGAAAGATTGATTAAGCAGATATATAATGCGAAAGTGGAAGGATGCAGGTATCGCTGAAGCGGGGCCTTTCGCGACCTACTCACCTACCATGATCAAATTGATCGTGGGTTGACCGAAGGTGATATTAGGAGCCATTATAATCATAGAGCGTGTATACCTACCCCGCTAAGGAAATGACATAGTGGTTCTGCGTCTTTTTAGTAGGCGGATTTCGGGCCTCGAGTTAAAACGATTTACCCGGGCTTCTTCTTCGATACCTACTGGCATCGAGCAGTTGGGGTCCCTTTAAGTCAAAGAGTCCCCCCTCGCGCAAATCCGGCGCACCCTCGGCGCGGTCAGACCCACCAGGTGAGACCCATTCGTGAAGTCCAGCAAGTCCGCCAGCGAGCGAGTGCAGCTTACAGGTACGGCTAGCAGGGGGGAAGTCAGTCTATCGTGTTGTCGGTCATGTACGATATGTTATGTCGGGTCGTGAAGGAAATGGCGCGAAGACATAAAGCAGGGTTCAGCAGCAATTTGAGACAGACGAGTCAAAAGTTGTAATTTAAATAAAAAGTCTTGACATCCCGCCCCCTAATCCATAGTAGCACCTGGATATAAATGTCTTAGAGATAGACATAATACTCTTATTTTTCATATAGAACTTTACTTCGAAAGAGCCACAGGCTGCCGACCTCTGGTCTAGATCACTTGATACATGAATGTCATACCTCTACATCGACGATCTTATTGACTGTATCCGATGCCTGTCTATCCACTGCGCTACAAGTGTATGTTCCCTTGTCTTCCATCGTCACATTGTTGATGTAAACTCGTCTTATGTAAAAATTCGGTCCCTTTTCAAACTTCAAGCTGTATTTGGCAACAATATCTTCATTTTCATTTAACTGGAACAAAAATAGAGAATTGAAGTGGAGTTGTACCTTTTTAGATCTTCTTCCTGTGATGTCACGTTCCTAATCAGAGTCAACTCGGATCATGGTACGGGATTTGACATTGAGGCAACTGCCATTTCTCCTTTGTAATCCTTACAACCATAGTTATTTAAATGTGCAGGCTTCTTCACGACGTTTTCTCTCACCACCAAGATAGGTATTGTTATAAATACGTAGGTACATAGATTTAAGTAATCCGGAGGTTCGTGCCCAGGTATGAATCAGCACTCCTCCTATATGAGTCATCTATCATTACATTGCATTTAATGTATTTGGCCTAATAACTTTGTATTTTAAGTTCTTATGTAGTGGTGGATCCAATTACAGAAGAATAATTACCTCAATGGGTATATCGTTCTCAAAATAGGACCACGTGACCTCTGTCTCGTTGTGGAGGTCCGTGCGCACTTCGCACAGCATCTGCGGTGTATTCCCAAACACCAGGTTTCGTTTTTCCGGTGTATTGACTATTGTAATAGGATCTGGGTCGAAAAAAAAAAATTTAATTATGTCATAAAAACGTAATCTTTAGGCAAAAACATCAACTGATTTATGATGTATTACAGTATAACCTAGTAATTATTATATGAATGTGCAAGTTTCATACCGGTGTTTTGATATAATAATAAAATAATAAATCCCAAGACTTACACACCAATTCTCTAGTCCCAAACTAAGCTTGTACTTGTGCTATGGATACTAGGTGAACGGATATACATACTTAAATACGTTTAGAGACCCTGGCCACGAAACCGAGGGTCGTGGGTTCGACTCCCGCTAAGGGCAAATGTTCCGTGTGATGAACATGGGTATTTGTACTCGAGTCATGGATGATTATAAACATATTTAATGTCTATCCGATCACCTAGTATCCATGGCATAAGCACAAGCTTAGTTTGGGACTAGGAAATTGGTGTGTTAGTCTGGAGAATTTAGTATTGTTTATATATTAGGTAGTGAATATTGGTTTATTTTAGAGTTCTTGGATTTTTGAGTATTCGTTACTTTCTTGCTGTCTTTATTTATTAAGTTACAGACAAACATTTCGGACATAACCAATTTTACATATTAGTATATAATTTCCTTAGTGCAGTTGTATATACATTGACTATATTAACTATTAGGATACATACCTAACACAGTCACGTTGACTACACGTTCGTATGTTTGCCCTTCAAATATAGTTACGCACTTGTAGGCTCCCGACAAGCCCTTAGTCATAGAAGGCACGAATAGGCTGACAGACTGGTTGTCATTGCGGCTTATATACATTGTCTGATATGTACCTGGTCTTAGGAAAACAGCATTAAATTCACAGAGGTCTATAAATGTTTGACTGACGAAATAAATCTTGTATTGTCTTCGACTTAACTAAACTGGATAAAAAAAAAATAGGTTTATGTGGTCCATCAGTTATGGATGCTTCTTGAATTATTTTACAGGAATTCCAAAAAAACCAGAACACGTCTTTTTTGCTTTATGAAATACATGAACATTTCCGAAGATACGTTGCACCAGAGTTCTGGACTAGGGCGCTTTGGCAGCACAAAACGCAAAAAAAATTGGGTATTGTGGCGTCACGAGCAATTATAAAGCACTCTATTAGTATTTTTTGTTTGCTGGGCGAAAGAGTAAACACGTAGGTATACAATATTTTTCAGTAATCTATCTGACGGACAACTTTTTTTAGAAACTGGCAACTATCTATTTGTTGCCTAGGGATCCATGGTCCAAGGTGTAAACATACGTAGATATATTTATAAAGAGACTATTTGAAAAACCATAGTTGCTTTTTATCAAAATAAAATTGGAGTTCTAACCTTGAATACATAAATAATAAAAGGTGTAAAAAGTATTAATATAAAACTAATAAGGCCAGCGTCGGCAACAGGTATATTAATAAAAAGTAGGGAAAATCAAGGTATTATAATATGTTTTAATATTACGAGTACAACAGTTTCTCTAAATGGGAGTATTTAGACGCACATCTTAGATTGTACGAAGGCCATATTAAGACATATAGCACCTACTTACCGTTCTATATCGATGGCATGTCCACCCGCGTCCAGCCATAGTGTGTAATTTGCGGTATACCCCGGTTTGTCGCAAGGACACTCGCGAAACAACGTATCTCCAGGTTTTACGGAGAAAGATATATAGGTTGAAGGCGAGAAACAGGCGTGGCTTTCTGAAAAAGAAGGTATGGAATGAAGGTGTATTGTGCCAATTAACAATTATTAACATTCAAATTGATTCATCAGTTTTCACTGAAAGTATGGTAGCTATTGTATTAAATCAGAATCGCATACGTATCATCACGACCGCAATCCCCGAAGAGGTAGGCAGAGTCCAAGGGATAATATGCAACCTAAACTACATTCAGCTTAAAATAAAGTCTAGTGTAAATTAGATGGAAAATAGTGAAAAAGTAGTGATAAGTTGTAAACTCGTCAAAATAAATTTTCTCCATATATATAATGAACAGTTATTATTTTTCTTTTCTTAGGATGGTTACGATTCCGTTAAACGTGTCAACGTCAAAAAAACCTTAAATAAACCAAAGCGATCAGATAAAAAGGGGCCAAGTAATCTGAACATCACGTTTGGGCGCGATGGCGATCTTTCCTCTCCGCCGAGTTCGCCAAACTTAAATAAGGTTCGTAAGAACTCCAATCTTCCACCTGACAACCGAAATGAAGGTTTGATATGCCAAGTCAAAGTTTGAGACGTACGCGATCTTCCAGTTAAAAATTTAATCGAGTTTTTCTTGTCTTAATGTGAGTACAAGATTATTTAAAAGTTTTTTTTTTAATACCTATTATAGGGATCTTTCAAAAAATAAAAGTGTGGTTGAATTATACATAAAAAGTAGTTTCTATGTCCACTTCTGGTAGACAGTGTCGGAACTTTTCAAAATATGTTGCTCTGTCAGGACAGCGGAACATAATTTCATAATTTGTCTCTCTGTCCACCAGTGGTGGAGAAATTGGTGGTGGACACCGGGTATAATCCCATTAAAGTGGGATAAACAAATTTAGCAGCATAAAACCAAACATTACATTAAAAATACTGTCACCGGGACTTAGTAACATATTAAGCGATGTCTAAAATCGATTGTTTTTCAATGGGATTTGTTAATTAGGGATTTGTACTATCATGCAAGTACCCCTTTTGCTTCCAGTCAATATGGTTGACAGTCTGGTGGCCAAATTGTGATTAACATCGGCATGTCTTAAGTTTGAATCCTGAGAAAGGACATCAACTACTTTTTATTCCAAAAAAATAGGTTCCACAGAACGATGGAGTATCTGTTACAAATGGGAAGGGTCGCAGAATAAAGTTAGTGTTCTAGCGGCCAAGAGAGAATCAAGATCGCATCATTGTTTAAAAATTACTCTCAAACAAACATTCCTACTCTATCTACGGTATCTCTACTCTACGGTAGAGTAAGTAGAGTAGGAATGTTTCAAACTTTAGACATGCCGATGTTAAGACCAGACAGACAACCATACTGACTAGAAGCAAATATAAATAATGAATATCACACTACATCAAATACATTGATCTGACGCCGAGGTAAGTAGCTTAAACACTTGTGTTACGGATATCAGAATCCACAGCGGTGTTACAAATATATACTTAAATATTGTATATTAACACCCAGACACAGAACAAACACAAGTATTCATGATACGAATATTTGTCCTGGGTGGGGATCGAACCCACAACTCTTGGCGCATGGGGCAGGATCACTAACGATTGCGCCATCGAGCTTGTCAAAAGTGTTACTTGCATGATACTACAAATTCCTGATAAACAAATCCCACTTTAGCATTGAAAAACAATCAATTCCTAGACATCGCTCAATATGTTACTAAGTCCCGGTGACAGTATTTTAATACGAACATGCTTAATAGTTCCGACCTTGTGTCCCACTAGAACAGTTGGACAGTGATGCGTCGTTTAATTCCGAACATAAATTGTTTTCATACAAAACATCGCTCCTGTTAAATTGTTGAGGAACAAATCCAACGAAATCCGCCTTCTTGGGTTTTAATAAGGATGATATCAGACGCATGTAATCTGTTAATCGCGGTTAAGGATATAAGCTACTTCTTATATTTTTGTTTTTGCTTTAGGCTTAGTCGATTTAAGGCTCTGTATTAGGAACCTACCTACAACGCAGTGCAATTTTAATTAGAAGTTTCCCCAATATTCATCATTATCCTCTTGCCCTTCTCCCAGTTCATCTGGGGTCGGCGCAGCATGTCTTCCTCTTCCATACGTCCCGGTCAGCCGTCATCAAGCTATCCACTTCCATTTTACTCATATTATCTTTCACACAATCCATCCATCTCTTATTTGGCCTCCCCCAATATTGCTAATCTAATATTAATTTATTACTTCCTTATTTGATATTAAAAATGCAAAAGTAGTTCAGTCTGTCTGTTACGTCCTCCCTACAATAATTAACCGATTACTATAAAATTAGGCATGTCTAAAGTTTGAAGCATAAAAAATGACCTAGTAAATTTCGCAGTGCACACCGCTGAATTTATGATTGAGTTCCGTGGAATGCACATAGTTCATATAACACGCGAGCGAAGCCGCAGGCAAAAGCTAATTATTAATATAATACAACAGCAGTTTCATAGCTTCCACGATTCCATTGTGGGAGTACTAAGAACCAATCAAATTCACAGTACAATATTTTCCACATCATTTCAGTATCAATCTGCCGAAAACTATTTTCATACGCAATGACGTCAGTACATTGATATTCAAAATGAATGAGGTGCCACTGCCACAAAGAGATTATCGTAAAGGTCATCTGACACTGCGGTCTGGGTTTCATTGTATTCACTAACAAAACCTAACGCCGCGCCTACGTGTGGATAATAACATAATTTTGCAGATATCTATACGTGCATACATAGGTACATTAACATTGTATTTTCAAAGATACATTTTTATAGACTTACTTGTTGATGGCGTGATTTAAAAAAATTTAATACATACACACATGTTGTACATATCATCTCGCTCATAATCCCCGAAAGGGTAGGCAGATAGGCAGGTAGGTAGGTAAAAATAAATACTGAGATAATGATATTCATTAAATAGGTACAGACGGGAGCACATCAGGCTATACCTATACATTTTTGTTGCGAAACAGTCCTTATTGCAACGGAATAAGACTCCGCAGTGTTTAGCCTGAAATGCTGTCGTGTGTACACTAAAATTTGATGGCGAAAATTAAAAAAAAATTAAGTAAAATATGGGGTAGACAGGTCATCATCTTCCTAGCGTTATATCCCGTGCTTAGACGGGGTCCGCTTAGACCATGATCCAGGATGTAGCGAGTCTGGTAATTACATTACAGCGACTGCCGATCTGACCTTCGTAACCCTAAGATAGGGGAACCAGACAATTTTCGGATCATGGTTACAAATCCAAAGTTGTTTGAATTTGCAGGTTTCATCACGATGTTTTCCCTCACCGTCGAGCTAGTGGTATAAATACGTACATAGATTTGAAAAATCCAGAGGTACGTGCCCGGGTTTGAACCCGCACTCCTCGGTTAAGAGGCGCGTGTCCTTACCATTGAGCTACCACCGCTCACCGGTAGACAGGTAGGCAGACAAAATGCATGCCAGATGGCATTCGTGGTGTACTGATTCGTGGTTGCGTGCTTTCGTGGTACATTGATTCGGGCAAGTATTATTCGTGTTAACTATTTTCGTGGTAGCGTGATTTCGAGATGCAGTTATTCGTGTTTCAAGTTTCGTTATTGAGTAGGTACTACTAAGGTTGCGCAATCGGATAACATAATGTACCCATGACATTTGTCTGATGCCCCTCTCTAAACGATACGCAATTTAGTTGATAAAATCACTTCGAGTAATATCCAGGCTCGCTACATTTAGGTGTTCAACTGACCGTAAAAACGGGACATAAAATAAGATAATAAGATGTATATATTTATCACCTGTCAATATTTATTGTAAAACATACATAACCGACGTGTTGAATTTGGCTGATACACTACCGAGTGTCTTTATCGTGTCGTGAATTATACCAATTATACAAATTCAAAACAAACAAAATTTAATGAGCTTATTTTCCGGGCTATTACGTTAAAATCTTAGCAAAAACCCTGATTTACTGGCCGGCTTACTTACTTAACCTGTTTACCTTATTGAGTAACCAAAAACAAATACAAACGAAACAATTACTTACATAAAAATACCGTCTTTCCCTTTTCTCATTACCTTAAAGAGGCAGAAAAACACTCGTAGGTACAATGAGGGCTCTCGTAAAAATTGTGAGTCTAAGGGAAAACACCCCCTGAATTATCGGTTCGTTAGTGGAAGTATCGGAGCGGACCTCAGCGATTTAATGTTATTTCTCCCTAGTGAAGGAATTATCACATGGAAAACATGTGGGGATGGAGCCCTATCGCCTTTTATGGGCTATCTATAAGTACCATTGGTGCATGTATGGAAACTATTGCGATGTAGATGAGCTGAACATTTTTCACCTTTATTATTAGGGGCATGATGTTTTTCATCTGTTGCTAACCGTACAACTTCAGAGGGAAGAGTCATAAAATCGAACATCTCGGTTTGTGCGAATTTTACATATAAAGTTGATTAGGTATAGGTACGTAACTACAAAAACATTAATTTTATGCATCAATGTAAATTGTAAACAAGCAATTATGTAATAATGAATAAACAAATTAAGGTTACATTAGCACAGCAGTTCCCATACTTCAAAATAGAATTTCTGCGTATATTACCTACGTTATCTCAGAATCAAAGTGCCTATAAGATACCTACATCAAAAAGTAATATTATGTGGGTATTGAATCGACATTGACAGCCAATTTAAGTAATAGAAAGTCCCGTCTAGTAAAGTGACTATAGAAATAAATTGCGGAATTATTATTCTAATGACGTATGTATCTCGCGACAGTAGGTAGGTATGTTCTGTTAAAGCGTGATATAACTTTCAAACTTTTAAAGACAGCTCGACAACGAGTCGAGTGTATTTGGTGAAGGAATCGACTTACAGATTTTTGGCAAATCAGTAACAATTGACTCAGATTCAATCATCCAAATTCGCCTATCGTTAAAATAGCTTACTTTTTAATATTCGTAGTCAAATAACAAAAAGACCGTGTCGTGATGAGAATATGTTTATAACAGAATTGTATTAGATAAGCTGAACTTATTAGTTAAAAAAAGTGATGAATTATCTCGGCACCAAACAAAGCGTGTAATTTTCTTGGCCTGTAAATCGCTGCTAAGCGATTTATTAAAAAAATGTTTTGATACTTCTGTTGATGCCTTAAGAATTGGCAAATCCTGATAAATATGTACACCCATACATACAGACATACAAACACATCATCACGCGCGCAGTCCTTGAAGGGGTAGGTAGAGTCCAAGAAGTTGGATCGTCATTAATGCGTACACAATAAGTCTAATTGCTATGTAAGTAATCATCATTATTAATAGTCCTACCACAGAGTAATAATATACTGTCCTACATACATACCAACATATTTATCACAGTCAAAGGGGCAGCTAGCTCCTAACTACATTCAACCAGAAAATAAAACTGGTCTGGGTTCGACGGAAAATTGAGAAGATAAGTGGCTAGTTTGTCGCCTACAAGATTACACACCCAGATCCCAATATACCATTAGTCGCACTTTAACAACATGAGGGCAGTTGGCACATTATTTTGAAGTTCCAGATCAACATGGGGCCATTAATATGTACAATAATTCTAAAAGCTATTTAGATAATCATTATTATTAGTATTCCTTCAGACCATTTTTCTTATTAAACCTTTCGACTACCTTAAAACCTCACTTTTAATATCCATCCATACACACCAAACACATACAAATATAAACCTATAATAAATTATTGTTTATTTCTTGAGATTATAACTGATGTAAGTACCTATATATATTATTCAATTCAATTCAATAAAAAATGCAATTTAATTAGACATCACAACAGTGAATCCCTAATTGTTTATTATGCATATTTTCAGTGTTACCAGTGTTTGTCTCGTTTAATTGACTCGGACACACACGTAGAACGTATGTGTCCAAATAAATTACGCCATTACAATGTATTTCATAACATATGCGCAAATACACGTCCATATTAATTAATGTCCATCTGCATGATACCAAAATAACATACTAGTCACGCTTAACTCATAGCGATTAGCTTGTGACTTCTTATAGTCGATTGTCCCGATAAAAAAGAAACAGAAATAAAATAATTGATGGAACGTTTAATTTTTTCCCGTAAATTTGACTTACGAAATATGTAATAATTGTAGGGCTATTAGGTTTATACTTAATGATTTACATATACGTACAACACAAAAGTAGTTTGTTTATGAATAAGGAAAAACGATTAACGTCTAATAGACGTATAATTTTTTTTATTGATTGGTGAATTAGCCATTTGTTTGTTATAGAAGGAACCTAATATGGTTATATCTATAATATTTTATAAACCGGAAACCCATGTGTCAATCGTAAAATTGGTAACACAGTTATGAAATACGATTCAAAGAAAATCCAGATGAAAATATAATATAAGTTAACCTTCTAATGGACAATTTGACTGGCTCGTAGCTCATTCGGTAGGGACCCTGCGCCAAGAGTTGTGGGTTCGATCTCCACCCAGGACAAACATTCGTATGATGAATACTTGTTTGGATTTAAACGTTCTTAAATTATTTGTTTATAGCTATAAATATATTAAAACATTGTCTACAAAACTTGGCACCCATTTAGATCTAAGTTTTTTGTCTATGACGTAGATATCCACGTCATAATTTATCATTAAACTAACTGACCCGGCGAACTTCGTTCCGCCTAACAGTCAATGACACATAATAGGGTTAAATAAATTGAGATGTAAGCTATCCTATCTTTCAAGTTGGATCAAACTGCACACGGTGTGCAAATTTGATTAAAATCGGTTAAGTAGTTTCGAAGTCCATCACGGACAAACAACGTGACGCGAAATTTATATATATTAAGATTACACATGGCTCCCATTTTATGTTATTAGCGGATATTATTTTCCTTGTAAATCCCGCACATTCTACAAACGACGCCAGACAACTATTTTCACCCAAATCCTGGTAGTCGCACCCATCTATCAATATTCCCATAATAATCTGACGTACAGAAACAATAGTGTGTCGACGTCATTAAGTGCTAGTTAGCGAGCGCATGAACTAAGGTAATCATGTCAAGCAAACACAATTAGTATCCGTGGCTTGCCTATATCTATTCTCACAGGTTTCCTCCAGCAATCGATATAGTAACTTGGGAGTTGGAGATAATGCTAATGGAACTAAACACGATAGACAATCATAGACACTAGTAACAAATAAAACTGATTAATGTCCTCCTAATCGATTTTGGTCACGGCGGGCAATCTCAACGAAGATTAGTCATCTGCGCAGTAGATATCATAGTGCATAAGTGTTCACTTCACTCTCATAGTCCGGTGAGACAGCGATTCAACATGACCGGAAAGAGGTCAGGCGCAGGACCAATGGCTTAACGTGTTTTCCGAGACACGGGGGTGATTATACCGCCAACTGTGACTCCGGAGTTACTGATTAATTTCAATATTGAAATAATCAGCCTCAAATTTTCGGCCCGACCCGGGAATTGAACCCGGGACCTCTTGGACCTTAGGTGGCGCATGCTACTACTAGACTAACAAGGAAACATATGCAGTTCATGATTACTTACAGTTTGACGTTTTGACCATGGTGTAACGGCCTGGTCTCAAGAGGAACAGTCAACACCAGCGGAATGACCAGCGGTCAGTCACATCGCGTTTAGTCTTGATAGCGCTTTATCTAGTAATAGTTTAATTTTTATTGTTCATGCATTTTATTTTTGGTTGAAAGTGGTTTAGTAAGCCAAGGTTAAAGAAGTAGTTCTACGACTCTGTAATCGCTTTCAAGGATTGCAAGTGCGTTTAATATTGCTTATTTGTATCTACTTAAGTAGGTATGCAATGTTAAAGGTTTAACGATATATTATCAAATTATTATAATTATTAATTATAAAAATAAATAATGATAAAAAGTGGTTTATTGCTCTCATATCACATGGGTAAATAGTAACAGTGGCATAATCAGTACATATATAGCAATGTTAGCAATTGGAAGTAGCTCAGCTTATACTGGCTCAGGCGACTTGCACCCAGTCAGCGCTGGTTTACAGCTACTTACACTTTGATAAGCGCAATTTTTTTTATTGTTCTAAAATTTTAAGTACCGCTGGCCGTAATACCATAGACACCGCAAGTAAGTATAATTTGTACGTAGTATATTATTACTCTGTGGTATAATGTATAATGAAAGTAGATGTTTCACTTGTTTCCATTACGCTCTTAGATAAAAAAAATTCTAATAAATTATTACAATAAAGTGACTTTAAAAGTCTTCTAATCTTGTGTGCTAGTTTCAAAAAGAATATTCATATTATCCATGCTTAAGTAAATTATTTTCCTTTGACTAGTTTGATCTTGTACGAAATTAATTTCTCAAGTGGCTTATGTACGAAGAAAATTAAGGAGATAAAAATCTTGGGGATCATAATAATATTATGAGCTAAGCTTACGTATTATTTTAGTCTAGGTTGGATAACAACGTGGCACAAACAACTTTTATACCTTCTCCGTTCAAACCATACAAGCATTTTACTGTGTGCCAACCAATCTTAATGAGTTTCGTGGGAATTTGCCAAGTGCAGTAAAATGACAAATCCAATGGATCGGTTAAATTCAGATCCGGGATTATACGGATTCGTTGCTAGATTCGGAGGGAGATTTTCTACTGGTGAGATATGTCATGGTTATACAATTTTGTATGATAATAATTAGTATGTCGTTCATTTGAACAGCACTTATGCACTCTTACATTAATTAATGTTAACTGTAGAGTCCCTCTTTCTTTTTTCATTGCTATATACTACGCATACCAAGCTAAATATTATAACTGGATCAATAATGGATTTTTTAAAGACGTTGGTGAGGCGAGTTTCATTGTTTCGAAACTCCGCCTCGTATCCCCGCAAGGTATACTTTTGCTCAAGATTTAAAAATAAACTACGAAAAAAAGCGTGGCCCTAAACGCGAAAACAGTTATTTTTTATACACTATTTATCTAAACATTAATAACCAATTATTTCCTCGTTGACCCAAACCTGATACGTAGCTTAGGCACTACGGTGGTAGTACGTGAACACATATACACATAAATAAACTACAAAAAACATGACGCTTACTTTTCATAATAAGCTTTACTACAGTCGGTTAAAAAAGATTAAGTAATTACAAACTTCTCACGTTACCAGTTAAAAAAAAGACCGCAATATTTATATGGACATGTCAGTGGCGTATCCGCACAATGGAGTGTGGTCTCAAACAAGAAAAAGTCGTACAAGCAGTGTCAATTACGAAACTTATAATTTAATAAGACAATATCCTGCTGTAGATTTCTTATGCAGTCCAGACGTAGCCTCATTATCCAATTGAATAAATTCGGTACTTGAACTGAAGTTAATAAGGACCAAGTTGACTACGAAGTTGGGAATAATGTGGATCCAACGAGGTCTTCTGTTTGAGTTCCGAATTCAAATAGATACAGTTTTAATGGCTCTGTATATACTTGCAAACAATCGGGTGATTTGAATATATTGTGTAGTCCTTATAAAAGTAACTTTAGTAGTTTGTAGATAAAAAATATTATTATGAGTGTGTATTTTACCAGTTTCTCGCGTTTCGGTAGGGACTCTGCCCCATGCGCCAAGAGTTGTGTGTGTATGATATATACTTGTGTTTTTCTGTGTCTGGGTGGTAATATCCAATATGTAAGTAAAGATTTGTAATACCACAGCTAATTCTGATATCCGTAACACCAGTGCTTAAGCTACTACTTACTTGGACCTGGAGTCAGATCAAGTGATGTAGTCGAATATTTATTTATATGAGTGAAATGGTAATGGATAGCTTGATGCGGCTGACCGAGACGTATGGAAGATATCAAAATAAACACGACAAACAGTTTATCTACCAATGCGTAACAAACTCAAAAACCAAATTAAACTTGCAAATGCATGCAGATTTGTAGTTTCAAAACAAACTTTTTAATTTCAGTTCTTCCTCAGAGTCGTTCGTTTTCCAACGTCCAAGTGTTCGCCAGAGAGGCCGAGATTGCATTTCGTAGCGGCCTATTTAGTGGTGCCATGACATCAATATAACGGGAGTAATTTTAGGAATTGCCGACGCGGGCCGGCTAACGAGCTCAAATGGTTGGTGACCGTACGTATTAAATTGCCGTTTGATGCACGCGTCTCATGTTCTGTTATGCTTTTTAATAATGCTTGTGTGGTATGTAGGCGCGGAGATGGGGTTATATCCTTTTAGAATATTCCTTATAAGGATACAACCCCATTTCCTGTCACGGCGTCTATTAACTATTAATGGTCCGAGTAAATAGTACCTAAGAGTTCCTCAATGCAAACTGACTGAAGAAGTTTGGGGATGTATATTCGTGTATTTAATATTATAAGTAACTATTTGTGACGGTCTTTTTTAGCAAGGAAATGTAATAAAGTGCTCCACAGGTTTTATTAAACGCATATAATATATTTTTTACAAAATCCGATGTCCCTTCCTACACTGGATATGTTATACAATTAATTTTTTTTTTATTTCGTCACAGGAATTAAATTATAGATAATGATACTAAAATAATTTGATATTTATATAATTGAGTAATATAAGCAGTCAGATTCCTGTCAGTATCTTAAAAAATAAAAATACAATACGAGAACTTATAAAGTTATTAAAGTTGAGAGTTCATTCATTTATCAACCGCAGAGCGCAGATGAGCCGTTCACTCAATTCGAGGCCGAGATCTCCTTGAGACCGCTGAGCCAGCGCAATAAGTGAGGTCTAGAGCGTCTTTGAGATGGACGGGTGGATTCAAGGTCGCTGTCGTAATTGACGTTGGAGGAGGCATATAAATATAACTTCAATTATGAAGTTAAAATTCATTAAAGTTACCTATAAATGTAACTTAATCACGAAGTTTATATTTTAACTTCATCATTTAAGTTATCTTTCGATATACCTATATCTCTATTATATATATATCTAATGATAAAAAATCTTCCTTATAGTATGGATTCTTAAAAAAGCTAAATTGTATGAGCGCTACATTTTAAAGTTCTTTTTTTTTTGGAAAAGTTATGATTTAAAATAAGAAGCTATTGATGCATATGACTCTTCCGTAACGTAAGTTAAGTAATCGGAATTTTAATACTAAACGCAAATTTACCATGTAAGTTTTATGCTGTTTTCGTAAAATATTCTGTTGTGATTATCAGTAAAAGTCAAAATAATCTAAGAAAAGGTAAAGGTCATTTAAAACCACGAACACATTGAAAGTACCAATTTTGCTAAGAAGCCTTAGAGTTTTCGATTCAATATCCTGTGGTTTGATCAACATCAACTCCACCCAATCAGTTTCCAAATCAATGAAGAAGCCATATTCACCAAGCAAGCCGTCATATACTTATACGTAATATATATATACGTATATGAAGGCTTAAATAAACACGTTTGTAAGTGCTAATGTTTGTAGTTACACCGAATCAGCCAATATAGTCTTTAACATGTTTTGATAGAGTAATTGTAAAATATAAATTAATAAAAAAAAATGTTAATAATCTTAGCACAACGTGCCTATTACCTTGAGCTATACTTAAGTCTATTATGTATGATAAATAATCATCCCATAAAATAAAATAAAAACCAATTGTATTTGAGCAATTTATATAGGTAGGTACTTAGAATAGTCTTGTTCATGGACATTTTTTTTTTTTTAAATTATTTTCTACAAAGACTTAAAAAAACAACAATAGCATGTCCAGCATATTATATTTTTTACCGGAAAAATCATTGCGTGAAATATTTTCTAACATGAGTTATCACAAAGGTACCCATGTCCAATTTCAAAGTAACATTGATTTTTTAACTCCGACATTAAAGGGTATAAGTGCATTACACTAGCCCTTAGTCTACACATAACGGGCGTGTATCTATAACAATTACGTAACTATTAGGACGCTTTGTTCTACACGTCGAGACTAAACAAACGACGCCGCTAAGGACTTAAGGAAGTCATAACCGAATGAGCGCATTTGGTTATGACAAAGGGCTAACAGTTCAAATAGCCAAAGCTATGCTTTTGAAGCTAAAAAAACGATAGATACTATTTAAGATACATGTTTTTTTTTTCTTTATGCCTATCTTATTGAGAAAAAAAGTCACGTTCAAAATCGATGAAGCAATATAAAAGAATACAAATGTTTTTAAGCAAGAAGAGAAAATCATAGAAATTTTCATTTCATGCCACACTTTTAGAAATTTTACTAAGTATATCAGTTATATATCAGTTTTTTTTTATTTACTTAATCAATTCGTTACCATACTTTCATTTAGTTTAATATTTTAATACAAAATACCTATATTTTATCAATATAAAATTGTTGCAATCCATTAATGTATGTAATTAGTATTTATTACAAAGGATGTGCATTAAAACCAAACTTTTTGCACGGCTTAAAGCTTTTTGGCAGATATTTTATTTAAATAAGGATTTTATATGAAGCAAACATATCAAACATTTGATATAATTTTACAATATACTTCGTAAGTTAAGTATCAAAGACTTACCTTTCCATGTCAAATATATTGAGAAAAACAGAATAAATGTCCGTTTCCCCATTTTAATAAATTCACGAGCTCTAATAATAAAAAAAACTTCACTCAAAAATTGTCTCAAAGCATTCAACGTCAACACATTCTACTTTCGCGCCTTTTTCATTCAAATGTGCTCGAAATTCGAACCGAGAGAACGTTCCGAAACGTGTCCTAATTGATTTGTGCGGTTGTATTCGGTGTGTTGTTATTTTTTTAACGCGGACACGCAAAGGCGTACTGAGGCGTGCTGCCCGCGCCACTTGTTGGAAACTGTATGTTCAGAAATGGAACGCACAGAGGACTGTAAACATCACGCTTATTTTTAGAGGACTTATAATAGCGTGGAATGTCATTCTTTATGGTGCAGGAACCGGTCGCGGTAATAGATCAACGCCTTAAGCGCGACTATTACCGCAGGTAAATTACCAATTCAAGTAATTGTAGTGAGAGTTTTGTGTGGAGCTAAACTAACAGAATACACGTAACGTGCGATTTGACTCAATTTACATACCCACTATTACGGTGATACTAGAACTTCGTTGTTAAGAGGAAGTTTCTATTAACTTGGAAAGTCAGAAGCTATTTAGACTCTGTGTTATTATGAAATATGTGTCGTAATAAATAAATGCAGTGGACAGTCGATGCTCATAAATGCTTCTATTCTTTTTTAGGCACCAGATGATGAAACCATTATATTTACTACACTTTAATAAGTAGATATTGTAAATACTCTGTTGAGCCATTGCGTGCCTATTTAATAACCTTAAGAAACAATTTTTTTTCATATTCCATTCGTTTTTAACACCAACCACCAATACCTAATTTGTAAAATAACTTGCAATAATTTGGACTTCTACACAAGCATGTTTTTTGTCTTATCCAAAAATTAAAAGATCATCCTGCCCCTAAGTGGTTATTAATACAATTTATTATTCAGCTTTACAAAATGGTGGTGGCGTATTGTTCTTTATCTATCCACTTTATTTTCATTCACTTTTAATGTGATGATATTTTGCATTTTTTTGTTTCATTGTACACTTCCCCTCTTAAATTTTTGGGGGACTTGCAAAAATATAATAATCTACACCGTCCAGTGATTATGCTATGCAAATATATACAGCGATAGGAACACATATTTAACAAAATAACACAGTAGCTTATTAATATCATAATTATCCGTGTACTCTTCTTTGTAAGAATATTTTCAATAGAAAAAAAAAACCATGTATTTTCAACCGACTTTAAAAAAATGAGGAGGTACTAATATTAGCTTCTATTGTACCAAGTCATTGTTTAACTTGGCACCGACTTCGAATTTATAAGTATTAAAATACGTATTACTTTGGCCTTAGTAATTTTATTAGGTTCGTTTTTGAAGTCGGTTTTCTTTTTGTTAAAAAATATTTTATTTATACACAAGTCGAAATTGGATAATTAAAACCTGAATCAATAGGAGAGATTTTGAAGTTATAAGTAATAAGGATTGACTTGTAAAATCGCTTAATATTGAACACATTGGACAACACAAAACTCAGTATTGGTACGAGTTTGCCATAATATAAGAAGTATTCACAGAAACAGTATAAATTTCCGACTAACAAATACTGCTCCAACGTAGACACGGACCCTAGCCAAAGGCGATGAAACGCAACCTGTTTTGTTTCCCTGCTTAAATAAATCGCGCCTTGTTACTAAAGAACGGCATTAAAAACAGCATCAGGGAAGGGTTGGCAGCGTTGTTTAATCGCTTGGTCGAAATGCGCACTAATGGATTAATCGCGCCAGAATTTTTGATGCATCTGCGAGTAAGCAGTGAGCTTATGAAATTGCTAGCGAAGTCTGAGTTGCTTGAATTGTTTATGAATTGCTGGCCGAATTTAAAACAAAATATTATCGTTGATGATGATAATGAGTTTGTTTATTTATGGGTAAAAAGTAAATAGGTATTTATTGGTTGCATTTTCTTTCTTTGGTGTGATAGACCAATATTGCATTTTCCAGAAAAAATGGGGTGTATTTATTTATTGATTTTTGTTTATATGTAATGTAATGGCTTTTATAGACAAATCATTACGATTTGAAAATGAGTTTTGCTTTTATGATGTCATGGAATAGGAAAAAATAAATTATAATATGAACAAACTTTTCGTGCAACAAATTTCATCACAATTGATTTAGTTAGTAGTTTAATCGCGAAAACTTATTTGTCACGGATCGAATTCCGCGCAGCTAGAGCCGCAGACAGAAGCGTATATGTTATATATACTAGCTTCTGCCCGCGGCTTTGCTTGCGTGGTACGTCGATAAAACATAGCCTATATATTATTCTGGTGTATAAGCTACATTATTCTAAAGTTTCATTATAATCCAATCAGTAGTTTTTGCGTTAAAGAGTAATAAACATCTAAACAAACTTTCGCCGTTTCAGCCAATTAATTAGTTTATAGTTATTATAGGACTTAAAAATTGTCGAACTAATGAATGTTTTTATTGTTCGTAACCAATATGAGAAAAGTAGTATAAATAAGATAACATGCAATTGGCTGTATAAATTAAAGGAAATTATATTTTTTATGCAATAAAAAAAAAGCTCTTAAGTTCTCTTATGGTGTATTGGGTTGGGTAATGGGTTTGTGGTAAAGCAGGTAACGAGCTAGCGGCTTGTGACTGTTTTTTCATAATGTTTTATCTAGCATTATTTATTTTTTCCTTATTCTATCTAAAAATGGGTAAAGGTGCTTTCGATTCCTTTAATTGTATTTTCGTGACTACTTTAACGATTATATTTATCCGAATCCTCTCTCAATAGACTCTTTAAAACCGCTCACGATTTTTTTTTTCTAAGCTAAAGATAATATTCGAAACAAAGAAACCATCCCCAAAATACCAGTTATCAGTACTTACGTAAGTATCTATATTGACATAGCTTTTCCAGCAATATTATTCACTACAAGAAATAACCAACTCCGGAACAATATCTAAAATAACCTCCCAAATGGACGTAAGAGCGGATAATTTCGGGAATGAAGCGAACCTCTCAGGGAGGAAAAACAATTTCCCTTTTAGTGGATCGTTTGGCCACCTTCCCCTAATTGTAGGTGAACGCTCCAGGCGACGCTATGGCCAAACATTTGCCAAATCTGTCCCAACTTTGGACTAACGATGGATATGATTTACAATGTATTAAGGAAACAGTAATGCGCGAATGTAAAAGATTGTGAGACGTGATATTTTTATTTGTACATACCTGTTTTTACAATTATTTACGAAAAATAGGTTAGTAAACTCATATTTTTAATTAAAAAGACAAGACTTTCCTGACCATAAATTTCATATACATAATGATGTAAGTAAATATTTTAATCGGCTTTAAATTTTAAAAAAACCTGGTTAGGATGCAGGTAATTTTGTTTTATTATTTTTGATCAACATTGTTGCAATGTGTTAGTTACATTATTTTTGTAGCTTCTACATTTCGCCGTGTTAAGTAACTCTAGATAGCAATTAACATGAATAAACTACTCGTAATTGTCGTTACAAAGTGTTTCCGAATGTGAATAAATGGCGTACGGTATATCTGCTTTGAAAACGTTGAGTGAATAATAAAATATATACTTAGGATATTCATTAAATACTTACTTAACTTACTGATTGGCTTTTACATTGTTGAAATAACATAAAATAGCTATATACATGAGCATATTAACAAATAATAAAAAAAATATTTACACGTAGAAATGTATATTTTTACCCGAACTACTCTTAACCAAAATCTTATACCCTCATCTTATAGAAAATCTTCTTACCTCATGTCGGTTTCTCGATCTTATGGTGTTACTGGTACAAGAAAAATATGTCGTCGAACATTACACGAATATTTCATGAAGGGAAGGTCCTTTGTTCTTCGGAAAGAATATTACAGTACTTTTTTCTCCTCGATGCCATCAAAGCGAAATCTTTTTCTTTTAACAGGGTTATAAGTTCACAAGTTTCTGAGATTACTTTTACGGGGAATAAGTGGCTACCCTAAAACACAGGAAACCTATATTATAGCCTACATAAAGCTAAGACGTAAGAAAGTAGATTTAGTAATCGATTCGTTTAATGTCTTCTAATATATTTCGGACTTTCAGTATAACATATTATAGAACAATATAAAAATAAAGCTTACTGAGACTTATCACCTCAATACTCTCAGTGCCCTTGAACATTCAGATAAATAATTTAATAAATCCTTCATCGAATGACCAGTAGTTCAATTCGTCAAGGTAAATTTATGAGCAAGTAACATACATTGTATGCAGAAGTTTAATATTTTGATAATTTGTAATTGACTTAACTGACAAATTTATCTCAATAAATGAATATAAATTAAGTAGATGGTTGAAAGACAAATACTTAATTTCCCAATTACGTTACATACCTGTGCCATAAAAAGAATAGTTACTAAAAAATAAGTGAAATTTTTAACTCCCGACAGCAAAGCAAAACAAACAATTCAAACTGCGGATTCACCTGCAACGGTTTATAGCTTCGGGGATCAATTTAGTTTCCCCGTTGGGCGCTGATTAAATTTTAAACGTCAGCGCGCGAACTAATATCTCTGACCGACATCTGGCGGTTACAGCGCTTACGACAACTTCGTTATGGGCCAACTTGTAGTACCTAGTTACTGATGCGAGTCGATTACGGCACGTAGTTACTAGTGTAGTTCTTTCGCTCGCGATTTTTAATAGCTGTTGGGCTTTGAAATGGGATTTCTTTGAATGGAGTTTCCTTTGTGGTTGTTTACATAGTCGCATTATTTTACATAGTTGGTTATTGTAGTAGGTTTGTAAAACTTTATGTTTTTCACTCGGCGTACGTACATCTATATCACAATCAATCTACACGGATTGAAATACATAAATGGTCAGTTAGAATCCTAGTCTAGAATAATTAATTTTATACCTACTTAACTATAAAGTTAGGGTTTAATAGTTATGTATGCATAAGTATGCTAGATGATTTCGTATTACTTTCCTGATTAGTTAATAATCTTAAAATGACATTTTTGATATTCAAATTATAAAGAACGTTTTATAATTTCCTCATTTAATGTTCAGTAACTAAACGAAATCTCTTGCGGACTCTTATATTCTTAAAGCCATAATGAGCTGTTGTATTTGGATGCTACAGAAAGATACTTAGCCGTTAAAATAAACTTTGTCTGAATGCCGAGCTACCGCTGAAAACTTCGACACTTATCTCAAGCTACAACATGATGAGAAAGGCTAAATTACGTCGGTAGGTATACCTAACATAGTATAAATGTTTCCGCAAGTGTAATAGTCCCGTTAGGTCTGCTTTAACTTTAACTTTACTTTAACTTTCTGTCTCAGTTAAATTTGCGCAATGATTGCAATGTGAAAAATTCTAAACTCTCAGACGGCAGTTTCGTTTCAACAACTTTATTGCGCAAAAGTTGGTTTTGCGTTTTCAATTCAAACAGTAACTTATTTGATTTCAATAGAATGTAAAAATATGGCTAATTTTGATTAATGGCTCGGATAGGAATAAGTGTCAGCTAGGAAATATAATAGTCTCGAAGATTTTTTAACAGGATTTGTGATATTTAGAGATGCGGATTGTCACCTTACCATAAATATATCGATAGTCTATCCTATAGTCTATCTATAAAGTCTGGTAATTTAAGTATAGAAAATTACTAAATGTTTTGGTAATTTTCTAAAATCTTTAAATTAGTTCCTTGGAACAATAAGTAGGTAAGTGGTTTTAAATAAACTAAATTTACCTTGTATATAAGATCTGCTTCACTTTGTAACATAATAAATAATAAAAATTAAATAATAAATTCTCCAGACTGACACACCAATTACCTAGTTCCAAGATAAGCATATATGCTTGTGCTATGGATACTAGGTCAACGGATAGACATACTTAAATACGTTTATGAACATCCATGACTCGAGTACAAATGTCCATGTTCATCACACGAAACATTTGCTCCTAGCGGGATTTGAACCCGCGACTCTTGATTTCTTGGCCAGGATCTCTGACTTTTCGACCAACGGGCCTGTCACTCACGGTATTAGTGGTGAAGTATATTAAATACATAACATCACTCCCACAATCCTCAGAAAGGTAGGTATAGACGAAGATGCAACAAACATCTCAAATCACATTCAGCCAAAAATTAAATAGAATACTTTCATTACAAAAGTTGATCAGCTGATTGAATTTTGTATGACAAGTAATAAAGGATTATTGCTAATTATCAATAAAGCCGGGCTGAGTTAGATGAAAAATTGTGAAAAAGCAGTGACAAGCGGCTAACCTGACGCCTACACAATCACACACCCAAACTCGATATACCATTAGTCGCCTTTTACGACATGCTAGGCAAGAACTACAGTTGGCATATTCTTTTTAAGTCCCAGACCAACACGGGACCGTGGGCTAGGTTGAATGGAAAGCTGTGAAAAAGGAGTGATAAGTGGCTAGCTCGTCGGCTACTCAGACACAAACCCAAAAGCCCGTTAACCATTAGTCGTCTTTTACGACATGCTAGGCAAGAACCACAGTTAGCACATGCTTTTTTTTTTGTCCCAGATCAACATGGGCCAAGTCCCAGACCAACATGGGACCTAACCTTGTATATAGGTAAGCAATTTAAGCTTAGTCCAATTCAATTACGCCTCATACATAATTCAACTTGACATAGTTCGGTCAACATAAATTACGAGCTTACTACAACAGATACATATCTGGTCTGCCATTTAAATGATCCAGCTTGCTGCAAACCACATTCGGAAATATTAGGAAAAATATTACGAAACCGCCAAATATCGGAAATATCGGCGCCAAATGCGATTTTCGTATTCAGCCTGAGGCGAGGATAGCGTGTTCCGTATATTTTGCTTTGCTTGTTGATATTTTTCCGTTCACTTACACAATATATTGACGTCGCCACTTTCGGTAAATTTATGCCGCGACACATTTTAAACGTGCTCACTCCCGGTTTGTTTAATGTTCAACCGGGGCAATTCTGATATACAGGATTTTTGTTGGAAATGTCTCAAGTACATTTGGTAGTGTTCTGTGATATATGGCAGAAGCAGAAATTAATAAGCATAAAATAAGTAACAGGAGTTCTAGGTAATTCTCTAAGTGTGATTGCACAAAGAAAAAATAAGGACTATGGCAATCCATGGACATATTATGTCTTGGTCACTGCATTCAAAAAATGCAGTGTACAAGACAGCGGTTTTAAAAATTTTAAATATTTTAAATACTAGTCGGTATAGCTTATCTCAAAAATTAAGAGGATTTTTTTGCAACAAAATAATAGGTAAATCCCAAGGGCTATTTTGTCCCCACCTCATTCCTGTGAGGAGCCATCACAGGATTAGGTATGATTTATGATTGATTAGGTTATGCTTTCCTACATGAATAAAAACAAGGTAAAATGAAAAATAAAATAAACCATCACAATAAAAAATATCAACTTAAAAGCCCCCATTTCGTTGAAAATACGCGATACCCAATTTCCTCTCTACTTCCCCATTTTTCCCATAACGACCCTAACTGATTGGCTAGAGCAAAAAAATCTCAAAATGGCGCTTTTGTTCACTTCATAATAAACTCTCTGATTGATTGATGCTCCGAAAATGACACGTCCTCTAAAAGTCGCTGCAGTGTGTCGGACACAAAATAGCTTTTACATTAAAAGCTGTGTGCGCCAGATTGGCGGACATGCCGCCCGGAGGGACGGGTCCTTCGGGAATGTAAATGTGGGCTCGTTGAATTGGCGCTAGATCGTATGGCATTAATTGAATGATCAGTTACTAATCTACTTTATCTATGTAATAAATGAATTGATCGATAAATAATATCACCTTTGAATTTTATGTTAATGTGTCAAATAAGCCAATTTTGTTAAAAAAACGTATTGTTTGTTTTTAATATTAGTGATATTTCATGCATTTAACACCTGAGTTAATTAATTAATCCAGGCTATAATAGGAAAAATCGCATCATCATCATCCTTATTTAACCTGTTAATTAAAAAAGCAATTAAATGATTATGTACAGTCACGAGTAATAATATGTACACATTGTCACATTTTCAAAAACTTCTACCACTCCATGCCATTAATGTAAAATTTAGGAGAAATTGTTGTTCACGTATTTCTGAAATGGTAGAAGTTTAGATATTTTTGAAAATGTGACAATATATACATAATATAATATTGCTTGTGACTGTACCTTTATAATAAATTACTCAAGGTATGTAGCAGTGATACTAATTCTTTATTTACAGATTTTCATGCTGGCTATAATTATTCGCAATAAATAAAAAAAAAATATATATGTCCACATTTTATAAGTTCTCAACACAATTCAATATAGGAACTCAATATACATTTTATGCATTACCAACTCTCGAGAAAATATCTTTCATCCGCGCAAAGGAGCGCTAGTTGCCCATAAAATTAAGTCCATTGGCGTAGCTCATTAATTCCATACCAGGAACGTCGCGATCAGTGAATCGTCAAAAGGCAGCCGGCTCTGCATCAGACTGCTCTAATTTTCACTGCACAACGGTTCCATTGAACACAGATTTACAACTGGTGAGATTTTTCAACTCCGTTTATTTCAGAACAGGGTAAGTTTTCTCGCGTGACTTGAGAAAATTCGATGGCGTTTGAAGTAAATGGTTGGAAAGTAAGCTTTTTTGTAAGAATATTTAGTACTAGCTGTGCCAGCGGTGTCACCCGCGTTCATGGTTAATAGTATAAAGACTATTTCCGACATACATGATTTCTATGTCAGTAACTTTAACCATTAAGGCTGCACACGCGACGGAAGCTTAAAAAATGGAATAACTTCTCCCGTTTTCCCAACATTTCCCTTCCCTACTCTGCTCCTATTGATTGTAGCGTGATGAAAAGTATACTATAACCTGCCCAGGAGTATGAAGAATAATTGTACCCAGTTTCGTTAAAATCCGTCGAGTAGTTTTTGTTTCTATAAGGAACATACAGACAGACAGACAGACAGACAAAAATTTTACAGATTGCATTTTTGGCATCAGTATCGATCACTAATCACCCCCTGATAGTTATTTTGAAAATATATTTCATGTACAGAATTGGCCTCTACAGATTTATTATAAGTATAGATTAGTATTATTATAGCCAAGAAACGTTTCACTAATTAAAAGATATTCTTATACTTAATAATATATTAAGACAACCATAACACTTATCTTCTGCTGGATATTCACCTTCTTGCTAGTGCCAGAATAATAAACAGTAGGTAATGTAAGTATGGATTTATTAGTGAGGAAGAATTAACCAATTTCTTGAAACAAAAGACATACTGATAAGTAGTTTACAGTACTACTTCGAGGACTATATGATTATAGCTTACTTTTTAATACATTGTACTTTGGCTAGCCTGTATTTATGCGAATGTCAAACTTGCAAAATTTTGTTCAAGCTTGAAGTAACATAGCAGCTGTGCACTCGTATTGATTTACTATGTAAAAATGTAACGGTTCCTTTCCGGCATTTTATTCTTTTTACATAATTTACCTTGTTTTTTTTTCATTAAAACTACAACTTTGTACGCTTAATTTAATAATACTTGCAAACCAATTTATGTTCAATGCAAGTGTAAGGAATGAATTCATCAGTTTTGGATGTTCTTCACTTCAGGTCTTTACATGGACAGTGTTAATTTTTTTAGATATCAGTAGGTACAATAATGTTATGTCTCCATTTTTTATATTATAAGTAGGCACTTCGTTTAAGTACATTATATGAGAAATATTTAATTTACGTAATTACCTTGGGTCGACGAAATCCTTAACAATCATCTTTATTGTAGTAGACCCTTCCTACCATATTTATTTTTGTTTCATATTATGTCTAAATGTTTAAGTGTATCATGGCACTTGAAAATAAATGACAGCAATATGTTCTATATTTTGTTCAACTATTCTGCTAACTGGTATGGATAGAAGTATGGATGGATATTGTTTGAGTCGAGCCGTCAGCTGTTCCAGCCCGTCTCTTCAAACCATCGTCCTCAAAAATACGATGAAACTTGTAAAATTCTCAAGCTGATCCGAATGTGGAACTTTTAAAATTCGCCATAGGAGCGCAGCTGCGCGGTGGCCCGACAGTGATTTGTGCACGCGAGAAGAATTTCTGATGAAATAGCTTTGCGCCGAACTGGAAATATGGCTGCGGCGCGTTAGCGGATCGCGGTCCTAGCCGAGCGTCCAATTTGTGACATGTCAATATTTCTACCCTCATTCTCTTCAAAACTGTTGGACGACGTATTTTGGGGAAATTTTAGAGACGCCTTACGGCCAGTGAGTTGACGTTCCAGCGTAAGTCAAGTCAAAGTTGGCTACTGCGTACATGACTGTTTCAATTTAAGACATGACAATATTTCTACCCTCTTTCTCTTCAAAATTCAAAATTCGACAGGCCCGATTGCTCATTCGGTAATGACCCTGCCCCATGCGCCAAGTGGGTTCGATCACCACCCAGGACAAACTGTAATAAAAAGAAGTGTTTGTTCTGTGTCTGGGTGTTAATATTCAATATTTAAGTAAGTATATATTTTTAATACCACTATTGATTCTGATCCGTAACACAAGTGCGTAAGCTACTTACCTCGGAGTCAGATAAATGCATGTGATGACGTCGGACATTTATTTATTTTAATATTTAAAATTGTTGATAATGCCTCAAAAGCCCTAATGTTACATGTTCTATCACCATGTTATATTATCACGATTGTATTTTCCACTGTAATTTAACGAAACAGTTGAAGTAACGAATACCGCTGGTAAATAATTGTGGTCGCCTTTTTGAAAATACGGCTGCTGTAATTCTAGATAAGGTCTGTTTAGGAGCCTTTGAGTTTAAACTCACTCTTTTGATGAGTTCCCAATAGTAAAGTATGTTCCTTTTTCAAACCAGAGTTATTTTTATTTATCTATAAATGAAATCAAATATTGATGAAATGGGGCTTTCAAATACTATTTTATTGCTGCAGTTTTAGACGTTAGTCTCTCAAATTTTGTAAAACTGTGGACGTTGAAAATGTAGTTGCATATTTTACACAAGAATAGAAAGCACAGCTGCAAGGCCTGTGACACAGATTTGTGCGCGAGAAGAATTCCTGATACAATAGCATTGCAGCGTTGGACTAGAACAAGGAAGTTGTATCCACTAGAAGCAAAATCAAGGCGACAGAGTTTAAAACTAAAGTGCAAAGAACTGTAACTATGTCGCCTAGGTTTAGATTTTTGCTAAAAGACTGCAGAGCTCAATAGAAATAATACAAATGGGACTAAACGCGATATGCATTATATAGTACATGTGTACTTACAGCTTGACGTTTAGGGTATGTTACATACAACGTCCTTGATCACATGCTAAGTACCAAACTAAATTAAAACTTTTGTAGCTGACTATACATTAAAACGTCAAATTTCATGACCCAGCGAGGTGACGACAAAAAAAGTAGGTAAAATCAAAAAGTGCCAACTCGCGCGCGCTCGCGAGTTTCTCGCTCGCCAGTTGATGATTAAGTCGCAGATTTTCGCGTCTAATCCCGTTAGTATTATTTTAAGTGATAATGCAACGCGCAAGTGGAATCATGCAGGGCTCAGTTTTTATTGTTATTACGATAAGCTCATTTCGGAATTCGTTTAGTTTTATTTAGTTCTTATAGATTACAAGCCCTTATGGAAAGTTAGAAAACAGATACTAATGGTTACTATTATCTAAGTAATTAAAGTTTCTTGTAAAATTAATTAAGGGCTGTGGATTTTGTGCAAAATAAAATAAAATAATTTAATAAGTTAGGGGTCTTCCGCTCCTAAATGTTAAATCGAGATCGTAAGTATAGTAGAAAAGATTATATATTGAGACGTATATGAAATGGTGATTAACAAGTTATTTGGTAAGGCATTTTCAAACTTGTTTCTACGATAAGGGGCGATAGCCATTGAAAATGGCATGAAATGGCAGTTGAAATATTAGTACCCAGAGTTCAATTTCAAAATACTTGTCCATTGAAATTAGCAGAGGAAGTGCAAATATCGGAAATTTTTAGTTCAAAATAATGCAACAAGCAACAACATTCAAGCTGTCGTCCGCAGTTCGCGTCGAATGGTTACTTAGTCCATGGCTTAGAAATATGGATGTTCCCGCGCTGTCGTTTGGCGCTCGCATTTAGTCACGAGAGCCAAATCGCGTCCAAGCGTCCAATTTGTGAGATGTCGATACTTTGTTTGGCAACGGGACTCGGTGAAATGCACACACGGACTGATTTAATTTAGACAATATAGACTTTGTTTTTGGAAAACAAAATCGGTCATTGGATAGACTTGAATAATGTAATTAAAATTCTTTATAACAAATATGTAGTATTTAAATTTTTTTGAATTACAATTAAGGTATGACAGGTTTATATTAAAAAAAAATGTTTGAATTAATTCAAAACGGGTATTTTATATCATGAGTCGCCTGATACACAGATAAATGCACCTTAATAACTTTGTTTTCTTTTTTAACCGACTTCAAAAAAAAGGAGGAGGTTCTCAATTCGACTGAAGTTTTTTTTTAGAATAAGTTATAATTGTAATTTGTTGTGTATACGTTAATAATAAATAAATATACATTTGGAATAGTAAAGCGTATAGGTATTTTTCACTTTGATAAAAGATTTATTTGTTACTAGCTGTGCCAGCGGTGTCACCCGCGTTTATGGTTAATATTATAAAGACTATTTCCGTCATACATGATTTCAGAAGCGACGGAAGCTTAAAAAATGGAATAACTTCTCCCGTTTTCCCAACGTTTCCCTTCACTACTCTGCTCCTATTGATTGTAGCGTGATGAAAAGTATACTATAACCTGCCCAGGAGTATGAAGAATAATTGTACCAAGTTTCGTTAAAATCCGTCGAGTAGTTTTTGCTTCTATAAGGAACATACAGACAGACAGACAGACAGACAGACAGACAGACAAAAAATTTACTGATTGCATTTTTGGCATCAGTATCGATCTCTAATCACCCCCTGATAGTTATTTTGAAAATATAATTCATGTACAGAATTGACCTCTCTACAGATTTATTATAAGTATAGATATTCAAATAATAAAACATATTCCAATGATAAAAGATAACCTTTATTTGTTTGATCAGTGTACTTATTCTACCATTAATATAATACTCGCTCTTAAACACAAACTAAACGTACACAATTCGGTCCCATCGAATAGGACCTCGTCCGTAACGTAAGTAATATTTGTATTGATTACCCATAATACCCTCATCGCTAGTCGCGAACTTCTCGGGAGGTGGTAATAAGAGTGGACCATCTGTTCCTTGTCTCCCCTCCAACGACATGTCTTGGTTTCACATATAATCATAACTGTAGGAATATCAAGTTAGTGGAGTTGCTATGTTGCTTTGATTTGTTTATGCAATAGTGAGCTTTATAAGCATTGAAGTTTTCAGTAACAGATTGGTTTTTCCAATTAAACCTAAAACAAAGTAAAAAAACTTATGCAGAGCTTGACCTTAAAGACAACGTTTCTTAATCTTGCTAATCACGTATTAATCAATTCAATGTTGGTATAAAGATACATACATACATAACATCACGCCCATAATCACCGAAAGGGTATATATTTACTTAATATATTATTTATTTATTATTTATAATAAGAACGTTAAGATGTTGAAAAACGACTCAATTTTATATTTTATAATTCGTGTAAGCATCACAGAAGAACAATACTTTCTTAATTATTGAACAAAAAACATAAGTGTTTCTTAAATTTAATGTTAATATGAGGAAGCCCTAGTCATCTGACACTGGGAACTGGGAAATAAGCTATGAAGATACTCCCGTTATTATCATAGTTTAGTATATGACAAGACCATGTTTATGATGATTCTCTTTTAAGACATTTCTTTTTATCAGAGGTCAAATTTTCTTCTACATACCTAAACATAAGTAACATAAATAAGGACTGGGTGTTCTCAATATACAATAACTTATTCCACAAACTCGTTCAGTAATGAACAAATTTATTATAATAAATCTAAAAGGCTATCTTATAAGTTATAACGTTTTTATATAATAACAGGAAAATATAAAAAAAAACTTATCCACTTCTTTTTGATGTCAAAAATCGTACTTAATCTACCTGGAAGCCTTAATGAAATAACTTTTAAAACAAATTCACGAGGTCAAGAAGCCACAAAAAATCTATTCTCATTTATTTTCCCGCAAAGAAAATAAAGAGACAAAAATGGAACATTGACGGATGAGATTTTTTTGTTCAGTGTTAAACGATTAATCACTGCTTTTGCGTCTGGACTTGTAGTTTGAGAACTATTTGTTAAAGAATAGTCGCCGATTTTATTGCCGAGAAAAGGATTAAATTTTTTGTCTAATATCCTTTCTTAGGCTAATTACAGTTATGTGAAACAAATCTTAGTCTAAGAGTAAACCTTTACTATATTATGGGATAACACAATGGAAGTGCCTCGACGATTTTAAGTAGAAAACATTACATAGAAAATAATATAAAAATAAAGTCCACTATAGCGGCTCGGGCGGAGAGGCCGATAAATTAAATTATAATTATAAGTTAAACTGTAAGGAAAATATAATTGGTAACTTTACAAGCCATTAAAAAAAATATGAAATACTTATTTCATAAATTTTAGCAGCGGACCAAAAAGTAAAAATTTATGGAATTTTTTTATATTTATAATAAAGTATTTGATTTTTTTTTGATAGGTAATGAATGATTCAATGATCGATCAGCGTCTTTTTGAAATGAGGGTTTACTTGTTGTCTTACTAGCCCTAGATTAGTTGATACATTCTTTTTTGAAAATTTACCTTTTGAATTTGGTGTCTTTTGGACCAACGTCTGCAGTTGAAAGGTAAGCATTTTTTCGTCCGGAAATTACTTGGTTTTCTTGTTTTATTATAAAAGTGGAGCTATTATTCAGTCTGCATTATACTTTTTTCTTTTTTAACAATCAGGCTGTTCATTTATTTCCGTCCAGTTACTTCAGTTAATGTCACGATGTCGTCTACCCTGAAGATTTCTGCACTAAGAATTCGGTTCTCTACATTGGAAAACAAGAAAATTCCAGGTTAAATTACTCTAGAGCGTTTTCTAAGGGTAAACAAAGAAACAAGGAAAGGATTTAGTATAGTTTATGCTTAGTGTAATCGTTCAGATTCAAAGTACCTGTTTAAAAATATTTTAGATGTTTACTTTACGTTATGTTTTACTATTTTTTATTACAGATGGATATAGCCGTCACATCACCTAGTAGGTATACATATAAGAAACTGCAACCGGTAGAGTGCTATAAATAAAAAAAAACCGTTAAGTCATTTTGGGTAACCGTTGCTTTAGCAACTTTGACTTACTCAAAGTTGCTAAAGCAACGGTTACCCAAAAAAGCAACACATAATTTAGTAAATTCTTTACTTCTTATTTTATTTCTACTTTTTGCTTATTTACTTTTTTTTTTATGATAATATGTACACGTTCAATACTAATAGTTTAAAGACTATTAACTGAGATAAATTTTTAATTATTAAGTATGAAGAAAAATGGATTTTTCAACGTTTTTTTTTACGTTACATATAGGTATATTGCTGTATTCCCTACAGGTGCTAAGAAATAAAAAGGTATATACCTACATATAAATGCCAATCTTTCGGCATTCGCAACGGAGACGAAATAAGCCGTCCAGCCATCCTCACCCTCTGTTCCAACAAGATCCCTCATCGCTACACCGGGGATTAGTCTTGTTATCATGCAAGTCATCGGAAGGCGACCGTAAATCTCTGCCGAGATACCTATTATTTATCTTAGCATCTCCGATATCTAATGGTTGCAGTATCGATTTGATGTCTGCCGTATGAAAAATGCGACTGCGAACATTATTCTCAATACCGAGTACTATTCCATTTTATTCCATATTTCTATTTTCTTTCATGGTTAAATGGTGTGTTATGTACGTTTAGAAGATGGCAGTTGTTGATAATTTGATCTGCGATCGGTACTTTTAGCAATAAGTCTACACGAATATACATCGAGATCATTTTTAGATTATGCGAAACCACTTGCTAATTTATTTAACCCATTATTCTAACGAACCCTTTTAAACGATTTTAGAAAGTGAGCAAAATTTTTTACATAAGATAATCAGCTGATTGGATATTTTATATGAAAAGAAATATATAATTTGTTTTGCTCATTTTATAACAACCTTTGAATAGGTTACGTAGGTTCGAATAATGAGTTAAGTAAGTAAGTAAAAGGTCTCGCATGAACTAAAAAACACCTTGTAGTTTTTAAAAGTTAGTCCCATGTTAGTCTGGGACTTGCCTCATGTTGATCTGACAAAAAAAAAAGAATGTGCCAACTGTGGTTCTTGCCTAGCATGTCGTAAAAGGCGACTAATGGTTTATGGGCTTTTGGGTATGTGACTGAGTAGACGACGAGCTAGCCTAGACTAGGTCTGGGACTTAAAAAGAATATGCCAACTGTGGTTCTTACCTAGCATGTCGTAAAAGGCGACTAATGGTATATCGGGTATTGGGTGTGTGATTGTGTAGGCGACAGGTTAGCCGCTTGTCACTGCTTTTTCACAATTTTCCATCTAACCCAGCCCGGCTTTATTTTTGGCTGAATGTGGTTGAAGGGGCATGCTGTCCCTTTGACTCTACCTACCCCTTCGGGGATTATGGGCGTTATGTATAGTTTTTAAAAGATCAAAGCTTTATTTGTATGTTAGTCACATCTTATATATAGTTCAAATATTTCACCACATAACAAGAACATGGCACAAATACAAGCCATATTTGTTAAAATAGATATACTTATGAATACTTATCTGATAGAACAATACGAACTTATAGTGTAACAAACCTTCATGTTTACGAGAATTTTCTAAACCGAAATTACACAAAATACGTAATTACTTAAATGTCAAGTTTTCTCATAAGGTAGTTCAGTAGTTGCGGTGTCAAGTAGAAACTAACATTATATTATTAAAGTCGGGCTGCCTAGGGAAAGCCACTGTGACATTTCTCATTTTGACATTTAAAGTATGAATTATTTATTACCTCAGAGGAGCACTTGCGGTTTTGATAACATGATTCACAATTTATGGGTTTTTAAAAAAAAGTTACAGTGGCATTCTGCAAAAGGCCGATTATGGCAATTCAATGCTTTAATTGACCTAATTATTCTGTATGAAATTTTATCACACTGTTTAATTAGCAGAATCATCATATCATTAGCGGAATTATATAAATGAAAAAAACAGAGAAAATATGTTTTTGGTGCATTATGTATGGTCACCGATCAACTTTAGTACATTTGAGTTTTAATGTATGAACTTTTGTAATTAATTGTCATTAACTAATTTATGCTTTTTAGGTGTGCAAAGTGATGGGGGATGGTGATTATATTGATGTTGATCATCGACAATTTGGAGCATGAAATACGCCTGTTTGAATCTGGGAACGTCTCCGAGAATAAGACTATTATTTTTTTTTTTAACCTAAGATTTAAAAAAATCATATATCTATATAGTTTTTTTAAAGTAATATTACTTAATAGACCATGAGTACCAGGAACAACAAATCACATACGTTGATCTGATACAACGCAAGTAGTTTAAGGACTTATGTTATGGAAATCAGAATAAACAGAGGTGGGTACTACAAACACCAAGACGCGAGTACCAGTTTCTTCAAAAATATTTTTCCAACACCGAGATCCGAGAACCTGTTTCCTCAAAAATATTTGTCCCAACGATGCGGGAACCGAACCCACGTACTTGTGTAGGCGACAGGTTATCCGCTTGTCACTGCTTTTTCACAATTTTCCATCTAACCCAGCCCGGTTTTATTTTTGGCTGAATGTGGTTGAAGTGCCTCTGCCTACCCCCTCGGGGATTATGAGCGTGATGTTATGTATGTATGTATGTATTTCAATAGAAAGCTCTCGCTTTATACCAGCTTATATATGGACAACGTTAATTTTCCCTCATTATGATCCGGAATCATCAACGCAATATATTTGTTAGTAAATCGATCAGCCTTTAATATTTGCCTTCATTTGACGGACGCCTGCTAATTGCTCGTGTTTGCGTCATTGGCGTCGGCTTTTCACACGGAATTGAATAAATATTGATTGGTCAACTTTCGTGATTGGCACGCGCTAACGCGACCAATGTATCTAATTCTCCTTGGCAATACCTATATGTGTGTATAACATCACGCTCCCAATCCCATCGGCAGGATAAGTGACGTCCAAGGATCAACAACTTCTAGTCTAAAATAAAATAAACAAAGGGTGAAATGGAAAATCAGGTGAACATTAGTGATAAGTGACTAACTCGTCGCCTGCACAATCACGAACCTAATACCACCATTATTCTTCTTTTACGATATGTTAGTCAAAGATTTTTTATGCGGTTTAGATACTACATACAGGTGAGTAAGAATCGTGCCATATGTAGTTCCATCTCTCTGCCTACCCCGCTAGAGAAGTGGCGTGAAGTTTTAGCTAGTTAGTTTAGATACTACATAGGAGCGGTGGTAGCTCAATGGTAAGGACACGCGCCTCATAACCAAGGAGTGCGGTAGTAACCCGGGCACGTACCTCTGGATTTTTTCAAAACCTATGTACGTATTTATACCACTAGCTCGATGGTGAGGGAAAACATCGTGATGAAACCTACAAATTCAAACAACTTTGGATTTGTAATCATGATCCAAAAATTGTCTGGTTCCCCTATCTTAGGGTTACGAAGGTCAGATCGGCAGTCGCTTCAATGTAATTACCAGACTCGCTAAATCCTGGATCATGATCTAAGCGGACCCCGTCTAAACACGGAACATGACGCTAGGAAGAAAGTTTAGAATACTACATATATTTAAGTATACGGAAATCACCACACACTTCTTTTATACTCCATATTGGAATACTGATATTTGGATTACTAACAATTCAAGCAATTGTATTAAAAATCGGTTGAGATAACGAAGACACATTAAAACGCATAATTAATTAACAACTCCCTCTGTTATCATTCGGATAAAATAATGAAAAAGAAATACGACACTTCTGATTTAATACCGAACACTTTGATGCGATTAGAAAAACGCCATCAGCATAAATTGTAAAGTCAAATAGCAGTTAATGGAAACGGCATTTTCGAGTCGATTAATTTCGAGTGCTTTTAAACGGTGTTCAGTTACCCGGGTGAGTTTCAAATAATGTTGATTATTTAAGCGCGGCGGCGGCTGCGGCATTCAATCCGCTTGCCTGTCCGTTTGTCGCTTTGTGACAGTTGGGGAATGAGTGGGTTTTCTAGCCGATATTTAACGAGTGTCATTGCGGATGTACCTACATATATTGGTGGTAAAAAGTGGTGAACCGAACATTGGTGAAGCAATCTAGAGCCCGACCTCAGGCCGGGTTATTTTGTAAAAAAATTGAATCTAGCTGGAGACTTTGCTCCTGTTGGTTCTTTGAGGTTTACGTATTTCTGTAAAATATATATGTGTTTTGATGAGGTAAGCTTTGTCTTAATCCACGCCAAGTTAATTTATTTTGTTAAAAGTAAACAAATATGCTTCATGAACTCTCGACTTTGTATTATTGGGTTGTAAAATTAGAAAATTACTTAGTTCTAAAAAAACTACTTTATTATAATCTGGAACCCATGAAAACAATAAAAAAAAAACTTATATTATATACCTATTTGAAAACAGTATACATCATCAAACCGAGAAAAATCTAATTTGCCTTTTGATGGTAAAGTCATTCTATTCTACATAACAAAAACATCCGAGCGTTCATCCAGCTGACTGTACCGACGCGTCGGATGCGTCACGCGGCACGTCGCTCGTCGCACGTCGCGCCGCCGAGGCGCCGGCGGGACGCCTCCGACGTCGCCTAGCAACCCTCCAGAGGTTACTCACCTCTCGACATTGTCTCATTTACTTATATTTTTACAGTTTGATATCATAATTTGCAATTCAAAGGGATTTTAAAACGTCTTTGTGACATTCAAATAGGTTGTCGAAACACCTTAGATTAAATCAATATAATCTAAGCGAAACACTATAGAATGGTTCCACTCCACCATTTTTTTATATCGCCATGTTTGTAATTGTCTTAATTAGTATATTTATATAAAAATAAAGTAATTTAATTAGTAAACAAAGGAAATAGAATTCCAATTTTTTTTTGGGGGATAATGAGGAATCAATCCTTTGATTGAAGTATGGATGTCATTTCCCAAAATAATCATATATACGAATAAGAATTTATTGTATAAACAGCCGACCATATCCTGTATATAAAAAATATATAACTATTAAAATACGAAACAAAGCGTAAAAGTATATAAGTAGGGAAAGTTTGAATTCCCAACTATCGGACTCGAAGTTGGTACCGTCTTGGTTTTTTAAGTAGTCTGCGCTAGTTTGTCTTGGACGAGAAGTTAGTAAAAAGAAAAAAAACAGAGGTGAATTGAACGATATCGTCGCAAAGTCGCTTGTACTTTAGCTGTATTTAGAAATATAATGAAAAATACTTTGTGTATAAGATGTTAAATTTAAATATAACACTTAACGTACTAAACGCCTTAGGCAATAAGTAGTACATGGGTACTTTCGGAAGTTTTGGCCGTGTTGCAACTTGGCTGCAACTTTAAGAGCGTTAAGGGCTTATCCTAAACAGCTGATGTCTGTTTATCGAGAATGACATTAATAAACAATCAGAGCAAAAAAGGAAAGAATAAGACCGGTGCGTTGGGCGAGTTGTCAGAGACCCTGGCCACGAAACCAAGTGTCGCGGGTTCGAATCCCGCTAGGGGCAAATGTTTCGTGTAATGAACATGGAAATTAGTACTTGAGTCATGGATGTCTATAAACGTATTTAATTATGTCTATCCATTCAGCTAAAATCCATAGCTCAAGCTTGTAGCTTAGTTTAAAACAAGGGAATTGGTGTGCCAGTCTGGAGGATTTATTTATTTATTAATAAGAACCTAATTATCTTATTTATCACGAAAGATACACCAATACGAAGCACGCTGTACTAAGATGGGATAGCCGTACCAAGAAACAATACTTATTCCCGATCGCAACGTATATAGTCGCAATTCCTCGAGATAGCCCAAAATAATTGGTAAGTACAATTAAGAAACAACCACTTTATTAATTTATTTAAGTTGTAAGTAGAAGTAACAAAACAATGTTTGTCTTTCAATCGCTCGCCTAACTTGAAGTCTGAGAATTAAGTAAATTTCTGTCTATCAGCTAAACACTGACACCGGCTAGTTCTCACAGTTATATTGAAAGTTTACTAAATTGCTTTCAATACGTGGAGCCATTTAGCAGTCTTTGTAAACGGTTTTAATTAGAGTCGTCAATAACACCGTCCATTTTTACATTGTAGATGTATGTAACTTAGTCGTGTGTTGAATTCAACGCGTATAATTAGTATAGATCGAAAAAGACTCAAGTTTTTAGAAATCGAATATACTCGCAACCTTAATGCACTCTGCACATTTTTTTTTGCATTTAATTTAAATGAAAAAAAAAACATTTCTCTAGTCGAGTCGAATTAGAGCTAAAATGAACATAGCAGGTATCAGATATTATTTAGTTTAATGATATTCAGTTGAATGTATTCAACTAAAATAAGCTGTAGCTTATTTAATATTTAACGTCCTTAAATAATAATTAGATCTGATGCGTCGAGATGATGATGACATACATACATAGCATGATTAAGCCACGTAAAAGATATCGAAACTTTTTGGAACTTTCAATTAGTAAATTCCTGTGACGAAACAAGTATGCATACAATCACACCCGCAAAAATGACTGGCTGGATACACTATTGTTTACCATGCAACTGTGGTTAACCCGTAATAAATAAATAAATAAATAAAGATATAGATTGTAATCAGGACACACCTCGCCACCGTATAAGCCAGCCGCGTCCACAAATCTGACGAGAGGCTAGGGACGGCTTATCCCGGCCCGGCCCGGCCCGGGCCTGCATTAGCCCACGCGGGATTACGCAGATTAACAACTCGGCCTAATGAGGAATTGTGACGGTTTTATAAACTGAGATTAACGCGCCCAGTGCGAAGTTGGATACAGTTTCGTGACACGGTCCGTCCATCCAAGTATTGGGAATGACGACGACATGAGCAGTTTAAACGCATTATATAAGACATTTAATTATTCCACAATGTTGAATAATTCTACATTTTGCAACATTGCTTTCAAAACACTTCGAATTCGACAGTTCAATATGACGAATAGTGACGTAACATTTTTGGATTTATGAAGAGAGGAAGAGCAATAACTTATATCTCTAAGTGCTCTTCCTTAATAGCTGATTTTTGAAGATTGCTTGAAGATTTCTCATTGCATAAATAGATTTATATGAAAAAAAACAATAAAATATTCCAATAGAAACGCATTAGGTCTCATAAAAGCTCCGTCGCTAAATAGCATTTCCTTTCCACCAGCAAATACTCGCTTTAAAATAAATTCCAATCCATTTCTCAACGTACCGTATAAAGAATTAATCTTCGATCAATCAACCAAAGGTTTTTAACCCTTTCAGCGCTGTCGCAGCGCTAAGTGCTGATTCAGCGCAAATTAAATGCCCCTTGGACATTTATCATTGTGTTTGTCTCCATACGTTGAGCTGGAAATAAGAGGACCAGGGTCGTTGTAGGAGGAGCTTGGCGGAGTAATAGCTTAGCTAGTCTAGTCAGTTGCAAAAGCGAACGAATGATCTACTCACGTGAACTTATAAGGTAACTCTTAAGTAAAATATATTAATCAGGTAACGAATTGACTAGGAAATTACATAAGAACACCTGGACTGTTGTAAATAGTTAGTTTAAACTTATTTTAATGAAGATTAGAAAGGAAATTATTGATAAAAATTTTCGACAAAAACAACTTTATAGTTTATTTAGAGGCCGCAACTAAGTGCTTTAACGAATGTACCCGGAAAGCTGTAGTCTGCGAAGAATGGCGCTGTATTACAAAGATCATCACTCATCGGGATTCACAATGATCCCACGACCACTCTGAGTGTATCGACTAAGAATAAGAGGGTGCTTATACAAGACATGGTATGGCAAGTCAAGTGATTAATAATAATTTAGTATTAACCACCTTTCCTTTTACATTGCTCCTTTAGTCAATCCTTTCTAAACACAAAGCAAGGAGCCTCAAAGACTTTTATAACCGATATTTTCAAACGCTAAATAACCGTTGAACTCTTGAGTTGAAAGCGGACGTGATATCCAATTTCCGTCAGGCCACAACGGCGCGGTGAGCTCAATGCCACTATTATAAGAAAACCTGTAAAGATTCAGAATCCCAGAAAAACAAAATTTACTGGATTTCTACTTAAATATATTTGTGTGAAAATCCAGTCAATTCTTTAGCAATCAAGGCAAATAAAAAAAAAATGTTTTTAACACATTTAATTCTTACTATCTAATTGCGTAATTATAGAGCTTTTAGAGCTTACTCTTATTATCTTCCATCCTATATAAAAGTAATAAAGGAGGCAGAATAACTATTTTGGGTATATCTATAAAACTCAAAGAGAATCGTGTTCGTTTTCAGTTTGATATTAAATTGAAATAAAGCCAAAAATATCTGAAAAAGAAAAATATATCACATGCATACAAATGCAAATAGGATTTAATCAGGCGTTTTTGTGTCCACACGTTACGAGGCGACAAACAAAAGTTGTCGAAAGTTTGTTGTTTCGCTAAAAGTATACCAATGTTTAATGCTTTCTTCCGTGCTGTTTGAATGGCCTTTGTCTTATCAAAGGACGTCAGATATGTGTTATACTTAAATTTGTATCTGTTCTTTTTTATAACTGATTTATTCATTCAGTTTGGAAGTTTGAAATTGGTTTGCCAATTTGGAGAATTGTTGTATGTATCAAATTAGCAAGATAGGTATAATTAATATGTATATCTGTTGGTGGTCATGAAAGACTGGCTTACAATGGTAATGACACGCGCCTCTTAACCGAGGAGTGCGGGTTCAAACCCGGGCACGTATCTCTGGGTTTTTCAAGTCTATGTACGTATTTTTACCACTAGCTCGACGGTAAAGGAAAACATCGTGACGAAACCTGTAAATTCAAACAACTTTGGATTTGTAACCATGGTCCAAAAATTGTCTAGTTCCCCTATCTTAGGGTTACGAAGGTCAGTTCGGCAGTCGCTTCAATGTAATTACCAGACTCGCTAAATCCTGGATCATGGTCTAAGCGGACCCCGTCTAAGCACGGGACAACGCTAGGAAGATGGTAGTCATGAAAGAAATTGGCTCTGGCATAATTCTGGAAAGTTCTCGAAGTTACTTCTGACCGCATTTACCTGATTATCTGAAATGAATGACAAAATTAGCAAAACCCCTTGATATTTAAAACAAGTAGATAATTTTTCCATGTTGGCCTGGTACGTAAAAATAATTTGCTAACTCTGTTCCTTGTCTAGCATATTGTAAAAGACGACAAATGGTGTACCGGGTTTTGAGTGTGTGATTGTTGAGGCGACGAGCTAGCCACTTGTCATTACTTTTACACATTTTTCCATCTACTTACTAACAAAGGACAATACATAAGGTATCATAATAAATATAAATAACTTTCACATTACCATATCAGATAATTACACTTGGCAACTCAACGATATGCTACGACGTAGCAATAGATGGTCTACGGTCTTGTCAATTGAGATACTTTTTAAGAGCTGTCAAAACGAAATCACTTCATAGATTTTGTATGGGCTTGTCAACGTGTGACGTCACTAGTTTGTATAGTCAACTGACTTAATATTAAGCAGTTTTTGTAAAATTAAAAATCTTAAACTCCATATGATACAAAATCAATAAGGCTTAACAGCATACTACGATACTTCCTTTTTCAGAATCTAGTTCTGACTTATGTAACTTACTAGCAGCGCCTTACGGTTTCACTCGCGTAGTTCACGCTCTCATGGTAATGAAGAGATAAAATATAGCCTGTGATACTCGCTGGTAAAGTAACTTTCCGTTGGTGGAATTTTCAAAATCAGTCCAGTAGTTTCGGAGCCTATTCAATGCAAACAAACAAACAATTAAATATTTCCTCTTTATAATTTTAATATTATAAGTACTTATTTATATACATTTATATACTTTTAATATTATAAATACACTTAAGGATTAAATGTGTTGATGGTTCTTTAAGTGCAGGTGAGATAATTATAATAACATATTTAACGTTTCAACAAAAGTATTAGTCTAAGGTAAGGTGGCTATTTAATATTTTTAATATGCTTAATACAAAAGTTTCGGGAAAAATTATATGTTCTCCGTTACATCAAACCTACTGAACGGGCCCCAACATATTATGCATGTTTGTGAATCAAATATTCTTTATGCACGGCGAAGATAGTTTTATGTCAATTGATTTTAAAGAATATATTTGTTTTACCTTATTAAATAAATGAATTATAAATATCAAACTACATCACATATATTGATCTGCCTCCGAAGTTAGTAGCTTAAGCACTTGTGTTACGGATATCAGAAACTATAGTGGTATTACAAATATATACTTAAATATTGGATATTAACACCCAGACACAGAAAAAACACAAGTATTTAACAGGTTGGGGATCGAACCCACAACTCTTGGTGCATGGGCCAGGGTCACTCCCAAATGTGCCATCGAGCCAGTCCTGTTATTGACATTATCTATTTGTATGTTAAATTACACTAAAATAGAATGATTTTGGTATTTTAAGTCCTTTGCTCATTTGTATGTATACCATATTATTAATTTTCATCTTATCGTCAAAATCTTACCGTCGGTACGACACAACGACAAATGTTGGTACAAGTATTGAATAATGAAGTCCAGTACTCATACAAGTTTAAAATATTTAATTTATTCTTAAATACAAATTAGAATAAACTTTTGGCGCGTAGCCACTCATTCGGCCAGTACACTCGACATTAAAAGAAAATGTTAAATTGGAGACTATGCTTAATTTATTCAACTTTCTTGAAATTCAAATATGCTCTAAAAGCATTTACAATCCATCCATTTGTGAAGATTTATAAAGAATATTTTAACTCTGTAGTACTTCGTTTTAACGTTGCTTAATAAAAAACGAAGATGGTAGTCTAGAGACATTTAAGTCTCGTCGTCAGAACATATAAATGTATACAGCATATTATAACAATAATAATACGATTTTGTGCATATGTTCAAAAATCTTAGGGCATGTTTAAAAATCATTTTTATATGTGACTCCACATTCCCAATAATGTTTCATTATGTTTTTTAGAGACAGACTATTATAATGAGAATTTTATTAAAATTTTACATGAATATTTGAAGTACATATTTAAATGTACAATTTTTAAAGTATTAAAATTTCTCCTCATATATTTTGCGACGCTTGTTTAATAGTTAGGTATCTACTGAGTTGCTATTTACAAGTGTCTTTTCCTAACCGTGTTTACGCCTGTTAGAAAAACACTCTTTTACTTGTAAAATCCCATTTCTAATGCCTGATTTATCTCTATTTACTGTAATTGTTACAAATTACACAACAGTTTCTTTCGTACCGCTTGTCGTATTTCCATTTACTACGCAAAGTTAATCAAAACAACCGCATTAGACTTGTTAATTTCAAGCCAAAATAACACCGCTTTGAGTTCAAAGCGGTCTTATTTAGACTTACATACCTAATCTAAGCCAGAACAGGTCATTACATCAGCCAAACAGAGGTATCAAAGCGTAGACGGCATCGCAAACACTGCAGCTAAATTAGCTGTGTGACGCGAGCCACGCGCATTCGTATTGTCTAGTCCATTAGCTTAATAAAGTGCATTGAGATCAGGTGAATTACTACACCTTTGCCGGATACCCATGGTGGCCATTACTCAGGCGAGGTAGGAGCGCCGCGGGGTTTAGTGGGTATACTCCGGTTTTCCTTTCTAGCCGGAACCTTTGACTCGGAGCCACCTAGAAGCCTAACACACCACGCTGCTTTTCTTCTGCCAGCGTGACGGTGCATAATACCCCGCGTTTAAAAAAGGTGCATTACCACACGCGTACTCCAATCCTTTCCTAGTCCTGTGAAGTCAAGGAAGTATCGACAGGTTGGTTGAGTGGTTAACCTGACCACGAAATTAAAGGTCGAAATAAGGGGTGTTCGTGTGATTGTACTCGAGTCATGGATATTTATAAAATGTGTTACAGTATGTCTAGGCGTTACCTAGTGTAAATAGCACAGATACTTAGTTACATACATGCTTAGTTTGAAGCCAGGGAATTGGTGTGTTTGGAACATTTTATGTAAGACTAATTACGAGTATAGCTATTGGTAATCACGAAGGAGTTGGTTATGGTACAATTTCAAAATAGTTCTCAAAGTAACTTTCGACAGTATAATGACCTGAAAATATCAAATGGATAACGAAATGAGCAAAGCTCAATGAATTTGAAAACATCCTGATTTATTTACAAATTCTTATAGTAGTGTTGAAGATAATGAAACAAACAACTGTAATAATAATACAAAATATCTACACAACTTTTATTGAGTTCCTCTATTTGACTGGCCCGTTGGTCGAGTGGTCAGAGACCCTGGCCACGAAACCAAGAGTCGCGGGTTCGAATCCCGCTAGGGGCAAATATTTCATGTGATGAACATGGATATTTGTAGTCGAGTCATGGATGTTTATAAACGTATTTAAGTATGTCTATCCGTTCACCTAGTATCCATAGCACAAGCTTATAAGCTTAGTTTGGGACTAGGGAATTGGTGTGCCACTCTGAAGTATTTATTTATTATTTATTTATTTAAACATATTTTCATGAATTCAATATTAGTATATTATCATGAATGAATTTATTCATGATAATGTACATATTATTAATACTAATATTGAATTCATGAATATTAGTATTATAATTTACCATATGAAGACCCGTTCCTTCAAAACGACTATTTTATAAATGGCCAAAATATCTATATTTTCACCCTACACATTTAGAAAGATATATTGAACTAGCACCACCCCGCGATTTCACCCGCGTAGTTCTCGTTTGTGGGAATACGGGGATAAAATATAGCCTATGTTACTCGCTGATAATACTTGATCAGCTACTGATTTCCATTGGTGAAAGAATTATTTAAATCGGGCCAGTAGTTTTGGAGCCTATTTAATGCAAAAAAACAAACAAATAATCAAATCTTTCCTCTTTATAATATTAGTTTATACTATATAATAATAATAATTAATATAGAATAAACAGTTCAAAGGAAACGTGATTTTTCTTTAGTTATATTTTCGTTATGAAACCGTGAATACACAATAAGTGTTTTGGAAAAGCCTTAATAGAAAAACACTTATCTCCAAATATCATATTCAATCACCTTTTCTAGGAATCTGTGGGTTTTCAGAAAACGATTCGCAGAACAAGTAATTTGTTCTACTCGTCGAGATACTCTTCAAAGGTAGTACGCTTCATAAATATCATATGAATTGGGTCGAACAAACTCGACAAATACAGGTTTTAAACCTGTATAATTATATCGAACAAATAAAAACATAACATCACGCCCGTAATCCCTGAAGGGGTAGGCAGAGTCAAAGGGCCAGCAGTCCCCTTTAACCACATTCAGCCAAAAATAAAACTGGGCTGGGTTAGATTGAAAATTGTGAAAAAGTAGTAACAAGTGGCTAGTTTGTCGCCTACACAATCACATACCCAAAACCCGATATACTATTAGTCGTCTATTACGACATGCTAGGCAAGAACCGCAGTTGGCACATTCCTTTTAAGTCCCAGATTAACATGGGACAAAGGGCTGGGTTAGATGGAAAATTGTGAAAAAGTAGTGAGAAGTGGCTAGCTCGTCGCCTACACAATCACATACCGATATACCATTAATTGCCTTTTACGACATGCTAGGCAAGAAACACACTTCTAACAACACTAGCTATCGGCCACTGAAAGTCACGCCAATAGATTCAAAGAGGAATAAGCTTGCTAAACCACATTGAGCCAAAACTAGAGCTTTTTGCGTTAACTTTTAATTTTCAGAATTAATATTGTATTAATATAGCGTGGAAAAAGACAGTAGAATAAATGTGGACCTTAGGATAAAATTTTGTCAAATGTATTTCCTTCCTGTAGTAAGTAAAGTAACTGAAAGTAGCGGTGGTAGCTCAATGGTTAGGACACGCGCCTCTTAACCGAGAAGTGCGGGTTCGAACCCGGGCACGTACCTCTGGATTTTTCAAGTCTATGTACGTATTCATACCACTAGCTCGACGGTGAAGGAAAACATCGTGATGAAACCTGCAAATACAAACAACTTTGGATTTGTAACCATGATCCAAAAATTGTCTGGTTCCCCTATCTTAGGGTTACAAAGGTCAGATCGGCAGTCGCTTCAATGTAATTACCAGACTCGCTAAATCCTGGATCTTGGTCTAAGCGGACCCCGTCTAAGAGCGGGACATAACGCTAGGAAGATGAAATGTATTTCCTTCCTGACTACCTTAGCCCTAATATACCACACCACAACCGCTACAGGAACTTATTTACTCACAAATTTTTGTCAATTTTCAATTTCAATGCGATGTTATTTTGGCCTAAAAGTGGTTTAACGTATCTTTTGCTCCTTAACTCATGCCGCCTCTGGGATTGCGGACCAGATAGTAAGTATTATACGTATGTAGGTAAATGTGATTTAAGCGTTGATTGTGTATGTTGGCTAATTAATAGAGCTGCAATTGCAGATCCAAGCTAATTTCCTGATTTGACTATAACAATAAGCTTGGGATCGATAGCAGTAATATTGTTTGGCACAGTTTAACGCGAGTTGCACATTGAATTCAATACAATTAGCTTGTTAAACCTATTAGATGGTGTATTGCTAATTTCAGTTCTCGATCAATAGTAATAAACTGTTTAATCTAGCATGTTGTTTTTTTTATTCTCGTATATTCTTTTTCTTTTTAATGGGAATCAGCAATGAATTGGGTTAGATGAGGACGTGCGAATATTCCCCCCCGCTGGGGTCTTCGGTTTGGCGTACCGGGGGGGCTTAGTAGGCCCTGGTGCAGGACAGGGCCGAAGCTAAAAGAGACCCCGAGGTGAGCTGCGACTGCTCGGCATTTCCCACCGAGCAGTTGCGGCACCGGCCGCAGCCCCCTGCGGCCGGACTAGGATTGCCGAGGAAGAGGAGGAGCTGAGTGTGTCGTTGCTCGCCTCCCTATCCTCGGCAACCCGACAGGGGCGCGCTGGGTCGCGTTGTGGTGGGTCGCAGAGGGATTGAGCGTCTCGATGCTCTCCTTCTGCGACGACAGGGCTAAGCCCTCAATCTGGGTCGCCGGGCGGAAGGCGGCCCCTTCGACGAGGCGCTCTCCGCGTGCCCCTCTGGCTTAGCAGAGGGCACAGCGCGAGAGTGAGCCCACGACGCCGGTCACGGGGATGATCGGCGTCTGAATACTGGGCGGAGTGGTTGAGACATGCTGGGTGGCCTGGCATGTCTCGACGCGCGCGCGTGCTCGGTGCTGTGCATCCGACGACTGTTGTCGTGGGCTGCACAGCATCGACCACCGCCGCGCGAGGTGGGCCCCGTAGCGCGGCACGCGCATCACCGGAGGAGCAGTCGTATAGTCCCGACAGTGGGGATACAGGCTCCTCCGGGACTGCGCCGCTGGAGGCCACGTTGGGGTTTTAGTCGGTTCGAGTCCGACACACCGCCCTCTGCTTCCCCGAGCAGAGGGTGACGACTAGTGGGAGTTTCCCCAACTAAAAAAAAAAAAAAAAAAAAAACTGAATCTATGCTATACTTACATTTTAATATACATATATACATACGAGTACCTAACTGCACAAACGTAATCCCGGAAGGGGTAGGCAGAGTTAAAGGGACAGCAGGCTCTTTTAACCACATTCAGTCAAAGTTTTTAATATGACCTATGATTTTTGTGACCTTTCAAAATATGAAAAGGTTTATAATGTATCTTGAAAACGAAGCAATGAATAAAAAATTTAAAATTATGGCACAGTTTCACAGTTTTTAGTAGACATTACATTCAAAAAGCCCTTAATGGTACTAGATCGCTTTTTAAACAATCATTTGAAATCGCTACAGACTCTTAGTGTTTAATATTCCACTGAAAAAACGGCGTTATTTTAATTTTGTTCGCGCATTCAACCAAATTGGATCATAGTTACACATGCAAAGTTTCGTGATTATGCGGGGTACCGTACAATGTCTGTCCTTACCGCCGAGCTAGTGGTATAAAACCGTATTTCATATGAACATTTTAAAATGCGTTCTTACATTTAATCCATATTCGATATTCGAAGATACTTTAACACATGGCTATATATATAGACTGCCTTGTTGTACTAGTGGTAACGTGCGCCGCCTAAGGACCAAGAGGTCCCGGGTACAAATCCCAGGTCGGGCCAAAAAATTGTGGCTGGTTATTTCAATATTGAAATTACTTAGTAACAGTCCGGAGTCAGGAAGTTGGCGGTATATTCACCCCCGTGCCTCGGAAAGAATGTTAAGCCGTTGGTCCTGCGCCTAACGTCTCTCCGGTCATGTCGAATTGCCGTCTCACCGATCTATGAGAGAGAAGGAATAAAGAGTGCATCTGAGTTTGTGCACACACTTGTGTACTATAATATCTCCTGCGCAGATGGCTAATCCTCGTTGAGTTTTGCCGCCGTGACCGATATCGGTTAGGAGGACATTATCTATTAATATTATATTATATATATGTTATATTATATGTATATTATATGTTAAAAAATAAGTTAAAAAACTGATATTTATCTAAGCAGTAATCATATTTTTGCAGATGTCAGCCAAACCTTTTTATGAGATTTGAGATTCAGCTTAAAACTAATATCACGTGTTTATTGATATAATTAACTATAGTTACTACTATCATGATTCGAAAATCTCTAAGTCCTGAATCACGGTCTAAGCGGACCCCGTCTAAGCACGGGACATAAAGCTAGGAAGATTATTTAGGTTACTAGCACTAAGTCAATAGTTACATGTACTAATGTCTCTTTTTCCTTGAATTTCACAGATCCCTTAACCTCTAAACCTACCGCATGCATTGGGTATCAATGCATGCTTGCCCAACTTCTACATATGAGGTATACTATACATACTATACGCGATAGTATATAGGTAGTAATGGCCATAGATTAAAATTCACTTCACCGTTCTTATTTTTAATAGCAGCGCCCCGCGGTTTGCATGCATTGGGTATCAATGGATAATTTTTGTATTTACGAAAATTATCCATTGATACCCAATGCACGTTCCATAACCAGATAAGTGGATAGTTTTTTTTTTTGCATATTAGTTCGCAGAATTTTAAAATACAAAAAGACCATTCTGCGCTTAAATCCGGTAATTCACTTTTCCATTTCCATATGTATATTTCATAATAGACACCAGATTATTATTTCCTGTAAAAATACTCGCAGCAACGTTGAAAATAAATCTGATTATATACATTCACTATTACGTTAGGAATTTAATATATATTTTTATTTATTTCATAGTCTGTTTGATTTTTATAAAATTTGTCCACATTTTGAATAACACAATTAATTCTCAAATATTAAAGAATTTTATATATAGAAAAAATAAATGAAAATCGTTTGATACGTCATTGCATATAATAACTATCTAAAGGGTGAATGAAATAAGTTATTCTATTAATATTTGATTTATCAGAAATATGTCATGCTTTTAAAATGCTTTTTTTACAATCATTATTTTCGCTACCGGCAATGATTAATTGGACTTTAAAAAAAAATCACTTCGTTGAGAAATTTTATGACACAGACAAGAACAGACACTATAAAATGATGTCTGTTTTTCACGAAACTACCCTTCATTGAACCTTAAATGAATAGGTTATAAGACTACACCATAGTTTGACATGTTTTTTATAAAACTTTCTTTTGTTAGACGTAACCACTTAGCATGCGCAACTAACTGATAAATGAAAATAGTTTTAAGTAAGTAAATTATGTCTTTGAATTGCTACTAGGAAATGTATAATATTCCGTGATTATGTCTATTCTCTGCATCTAAAGCTGAAGCGAGCTAATATACTTGTAGCGCGATAATATTGGTTTGTAATTACAACCTCTGAGCCGCTGACTTCCCCAGTACAATTACATTGTATTACGTCACGGGTTATCTCGATACGCAAATTAGCTAACCCCATTATTGGCAAGGTATTTGACATGCATTACTCATTTAATCAGAATTATCATACTATGTTCTGCTTCCTTGAGGTTAGAGGTGAGAGTATGTAATTAACGTACGAATGCGAATTACGCAACTGACGTCGCAATCAAAACTCGGATAGGTGACCAGAACCGAGCTTCGCGACACATATTGAAATTAATGCTATGGTTGATATAGATTTTGTTTAAATCTTAGATATCTAAACTCTAATCTATACCTTTTATCCGCAGAAAAGTAGTTACGTTTGTGAGAAAAATCTACTTCAACGCGAGTTAAGCCAGGAGAACAAATTAAATTAAGTATTAATTCAACGTATTTTATATTTCAATACATATGCAGATAATTTTTTCTGCATTTCACTACAAAAGAACGCAGCGATTTTCTTACGAATGATTCGAATTCCAGAAATAAAAGGACCATGACAATTTTTTTTCTCTTTAAAAAATGACAAAACGGCCGGAAGCACAAATGGTTAACACAAGACAGAAGCTTGCAAAAATACCATATGAGTTGCAAAAATACTATACTAAGTGCCGTAGTCTATAACAGTTCAGGGAAATGTTAATATTCCAGGACATTACCGAGCGACGTGTGCTAATTGGGCAGTAGTCGAGGCCCACGTTTAATCAAATATTGTAATTACATGTCAAAATCAACGCTCGTGTTTCCAAGAGCAGGCACATCGCCTGGACAACTGTGAAGAATAGTACAAATATCGCTAACGGACTCCTATTGACGGAATAAAATGAAGGAAATTCAGGATAAAACCGATTGTTTTTTGTTTCTTTTGAATTTACGACCTAGACTTGCTCCTATGATTCCCAAATAGTGTTATGTGCCTCTTATGTAGACTCCCTTTGTGGTATTCTCTGAATATGATAAAGGACTTACGATACAAATCTGGAGTCACGTTCAGCCTTTAACGCTGAGCCTTCGATATTCAGAGATCACTCGGAGAGCGCGCGCTGAATACAGATAGAAGTGAATTGTTAACGCACTTAGCTATTGTATTGTAAGTGGGTTCTGTTTAGGTGTAAAGGACAGAGTGATAAATGGTTTTCTTGGAAATTCGGCAAAGGACCACAAGATAATCATAAATTCGTTGTACAAGTTGTAACCAAACCCACATCCGCCGTGGATATCAAAATCTGATTGCGTTTCAAAGTTGACTCGAATCATAGAATTTAAATCCGTGTAACGAACTTGTCTTAGTACGAATTTATACAACTAGCTGGGAGATCTGGATATGTGATTCTGATTCTACTATGATATGAAGATCAATGTCAACGAATTTACTTCATTCACCAGAGCCCAGACACACAGCAGTTTTATGGACAACTATTTGAACAACGGGCATCAACCAGGCTCATCAAACGCTTAATACTCGCACATCTCCTATTTGGAAGTCGAGTGTGAAACACAATAACTCATGGCAACAAATAAAAATACAAAACAAAAAGCGAACGAAGCAGACAGACGCAGATGAAACAAATGGCCGAACAAGTGAGATGAGACATTAGCATTTATGGTAATACGTACAAAATACCGCGGTATCGCGAACAGAAAGACTGGTTGTCCCGTTCGTACGCGATGCAGCTGAAAGTTATATTACACGTTTGAATAATGGATTTGTAGAGTACCTGCTTTAATTTTATGCTAATTTTCGCAGTCACTCTAAAAAGCTATTCTCATATTGAGCTTTATAATTGCACGGGTTTTACCTATGTCGCTTTTATTTGTGATGAAATATTGATATCAAATTTGCTTGTAGCATAATTCATTTAAAGTAGAATGCTATGAATGAGGATTCGTTTAATTGAATATTTGATGTTCATATGTAATACACACAGTCGTTTTTCGCACGTGAAATTGTTTGCAGGTGACGTTTTAGATAACTTGTCACAAATACGAGTTTAAGAAGGTATATCAAACTTAAATAAATAAACATACTTGAAAATAAAATATATTTATTGCCAGTACATCAAAGATGAGACTGACCTCCATCCACACTAGGCGATTGCTTGTCCTATGGAGGTAGGTTATACGGTATAAGAACTTATGTAATAATAAACAAATATGCATAAAAATAATGTCTCGATTATATAAATCGACTGGCTCGATGGCGCATTCGTTAGTGACCCTGTCCCATGCACCAAGAATTTTGGATTCGATCCCCACCCAGGACAAACATTCGTGTGATGAATACTTGTGTTTGTTCTGTGTCTGGGTGTTAATATCAATATTTAAGTATATATTTGTAATACATACCACTGTTGATTCTGATATCCGTAACACAAGTGCTTAAGCTACTTACCTTGGAGTCAGATCAATGTATGTCATGTAGTCTGAAATTTATTTATTAGTATTTATTTATTTACAATAAATCAGTCACGTTATATATCAGAAGCCGCTCAAAAGTTAATTAAATACTTAAAAAAGGAATTATACGAGTACCATAAACTTTTTCGTAGCTCGGACATCACTTTTAGGTGGGGGCCTCGCATCGTTATTTGCTCACATTTTGAAATCTCTTTCTTTTTGAGGGCATAAAAGGGAAACGTGACTAAACCACATCAAATAAAAGAGGGTGGACTAAGGGACCTTGATGTTTATGCATCTGTATTTGTATCTGTGAAACCGTGAATGCCTTCTTACGTGAATTTTAAAATAAACAAAGAAAGAATCCTCTTGGTTTCATTGTTTATTTTGTTTGAGCGGACTTTTGTTTTGCATATTTTGGAATCGCCGCTTTTATATATTTTTGCAATTTTTGTATATATAAATTGCTACAATTGGTAGATTAACAGACATACGAACTGGGTACTCATTATTCCAAAAATATCCAATTTTACTGCATAATTAAAACATAATTAATAGGGTAAAAATGTATACCTACCCATTTTTACCTATTATTTCAATGAACGTAACTTAAGGATCAAAAGCCAGCGATTTTTTCAAGGATTTCCTTAGAGTTGCTAATGTCTATAGAATTTAATTGGTTCTCGCTTAAGATTCAAATAAGTAGTCCAACAAGAAACAACATCAGTCAACTAGTTTGATATGACAAAGTGTATCGGATATACATACCGAAAACTGACTCCCAATTTCGAATTAAAAAAAAATGCATTCCAACCTGCGCCCAATTTAATAACTTAATAAACCAAACAATGAATTATCATCAAGGCCGATGAATGCTCAAAGTGACTCGTGGGGACATAAAATACCCCAGCCTTTGAACATACGATAAAACAATCGAGAGTGCAGCTGACGGCGACGAGCGAGGGTTGAACCCTGCGACCGCCCTTCATAATTAATTTGGCGCGGCCGCCGCTGTAACAAACGGGAAACACGATCTGGACAAGCGGACCAATAACTGAACATCGCCCGATGTTGTTTTAGCGGCGGCGGGTTGCCGACGCGTTTTTAGTGATGGGTGCCTATCTGTCGATTTGAGTCGTTTTAGTCTTAATATTCCTAGTATTGTTCTTTTATTGGAAGTAATACATAAAAACATACATAACAATACGCCCACAATCCCTGTCAAAGGGCACCAGGCGCCTTTAACCACATCCACCAAAAACCAAAATTGAGCCGCGCTAGATGGAAAATTGTGAAAAAATTTTAAAAATTGGCTAGCTCGTTGCCTACACAGCCACACACCCAAAACCCGATATACCAATTACTATTATGTAGTATTGACTTTAATCAAGTTACCGTTCCACAACTTAGCTTAGCTTTTCCTTAAATCGAAACTTATTCGCTTAGCAAAATAATGACTTTCAAATGTGAGACTAACAAACTATTCCCTGTAACTAACCGGTTTAGTTAAAACGTTTCAAAATATATCGTTAAATCGTCCGATTCTATGCAGAATCTTAATAATTAATAATTAGATACCTTAAACCTGTTATAAACCTTTTATACTAAATGAAATAGATTCTTAATTTACTAAACTAATAGGAATCAAATGTTCAAATGCAATAGTTATCGACACTCAGATTGATCAACACAAACAACATTTCACCCAACGTTATTATTCTCCGTCGTGTCAGTACGAAGCATCGACAAAAAGCTAAAAAAAAATATTTTTTCTATTATTTTCGTTCGAGTTATTCCATTGATCTTTTATTACGTTTACTCGGAGGGAATGAAATCACAACTTTGGCGGAAGAAATGAACTGAGCAGAAGGGTTGAGTTGGACGCGACGCGAATATTAACCCTTTGCTGATTTGTCAAATCGTCGGTCGCATACCAATTGATTCGCATTTAAATTAAATTGTTCTCTAAAGAACTTTTTCTTCCATTCGGGTGGAGTTTCTATTGGATTATGGAAACTACAGTTATGTTAAACGGTTGGAAAATTGCAAGCTCAAGTGTCGGATTTTTTTTCCTGGACATCGCTGGCGATTTGACGTACCTAACGTTTATCGCGAGAAATATTATATTTCTAGCAGATAGCTGTCCATATGGTCTAGTAATGCAGGTCCCAGATAATCTAAGAGTAGGGAAAGAAGATATCATGATGAAGTCGTATAGATAGTAGATATTGTTTATAATTAATCCATAAAAACATAGGAATGGTAAAGAACATTCCAAGATATTTGGGATTAAGATGGTCCATTTATCTCAATCCAACCTTATCTTTACCATTACCTAAGGATATTGAAACCAAAAGTAATTTAGAACTGAAATAATATATTTGAGAGTTTGCCATTCGTCTTGTACCTATATTGTATGTTGTTCGTTGAGTATTATTAGCACATAATTTACTTTTGTTATATCACATTATTTTGATGACGCAAAATAGATAAACGGAGGAATTAATAGACACGAATAATATCAATGAAATTGCAGAACAGTTGTTTATTAACAATAATATTTATTCTTTAATTATTTTAACATCCATCCATTTGCCACCAAATTAATTCGAACTAGCCCGATATTTACTTTTAAACAATAATGACGAATGCCAATATGAATTTAATGGTGAATGATTATTGGTTATAAATTCAATTCGGTAATGTATTGACCATTATTGACGCTTATTAATTAGTAATTACCGAATGTTAATGGCTGACAAATTAGGACAAAGCGTTATAATGTTGGAACAGCTGTGATTTATCGCATGTTGAGATCATGCTCTGTGAAGCGTCGTACATGTGGGAAATCTAAATAACATAGTAGCGTTTAATGAAATCACGATTTCATAGCATGCTCAAGTGCTCCTGCTGGATATAAAATGTATAGACATGTTTGTTATTGTTCCATAAGAGAATAATTCAATAAGTTTAATTTCATAAGCGTTTTAATAAAGAGAAACCGCTAAGAGTGACTTACACAGAATGTATCATTTAATGCGTGAAACTCATTATTTCGGAGATAAGTATTTTTACAATACACTGCATGAAAAATTTAAGTGTAAGTGTTTTTTTTGAAAACAACTTTCTCTGATATCTTTTGACAATTTTATAGTAAGTTTAATCTGACTTAACTTTATTTTTAATGGTAAAATATACTTGTGAATGTTATGTTACTCCTTATAGATATTTTCCCTTGCTGAATAAGTTTGAGTGATGTGATAGACAATGGTCTGTTTTGGGTAGTTAGGTAGGTTTTGCATTAACTACATATTCAAATAGCTAGGTAAAAATATTCATTAAATAATGAAGAAAATTTCTGAATAAACCTGTAAACGAGAAGGTAGCTTGGAAAACCAAAAGAAGGTGAAAAATCTAGGGGGCCACAATTAGGGGGGCATCGTCGCCGTATATCAGCGGGGTCCGACGGGACAATCGCGGAATGCTTTTATTTTTTCAGTGGCCACCGCGTTTATTGCCTCATCAACGCGTTAGTGGGCGGCGAGGGGGTTAACGCAATTTATGCTGCCGAGAGCCCGCGTAATGTGTTTTTGGGATATGTGTTTGCCATGTTCTTTCTGAACAGTTTGTGTAAGGCCTTTCTTTCTTGACCTGTGACTATTTTGTCCTTTGTCAAATATTTGTTTGCCTGTGTATGTGTTAATAATTGTGCGTCCAATAAATGTACTTTCTTTCTTTCTTTCTTTGCCAGTTTCTATCATCGTATAGTCTTTATCAACGCGGGGTACTATTAGGTTACATTTGGGTAAAGAAACCGATTCGGGTAAATCGTTCACCCAATTGGACAAGTTTTTATTGGACCTTAAAAAGCATACTAAATAGCGAAATGATCTTAAAGCGTAAGCTTTTTCTGTTATTTTTTTTTGACCGCCGTGCTAGTGGTAATAATTTGTGATATCGCCGTATTAGATTTATCGTAAGCGTATAAATACAAACATCTACGTAAAAAAAATCCTTCCTCTTGTTTTCTCTTCTCTTCTCTTCCTCATGTTGAAGAGTTAAAACTTTATAATTATGACCCGAATGATCTGATTGCCCTGACTAAGTAATTCGAATATCGAAGTTACAAAGCTAAGCTGTCTTCGTAATAATTAGACTTGACAATCACGGTCGCAAGCGCCAACTAGCCTCAGGACAAACGTTATAAATTACACCACCATTTCCAAAACTATTCAGCTGCACGCTTAATCCAAAGTATTACAAAACACCGCACTCATTCGAGTATAAATTCGTAAGTGCAATGAGTTGTAGGTACTTCGTTCGGTCGTAAAGGCTCGCTCGTAAACTATTGTGCGTTTTTATGATTCATCTTCTGTGTTTACGCTAGCGGGAGGTACAGTCACGTACAGTTTGTAGCTGTCGTTAAAGAATCATTTTGGTGTACTTACATGCAAATCTTACGTGTGGCGAAATTATTTTTAATGTATTACCTATTTGGCATGATGGTTGAATTTCTGAACAAGATTTTTAATATTTTTTTGTATAATTGGGTTTAAAAAAATGTACTTCATTGTAATGAGCTATGATAAAATCCTAATTACAGGTTTTGCCATAAAATAATACACATTTACGTATATTAAATATATTCTTCTATTATATTATATATTTTCTTTTTTTTTAATCTTTCATCTTTTACCTAAAAAAAGTTGTTGAATATTCTAGGCTTAGTAAATTACACTTGGCTGACGAATATGATTTATTATTCTTATTAAATTAACACTACCCAATTTATTCGAAATAATATACAAGTTTCATGATCCAATATAGATTTACGCGAAATGCTATGATTTAGATCCTATTTCGGGTCTTGAATTCTATGTGATAGAGATCTCGATTCATACACAAACGGATTCATGCCACATTATACTGTAACAATAGACGATTGATACATTTGATATGAGGTTTCGCTATTCAAAGCGAGCAAAATGAATGTTTTTCTATGTTAGCGAACGACTTTTATTTATTTTCGTATTTCCTAAACATACATTTATCAACGAAAAAGAATGATCAATATGTCTTAGTATAAACGATAAATGTTTATAGCAACATTGTTAAAATGTATACTTAGTTACAATTATTTTAATGGCCGCTGGTTAATTCCGAATGCAAATAGTCTTCGAGTCCGGTTTTCAATGGATAATGTAAATTGTAAAGTGACAAAATTTGTAGGTAATGGAAAGTCTAATAATGAACAAAGTTACTGACACCGAAGGATGCCTAATATAAATTTATATACAAGGCTATTTTGAGTATATGAAAAACCTCTTTTCCACTTATTTAACTCATTCATTATTCTAAAAAATCAATTTAAGGATTTAAAAAACGAGAGATTTTTTTTTGATACAACATAGCCAATTAGCCGATCAAATTTTAATGGAAAGTAAAAAAACTTGATAGTAATTTTCCAAAATCCTTAAAATTGGTTCCTTAGAATGATGAGTTAAACCAGCTTGTAACTGGTTCCGCATAAACTGAAAATAACCTTGTATTTTAATAATTAACTAAAATAATTAACCATTTGATCTTAGCAAGTAAATGAGGACGTATCTATTGAATGATTCAAATTTCATTCATCAATTATGTTTCTCTCGCGTGTCTTGTGCCTTCGTTCGTATTTAAAAACTTTATCGGTGATTGTACAAAAGTGCGAAAATTTGTGCAGCGTTCGTGTCTAAGTAAATTTGGTCATCTCACCCAATCCCGCTTTACGAGGGTCAGCCCCTAAAGGTATCGAGATTTGAGGGCACTAACAATGAATCATAGCTCGGTGAAGACGTTTCTTATTTAATTTACCCTCCGCGTTTGTTTTAGTTTCGACCATGGGCCCTGGGGTGTTTGGAAATATGCTTCCTTCTGTATGCGAGTGTGCACTGATTGTTAAGTTAGGTAAGTTTTTTCTCTATTCTAAAAGCAAAAAAAGTAACTATCGTAGGTAAGTTGCTAATAAGTATAATATTTTAAGGACTACTTAAGAAAATTGAAACATGAAATGGTTTTTGGATATTTTATTTGTTTAACAGAAAAATTTAATTTTTAAGTAAGTAAGTCTAATTTCAAGGCTTGCCTTACTACTTGGATAAAGTGAGGTTATTTGATAAAATACCAAAAATATGATAACAAAAAGCATTGGCTTTTTGTTATTTTTTATCATCTTCTGATTTTCTGAAAAATCCGTTTATCAAGATAGTCATTTAAATGTAATTACCAGGCTTGTTAAATCCTTTGATCACTGCCAAATCGGGCGCCGTCTAAGCACGGGATATACCGCTACGAAGATAATCATGATGATGATGATGAAGACTTCTTATAGACACTCATAGTTCCGAACATAAATGTTGGTACATGTATTGATTCACTCTTAGTGCTACCATACTAATCACTGTCATTATACTAAATAAACATGGTCTTCACTAGGTACACAAAAGCATTACCTAAATTTTTCAAAATTAACCCTAAATTCCTCCCTGTCTAGAAAATACGTCGACTATTATGCTCAGGGTAATATTATACCGAACATGCTACCTTCCCGTTGGCAATAACGTGGTAAAGACAGGCTAATATGTAGCCTGAGAGCTTGTAATCTGGAATTGACGTCGTGTCTCCGTCATGTTAATGTCTAATATACCGCCGTTCTGCTTAATTAAGGGTAACTGCTTCATCGAGCTTGACACAAAGTTCATATCGCATAATCCTGAAAGCCGTAATCGAATCGTATTGTCATTTAGGGGGTTAAGTAAAAAAATATTTAACAAATGACCAGGCAATATAATTAAGCTGCCTATGCATAGATTTAAATTACATATTAAAGAGCATCTTATGACAAACGCTTATTATACTATAGAAGATTTTTTTAGTGATAAATACTTGTAATTGCTATTATACATATTTACCTTTTATAGATTTGTATAGCATAGTACCTTGAAAATATGATAATTGTTGTTGATACTTATTGCGAATTTGGCGATGAAAAGAGTAATTATCGAATTTCTTGCCGGTTCTTCTCGGTAGAAGCTACTTTGCGACTACCGAATGTTGTTTGTTTTGTTAGGCTAACAAAAAATACAAAGATAAAGAGCATCAAAGTTCTGGAGTGAGGCTTGCGACGTCACTATTAGGTAAAAAAAATATCTAGGCGTGACGTCACGCGCAACTTAAAATGAAAAATACGTTTATAATTTTTTGTTGTAGTTTAACTAACGGACTAAAGATTTTTTTAGTTACCTAGCCTCTAAAAGCAGTTATAGTAGAGCATTGCTTTTGGATAGAAATACCCTAATATTGTGATTTAGATGTGAGTTATCTGAAATAAAAACAACCTAGGTATATAACATTTTTGTGGTTACACAATAAAGTATTTAATATAATGACAAGTATTGTTCTGGAAACGCTGTATAATTAAAATTAATAAGTCGTAACCCCTTAAAAACGTAGACAAATATAGGTATATTGTACTTCCTTCTGTATTATTAAAAGGTAATTTGATATTTATTATTCTGATATTTTTAAATTTGTTATTATATAGGTGGCTTACATCCATCATACCCATATCAAATTATTATTATTATATATTTTTTAATAACATTTCTCGGGACTATATAGTCCCGGACTTTTGTGAGGCGTGTGTGGGGCCGAAGCCAACACGTAGAGGCTCTTTAGAAGTCATATATGATTTTAATGTAATGTAACACCAACCGACGATTATCCCTGTATACACTATAAAATGCAGCCAAAGACAACCCCTGATCAGTGCAGGACTATGGAATGGAGTGGAAGAACAAAGAATCTAGGCTATTAGGATAAGGAGCACCTCATCCTAATTGCCCAGATTCTTTGTTCTCCAGTCTCGGTTATCCAGTCCACTAGCAAGTGGACTGGGTAACCGAGACTATGGGAAGGACTATGGCACCTGGCCGATCTATGTTTGAAAACACGAATAAAATGGGCAGGTGGTGACTCGCCATCTCACTGTCATGGGCCCCCCATTGGTCGCACACACAAGGCACGAAGCAGGAGCGACGGTGGGCAACATTGTGTGAGCGGTTCAGGGTGTGGAGAGGTGTGCACCGCTTTCTACACACACACACACAGTGGCCTAAGCCACTGGCTTACGCATACCAGCTTAATGTAATACGAAGCGTCACAGTATGCTACTATTTTATATAAATAACTTGTAAATGTATATTAGTTGATTGGCGGCATCATGTTTATAAATCCGACTATTTGAAGTAAAACACGGTCAATTTTGCTGATTCCAACATTAATCAACCCCTTATTTGCCTCCGCCATTTTAACATAAAAGATCCTTGCATTAATACCAACCATATGCCGTATAATAACAGCAGCAAAATCAGCGATATTCATAGCGACGATTACGGCGCGTTCATTCCATAAAACACCCTTTTCAACGTAATCCCGTAATGCGCCCAAAACGCCTACAAGCAAAGGGTTCGAATGTTCCGATAGCTTAATTCCAATAAAACTGGGTACGTGAGACGAATGAAGATTCCCCGCATCAACAGGATCTATTCTTTTGCACAGATTCGGGCCCTTGTGAAGACAAAGCTGTGAGCGGCTTACCATCAGATGTTATGCATTTTAAAGTGAGCTTATCGATCTTGACGTGGAATGGGCACAACGCCTCAAAGACGAGCTTTCAAAGACTCACAGCAAAGGATTTTCTGTGGATCGTCAACATTTGTTCACGAGCTTGGCTCAGGAGAACACAGAACTGCATTTATATTTAATTAATTACTTTCTCCTGTGATAATTCACTCTACAAGTAAGTAAATTCTAATACTCTTAACAGTCTTGATACTATAGTTGACAGTGTACACAGTGGAGTAAAAACATTAGGCCATAGAAGATTATTTTTTTTCTGACGATGATTAGAAAACGTATAATCTGTAAAAAGAAAAGGCAAATTAGGTATATCATAGCATAGAATATTTTCATGGTAATAATAGTGATGAAGAATTAAAAATTGTACCAACTTAATGAAATACTAACAATCTCCTACCAACAAGACCATAGTAAATATTTGGTGGCGAATTTTCTTGACCTTCAAATTCATGATTTTGTTTGAGCTTTAGGCACTGAATTGATGAATAAATTGTGTATCCCTGTGACGCATCTTTTGTAAATCCCTCGGGAAATTGAAAAACGTGATCAAGGCGTAAGTAGACAGTCACGACATCTGGCCAAAAACATATTTTAAGGAAAAGGTGAAAAGTTTAATAAAAAGGGAGCCGTCCAATTTGTTGCAGAAAACAAAAATACAGCATCAAGCTGACTAATGCAAGAGGCAATAAGAGCAAAACATATTTTTTACGAAACTCCGTACGTGTATGGCTACACTGATAGATCCCTGTCGTGTCACTTTTTAGTCTATAAGTACAACGTAAGGCTGAGGTTTGAGCGGAGCGTAGCGATTTCTAACAATTAGGTAGATGTAGAATTAAATAATGCACACACAATGAACCTTGAAAAAAAGAACTAATAATGAATATGTTTTATAAGCATAAGATAAGTTTTAGCAATTAGTAATGACCAAATGTGCATAATGTTATACATTTTTATATTTAAGTGCTTAGAGCGCTTACTGACCGTAATGTCATGTACTTTATTTAGGTTTTAATTATCATTACCTAACAGGAGGTTAGCTCATTAGCGTGTTTTATCAACTTGAATGCGCCATTGTGCTTTTCATACATATAAAATCCGCTCCATTCTTCATATTCGCTATTCCATCCTCGCTATTAAAGACACCCCACCTTTACATAGGGTAGCCATAATGAAATGCTGGTGCGGCCCTCCCGCACGGCGCCGGCATACTGATGCAGCTGCAAATTCGCGAATGCCTCCACACCATAGCTCCATGGGGCCTGCTGTCAACGGGAAATTCACCACCCGCCCAATTGACAAATACGTACCCATGATCTGGAGCGGAGTGCGTATTTGACGTATTCTAACATAATATGAATATATCTACCTATATTTCATAGGGTCCAGTCGCTATGACCGAATCACGTACAAATTGAGTTTATTCGAATGGAGATGCATAGGCGATGTAATGTGGTCACATTACATCCCCTATCTCCATTTGAATGTAGGATACGTAATTATATACAGTAAATTTTTGCATCTTATGTAATTTGGCTTAAAATTTTAGTTTCGGTGGGATAATGAATTTGGTGTTTTACATAAATATTTTTACGAATCAAATTTTATATATTGGTTTGTTTCTAGATGTTTGAAACAGGTTCCTGTACATAAGTGTCTCCAGAAATTGTAATCACAGGAAAAATATAGTATAAATATAATAAAATCAAATCAAAAGAGGTTTCATAATTCAAGATAGGTAAATGTCCTTACTTTTACTTTTAGTACTTTGAATAAATATAGTTATCATTGTCCGAAAGTAAAAGTTTTATTAGATTAAAAAATCTACTCTAGGCAGCGTCCGTAAATGTTATAAAGTATCAACAATACTAATATTTATACGCCAAATAAATATTCTCAGAACGAGAAGTGAAATAAATTGTTCTTACTCTAAGGAAAATTACATTTCAGCAGGATGTTAGCCTGAAAATGCAATGGAAATTATATTTATGTCCAATGCTAACATTTAAATTTACGACCAGTCAACATATGGGGTGAAAATATAAGGCAAGGCTGACATATCTACTTAAGTACGTGTATATAACGCGTTTAAATTATCAAATGTGCCTGAAATCCCCTAAGGGGTAGCAGAGCCCAAGGAACGATAAGCCCCCTAAAACCACATTTAGCTAAACATAAAACTGGGCTAGGCCAGGGAATGGAAGACTGTGAAAACGAAGTGACAAGTGGCTTTAATTAGTGGCCTTTTACAACATGATAATATAATAATAAATATCCCACAACATCACATTCATTGAGTCAATGAACACAATTGGCATATTCTTTTTAAGTCCCAAACCAACATGGGACATATTCTTTTGAAAATTACCAAATATAATAAAATGTTTTTGTACATACAAGAACACGCACGTTTTCCCCTTGCGGGATTCAAATCCGCAGCTTTTGGTTTTCTGGTCAGCTACTCGACCAAGCGGCCAATCAAATTGATCTGAGCTTCTTTATCAGTAAATGAATATTTTAGGCAATTATTTTCTAGAGGTTTCCTCACAACGTTTTCTGGCAAAACCAAACCGCGAGCAAAATGCGTAGGTACTCAGATTACGTGGAAAATTTAACATGTTTACATAAACGAAATCCTTTCCTGTTAGAAACCAAAAGCTAAACACCTTACCAATATTTCTCGGAAAACGGTTCCAGTGATTTCGCTAAAAGGATATAATTTCAAAGTAAATAAACCATAAATAACGCGAGATTGTACAGCGAGGTACGCTAGAAGACTGTCATTATGTCGACCCACATCATAGCAGGAGTGGGTATTTTATTATGATTCGGTGCTGTAACCCTCTTTTTCTGAAAATGTATGAGTGTGGCTTGGCTTGTGCCGTTATTTCTTTCGGAAGGATTTATTTAATGGCTGTGACAAGAGGTAAGTGTATCTAGTTAGTCTTCCAGTCAAACAAAATCACATACATTATACAATGTAAGGAGCTTTTGTTATCGAAATCAGATTATATGCAGATAACTTTATCAGACGCTTTGGTTGCTTGTGCCATATGTCTCGATAAATTATGTTTTCTGCCGTAGAGATCAACAAACCAATAGAACAGATACATTGGTGTATGAATGGTGCTAAATCAGATTTTACTTTAATCTTAATGAACGAAAAATGAATATTTTACGCATATTAAGTAGCAATGCATGCACGTTCATAATACAATTACTACGTTTACATAGTAACTGGCATTCCGGTATTCAAATCCTTGACCTATGATTTCGTGGCAACTACACCAAGCAAGTCTGCCAAAATTATCCAAAAATGTATCATAGCTTCATAAATTCTAGAGCATCAAAAATACTCCAGATCTACGAAACACCCAAGTTGCGAACAAAATTTCGTGGCTACTAACACTTCGCAAATTCTTAACGCAACTGTTAAAATTACAACAGAGACCGAATTCATCGAACTCTTAAGTCCAATTAAGCGTATCAGAAGCGGGATGAGATTAATTAGCGCCGGGATCGGCCATAAATCTTTAATTTCGCCACTAATCGAACCGGCCGGATTTCTCACTTCCATAATTTAATTAAACATTGCCAACAATCCCAGTTTTGTTAACTGTATAGAGTGTTCTGTGTTCTGAGATTTCATCTTTTAGTGTACATCAAGATAGAACGAATACTATAAAGTTACTACATTATATTTTACAATAAAGGCCATCAATTCGAATCTATCTATGTAATGACTGACTTGCCAAGAATTTATTTAGATATTATGTCTAGATGAACGAAATTTTACCTGTAGAAGCCTATGATGGTATTAATGTTCTTAAATTTCGAGCTCTGGCCAAAAGTACAGATGTGGTGCCAATGTACAGAGTGGTTAATATAATCAGTTTGTTTTTACGAAAATGCTTTTAAAAGAACAATAAACTTGGCGAAGAGAGGAAAAACATAAAAACAATTTGCATCTGATGCAAAAACGTGACACTGTTAATATTGTTCGCTTTATGTTTCAGGGAATAATAAAAAAGACTCTGGTTGATGTCATTCAGCGTGTAATGGCGCTGACAGCATTTTGGTGAACAATACGGTTTATAAACGAAATGAAATTTTGTATCACATGTTCTCTATAAATTCCATATTTTATGATAAACTTTTATGATAAAGTTTTCTGATAGTTTTTGATGTAAAATTATTAATTGCAACGATTCAATGTAAAAAATGTGCTGGTACGTTTTATAACCATGAATGATGTTTGTGGTTATTATTTATTATTATTATTAATAAGTGTGCTTCTTTACTATTAAGTATAAAACTCTTTAAGTGTATGTTAGGAATCGTAATTTATATGGGGCCTTCCTTAACTTCAAGCAGCATTTATTTATTTAATATTTTTCTTTTTTTACCCCAAATTTTGTAGCCACGTATTTAACATACACATTATATTATCGTCTTCTTTGTATTCAAGCAATACCTTACAGTATTTAAGAGCGTTATGTTTAAAAACATTAGAAATCGGGCAAAATATTTGCAAATGGCCTCGTAACATTGACATGTCATTTCTAAATCTGCTTGTTTCGTACCCTGCTTGTAAAGAAATGAGGTCAACGTAGTAAATAGACAATTACGGAGTGAGTTGATTAGATTTCCTCTGATGTTTAACTCAGACAGTCGCCTGTGAGTCATAACTGGAGTCACATGCCCCTCAGGGGATAAATAGGCACTGAGTAGGTAGGATGACACATGGGTGATTCATAAAGACGGTTGTCTTTGAGAAAAATACAATGAAATAGATCGTGATTCGTGAATAACAGTTAAAGAAAAGATAAAACTTTTCTTTTGTGAGAAGCTAAATCGTTTTTTTTATCATGCAGTATTATGCAATAAATTTCGTATTTCTGATATTTACGAAAGGCCCATAAAAATGTACGCGTAGAAATTGTATTTACTCATAATATTTATATAATCTATGATAATAATTAAAGTTTTATAGGCAAAATAGGTTGTCAGCTGGAGACCTAAGCAGTCTATCACCAAGCTTGCAAAATCCTGCTTTTTCTTTTGACGTATTTTAATTTTCAGAAAGGAAGAAACTCTTATGCTTGTAATAGATTCCATTTATATGCTACGGCAAAGATGGTTGCCCTTTTTCAGCTCTCCCGAACTAAGCGCATACTAACTTTCAGTTTCCCTACTCGTAACTGTTGAATTTAAACAAGTTAGATGCAGTTAACCTCCGCTGTATTTTTTTTCTCTTAAAAAAAGTCGCATGCGCTTTTTTGTTTTCTATTAGTCTGAACATTGAGATGCTCAATAGCATTTTTTTTTAGATAAAAATGTTTTTAAAAATATTAATGAAGTAATGGATAGGTAAAGCCAAATTTAATTAGTGAATATGAAAAATTTTATAAATTGTGTACACAAGTGCGCATGTGCGCAAACATAGGTGCACTCTCTATTTTTGGGCAAACATTTTTGGCCTAACCCGGGTTTGAACGCGGGATCTCTCAGTCCTTAGGCGGCGCATACTACCACTAGACTAACGAGGCAGTCGAATAATGATGTATGGATGTAATATGAAATGCGAACAAATTGGACTTAAGTATTTACGTAAGATGGTAAGATGGCCAGTCTTTAGATAATATAATATAATAACCAGATATTTAGGCCCATGATCCAAGGGGGCTCCACTATAACACTAGGGACATCACTAGTTCTGTACGATAGACGTTTTAAATCATAAAAAAACAAACTTAAGTCTAATAATCTAAGTTTTACGATAAGCAGACGATCGTAATACCAAATATAGTAAGTCTAGCCGTAAAAGCGATACTGCGATCATTTAGCCAGGTCTAGGAATAAAAACTGAAAGCCAAACCGTGTACCTGCGAAGCTGCCTAAATTTTTAAGAGCAATCGCGCGTATCCAATTTCTTAGCGAATATTTATCTGTTCGATTTTCCTTCGACGTTTTATAGCCGGAACGTGATACAATTGGTTTGTTGCTTCTACTTAAATAACATCGGAAGTTATCATTTGGAAGATTTCTCAACTTTAATTGGTTGCAAAGAAAACATTTTTAATTGGTGTGTGGCTGTTATGATATTTCTGTGTTGATGGATGATATATTAAACGGACTACATGAATTTAGAAATATATGTACAGATGTGACTACTTACTGTGCGGCGTCTTCTTCGTCCATGACCTTAGATTTTGCAAATCTGATTATTATAATGAAGCAAGTAGCAAGTATTTACTTTTTTGTACCTTTAGAAATTTAGCTAGAAAAATTATTTTATGATTATGTAAATCAAGGCTACAGTTATAAAAAGTCCAGTTGGTTCGCACCAGAATAAGGGACTCTTTTTGAGGTACCGAAACAATATATGACGTTAAAATTCCAGTTTTTTTCTCCTTTTCATCCGCTATGCATCAGAAAGAGCAAAAGCATTATGCAATTTCGATCGTCAAGTAAATCACGACATTTGCAAGTCCCTACCATCGACTTTAAACCCCAAAACATATTTTAGCATGAACGCGCATTTCGAAAATGAAATAAGACCGGAAAAATTTAGCGAAGCGGAAAATCGGAAATGGTGGTTGTCCCGGAACCTACCGAATCGCTTCCCACTAAATCACACTCCCTATAAAAGTCTTGTTTGCGATAAAATAATAAATATTCCTTATGCATTTTATTGTGCATGGCAACACACAAGTCTTGTGTCATGAGATTCGGTGTGGACGGAGCTTTATACACACTTTTTTACTCTTTTACAATTTACTTTTTTCTTCGGTGTGTGGTCGAAGATATAGCCGTATTACGGAAATCGAAACACGGAAATTTCAACAACGAACATCAAATTTTCTTCAGAAACAGTTCACGTCTATCCATTACAATGTGGCATTTCATGCTCCGGTTATTATCCACTTAAGTTAAAATAACAATCTAAATATGGGTCCTATAACCCGATAAATGTTATATCTTCAGACATTGACTAGATACTATGAAGTATAAAAAACTGAAATGTGTAAATGGTCTCCAGAAGATATGTGTTTCAATATTTGTCATATTTTAAACATCATGCATTCGTGTTATAATTCCCGCCATCTATAACTCATATCCCAATTTAGTGCTCGTTTTACGTAAACGCTGTTGGAAACATGTCAGTGAACTAAACTTAAAGTTTTTTCGACAAACTGTACGCAATAAAACATCATACACAACACACAATTCGATCTGCAAAGGGTTCTCTCAAATGATCCCGGTACAAATAAAACACAAACGCAGTGGCGGCGTTACAAACCGTTCCCTTTGATATGAATTGTTTATCTATTGGAGTTCACAATATGGTAAACAACAGAATAACAACTTCATTGGACCTCAAAAAACATAGCTCCTCCTCTAAGGATACACAGCTAACTACCATATGTGGGGTTTTGATGCAAATCGGATACGTAGTTTTAAATCTGCATATACAAATAACTATGACTGCGTAACTATGATTAAGTTACTGATTTGACTGGTCCCGCTGTTGAAGACCAGCTTCCGTGTGAAGACCTATCTTGCTTAATCTAGTGTCAAGGTCCACGTAAACCCGGAATGAGACCGAGACATAACACTTAGAAGACTGTGACTAGATCGTGGAATCGCACGTTATAATATAAATTAATATACACCTCCCTGGAAATATAAATCTAACAATAGCCTAGGTTCTCCTGCATCCCAAAAAAGTATACTTTAGAACACTGTAATGCAAAAAATACATAAACTGCATATTGAATAAATTATAAACAAATAAATTCTCCAGACAGACACACTACCTCCCCCAGTTCCAAACTAAGCTTATGCTTGTACCAAGGATACTAGTCGAACGGATATACATACTTAAATACGTTCATAAACATCGATGACTCGAGCACAATTATCCATGTCCACCACACGAAGCATTTGCCCCTAGCGGGATTCGTCCCCGAGACCCTTGGTTTCGTGGTCAGGGTCTCTGACCACTCGACCAACGGGCCTGTCAATGTAGGTACACTATAAAATAATAAATATACTAGTCACTTATCTGGCCCTAGGCGCCAGTAACTTCACTGCAACACCGTCTACACTGGCGGCAAGGTTAGTATAACGTGTTTCAGCGGTGTAAACCCCGCTTTAGTGTTCCCTAACCAGTCATTTTCGGGAGCCAGGGATCAGCATAAAATAAAATTGAAGTAAAGTAAGGAAGGCAGTGCATTCGGGAGACGGGAGTTGGACAGATTTTATTATTATAGAGTGAGGTGTTATGAGTTTTCTTCTCTTTTAGCACCAAAAGTTAGACGTAAGGATCACATATATGGCAAGTACATGGATTGCTTACTTCGAATAAGTGTTATTATTGTAAGTAACTATTTAGCAGTACCTACAACTAAAAGAGAACTATGGTAAATTATTAGCAAAGTATTTCCTATGCTAAAACTAATTATTGAATATCAATATGATTAATAAAGTAGATAGATAGATATAGGTAACCGATATAGATTACTGAGTTTCATATGACTAGTGAGGCAACGTATTAATACAAAATTTACATAAAACCACGGCATATTAGTTAAAAAAATAGTACAAATGCTTAGTAGATTGGGCGCATCAATTTTGTCCAACTAACTATTTTATAAACTGTCTGAATTTGACGAAATATCTGGAAATGGGTACACAAATACACAATTACTTATTTGGTTTTAATTCTATCTCATTCACAATTTTAAATTTGTTCCTAATTTTGTTTACCGTATTTATTAGATTAGAAACCGTTAAAGTTGACAAAGAAACGTACATCTTCCTAGCTTAGACCATAATCCACGAATTAAAGAGTGTTAATTACATTGAAGCTACCTTCGTTATTTATTCGGGAATAGGGAAACCAGACAATTTTTGGATCATGGTTTCATATCCAAAGTTGTTTAAATTTGCTGGTTTCATCACGATGTTTTCCCTAACCGCCGAGCTAGTGTTATCAATACGTACATAGATTTGAAAAATCCAGAGGTACGTGCTAGGGTTTGAACCTCCACCCCTCGGTAATGGGCGCATGTCCTTACCATTGAGCTACCACTACTCAGACGAAGAAACGTATACCAGAAATAAAAACAAATCTATAGCGACGAAGTCGAGTGGAGGGAAGCAATGAATATCCCAGTCATTTGTTATTCGGTTTTAACTGTTCCTTTTAAGAATATTTCCATTACGAAGTATTGGTTCCAAGAAGAATAAGGAATTGGAGGAACCATTCAATGATTTATTTAATAAAACTTTCTCAGTTGTGACCTCTTTGCGATAACTACGATTTCAATAGCAGCATTTAGAGTAACGTTTTATGAAGTCGAGACTTCGGGAAACGTTATGAATCTTTCAGAAGGATAATAATTGTAGAAAGTATTTTCAAAAGAAGTTCAGAGACGCATTGGAAAATTAGCGTGAAATTTCACACGTTTTAATATCGCAAATTGATTCGGTAGGGAATCGTTTAATTTAATTTTAATGGCAAATAAATAAAAACCTTACAAGAGGCTATTAGTAGCAAGTCTATTAAGCAATTGCTTTGAAACATCTCAACTTAATTCGTCCTTTTTGGTCATAAACGGAGTATTTGAACTTTTTTAGTTTATGGTTATGTTTTTTTCAACTAAATATTATATGTTTGGGTATATGCCGCCATTTTTGCTTTACCATGGTGGCGATAATTCACCTTTGTGAAAATGAAAGGCTAAAAGAGATGATGAGGGAGATCACCAACATTTATTAGTTTCAACATGGTTTATTTTGTTTATTGAATACACACGAGGATTTTTTTAAATTATTTAACCATTGTTACACACAAGTTTGCATCAAATTGACATATTTTTCTAGATTGTTATCCAACAAAATAAGTATGCACACAGAAAAGACTCCTTTTTTTTCTGTGTAGGGCCTTACACATTGGGACTTTTTGCAGCGATGCAATGCACGTTTGAATCGATGGAAACGCGCGTTTGTAGCGTTTGCTGCATCTACGCGGCCGGCTCTGAATCGCGATTGTACGGCTACTTTAAGTAACGTGTTTGTGTAAAGGTAAACGTTTTGCGACTGTATCGATGCTGCATCGAGACTGAGTCGCGTTTGTATCGCGGTTTTATATCTATATTGTTGCCCATATTGTTGAACGCACACAGTAAAATCTGTTCCGTGGTTGAATATCAGATGATAGATATATCCATAAGATTTCATTCTTCTTCACCACCTTCAAAATGAGCTTAATCAGCATCATAAAATAAACACGCCGACTTTTTCTAAATCAATTTGTTCAAGATCTCATTCCGGACCTTTCCCCTTCCCTTCGCAACGAGGTCATCAAAAATGGGCGACATATTCATTTTATTTGCGGGACACAATGTCCCGGTGCACTCAGCACACAGCGTATGCCCTCAGCGGGGAATAAAAACAGCCCTGTCAATAACATCAGCAGGTGTCCCGCAGGGCGTTCACCTCAGTTTAGCCCTTTATTACACGGTTAGGGGTTGATAGTAACATGATCGTAGTGTCGGCAGAATAGGATGGCTTTGCTAATTCAACTTGATGAAATCCAATCGTGTTTTTATGAGATAGTGATGTCTGTCTCTATCTCTTTCTGCTTTTTGAAGTACGAAACAGATTTTCTTTTTAATATTTTGAAATCATTTAAGTTTTTAAATCCACTCTACATATGGTCAAATACATCGCATATAATGGTATGATATGCCTCGAATGTAGATATACCGTGCATTTATTAACAATTAAATATTTTAATTCACTTGAAATTTTATTAATAAGTTATGTACTTACAATTTTTGCCATTCAAGTTATAATATGCGATAAATTTTTGGTGCAGAACTATTCAATATTACCAAAATAAAATACAAAGTGTTATTAGATTACTGTGACATCAAAACACAGGTCATTCTGGTATTTTACTTGCAACCAAAAATGCAAGAATCGACTGGTGTCGATGCACTCTATTCCTTAAATATAGCTATGACACTTAAATTATGTCACTGGAGGTTTTAATACGTTGCACTAAGATGCGTTGTTAAACGGATAGTCGTACAGTGTGTTCTATCTTTGACTCATATCTACAGTTTAAAATTAAGATAACTTTTAACCTTACGTAAAGCTTTGCAAATTAAACATCTATTGGATATAAAACAGAATCCTTCTTTGCTGACGCTTGCTGTGATGATGACGGCTAGTTTAATGGCGGCTGAGATGTGTGTTTTGTTAAGTAATGCCATTGTGCGGTACCTGCCGTCTGCGACACAAGGGCTCTTCTCTTCGCTAAGACTTTGTTGTGTGCTTATACGTAACTAGCTTACATATGCGGCTTCGTTCGTGTAGATGAGGGCTTTGAAAACTTTTTTTAAGGTACGCCTCCTTGTATCACGAAAACTGTATGTCATATGCCTTTTGAATGTATCAAAACTTGGATGAACTAATGGAACGATTGATACATCGAATAGATTGTCGTGTCGTAAAATTGCAGATCCTTTCTTTCTTAATTCATTTTCATCTGGAAGAACATTTGTAAATTATATTTCTAAATTGGAAAACTACTAAGTAAATATTCATCCAGGTCAAGTCGAATCTATAAGCTGTCTAGATTTTATTTTTAGCTTTAAGCTTGCCTCTGTAGCACTAGGAATTTCACATGATACAAAACAGCTATACTTTATAGTTTCTTATAAAGAGTCTTACCCACCTGCTTAAAAAATCTATTAGGTACTTTTCCAATGTAACGTTGAAATAATGAGACTTTAAAAATGTAACTTAAACGCGCCATCCATGCTTTTCAACTTTTAGCAACTTTTTAAAGAACGATCTTTTTAACTTAATTGGTAGTGTCCGTCCGTCTAACCACAAGATTTATCTTGTATACGGGAAAATAAATCTTTATAAACCTAAAACAGCGAAAATGCGGTTAAGTTTAATTGTCATTCGTAAGACTAAACTAGCTTCATAATTCATAATGAACTTCATAGCTTGTCTTAGATATCTTAACTATTTATTTTTGTATACATGACATGACAGATAAAGTTTATAACAATATGTTATCTTCAAAAATTATTTCTTGTGTTGGTTTTTTACAGAGAACATTTCAAACGACTAGTAGGTAAGACTGTTTTCTTTTTAGTTTCGAATAAATAAGTTCTCCAGACTGACACACCAATTCCCTGGTTCCAAACTAAGCTTTGCTTGTGCTATGGATACTAGGTGAACGGATAGACATACTTAAATACGTTTATAAACATCCATGACTCGAGTACAAATTACCATGTTCGTTACACGAAACATTTGTCCCTAGCGGGATTCGAACTCGCGACATTCAGTTTCTTGGATAGGATCTCTGACCACTCGACCAACGGGTCTGTCTAAATGAGTCCCTGTGTGGTTTAAATTCACAATTTAACTTAATAGATGGTCAATTGCAATCGGAGTTAAGGACATAAGCCAAGCGAAGTCAAGTCGCCAGTAGAATATAATATTTGAGTAACGTGAATTTGAGGTTAAACATGTTTTAAAGAGAGAGCCGAGAAAAACTAATTAGTAACTACTAGCCTAGAGCTGTATGCGCTGTCAAGTGCAAGGTGCTAGCGTTATGGTGCTACCTGTTTAGTAAGTTATTAGGGCCCTGTGACGTAATTACTTAATCGTGTCGCTGCAAATACGGAACTCCAAGTAAATTGTAAACATTGACGGGCACAATTTGGTTTATAGCAGAATTTAGTTTCTGCTAGAGGCATTGCTCGCATGGTACATCGATGAAACATAGCTTATGTGTTATTCTAATGTATAAGGTATATTATTGAAAAGTTTCATTAAAATCCTTGTGGTACTTTTTGCATGAAAGAGTGACAAACATCCACACATCCATCCATACAAACTTTCGCGTTTATAATATTAGTATGATATTTCGGAAGATGAACATATTTTGTAACATTTCATTAATAAAAATATAGAAGTGTTTATTTTTGAGTTTACATTACAAAACTAGGAACTTTAAAAACAAAATATTTAAATTCAATCGAGTTAAAAAGCAACTTATCTTGATGAAAATACAACTGATATTGACCAACGTATCAAAATCCATACCTTCTAAAAAGATCCTTACGAAATATATAAGTCGCACGAATCTTTTGTTTTGAATGCGAAAATAATCGACAAAAATCTCCAGATAGGGTAAATAGAATCCTCGGAATAATAAACCCGCATCTATTTATACTATAAAAACAAAGTATAACAGATCCGTGTCCTAAGGGACGGAGAGGATGCAGGGACTGACCGTAGCCGGAATAATAAATTCTTTATTTCCAACCTTGGAGGTATCTTTAGTTTGTCTCTTTAGGGCGTAGTAAAGTGTAACATATTGCTATTTCGTTGTCCAAGTAAGTTTTACTATTAGACAGAAGATTTGGAGCTAGTAAATTATTAGAAATGCTGTTAAAAGATATTGGGTAACAAGAAACCTCACTTTTTCTAATGAGAATTTTTTTGTAGGTTATTAGGGCCCTTTGACGTAATTACTTACCTATTTGAAATTACTAGTCCTTTATTAATTATTCATTACATAGTTACGTTTATTATTTTAATTAACAATGTCTACTAAATAAAATCATCAGGTGAGTAACATATTAAATGAGGCGAATTAATAATCTCCAATTCCATTTTCCGAAGTTAATTCATGATTTTATTTTAATATTACAAACAATAATTGTCACGTCACGTCACGCTAAATGACGTCCATCTAATATAATTCCCGTTTAATCTTCATTTTTCGCGAAAGACCCCTCTTTTTGGTGACCCAGGCGACCCGGGCCTCGAGAGGGGCCTGTGTAAGTGTAGGTTGCCGTCTACGTGCAAGTCCGGCCCAAATTATTGATTTTTCTACTGCCATTCCTGAAGTGACAGCTGTGACACCAAACCCGTCAACTCAAGTTGCCATGGAGCTCCGACGACTAGCCCGTCTTACGCCAATCCACTGCTTCCCTTAAAAGTGCGATCTACTAAGAGCCAATCGCCAACGGGCTCCCAGTGTCTTTTGTGCTGCATAGCAACCGTCAGCTGCCTGTCAATTTAGTTTTAGTGTAAATAGTTATGTTTTTTTATGAATGTTTTTATTATTTCTAAATAGCACGTAAGTATTAAAATATTTAAGTTTTTGCTGAATGTCGCAGTTGCAGACATTGGCCGCAGACAGTAACCAGGGCGACAACGAATCCATTTTAATACAATGTGAGTTATGTTCCCAGCCTCGTTTTTTTAAAGGCCAAAGGGGTCTTAAAATCCACACTAACCGCATCCATAGACCACCTAATACCCCGGCCTCCGTAACTTCCCTAAACACCACTTCTGCACCCAATTCTAATCCCCTCTGGCAAAAACTTACCTTCCTTAAACACAATCGTCCGCTTATAAAAAGAATACCTAGAGGGGCACGCTTCTCAGTCGCTCAAGCGCTCAGCGAATGCATTCAAAAAGTCACTTCCTTAAACAATACCGAAGGCTGGGAAGATCTACTCACTTTTGCTTATTCCAAGCTCTATGTCGACCCCAGAGAGCGCAACGCCGGCTCCCTTGCCCAAAAAATTAAACTCAACTGTTCTAATCCCTGCCCTTTAAACGTAACAGATATTTACCAACCCCATTCATTTAGAAACAAACCCCAAAACTACAGACTTATTGAAAATAAAATTAGTGATGGCGATTTAAAGGGAGCCGCGCGTTTGCTTTTCTCCAATGACGTTGTCGCCCAGGATTGTCCGGAAACCCTCTCTGCGCTCCGGGATAAACATCCACCTCCAGCTTCGACCCTCCGCCTTCCAGATCCTCCGCTTCCAACCGATCATTCACCTCATGTGTCACCTAATGACGTCCGCGCCGCTCTCCTTTCATTCAAAAATGGTTCTGCCGGTGGCCTTGACGGACTTACACCCCAGCACCTCAAGGACCTAATCGCAGAGGATTCTGGAAACATCGGCAATACCTTACTCGCCCATCTCACCTCATTAATAAACCTAATGCTCTCCGGCAACGTCATCGAATCCATCACTGACATCCTCTATGGGGCCAACTTGATCGCTCTAAAAAAAAAAGACGGCGGAATTAGGCCTATTGCTATTGGCTCTACTATCCGCCGTCTGGCTTCAAAACTTTGTGTCAGACTCATAATCCCAGATATTCCCATCTACTTTCAGCCCATCCAGCTCGGCTTTGGAACTCGAGGAGGCTGCGAGGCAGCCGTGCATTCTGTTCGCACTTACCTTCTGAACAATGGCGGCGAGGTTCTTCTGAAGGTGGATGTCAAAAATGCTTTCAATTCTGTCGACCGGGGCGCCCTGCTGACTCAGGTCAAAAATAAAACCGGCCCTCTCTTTAAATACATTTGGCAATGCTACAGTAAACCTTCCAAATTAGTCTACAAAACCCACTTACTTTCCTCTTCCGTTGGCTGTCAGCAAGGCGACCCCCTCGGCCCGGCCTTGTTCAGTCTCGCGATCCATCCTTTAATTTCAGCTCTAAATTCTAAATTAAATCTATGGTATCTAGATGACGGCACTATTGGTGGAGACGTTTATTCAGTTCTAAATGACCTAAAAACTCTCATTTAGGAATTTAAAACAATAGGCCTTGAACTAAATTTCTCAAAATGCGAAATATTTATAGCGGACCACATGACCAACAAAGAAGAAATTGCATCACAGTTCACCCATATTGCCCCCGGAATCATTATCCTGAATAAACAATCTCTCCACCTTCTAGGAGCCCCAATTTTTGATGAATCCATTCCAAACTTCATTTCCGGAAAAATGTCTAAATTTGATCAGTGTTCCCGTAGTCTTCTCAAAATTAACCCACATATGGCTCTCACGATCATTCGGTTCTGCACGTTTGTACCCAAATTTACCTATTTCTTGCGTTGCTCACAACTTTGGAAATTTGAAAACCTTCTGAATTCTTTGGACAACCTCTTACGCGATAAATTATGCGAAATTCTAAATTGCCCGTTGGACGATCGTTCTTGGAGGCAGGCGTCCTTGCCCATCCGTTTCGGGGGGCTAGGCACTCGCAAAACGTCCAGCATTGCTCTGCCAGCTTTTCTCTCTTCCGCTTACAGCACGATAAATCTCTTTCATTCTATTATTAACCCGTCGCTTGGCGATGCGGAGATTTCGTGCCTTTCGGAAGCAAGAAATGCTTGGTCTAACGCCTGCCCCAATACAACACCCTCATTTCAGCACTTACAGAGGCATTGGGACGAACCCCTCTGTAAAATCGCATTCGACAGCCTGTTAGGTTCGTCAGCTGGCGATTCGGAGCGGGCTCGTCTCCTCGCGATCGCAGAAAGAGAGTCCGGTTTCTGGCTGCATGCTTTACCTTCGGCTAACGTAGGAACCCTTTTGGACAGTGTCACTCTATCCATCTCGGTCTCCCTCCGCCTTGGCCTAAGGATCTGCCATGCACATGTCTGTCGCTGCGGGGAGTTTGTTGGGCCTCTTGGTCACCACGGTCTATCTTGTGCCCAAAGCGCAGGGCGCATCCCTCGTCACGCCAGTTTAAATGACATCTTGCGCCGAGCCTTTACTTCAACCAGGACACCAGCTGTCCTGGAACCCCAGGGCCTATACCGCAATGACGGAAAAAGGCCCGACGGGATGACGCTCATCCCGTGGAGTAAAGGCAAAGCTTTGGTCTGGGATGCGACCTGCGTTGATACTTTGGCACCCTCCCATATCCACACCACTTCTGAGTGCGCGGGGGCAGCAGCAGCATCAGCAGAAGCTCGAAAGCTCTCCAAGTATTCTGCTCTTGGCAGCTGCTACCGGTTCGTTCCATTTGGCGTGGAAACTCTTGGACCGTGGGGTCCAGAGGCCCGCAAACTTTTCCAGGAGCTGTCCGCCCGGCTTATTCAAGTTTCTGGCGACCTGAATGCTGGAAGCTTCCTCGGCCAACGCCTCAGCCTGGCAATTCAAAGGGGCAACGCTGCCAGTATTCTGGGTACCTTGATCGGCGAGGCGGACAACTACCCTTTTTCGTAAATATGTATATAGTTATTTCTTTTTAATACATTTTTTTAATATTTCACATTTTCAATGTAAATTTGAGTGATGTAAATAAATAAAATCTACTTACTTACATTAAATGTAAGTCATCACAGACTTTGCCAACAACTGACTCCACTTCATAAAATTAAGAAAGTATTTTGTAAGCGAATCGGGTATTTCATTTTTAATGGAAATAAAACTACGATAGCTGGAATTTCGGTAAAAAGAGACAAATCAAACTATGTAGCAACCTATGTTGTTAGGTAGAGCGATATTGGAAAGAGCTCCAATTCCATTTTCAATTTAAAATTGTCAAAGAACAAAAGTTTTAACGAGTTCAATGAGCCACTGCCGTGCACGGCCACTTTAGATAAAAATGGCTAAAACGGTTAAACGCGGGACAGGAATGTTGAAAATTGTACGCCACTTTTTGGCTATCGGAATCGCTTTGGCTTTTAAAGGCGGTTAGATAGGTGCCTATTTTGCATGCATTCGTGTTCGATGTTGTGCCAAATGCGTTCAACATGATGGTGACTTTTATTTCGTGTGAAACATTCTGTGTTTCTATTGTATAAAGTCGACAGCTCTAAATATTTTTGTATTTCACGGTTTCAACGTCAAAGTATTTAAAAATTTACGTTTCTTTTTGGCGCCGGGAACGGCTTTACATCCATAACATCCATATTTCTATTTCTTACCATTTTCAAGCTACAATGTAGCCAACTAAACATTCGATGTTATTATAATTCAAATTCAAAATCTCTTTGTTTTTAAAGGCTTCAAAAAAGCACTTTTTTTAACTATTATATAGTCAAAATGTACAGAAAAGAAAATTAAAGCGGTGGAAGCTCAAGGTGTGCGGGTTCAAACCCTCTGGATTTTTTAAATCTATGTACGTAGATAATGAGTTTGTACTTGTCCTCTCATTAGATTTAAAACTTGTCATCATCTTCATTTTGCCTTTTTAGAAAAATATAGAGTAGATATAGTATCTAAAAAAAAACAGTCGAATTGAGAACCTCCTTCTTTTTTTTGAAGTCGGTTAAAAATGGTAATCACTGGATGTAAAAAAAATGTGGAAAACCTGACGGACTCCACACTCCTACTCATGAAGAGAACTCATAAGTCATGAAGAGATCTGACCCGTAACATTGGGTAACTAAGATAAAAGATTCCTTATTTGCGCTTTTTAATCTTTCATAAAAAATACCGTATTTATGATAACTTGCTTTTAGAAACGGTTTGAAAATAAACTTAATTAGTACGGGCAGTAACAGCTTCCAAATTTATAACCCATTAAGAGCCCAAAAGCAAACTCGGAACTCGGTCTTAACTAAACTAACTTTAAGGTCCAGATTTTCATAATCCTGTAAACAATTATTTAAGATTGTTTTTAAAAGGTTTAACTGATTAGAACGTTTATCCATTATTGAATAATGAGTACTGTAGACATAGGAATGTTCATTAAAATATTAACATAATTGCTTTATTAAGGTCAAGGATTAAAAGCCTAAATATTAACTAATCATCTTTTTAAAACCTATTTTATATGGATTTGCAGTCTAAGTATTTTAAGTTGTCCGTCTGTGTTTTAGACTGAGTTCAATCAGGCATATGAGACGATCGATGGTGAACTTTGTAACGGGTAGGTATGTGATGATGTAGGCGACAAGACAAGACGCTTCTTACAATTTTTTCGCAATTATCCACCTTTTTATGACGCGGGGAATGCGTTGCGCACCGTCACCTTGCCCTAGGAGGAGGAGAGGAGCAAGGTGGTATGTGGGACTTCTAAGGGCCTCTCCATCGGAGACCTTTCCGGCCAAAGATAGTAGGTAGCCGAGGTATACATCTCACTCCGTGGTACCTCTCATTGTTCGAGTGGAGGGTGTCATGCGCGGTGGTAGAGCCGTGGCTTTTGCGCAGTCTTCTCTATCGCCCCGAAAGCCGTGGCTTCCTAATCTAACTTAATTTTAATTTTGGCTAAAGTTTTTAGGGAGCTTATTGGTCCTTGGTCCTTGCCATTCGGGCATTTCTGACATCATGGCATGTATGTATGTGTATATGTATGTATGACATAAATACGCTAATTGCGAAGTGATTAATCGCTGAACTCCCCAATAATTAACTGTTCCAACACTCCAAGTCGCAGTAAATATTGAAGCAGCCGGTTGGGTGGATTATGACGTGGCGAGAACAAATTGCCCTCAACTGTCGCGGAGCGTTTGATACCGAGCTAGTTACGAAGTTACACTTCTGCGCTCCGCTCAATGAGCTAAGAACGGAGTGTAGTTGTATAAAAAGTCATTTCGAGTATAAATTTAGGATGTCTTTTCAAAGTTTTTGTTTTTTGTTCAATGTTTTTGTCCCATGTTGGCCTAGGACTTGGCCCATGTTGATCTGGTACAAAAAAAAATGTGCCAACTGTGTGACTGAGTAGGCGACGAGCTAGCCACTTGTCACTCCTTTTTCCACAGCTTTCCATCCAACCCAGCCCACTGTCCCTTGTTGGTCTGGGACTTAAAAAGAATATGCCAACTGTGGTTCTTGCCTAGCATGTCGTAAAAGGCGACTAATGGTATATCGGGTTTTGGGTGTGTGATTGTGTAAGCGACAGGTTAGCCTCTTGTCACTGCTTTTGCACAATTTTTCATCTAACCCAGCCCGGCTTTATTTTTGGCTGAATGTGATTGAAGGGGCATGCTGCCCCTTTGACTCTGCCTACCCCTTCGGGGATTATGAGCGTGATGTTAAGTATGTATGAATCTTACCATTTTTTTATTTTTTATACATATTTTGTTGAATAAAAAAAAAATTATAATTAGGCATGTATTTGTTGCATAAATTGTATCTTAAGGCGTGGAGTAAGTATTAGAAATTAGGATTCTAAAGTTTTTGATCTTTGAGCTCAGATTTAAAAAAATATGCACGCAATCAAAAATGAAACAGGACACAAAGATCCAACTCGAACGAGCTAGTGTTTATTTACAGTATAAATATATCCATCTCTCTCGCAAACAACACGTTTTTCTATTGATGCTGATCTGCAGTCTATTGGTACTTCGACACCACATAACATGACACATATATCTTTCATACCAACGATATCGAAATACCGTAGCCGGGTTAACAATAAAATGATTATAGGTACCTAGCTACAAAATATTTTACCTGTGAAAGTCCTGTAATGGGCTTTAAGACACATACTATATAAAACGTTACACCTATTCAACATTGGCGAAAGCCATATAACAATTGAATTTTTCAATGTTTATAAGAACAAGTTTAATAAACAACTTCGTTTCTGTTAATTTATATCCTTAGGTAAGATAGTTCTATAAATTGCCAACTCCATTTTTCTACGAGTCTACTAAGATTCGTACTCCAGTGACGTGAAACATTTCATTCTGCATCAGTTAAAGCGAGACAAATGAGAGTCATCATTATTAATGCTTCATATCTTAGTGCCATTTTAAATTTAATTATTAGATCTTTATTAAGTCGGTATGTGACTTACATAGATTTAATTGTAATGTACCGTTAGGTAATTAAGTGGAGTTTAGGTTATTACTTAGTTAACATTCTTATCTAAATACGTGGATTGAGGTTCTCTCAACTTTCTCTCAACTAGTATTTTATTCTCAAACATTTTAGATGGTGATACTTAGTTACAAACTTTAATTTACTTAACACATTATTTGATTATTGCGGCGTATTACATAAAATATTGCAAATAAAATTTATATCCATACTAGCTGACTATTTTACAATTTTTTTGTAATTTTTTTTTCTTTAATAAGAACCTTCACTTGACAATAACAAACACAACTGAAATAGAAATTGCAAAATCGGTAAAGCCATTCTGAAGTTATAGCTTTAAAGTGAACCACCATCACTTAGGGTAATGAAAAATAGATAACAACCTATTTTCAGACCTACCAAGTGTACCTACATATAAAATTTCATCAAAATCAGTTAAGACGTTTTGGAGGACTGTAGCAACTAACACAGTGCCACGAAATTTTTATATAAGTACCTATATAAAAAATTATTTAACATCGTGGACATATCTTCTGAAGATAGTCGTTAGCGTCTAAACCACGTTGAGAAATAATAAGAGGAAACATATATTAAAAACTAACTTCCACACCCTTACGGAGTAGGCAGAGAGAACCGACCTAACGTTAAACATCGCGGTCCTAACACACCCGACTCGCGTCTTTAACGTTATTATTTAGTAGTACATTGGTTATGTAACACAAAGGTTAAAAATATATACAAATAATCAAGTGACACCAAAAAGGCATCTACTCGGCATGTCTCTATGTTTATGTTTATGCTTAAGGAACCTAGTGTCGCCGCGACCCTATCTTCCGTAGACTTAAGTCAACCCAACGATAGCTACAGATCTTAAACATAGGTTCTTAAGAGCTATCAGGGACGTTATTGCTAAAGTATAGCCGTAAATCTAACAAATAATAATCATACAACAAGCCAACAATTGAATAGGAAAAACCAAAAACATTCCGAAAACATCTGAACAACGATTATTTTTTCCGGGATAACCTAATACCGCTTCAACGTCACAATTTACCAAATGAATCAGTCACATCAAAGTCAACCATCAATTCCGATAATGAATTTTGGCTCATGGTGAAATCCGGCAGGGCGGAGATAATTAATTAATTGACAACAATACGGGGCACGGTAGGGCTCGACCGGGCAGTTGAAACAAGTCAGGGGTCATTTCGGACGACGAAACACAGTATATATAATACAAATTAACAGTGAGGTTACAAGCACTCACTTATTATTTACAAAACCACAAATCTGAGGTTGCTATGTGTGCTAAGCAATGTTAAAAAAGTCTATGCCTTTACTTAACCGGTAAAAAAAAAAAATCTCTTTTTAGCAAGCAAAATCTAATCTAGTGCTTTCTCGTCTTCTCTTTTTTATTGAAATCGAATTAAATTATTCATTCTAAGAAATTGATGTAGATAATTAATTACGTTCTACAGCAAACTTCAATCTATCTTATGTTAGCTAAAGCTCTACGGTTTAAACAGAATTGAATTACCAGGTTAGGTATGGGACGCAGCTAGCTGCTTCGGGAAATTTCATAAATTGAGAATAGTTCTAGAACAATCCTCAATTTTGCGAAGCATTAGCTAGGAATTTGTATAATTTTTAAGTACCTGCCTTTTCTTGACGCGTGTGCACTTAACGATATTTTGGTTTTGGACGCAAAATATTGTTTCTATAGTACTTGTAAGTATTTAAAAATTGTGTCTGTTGTGTATTATTTTAACACTTTTTAATTATATAAATATATCTGATATGCTTTATTCTAAATAAATTAGTTCTATTAATGAAACCATCTAATTGATTGCAGTTACGTGTTCAGCATTAAGCCGAATTTAAGATTTAATTTAAATTATAACAAATAGAATTAGTAAATTTATATAATTATGGCTAATCCACCTTAGTTACGCGCAGCTTTGAGGTCATCTTTCACCTTTATCACTGTTATTTAATACACTATGCACATGAGTCGCCACTGCGTAGCCAATCAGAGCATGTGACGCACAGTTTGGCAAACAATATTCATAGGCGACTTTAGAGATTTCATCGAAGCGAATTGTCGATTTATTTAAGTTATATTTAAATTACTAGAAATAATACAATATTTGTACTAATAGATATTGATATTTCATAATAAATTACATTCTTGGAAGGTAATATATTCAAAACTTCTAAAGTACACCTGGCTTTTAATCTCGTACAAATATCGAGAAATGTAAATAGTATAAAAACACGCTTTTATGATTACAAAGAGGCGGGATTTTGAGCCTACTACAGAATAGGTATTATACCTACAATTATTTTGTTCTTAAAAAGCTGGCGCTGGCTATCAGTGTATTAATATCTACAACTTGAAAAAAAAACTAAATTATACTTTAAGGAAGTGTAAAGTCATTTATCAAGTAAACACCTAATTCTGTCTCCAAAATATCCTTGGAAGTTCGCGATAATCTCCACCCAAAAAGCGCTATAAATAAACTTAATAAACGTTGTGCATAAACGAAATGAATGTTGGAATAATATTTTCTTTTAACACGCTTTCTTTGGATGGAAATTCTTGGGGAGAAGATATCTCCGCGTAACAAATCATGCCTTTGTCCTATACGGGACCCTCGCTGGGAGTTTTCCACTCCATAAAATTAAATATTGCCTCGGAAAAAGAATAATTTTATTACGAGCGTTTAATTTCGGTAGGGCTGTTTTGTTTATTGTGGTTTGACAGTCATATATTTTTTATTGCAAGCTTTATTGGGAAAGTAATATCAAACTTGCGGAACTGTAAAATTATGTAGATTGTATTAATACCTACTATCTATATATTACCTACTTACTCTTAAAATTCGTAATTGATAATTAATAAATTGTTAACTAGGTACTATACCTGACCGACACATTTCATTATCTTTATACTACAAACAATATCCACATAATCTACTTGGTTATAGCGTAGTCCTATTAACATAAAGTATTAATGAGCCAATAATTTTATTATCATATAGAAAATATAACATACACCAGAAGTATATCATGATATATTAATTTAAATATACAAAAATACATTCTGAAAGAGAAATATCATATAACGCCTGCAAAAATTTTATATGCAATTTGCCATGAACTTGTTTTCGAGTGTGATTAATTCTCTTTGAAACGCTCCACAGTAACATTATTCAAAGTAATTAAAGTATTTTTTTTTGTGTCTGCGTAATTGATTGCGATGCTTAATAACACATTGAATGCTTAATGTGATTTTGAAGTTGCAACAAATTTCAACGTCTTTAAATTTAACTACCATTATTGGACAGTAAATTAATATTAGACTGCATTGATCTGATTCGGCTTAGGTCAGAAATTTACACTGTTGCGAAGGAAACCAGAACCAAAGAAGTTACCACAACAGATGTCCTCTACTACCATTGTAGTCATAGGCTACACAACAATACATCTCCCGCGCTAATCTTTATAGCCGAAACTTACCTCACCTGGCCAGCAGCACCAAACTGAATAGTAAACAAACTCTTGCTTACCTTCGAACAATCTCCATTAAGTTACATTACTGTACGAGTTCAACGCCGGTAATGCACCGCCGTGCACTGCGAAATGGCTTTAGGGTTGCCTCTCTGCAGAAAGAGAGTATGATTAGTCATATAGTAAGAGGTAACAATTGTTACAGGCTCCGTGTTTTAGGGGCCCCGCGCTTCGGGAGCCCCGCGCTTCGGGGGCCCCGCGCTTCGGAGGCCGTTGAGTTAACTAAGATCCAAGCAACCACAAAGCCTTTTCTTATGTAAGGGCGTTTTTTGGTAAATATTTGCAATAGGTCTCGCGCTGGCTAGATCCAGCACTGAGTGTGCTGCAGCAAATCAGTTTGCTCAATATACATAGGTAGATGATGCCTAACATGCGAGGAAAGAGGGTTCAATGCTCGGTGGTACAATTCTAGTGGATGTGATGAAAAAGTTATGATCCAACTTGTCTTATTCTAATGGGTTTATATTTTATGGAGACGATTAAAGCATACCTGAGTAGACAGCATATTGACATTTATAAATATATGTATATGTAACTGTTGGGTGCAATTGTATACATAGTTCCTTGGTTCCGTTTTATATTAATACTAGCGGCCCGTCCCGGTTCGCACGTGAAGACATATTTTTATCCCTATTTTTTTCATCAATAAATATAGCCTGTTTTACTCAGAGATAATGTAGCATTCTACCGGTGAAATAATTTTGGTAATAGGGCCAATCGTTTTTGAGTTTATCCGTTACAACCAGACACACTTTTCTCTTCATAATATTGGTACTGTAGATCCGGGATTCCCAAAGTGAGTTTCGCGGAACCTTGGAAATCCGAAGAATATAATTTTATATTTCAATGTTAATTTATAATCATTTGATATGGGGTTCTTTAAAGTAAAAGGTTGAACGGAGATTGGTGCTCCGGTATCTTTAAAGCTTAGGAACCCCTGTTGTAGATATATATGACTTGGCGTTACGATGACAATGCAGAATGTTAAATATTCATCATAGAAAGATGAATAAATTAAAGAATGATAAAGTCATTCTGACTTATTAGATTCGTGTTGCCACGCCAATTTAGCCGGTTAACGCTGGTTGAGTCCACGTGAATTATTAACGCGAAATTACTGCCTATACAGAATCCCAAATTATGGCGATAATTATGTAAGTCAGAGCATATTGCGCTGTTAATTAAACGCAAAAACATGTACCTACATTTATTACGAGTATACATAAGTATATGATAAATATTGGAGAGAATACTTCTACAGCTAACTTGATAGTTGTTAGTTATTAGTTACAGATTTACAGAAAGCTTGTCCCAATCAGTTATTTCAAAACCAAATTAAATTTTGTTTATTTCTTACTTCCATAAGAATAAATAGACTTGAAAGACGTACTAAAATGGTTTTAGTGTGACTGGTGTGGCGCTTTAAAGAGAATAGCTCAAACACAAATAGACTCTAATAGATTACAATGTGATTGGGGTAATCACACTGAAAGCATGAAAAAACATATATACCTAAGTTCACAAACAGTATATCGAATTAGGGTCGACATCGCCAGCCCTACTACCCTGGGGTCTTCCCTGCGTAATAAAGTATTCTCCCTTTCGGGCCCAGCTGTGCGACTCGGCACAGAGTGTGTAGGGTCGTTTGGGCGAAAACTCAACACTTGCTTTTACTGGTCGAAGTCTGCGCTTTAAACTAATTCATATTGCGGTCGCAGGCGGCTCGGACGAGACCAATTAACTCGGAGAACATAGTAGGTGCAAGATAACGTGTGCCACGTGGTGGGCAGAAAATGTGTCAATAAAAGAAGACTTTTAAGCTTTCATGTACTTTCTATTTCGGAACTGTATCTGTTATTTTAATTTACTATAAATAAAAAGACTTTCGTTGTTTTAATGTTTCTAAATTGATTTGATTAAAAAAAAACTACGAAAATTTATTTTATGTGTTACGGAGTAGATGGGTGGAAGGGAGTAAGGAAAAAAAGGTCTTAGAAAAGAAATTGAAATTAAATGATATTTAGAATTTATTTAGAATATAGAAATACAGAAGTACGTAGCACAAGTCAACAATGACAGCAATGACAAGACTATCGTTGACAATTGTAAAAAAATCAGTGGAATTGAAAACCTCCTCCTTTTTTTGAAGTCGGTTAAAAATAACTAGGCTTAACTTAAAAAAGTATAAAAAAGGTGGAAACTGGCCTTGCGGCCAGTTGGTAACTGTGTGTATTTTTAAACTAGCTACGGAACTAATTGTTCTGCTTTTGTTTAATTGTTTCTTATTAATTTATAATAAGAATATTTCGCTTAAATATTTACGTGCTTATTATTAAGGACAATACAAGGATAAGGATGCAAAACACTTATTTTACATACGTATAGTCTGGACAGAATGAGTGCCTAAATGTATTTTAAACAAAAAAAAGTCTTGACTTCAACGAGGATTGGGCATAAATCGCCAGTCCGAATTCCGAAACAGAATCCATTCGAAACTCGCAAACAAGCTTGTCCGTCAAACTTTTACCCTCTGTGACGTTGTAAAACTAGATACTAGTCAGCATAGTGCAGCCTAAAACCTGTTAAACTGTCCATCCAACACATCATTCCTGCAATCGACCCGTAGAAAACTATCACACTTCATCCCAAAATTGCATTCTGGCATTTATTCCGTTACAACAAGGTCCACGTCAGTGTATGCTCGCGGAATATTCGAAATATTCTGTTAGGAGTTATAGAGCGATAAAAATGTCAGCCAGTCAGTGTTGAAAACGAATTCATTTCAAGCGTCGTACGAACGTGGTCGGTCTGCTGTAATAAATCAAAAATGAGTGAATGTATATGGTGAAGTAAAACTTATAAAACTTATGGGTATTTCAACGGACAATCAAATAACATTTGATTTACCTAGTTTACGATACTACATTTCAATGCTTATTGTTTAAACAAGTCATTGTAAATTACTGATAAAATAATCTCTAATTTAAAGCAATAGCTATATTACAGTAGAATATTATAATAAGCATCTCAGTAATAATTAATCAGTTTTCTATAATTAACTTTACGTGGGTACAAAAAATTACTCTGATCTAAGTCAGATTAATTATTTATTATTCTGATTCTGTGTTATTTTAGCGAAATGAAACATAACTGTAAAAATAGTGCCGTGTGATTAAAATAAAATGTATTTTAAAATCTTCAAACATTTTAAGTATGGTTATGAGACTAAAAGATTACCCTGTAGACAAGTACAACTCGGACATAAACGAAGTCCTACCACATCCCAAGACGGAGTAAGTTATTCTCAAGTCTAGCCATTAAAAACGTTGTTGCATTAAGCCTGCTCCGTTCCTCATGCCCAGCGCCATCGCAGACAACGCAAACGGCTCCTCGGGGCGTTATAATTAAATTATAAACTTTTGTAACCGGGGCCTCGTCAGAAGGGTCAACTTGCACGTTAAGTAAATGCCATATCGTAAAACTTTACTACGTGCTAAATAAAAGGGGTAGGGTTAAGGTTCGTTCACACAGTGTCCCATTCAAAATTTGACAAGGTAAGGCAAATGAATTGGCTGGCTTGTTGGTTGAGTGGTCAGAGACCCTAGCCACGAAACCAAGGGTTGCAGGTTCGAATGTGCAAATGTTTTGTGTGATGAACATGGACATTTGTGCTCGAGTCATGGATGTTTATAAACGTATTTAAGTATGTTTATCAGTGTCTATCCGTTCGCTTAGTATTCATAGTACAAACATAAGCTTAGTTTGGAACTAGGGAATTGGTGTGAGTCTGGAGAATTTATTTATTTATTTAAAAAAATATCATAATCGCGTTCTTGATTGAGGGATGTGGACATAGCGTTGATAGGTCAATATATTTTGTCGGCTCATTTGAGGCAATGGGTAACTGATGACCAATTTCTTGATAACCACATAAAAATGAACAGAATATTATAGTAACGACTTGTCAAAAACATCAATATGTATGTATTTTATTTACGAAAAGTACCTCAAAAACTTTGTCTATACTACAAGTGACAAATAACTAACATAAGCAAATTAGATATTCCGAATTATTTATTAGATATGTAAGCAATGTTATATATAAAATCGCTAAGAAAATTAAAGTTGGTCTGTTTTACAAGTACATAACTGTAAAGACGGCAGTTTGAGTTGATCTTTAAAAAACATAGATAAGAATCCAGAATAATAGATAGGTAGTTACAAAACGGGTAGACCTACCAGAGTTATTCAGTTAGGTATATAGGAACATTTGTATTGAACCGCATTTAAACAATATTATATTTTTAAGAAACCTAAGAACATAATTGACAATTTATTTAGTGTGAACGTAGCTTTATAAGCCGTACCTACGCGGTAAGATTGTAAAAGTAACACCCATACAAATTGTCTGCAAGACATTGTTTGCGCCGTGTTAAAATTCTAATTTGCGTATCTTTTTCTTATCTTTATTACACTTTTGTTTGACTTTTTTAAATATTTTTATTTTCTTTTGTTTTCATTATAACTTTCTTGGTTATCAATAAATGATGACGTTTCTAAACGTTGTATCTCAACGAAGTTTAAAAACAGTAATTAAAAAAATATTGTACAAATATTGCAGTATGCTTAGTTATTGACCTCACCTGGTCTTTTCTTATGTATTCTATGTCAGTTTATGTTATTGTAAACTAAGTCGCGGGCGTATTGTCAGTATTACGATTAGTCGATCAAATCGCAGAGGTTTCAACGTAAACTTACATAAAATCTATTCAGTTAAAGGTTTAAGTAGGTAGTAAAACTAGGTAGTTTTGACAGGGTGTGATACGTTTTTCTTCCTGCAAATGTGAAGGTAATACTTGAACTGGACCAATCGGTACTAAAAAAGACTATATTGGTAATAGCGAGTTTAATACTTACTGTAAACAAGAGAAATCGCACAACCCACAGGCTTACAAATAAATTTCTCGGCACTGAATCTTTTCAGCCCCATAAACCAGTCTTCTTTAAACAAAGCTCGTAATAAAACATGGGCCACATATTACTTATTTGCGGAATAAAAATGGACATAAAAGGAAACGTAAAGGACCGCTGGGACTAGAGAAGGGCTCACGTAGAAAAACTTTCTCGGTATTTAACTAAGGGGCAGTCGGCAAATTTCACTCAAATTGAATTACGCGGGCCGTATGGTCCGAGCCGAGAATTTTTACGGTGGCCATGACAAATATTATTGTTCAGCCGTAGTTTGAGAGTGCTTTTATGAGAGATAATGGTAAGGACTTCAAAACTACTTTTGTTGAAATGAATTCTGGTTTCCGAGAATGGCCCGTGGTAGCTGACTTTCGTGTTGAAGGAGGGAAGTGTTTGAGTTTTCTTCGGTTTCATTGAGAAGTTAAAGTGAGGCGTACCTATACATATATATACCCAGTGGCGGATTTACCATAAAGCCCAGTAGGCCCGGGCCTAGGGCGGCCAGATATTAGAGGCAGCCAATCGTGTTAGAAAATTAAGTGATGACGCGTTAGTACTGAGAATTATGGCCTCGGGCCTAGGGCGGCCAAGACTGTAAATCCGCCACTGTATATACCGTTATATTTAAAATTGTTTTTTTAAGGACTTTGAGAACCTTGGTAGGTATATGATCACGGTAAATGGTGAAAACTGATAGCTATGTTCTGTACAAACATATATGTAAGTTATTGACAATATTCACTAACGTCTCATTTCAAGTAACGGTATATATCGAAAAAAATCACAGGTCAAAAGCCTTAAAAGGACCTCAATGAGAACTTTACGCGTGATTTAACTTTCCCAAACGTTTGTATAAACCTTTACGTCATTATTGTCTGCATACGTAAATTATTTATCCTTTATCTTAATTAGTTTTCTAAAAAAGAGTACAGTGTTTATTTCACAACGTAATCCACTTAAAATTATTTTCTTTTTCGCAATTAAAAACATTGGCATTCCATCAGTACTATTGTTCTAATCGAACGAGTGCACGATGCAACAGTTTTAACAAACAACTTCATTTATTTTACACATTGCTCCGCCGTAATTGGTTTTCCGATGAAAAATAACACGTATCTAGTAGGACCACATTCATTCATTCACACACGCTTTGTGCTGAAAAATTTTGTAATTTTAAACTGTCTATGATTTTATTTACAGAGAAAAAAAGCTGCGCGCTACTATTCAGTTTTAAGTCAATGTAGGTCAAAATGTTTTTGATGATATAATATATATTATATAGTTTTTGATACAAGTTTCCGATATATTTACGGCTTAGAAGTTTTCAAAAACATAAAATGTTGCGCAAAAACTATTTACCCGTGATATTTAAAAAAATCCATATTTATCCAAACTTCACGGAAAAACATATACCTAGACGTTTAAACCGGTGAAACTCTGAAAAGTATTAATACGACATTCTTGCAACTCTGTGCGATCCAAAGAATTAAAATCTGTTGTATGGAATCCTTTGATTCGACAGACACTTAAGAAATAGCTGTTGCAGACAGACAATAAGTATTATTGGTAAATATTGTACTATTTCTAAATTGAATTGAGTTTCAATAAACGTGTTCTGGGAACAAAAAAACTAAATCTACAATTAAGATTATTATATATTGCATTATATATTATTATATATTGCTCCTGACCTAAATTATAGTTGTAAGTATACATGTAACAATAACAATCCAAATATGTAATTTATTTCTATTGGTTGTTTCCACTGGTTAGGACATTACATATTTTAACCCTATATTAATATAGTCATTTATAGCCATAGAAGAGACATAGAAATGTTAGTTTTAGAAATTTACAGTAGATACATAATTTAAATAATATAAATAAAAAAATATTTCCATTACAATACTGTTACCGCAAAAACTTTTTCGTTTTATCAATATGATAATATTATTAAACGAATATTAACGTTTAATTACTAGCAAACGTTAATACTAACTAGTATTAGAATCGATCTTTAGGATCAAAATTATTTTGTTCTGCCAATTTTCAGTCTCTTAAGTCTTTTATAAAATGGAAGATACAATTTCCATTCTAACATTACTATAAGAAAGTAACAAAACCTGGAAGTTATGATGGAGCATGTCGACTACCTGTGTGCTTCCGAGAACAAAATAATTCTGGAAAACGCCATTCCCAGAAGCTACAATGTACATAATTTACACAAAAAAAAAAAAATTTAAGTGTCTGGTCTTAATGTCATAGTAACAGCATATTATAAATACGCTTACTAAAAATACACTTGAAAATATATGATGATTATACGAAAAAAAATTGTATCAGTCTTTCTTCGGCTAATTTCCAAAACAGCTAAATCTTAAATGTTGACAAGACTTCCACGCACACGGTGTTGTATTTTAGAAACATAATTAGAGTAAATATTCGCGATTTTTTTTTTCCAAGCAAGTTGTCCGCGAATTCGTTCGTGCGAAAGTTAACACGTACGAATTCGCGGGCAACTTGCTAACAGCTAATCCAGTAACTACCTATACATTGTCAATACCCGAGATGACCCGATGTTGTTACCTATTTGACATCAAATAACATCTGTCGGCCATAACACGAGATTTGCCGCGAAGCGCTCCGGTCAATTGCGCGACCATCTGCGCCCGCGCGATAATAGGGTAACTTGGTCACGGTGTTTGCGATATTGTTGCCATGTTACCTTTCAGCAAATTGGGATAGTGGGTCGTTTTTAGCGTAAAGCTGTGATTATAATATCGTAGTGTCTTAAATGTTTGTTACAAAGTAGCATTTTAAAATTACACACTTTAAAAACATATATTAATATTAACTATTTTTTTTTAACTTAGCTTCATCCCACTATCATGAATGTTTGTGTTTATGTCTCTATTACTAGGATAAGATAGGATCCACTAGATGGATGGTCCTCAGCCAGCGGAAAGAGTTAAATTAGATTTATTATCTCCATATAAAAGGTAAACTATGTAGTATAAGGATCGTGCCATATAGCGTTCGGTTCTCTCTCCCTAACCTGCTAGGGAAGTGGCGTGAAGTTTAGTTAGTTAGTTTAAAAGATAAACAATTTAATATTCACTTTTATACGTACCTAATACAGTCTATAGTAGTACTGTCGTCCTCTCGTCGTCATCAAAAAACATTGTTTTTATATTTAGGCATATACATACATATATACACACGTACTTATACTTGTATTCCCGCAACCAGTCAACGATCTATATCACGTCACCAGGCGGGACTGTCCACATAACTCATGGAATCTGGCTACACTAGTTTAAGCCCGTATTTATTTTGTAAAACCATGGCCCGCCGAAAATATAGGCAATTTATCAAGTGGTGACCATCGTTGGTTGAATTGTGTGTGAAATGAAATCAGTTAGGCTAATGGGGGTGGTAAATCCCTTAAAATAAGTATCGATGTTATTGTCAATTGTTTGTTAAGGTTTTATACGGTATAACTCATTAAGAATACATATTTTGGGTCATAACGCTAGGAAGATAATGATTTATTTCGTGCTAAGAATTTAGATACCTACAAGGAAAAAATTATTAAAGCCCAAACATATAAAAATATTTCCTATAACTTATAAACGAAATTTCACAAACTTGATGTATCCCTATTTATATAAAATATGTTTTAGGTAGCTTTCAGAGCGTGCCTACAGAGTTCAGGGTTATCTAAAGGTCAAGGGAAAACTGAGGTGCAAATATCCAACCAGCCCCTATAGGCGAATCGATTAATGGGGTAAGGTCACGATATCATTTATATTTTAAGCACTCGCCTCGTGCTCGTTATTTACAAAAGTATACAGTTAAGTGCCTTATTATTTCAATTAAGCGGAACTTTGGAAGTTTATTTGCAATAAGTTTGCTGGAAGTGCTAAAGTGACGGGTTTGTTTAAGATTGAATCCTTGTAAAATGTTTAAATTATATTATATATTTTGTATGATTTTGTGAACTCTGCGTCATTTGAAGAGCCGATGCACTAATGACGAAACTTTACCAAAATTAAAATATTTTTTTGCCAATGACCAAACTACACTCATTGTATGGAAGTTAAAAACCCTTTTATAGTGATTTCCAGTGGGATATGACTTTTGCATCTAATAGGAATTGCAATCCAGCGGCATTTGCTAGATCCAGCAGAACTAAAACTGTGCAGCTGGATTGCTTGATCCAGCATTCCAATCTCTATTAAGATTTAAAGTCCAACGGCATTAAACCAGCATGTCACTGAATCGAGCAGAGGTAAAACTATGCTGAGCCCAGTTGGATTGTTGAAGGCATCATTGCAATCTATAGTTAGTATTTTTTTTAAGTGATTTCCCTATTCGAATGTAGATCACCTGGGGTTAGTATATACTTTTGGTATTACTGAAATATGATGTATCATCTTCCACAGCGCCATTGGTGCATGGCTCAGTCTATTTGTTGCCATAACAAAGGTACCTGAAGGATAGCGTCGGAGTCAAGGTAAGAAGAAGCATGCTCCGGTGGTTCGGACATGTGTGAAAAAATGGATGACGAAAGATTGACTAAACAGATATACAATGCGAAAGTGGAAGGATGTAGGAGCCGCGGAAGGCCCAGGCTCACCTACCACGACCAGATTGATCGTGTATTAAAAGATGGGGATGTTAGGAGTCATAAAAACCGTAGAGCTTGTATGAAAAGAATCATAAATGTTGAAGAGGCGAGTGAGGTGTGTAAGGATCGTGCCATATGGCGTTCGGTTCTCTCTGCCTACCCCGCTAGGGAAGTGGCGTGAAGTTTAGTTAGTACAAAGGTACCTTGTTTGTATAATAAGTATAGTTTCCGATTTATTTAATCATTTTCTTGCATTTAATGTAACATCGATTGTAACAATGTATTTAAAGTCGCGATCATAATGTTTTTTTTTTTGTTAAATTGTTCTGTACTATTATACCACGTATGTATCATCTTGTATAAACTATTGCATATTATATACTAATCTAGTTAACTCAAGCTATCAATACGCTTTCACAATTGTACTTGCGTGTTATGCCTGTGAGTTATTGTATGCAGTGACGTCGCACTGCATACGCAATACGCATCACGAAATATCGATTCGTCTCGTCAGTCAGCTTATTCTATGACCCTGATAGGGTTTTCTTTTGTTTGTTTTGTTTTAATATTACAAAGGATAGAAATACTAGTTTATTAATCTTTATTCATACTGATATCCTACTAATATTATAAACGCGAAAGTTTGTTTGGATGGATGTATGGAATTTCATAACTCTTTCACGCAAAAACGACTGTGGATTTAAATAGAACTTTTGAATATTATAATTCATAATTCATAATTCAATGAGCGGTGGTAGCCCAATGGTAAGGACACGCACCTCTTAACCGAGGAGTGCGGGTTCAAACCCGGCACGTACCTCTGGATTTTTCAAATCTATGTACGTATTTATACCACTAGCTCGGCGGTGAGGGAAAACATCGTGATGAAACCTGCAAATTCAAACAACTTTGGATTTGTAACCAAGATCCAAAAATTGTCTGGTTCCCCTATCTTAGGGTTGCGAAGGTCAGATCGGCAGTCGCTTCAATGTAATTACCAGACTCGCTAAATCCTGGATCATGGCTAAGCGGACCCCGTCTAAACACGGGACATAACGCTAGGAAGATGATGAGAATATTATAATTCATACACCCGAATAACTATGATATGTTTTATCGATTTACCATGCAAGCGAAGCCGCAAGCAGAGGCTAGTGTATACAAACGCGAAAGTAACTCTTTATATTACGTTTTTATTCCTAAACCATTACGATGAAATTTTATTAGTTTAAAGATGCGTTTGGTATACATCTATCCTCGAAATTGATGTATCACGGAGACACCCCGTAACGTCCTAGTTAGATAAATTGGATTTCATGAAACACACTGTATAATTTAATTACTTAGGTGCAAATACTATGCACGTTCCAGCTTAAGATGTCTAACCTGCAATGTATTAGACAGTACCAAACTGTATCCATAAATTGTAATCAGCAAAACAGCCAAGTTTCCAGCAGCTATTAGAATTTACAATATTCATTCGATATGGAATCGCTTCAGTTATTGACGTTAATGCATCTGGCTGGTAGCCCAAGAGCTAGCGGTTAGCAACACTTAGGTACTGAATTCGGAAATCTGACTCTATACTAATATTATAGGTATTTACCTAACATTTGTTAAAGTTCTTGATAATATTAGAGTAGTAATAATCGACCGCGCGTAAATTTATACAATTTTGAAATTTGCAAATGACTAGACATAAGGTAAGACTTAAGCTACTTACAAATCTATATTTTTTGATAGACACTACTAAACTATTTATGTATTATTATATTAAATTATTTGTCGAAATAGAGGAATTTTCTGGCTTATAACTATAAATAATAAATAAATAAATTCTCAAGACTGACACACTAATTCCCTAGTCCCAAACTAAGCTTATGCTTGTGCTATGGATACTAGGTTAACGGATAGACATACTTAAATACGTTTATAAACATCCATGACTCGAGTACAAATGCCCATGTTCATCACACGAAACATTTGCCCCTAGCGGGTTCGAACCCGCGACCCTCGGTTTCGTGGCCAGGGTCTCTGACCACTCGACCATCGGGCCAGTCCACTCTAAGCATTCATAAATAATAAATATCAGACTACATCATATACATTGATCTGTCTCCGAGATAAGTAGCTTAAGCACATGTGTCACGGATATCAGAATCAACAGTGGTATTGCAAATATATACATAAATAATATTGAATATTAACACCCAGACACAGAACAAACACAAGTATTCATCGCACGAATGTTTGTCCTGGGTGGGGTTCGAACCCACAACTCTTGGCGCATGGGGCAGGGTCACAACCGAACGCGCCATCGAGCCAGTCATGATTGTGTGCTATAAATCCTAACAGACGGATAGACATATACAACAATACTTACATGATTTAAGTCCCAATGTACCACGCTTATAACATTTAGTATCTGGTGAGATTCGAACCCGTGGCCTTAGATTTCATAGTCCTGGTCACTAGACCATGCGGTTGTTATGACCAAAAAATCTATCGCCTGTATGTACCATATTAATGGTCTTTTATTGAACACCTTGCCTCATAGCACCCTTCGCATTAGAAATTAAGCTATGCAATGGATGGCTGATTATAATTAATGTGTTTCCTTTCCAATTATGAATAACTTCATCCAGCCAGACACTGCCAGTCACCATTTATCGATTTAATACAAAATAGTCGAGGTAGTAAAGTAGACTTTGTGACATCATTGTAATTAGCATAACAAACATAAAGAATTTCCATATTATTAAATAGGCTACAAGATTAATGCAATAACGTACTTGGTCGAGCAGTAATAAAACATTTAAAAATATAATCCAATTTGTTTGACAGACTAAAGGTTACAAATACCATCAGGTATCAGGTAATCTAGTATTTATTTCACGTGACAGGCATCGCCTAGTGTGGGAGTCACTGTAATTGTCAAAGTAATTATTTTTCTGTTAAATAAACAAATTATTATTATTATTATTTTGACTAATTATCATTTTCTCAGCCTCAAAGCTGGGTTTTGGAGATTAGGAACGGGCAATGCCAAGTACCTAATCTTCATTATGTCTATTGTGAACAGGGATATTTGAAAAATCGACGTACGATATTATATGTATCTAGTATGACTGATTTTATTATTATTATTATTATTTATAAGTATTCTACTATCATACAAAAGTGGATAAAGGGGATCAAGATTTACTGTATCTTTTTTGTTTATTGTTGATCAGCTTCTCCAGTAACTATTTAGTGATATGAAGAACCAAACATTTACACTTGTTCGTCAAAATAAGTAATTAGGCCCAAGCCCTAAAAATTATATAGTTAATTTTGTTAGTGTTGGTCTTATGAATACTTCGGTTATTTTCCGAAATATCAAAAGTATATGATATAAAAGCTCTTGTAATTAGGTATCTTAATATTACGGGGCTGTAGCAAAAGGAAAATAGTTTTTGTTTGACTTTTTGTGACGCCACAGAATACGTTTCGTTTGTAATAAGATTAATGATGTATTCTATTGTGTGGTAAATCCCTATTTATTATTTTATGTAGGAATCGATTGAAACGATTATGATGTTACAAAAAGAGTGATTAAGACAGGACTGAGTTCCATGATTTTTCGTGTATTATTTATACGAGTATAAGATAACTTTTAAAAGGTTATTAAGGGTAAAAACCTTTTTTATTCCAAAACTAGAAAGTATAAAGAATCTTTTTATTTTGAAAATACTTATTTATTATTATGAACAATAAAAACTACATAAAACTATTAAATTTTTATTTATAAAATGAGAGACAAAACATTTTTCTTTAAGTTTTTTTTTTTACCTTTATTAAGTAACTAGCTGTGCCGGCGGTGTCACCTGCGTTTATGTTAATATTATAAAGACTATTTCCGTCATACATGATTACTATGTAACTTTAACCATTAAGGCTGCACACGCGACAGAAGCTTAAAAAAATGGAGTAACTTCTCCCGTTTTCCCAACATTTCCCTTCACTACTCTGCTCCTATTGATTGTAGCGTGATGAAAAGTATACTATAACCTGCCCAGGAGTATGAAGAATAATTGTACCAAATTTCGTTAAAATCCGTTAAGTAGTTTTTGTTTCTATAAGGAACATACAGACAGACAGACATACAGACAAAAATTTTATTGATTGCATTTTTGGCATCAGTATCGATCACTTATCACCCCCTGATAGTTATTTTGAAAATATATTTCATGTACAGAATTGACCTCTCTACAGATTTATTATAAGTAGATATAGATAGATTTAAATGTGCAAATTTGATAGTACAATCTTATGGACAAAGAAAAGACATCGCTTAATCAAAGTTTCCTATCTCCCCAAGTAAATCTAATAAATGCAGATCCCTCTACCTATTTACAGACGAACTAATACTAATCAGGATGCATCATCACGAAGCAAGGGTGTTTCTATTTTGGACCCAATAACTGCGCCAATTAGGGTAACGGCATAATCCAGGTCCCCTGTTTGCCGGCCCCAGTACGGATAAACAAACAGACCGATTAGATTAATATGTGCTGTGTTCATTTCCACTGGTTAATGCGAGGACGGGATCGCGTGATGCGTGGAAGTTTTTAATGGTAATGTTTTGTGTTGGTGGAAATGAATGTTGGGTTTTGATGGAATATCTCGTGTGAGTTTATTTGAAGTGAAATTTTAATATGAGTTCGCCTAATACATGAACGATTGCAATAAAATAAATAATGTTTTATATTTGATTTGCAGTTTTTAATTTTTCACGACTTTTTAAATAAGTATGATATGGGCCTCAGAAACCGCCGATCTTCGCGCCAGATGTATTTGAAAAGAAAAAGTTTTTTTTTTTTTTTATTAGGTCAACACGCAACAACGCGCCACTTAACAAATAGGTATTTAAAATGATAGACTGTCATAATTTAAAAGGAGAGAAATATGTAGCAGTAGTAAAGGTCGGGAGGGGTGTCGTTGGCGCGCGCTGCGATCCCAGGCCCCCTCCTACTGCGATGAGACGGAACACCGCGGGGTTTTAGTGGGTATACCCCGGCCACTACCATATTGGCCGGAGCAGAGACCCCTTTTCTTGAGGTCCCCGGGAGTCCCACACACCACCCTATCGCTTTACCTACCTGACGGTGGGTAAAGCATTTCCCTGCGTAAAAAAAATGGTTGTAGTAAAGGTCTGCTATAAAACCTCTACATTGGGATAAAGTGAATCCCAAGACACTCTGTAATGTTTTAAGATACATTACGCTACATTAGTACAACTTTAATTTGAACAAGGGTGGTAAAAAAGTCTAATAAGCCTTGGACTCTGCCTACCCGTACAAGTGTTGCAGGCGTGATCGTATTATGTGTCCTCGTTGCTTCGTCGCAACATGAAATTTTTATTATCATGTAAAAGAGTGTAAAGGGAAACTAAATCTCCAATAGCACAACTTAAATTTGCATACAAATCACTTAATACATGGCAGACAAGCATTTCCACTCCGCCTTAACTACATAGAACTGCATACTCCACTTGATTACTGAATGCACATAAGGAAAACATAAAAAACGCAATAGGTATACGCTAAACTCCCATAACAAGCATCGTCTAGACGGCACTCAGACGCATTCGGACCCTACGCCAATTACCGGAGCGACGCATCGGGCAGAAAAAGTTTAATCTCGCTTGAGCGATGACGCACCACGCTGCTCTGACGTCGCGTCAATAATATTGAATTGTTGACAGGTGAAAACCGTGAAGGGGAAATGTTGTTACGAGGAGTAATGGTAAGAATACGAGAGTAAGTGCCTCTGGCATTGAGGACGCGAATTGAAAAACGTACCAACCTTGTTCTTTACCTATCATATCGTATCGACTAAGGTGTATTGGTTTTGTGATGATGTTTAGCTAAATCTAGGGATCTCGTCCAAGAGGGCCCCAACTGAAAACAACGTTTATCACTGTGCAATGGAAAATATTGATTTACGGTTATGGAACAATAACGACATAGCTACTTCTTGTAATAATATAAACATCTGATTGTGTGTTCTTTATGTAAATAATTGTATGCAGGTGTATTATCTTAGAATGTTTAACTGTCTCCCCTTAAATAGGTCTGCAGCTTACTTTACAATTAAAGAAATTTAGCGCTTCAGCAGAAAGTTCTACTCCATTAAAAAAATTGAGATGCTCAATACAACCGTAGTGCGCAGGCAAAGTTCCAAGAAATTAAGTCCATCAGTCTTCGGTGCAGTTAGCAGGCGAGTGGCGAGGCGCGGCGCAGAGCGCGTGGAGTGTTACGGCTAGGGATTGCAATCCGGAAAAACGGAAGACTTTTTTATTTAAAAAAAAATATATAGACATTGCTTGCGTATTTTTTCTTTTGTTCAGCAAACTAAAAATGATGAAGATATAACGATTAAGTGCGTAAAATTTTACCGTCCAAGTGACGTAAAGCGCCCCATTTCAGATTTTTGAAGCGCACAGAGCTTGAAAGATCTGAAATGGGGCAAATTTAATACTTAGCACAGATACATCTTTGCTTAGTATTAGATAAAGCAAAAAATATATATTAAATGATTTTTTATAATCTAACTTACGGACTATAATTTGTTTTTTGAGTAAATACCACATTCGGCGGATCATTGAACGTAAATATAATACAAATATAGGATCTAGTGTCCGGATTCACTAAGGGACTTTTGGTAAATATAATAGCACTGTCATATGAGTAGATTAGGTATTTTGAGGTATGTTAGCATTACGCAAAGCGTTCCGCATTATGCTCGTGCGAGTCTATCTGCTGGACTGCACGGCCGCTCCGCATGTTCACTTGTAATGTAAACATGGAGTTTTTGATGTCTTTGAAAACCGACACTACATATTTTATCCAATTCACAGGTGAAATTAATTGACAAAGGCGTATCTTGCTCACCATGCAGATTTTTGGTCTAGATGAAGAGAGGCGAGTTGTCTTATTAATACTGTGACCTATGACCGGACTGTCATCGATCCAGGGTCATTTTAACTCCGGTCAGGTCTGATCGGATTCGGATCGATGGGAATCCCATCAGATTTGGTCGGATTGAAAGCCCTACTTACTAGTCCAAGAAAATAGGCCTTTAAATACGAATTTGAGGTAAATACTTGAATTTTTGATATAAGTTACTTTGAAAGATTTAAAAACGATCTGTGAAAGTTTTTTGTAAAATCACCCCCGAGAACATTTGAAAAAAAAATAAAAAGTATTTGTTTTTGAAATTTTGGGAAAACGGTAAGTAGTAGAAAAAAAAGGTTTAAATAAAAGTTGTAGAGCATCAGATTTTATAAAGAAATGCCCTGTATATGTTTTCGCTAACATTAAAATTATCTGAGATAGAGGGCGGTTAGAAGCTTGGGGATGATAGTAATAGTCCGGTCAGTTTTCCATTTTGATCTGAAAGGATAGGACCAACGGGAAAATTTGTGTGTATACTAGATATTTAACAATCCAGAAATTCAGGTCTCTGACACATCAGGTTAGCTAAAAAAAAAAAGTGCGGAAGATCGAAAAAGGCAAATAACTCATGAGTAGTGCAAAATATTGAAAAATGCTAAAGGTAAAAGTTATAGATAATTGAATTTCCTACAAAAATGGTATCTGCATATTTTTTCATAAGTGCGATGCTTTTCGCAAAAAACACGCCTAAGTGTAAAATTATTTAAAAATGTTTCTTACAAGTTTTTCTCAATAAATAATAATGCGTATAGCTACATTATTAAGTCTATTTTTCAATAATAAGCAGCACTTTAAAAAATATTTTTTCCTTACTAAGATTATTTTTTTTTTCTCATCTAGACGGGTTTTTAATGCAGAATTAAATCCTTTGGTTTATGCGAAATCCGTCTACTTAGTACCTGTAATTTATTAACTTTCATTGAATAAAGAGAAATGATCAGTAGTGACTGCCTGACCGAGTCAGGATTTCATGCCAAAACCGAAACCGAAACCGAACATTAGGCAGCTCTCTTAGTTTTGGCTTAGGTTGACATAGCATGTTGAAATGAAGTGTATCTTTACTTTTATGTCTCCTGACCCGGTGTCTATCTGTAATAGTGAGATTAAAAAAAAATATTGGTTTCGTTTTTTTCTTTTGTTCAGAAAAATAAGAATGACAAATACAGCGCGTTAAAGGTCCCCGTGACGCGCTCACTCCAGACACTACAGATTTTTGAAGCGCTGTACTTTTGTAATTTTCCGAGTATTCGATATAGCAAAAAATTGTAACATTAACCCATCGAGTTTGAGTTTGTTTGATTTGTTGAATATAGATATTTGATTTTAAACTTTCTCGTTGCATTGTCAGTAGAAATAATACTGACTGGACTAAACGCGATATGCCGAAACATCAAGCTGTAAGTACTCATGTAGTGTCAGTCTTTATCTTCATTATGTTATGTTCCGTGCTTAAATGGGATCCGCTTAGACCATGATCTAGGATCTAGCGACATTGAAGCGACTGCCAATCTGACATTCGTAACCCTAAGATAAGGGAAGCAGACATATTTTGAATCATGGTTACAAATCCTAGTTATTTAAATTTGCTGGTTTCATCACGATGTTTTCCCCTTACCGTTGAGCTAGTGGTCATAAATTCGTACATAGATTTGAAAAATACGGAGGTGGTTAACATGCCCAGGTTTGAACCCGCACTCCTCGGTTAAGAGGTGCGTGTCCTTACCATTGAGCTCAAGTCTAGTTTAGTCCCGTCAGTATTATTTCTAATGTTTGGTCAAAGCTTTTATCAAGACATCTGATGATGCAGTGGCACCAAGTTTCACAAGTCCCCTAGTCCCTAATGATATCCAGGCTTTAATATGTGACCTCGATGACTTCAATTGGATGTGGATTATACTCCAGGATAGCTCTTTCCCGACAGTTAACTCTGTAGACTAGCTATTTAGCATGCTTATGGCGTATTGTGTGGCGTATAATGTGGATATTTTGTGGGATATATAATAACCTCCCTTTGTTTTACACAAAGAAACCCTGAGCACAGCTTGCTCCATAGTAGTCGCGTTAATACCTTACTTCATGCAATGGCGTGAAGTAAGTTCGCTCTAACTACCCCGCTAGGGAAATACCCCTCTAATAACCCCCCTTTGTTTTACACCAAGAAACCCTGAGCACAGCTTGCTTTATAGTAGTCGCGTCAATACCTTACTTCATGCAATGGCGTGAAGTAAGTTCACTCTGCCTACCCCGCTAGGAAAATGCCCTAGCGGGGTAGGTAGAGCGAACCGAACGCCATATGGCACGGTCCTTACACACCTCACTCGCTTCTTTAACATTAATAATTCCTTCATACAAGCTCTATGGTTTTGAACTTAACTAAACTAAACTTCACGCCACTTCCCTAGTGGGGTAGAAGAGAACCAAACGTCGTATGGCACGATCCTTACACACCTCACTTGCTACTTTAACATTTTCACCTTCACTTTTCTGTTACCGCACGACCAATTTGGTCATGGTGGGTAAGCCTGGACCTTCCGCGGCTCCTTCATTCTTCCACTTTCGCTCAATCTTTCGTCATCTACTTATCCCACATGTCCGGATCACCAGAGCATGCTTTTTCTTACCTTAACTCCGACGTTGTCTTTCAGACCAACTCTTTTTCTTTCATCATTGTTCCGAACGCAGTCTGTGAGCGATACACTGCAGGTTTTACGTAGTGCACGCACCTCGATCGCGTGCTTATTCTACTTCCATGCAAAACCCGCAGATATGTCGGTACCCAATAGTAAAGCAGTGCCTCCATTATAGTTGAGTGGTGGAATTTAATGCAATGGCTATATCAAATGATATAGCGAAGATTCCATCCCCCTATCCTAAGATTCTGGAATGGGCAACTTCAAACGGGATAGAGCGTCAATTATGGACCTCCATGTCCGGAAACCATAATATATGCCTCGTCGATGTCATTACTCGTTTTAAGTAGAACTTTTATAACTATATTTAAGTCTATGTATTTTCTAAAGGCGTACCGTGTCAGTCTGTATTTTTACTGAATAGGTTTTTCTATTATTGTATTGTAGAACTTATAGTCGTAATGATTTGTGTATGATCTGAACTGCTATCATAACAGCTTTTAATATTTGAATATCGCTCTGAGAATCCATTAAAAACCAGAAAGTCTAGGACGTCTGGTCGTTTCTTGGGATCTGTGGGCCAATATGTTTGATAAATAAATATCCCACGACATCACATACATTGATCTGACTCCGAGGTAAGTAGCTTAAGCACTTCTGATACAGTTGTCAAAAACAACAGTGGTAATACTAAAATATACTTAAATATTGTATATTAACACCCAGACCCAGCCATCGAATCAGGTGAGAATCCTCGTCCTCACCCCCGCGAGGTCCAAGCATGGCGGAATGAAGCGCGAGAAGCATTGCTCGTCATATGGTCGGAAAGACTTGATAACTCGGGAGCTAGCCGGGAACTAGTTGATGTAATAAGTCCTCCGAGACTGGGTCAGCTGCAAACATGGCGAAATGACATTGAACCTGGCACAAATACTAACTAGCCATGGCTGTTTTGGTAAATATGCATGCATGCCGCCTTAGCCTGCGCTAGCTAGTGATGAATAGGGGGGTCCATCACCGGCATCCTAGCCAGACGTAGACGCCCCTAGTATTCCGGGGCATCTAGTCGAAGTATAGCTCGATGGAGCAATGTTAAAGTCGTGCTTGCAAGAGCGACCGCAGGTGGGAGGGGTTCATTGGTAGGCATAGCGTTCCCAAGGCTCCTCTCCAGAAGCGATGCGGCGGAACACCCCGGGTGTTTTAGTCAGTAGGAGTCTGACATACTCCCGCAGTTCTCGTCTCTCGGGGGAATGACGGATTACACCCGGGAAAAAAAAAAAGGATCACTACGGAATGCACCATAGAGCTTGTCGAATATTTTGTTTGACCTGTGCTGAATACGTATACGTTGTTCTTGTCAAGGCTTTTCTTCAGCTCTCGTCCTCTTGGAAGAGTCAGACGTGACTCCCATGCAAAGAATTCAGACTCAAATGCAACATTCTTTGCATGGGAGTCACGTCTGAATTTATAAATCTATGACAAGGGGTCCTAAAATAGTCAGTAAATGGATTTTCCTATGTTGTATGTTTTAGCTGACCATGTTCATCTTGCACCATGACAGATGTTACCTGCAGATGTACTGTTTTATATTTTGGTAGTACTTTATGGTTTATATTTCTTTTCCCAATCACAGCAGTTCCTGCATGAGCAGTCCCGTCTGGATGGAAGATTGAGTAAATGTGGTAGTCCTTGATTGTAATGCTGAACTTATCTTTATTTACATAGGCTTCAATAAAGCACTTATGTGATTGAATATTAGTTGTGCTTCAGAGACAAGCAGTACATCAATGTTATGCTATGGGAGTAGAATTTCAACATAATAACATAAACGACCAGGCTATTGATGTTCCAAGAAGCAACTGTATAAGCTGGCATTACTCTATTATAATTTTATTAATTACTGTTATTAAGAGGTTCCTCAGTATTGGTATATTGGTATATCCGCTTCGTCGATGAGTTTGTCTTGCTTAAGAACTTGTTAAGTGAGTTGGATTTCTAGGCTTTTGTTCTTGATAAAATGTTAAACTGTGAAGGGTTTTTTGGCCTTCTTTGCTTTTGATGATTTCTCCTGTTTACTTGAAAAAATATTTGTTTTGTTTCGTAAGTAAAATTATCAAAATATTGAATACGTATTTTTTGCTTTATCGAATACTTGGAAAATTACAAAGATACAGCGCTTCAAAAATCTGGAGCGCGGCGCATTTACGGAACAAGTGACGTCACAGGGAACTTTAACGCGCTGTATTTGTCATTCAAATTTATTTGAACAAAAAAAAAAACGAAACCAATATTTTTTACAGATAGACACCGGGTCAGGAGACATAAAAGTAAAAATACACTTCATTTCAACATGCTATGTCGACCTAAGCCAAAACTAAGAGAGCTGCCTAATGTTCGGTTTCGGTTTCGGTTTTGGCAAGAAATCCTGACTGGGTCAGGCAGTCACTACTAATCATTTCTCTTTATTCAATGAAAGTTAATAAATTACAGGTACTAAGTAGACGGATTTCGCATAAACCAAAGGATTTAATTCTGTATTAAAAACCCGTCAGGATGAGAAAAAAAAATTCATCTTAGTAAGGAAAAAATATTTTTTAAAGTGCTGCTTATTATTGAAAAATATACTTAATAATGTAGCTATACGCATTATTATTTATTGAGAAAAACTTGTAAGATAAAAAACATTTTTAAATAATTTTACACTTAGGTGTGTTTTTTGCGAAAAGTATCGCACTTATGAAAAAATATGCAGATACCATTTTTGTAGGAAATTCAATTATCTATAACTTTTACCTTTAGCATTTTTCAATATTTTGCACTACTCATGAGTTGTTTGCCTTTTTCGATCTTCCGCGCTTTTTTTTAGCTAACCTGATGTGTCAGAGACCTGAATTTTTGGATTGTTAAATATCTAGTACACACACAAATTTTCCCGTTGGTCCTATCCTTTCAGATCAAAATGGGAAACTGACCGGACTATTACTATCATCCACAAGCTTCTAACCGCCCTATCTCGGATAATTTTAATGTTAGCGAAAATATAAACAGGGCATTTCTTTATAAAATCTGAAGCTCTACAACTTTTATTTAAATCTTTTTTTTCTACTACTAACCGTTTTTCCAAAATTTCAAAAACAAATACTTTTTATTTTTTTTTCAAATGTTCTCGGGGGTGATTTTACAAAAAACTTTCACAGATCGTTTTTAAATCTTTCAAAGTAACTTATATCAAAAATTCAAGTATTTACCTCAAATTCGTATTTAAAGGCCTATTTTCTTGGACTATACGGTGTGTATGGCGCAGTTCGGCGCTAGTTCGGAAAAATGGCGCGCCATATTTCGCGCCAGATGCTGCGCTTGATCTTGCTGGGAGTATTTAAGCTATTGGGAGATATTATGTCCTTGTTTTTCTCTTTTGTCGTGTGGATTATCTCTAATTGGTTTTGCCGACTTTAGTTATGGCAAGTTTTAAAACAAACATTTCTAATCGGATGTTACACAGTGATCAGTAAGGTACTAGGTGTACTCGTGTGGAGTACCTATTTGAATACATGAGTTTATATTGAATAATATCTGTATTTCAATAATTAGTGTGATGTAGTCTGATATTTATTTATTAAATTATCAGTGCACAACTAACTGTACCTGTCTGTTTGTCTATTACGTTTTGTGAAGAATTTGAGACTCCGAAAGCTTATATCCCAGAAAAGTTGATAACTCCATTGATAACATCTTTTGTAACAGACAAATATTCAAGCGTTTGGCAACTCGGACAAAAGATATACTTATAAAAAATCCAGACCTGACCTGACCTGAATGTTGTAATGAGTAAGATTGATCTTAAGAATGTCATATCTATAACAATTAAGAAAATAACAGATTTACCTTGAAGCTCTTAATAAACTGATTGTTAAATTGGTCAGAATAGTAAAATTCACTTAAATAACGATACTTAAATGTAGTTAAAGGGGCTTTTTAATATTTAGACTCTGCTTGTCCATTCGGGAATTTCAAGCATATGCGTGTAATTCAAATTTAACATGATAATATACAAAAACATAAAAGTATAAAACTTTTATGTTTTACATATAAGTATATATATATACTTAAACTAATTTAACATATAGGTGAACTTAATGAGATACGGTTCAAATTAATTATTTGCTAAACCACTCTAGATCGTGCGGTGAAAGTAGCGAGACCACAAAACAATGATAAATTGGCCACAGTTTCATTACTGCCTGTGTGCTGCGGTCTATTCTCATCATAGACTGTATTGGAAGCTGCTAAATAATTTGTGTAATATTTTACTGCTCATTGCTTCATTTATTAAAAACTGACTTATGTTGGTCTGCGACTCAAAAATAATGCGCCAAATGTATTCCTTGCCTAGCATGTCGTAAAAGGTGAATAATGGCATATTGGGTTATGAGTATGTGTTAAGGTAGGCGACAAGCTTCCCCCCCGCCGGGGTCCTCGGTTTGTCGTACCGGGGGAGCTTAGTAGGCCCTGACGTGGCAGGGCTGAAGCGAAGAGGGACCCCGAGGTGAGCCGCAACTGCACGACTTGCTACCGGGCAGTTGCGGCGGTCCGGCTGTAGACCCACTGCGGCCGGACCAGGGTTGCCGAGGAAGAGGAGGAGCTGAGTGTTGTCGTTGCTCGCCTCCCTATCCTCGGCAACCCAACAGGGGCGCGCTGGGTCGCGTCGTGGTGGGTCGCAGAGGGATTGAGCGTCTCGATGCTCTCCCTCTGCGACGACAGGGCTAGACCCTCAATCTGGGTCGCCGGGCGGAAGGCGGCCCCTTCGACGAGGCGCTCTCCGCGTGCCCCTCTGGCTTAGCAGAGGGCACAGCGCGAGAGTGGGCCCACGACGCCGGTCACGGGGATGATCGGCGTCTAAATCCTGGGCGGAGTGGTTGAGACATGCTGGGTGGCCTGGCATGTCTCGACGCGCGCGCGTGCTCGGTGCTGTGCATCCGACGACTGTTGTCGTGGGCTGCACAGCATCGACCACCGCCGCGCGAGGTGGGCCGCGTAGCGCGGCACGCGCATCACCGGAGGAGCTGTCGTATAGTCCCGACAGTGGGGATACAGGCTCCTCCGGGACTGCGCCGCTGGAGGCCACGTTGGGGTTTTAGTCGGTTCGAGTCCGACACACCGCCCTCTGCTTCCCCGAGTAGAGGGTGACGGCTCGTGGGAGTTTCCCCAACTAAAAAAAAAAAAAAAAAAAAAAGGCGACAAGCTTGCCTTGTAACTTTTACACAATTTTCCATCTCACCCAACCCAGTTTTATTTTTGGCTGAATGTGGTTAAAGGGGCTGGCCGCCCCTTTGACTCTGCCTACCCCTTCGGGGATGGTGGACGTGATTCTATAAAAAATATCCGTATACTTTATTACTCCTTGTAGTTAAAGGTATGGTGTCCATTTTAAACGTAAAGTTTTGAACCCCACATACGAGAAGTGGCAGCTCAATGGCAAGCACAGACGACTCTGGCTCAAAATTTTGATATTACAAATATATTTAGGGTCTTATACTAGACAGCGGCGAAGGAAAACATCATACTCGACCTGCACAATCAAATGAAATTGTATGTGTATCCATGATCCAATTTCTCTGGTTACCCTATTAAGGTAAGATAGGCTGTCACTTAAATGTAATAATCTGAAATCAAATCTTAGATCATAGTCTCAGCGAACCCCAACTTGGCAAATTAGAATAAAATACGTTAAACAAACCTAAAATTTGAATTGCTTACTTGGGATTCGCTTATATAAGAATCTGAATTCTCTATTAAAGTAAGTATCGTCGAAACATTAAACTGTAAAGCTTCCAATATGTTAAAGAGAAGATCGAAGTCTTAAGTACTATCGATCACGGAGTTCGCTTACTAAATCAGTTGTTATTTTTATACAGCTTGTCTAGCCGGCTCGGGAGTGGGCGAGAAGTGGTAACTTTGTTTTGAAGAATTAAAGTACATCGATCTTTCAAGCGTAGCTTTGCCGTAGTCTTTTCGTAGCGTTGTAGTCGGTATCCTAAATGAGACATCCAACATTATAAATAAGTAAATGTATGCTTGTTTTTACGTGTAAAGCGGTGGTAGCTCAATAGTAAAGGCACGCGCCTCATAACCGAGGGGTGGGGGTTCAAACCCGGGCACGTACCTCTGGATTTTTAAATCAATGTACGCATTTATACCATTAGCAGTGAGGGAAAATATTGCGATGAAACCAAATTTCTGTGGACTTGTAACCATGATCCGAAAATTGTCTAGTTCCCCTATGTTAGGGTTATGAAGATCAGATCGGCAGTCGCTTTAATGTAATTATCACGGGCGCTAAGTTCTGGATCATGGTCTCATCGTCCAAAACATATAAATAGCTAGCTGACCCGGCATACTTCGTTCCGCCTAGTCAATAAGAAGGATTATAATCGGGCTTTCCTGTTGAAATATATATTTTTTTATTATTGAATGTCATATTTGAATACCTTTACGAAGTACGAAGATAAATACACAAACACAAAAATTGGTTTACCTGTTCTTGAGTTATAAATGGTTTAAATAACATGACTTTGTTTTATATATGTATATATAGATAAATAGATATAGATAAAGAAAAAAAATGGTACGGCCAGAATTGCAGTACGCAGTCTTGTACTTTATGTAGTCGAGGGAAAACCGTACTGTTTTTGTTATATTTATTAATAAATAAATAAATTAATTAATTAATATTGAATATCAACTAATATATTTAAAGTAAGATACTTTCCAATAACAAATTATTGATAAAAATAAAAGAGCCTATATATAATAAAGGCAATCCTAATTATTGAGACGCCTTCTCTGGCACTGATAATAACTTTATATTATAAAAGCAAAAAAAATGTAATTACTGCTATAAAATACAAAGCAAAACATTTTCAATCCAGTAATTAATTAAATCAATAGCCTATGCAATAAACTGGAAGCTCCATTATGTAATTACTTCGGCTCCTAATTAGCTTGTAGTTTTACTTAATGCCGGACGTTCCTTTAACAACTCGTGAATTTAATGTTGAATATGCCATATTAAAACAATGTATCTTTTTGTATATCAATATAAATAAATCCTTAAAATCAGTAGTTAATAACTAAATTTGACTCGATGGCGCATTTGGTAGTGACCCTGCCCTATGCGCCAAGAGTGTGGGTTCGATCCCCACCCAGGACAAACATTCTTGTGATAAATATGTACTTGTGTTTGTTCTGTGTCTGGGTGTTAATATCTACTATTTAAGTATATACTTGTAATACCACTGTTTTCTGAAATCCGTAACACAAGTGCTTAGGCTACTTAGCTCAGAGTCAGATCAATGTATTACAGATATTATTACTCGTGTAGAGTATTTGAATACGTGAATTTAAATTTAATAATATCCGTATTAATACATTGATCTGACCCCGAAGTAAGTAGCTTAAGCACTTATAGGTATTACGGATATCAGAAACAACAGTGGTATTACAAATACATTCTTAATTAATAGATATTAACACCCAGGCACAGGACAAACACAAGTATTTATCACACGAATGTTTATCCCAGGTGGGGATCGTACCCACAACTCTTGGGGCATGGGGTAGGGTCACTACCGAATGCGCCATCGAGCTAGTCGAAATATATTTAAATATTGATAAAAAATTAAATTTGTTATGTGTTTTTTAGAACCATGAATGCCTTACAATAAATAGCCGTGACAACAACCTGCCACATAGGAACATAAAACTAGTTACACATAGGCTATAAACTCATCTTACTCGTAAGTATACTATTTACGACGACTTTGAACACGGTCGCGTAAGCAGCTATGCGGGTGTGTCAGGCTTTAGGTCACTTTATCACCCTCGCCACCCGGTCAGTGGTCAGGGATGGTTTTAGGGGTGCTGGTGTAAAGACACCGGCTAATATTTATATAATATATGTAGATGACATCATACGTATTGCCGAGTTTACAAAAGAATAAAATCTTTGTGTAGTGCTTAGTTACTACTACTATATTTGAATCTAGTAAGTGAAATAAATCTTAATATCACTGAGTGAAATATACTTACTACGTTATACATATACAATACTTGTCCCATGTTGGTCTGGGACTTGGCCCATGTTGATCTGGGACAAAAAAAGAATGTGCCAACTGTGGTTCTTGCCTAGCATGTCGTAAGAGGCGACTGATGGTTTACGGGCTTTTGGGTATGTGACTGAGAAGGCGACGAGCTAGCCACTTGTCACTCTTTTTTCATAGCTTGCCATCCAACCCAGCCCGGCTTTATTTTTGGCTGAATGTGGTTGAAAGGACTTGCTGCCCCTTCGACTCTGCCTACCCCTTCGGGGATTATGGGCGTGATGTTATGTATATATGTATACATATAGAAGTATTACCTTGACCAATGTTTTCGCTATATATTTAATATAGATATAGGGCTTGTAATTCACATCGAAGGATGGGGTACTGCTAAACAAATAAATAAGTTAATTATGTTAGCGAGAATATCAGCGCTTCTGCCGCGTTAAACCCAATATCGCAGCCAAGGCGAGGCTAATAATTGTTTCTGTATCTTTCGTTTTAAATAAAAGCCGCGGTTTCTTTGTCTTAAGGTTATGAAGCAGGTAGTCACTTCAAGGCATAAATTAGAAACGAGTAATTTTTAACAGAATACTGTGTAACAAGTCAAGTCTGTGTAAGTCCCATGTTAAAAAGAATATGCCAACTGTGGTTTTTGCCTAGCATGTCGTAAAAGGTGACTAATGGTATATCGGGTTTTGGGTGTGCGATTGTGTAGGCGACAGGTTAGCCGCTTGTCACTGCTTTTTCGCAATTTTCGATCTGGCCTGGCCCAGCTTTATTTTTGGCTGAATGTGGTTGTAGGGGCCTGCTGCCCCTTCGACTCTGCCTATCCCCTCGGGGATTATGGGCGTGATGTTATGTATGTATGTACTTTGTAACACAAAAAATAAGATGCTGAGAATACGATGAATACTTCATTCTATTTTTCCATCGAATCCTTTCTCTCAAGCACCCGTTTGAGCACGTTTCGTATAAATCTGGTTAAAAAAACTCTGTCTGCTTAAAAAAAAGTCAAAACGAATTAGAAGCTGTTATAGCAGCTTCGAATTTCACGCAAGAACCTTAACCCTTCACAAGAAGCACTTTACAAATATCCTTTTAGGCTCCTTAACTAACACCATCAATTTCTAAGAAAAAATCTTAATTCTTGGTGAGAAGGCTCTTCATCAACACCAGATGCGGTTGCCTCCTCTCAGAATAGTTCCTGAACAATAACACGTCACTAGACTTCAATGAACTGGCCAGCAAGATGCTCACGCTATGCCAGTGTTGTGTTACTTTGAGGTTACACTGCAAAGCAATTAGGGCAAATGGTCCTTGAGGGCCTCGTCAGGGCGAGAGTGTACGTGTGTATTCATGTACTCGATGAACTAATACAAGAGCTGCCAAGACCGCATATCAATTAGCAACAGCAACTGAATAAATTTTTGAAGAGGGATCGTTCAAGCCAGAAAATTATTCAAAATTTTATTAATTAGAGCTTTCCTTTTATACGAATATAACTTACGCCTTATCAAAAAAGACGAGAGGTTGAAACTTTTCGAATTGTAATAAATCTTTACTGATAACGAGTATTATAAAGCTAAAGAGTTTGTTTGTTTGATTGCTTAAAGGCGCTAATCTCAAGATCTACTGGTCCGATTTGAAAAAATATTTCAGTGTTAGATAGACCATTTATCGAGGAAAGCTGGAGGTATATAACATTACCCACAAACGCGGGTGAAATCGCGGGCACAGCTTGTATAAACTATAATAACATTTGCATTGATTATTAAAGATCATAAATACTCTCTTCCTATGATAATTTGATTGTGTAACTTAAACTAAGTACCCACTATAAGTCATAATGCAGGTATCTGTTGGTGGAAATTAATTAATGAATATATCTGACTTCAGACAATGTTTTTTCTATTAACAGCAATATTATTTGCATCGAATTATATTTTACTCAAAATATAGTACATATTTTACACAAAGTCTTTAAATAACAGCAAATATTTATGAATTTGGGATATGATGTAGACAAACTTTGAAATATCACATAAGCGTTGTAGGTTGTAGGTGATTATGACAGGCGTTTTATTGTGGTGTATTCAGCCTAAAATGATTTATGGCCTTAATTAAATATTTAAGTTTTTGTCCCTAGTGACTAGTGTAAACCAATGAGGCCGTTTTATCATTAAACAGAAGGTAATCATTACACCGGTAATCCTTAACAAATTACGGGTGTAATGATATGTATGTAGAAAGAGCAGTAGGTGATAAAGCAGAGGCCAAGAAAAAGCAAGCTCTATAAATTTTTTGCCGAAAATAATGTCAAGGTGGGTGTGAAAATAATGTTAAATGGAAAATTGTGAGAATCTAGTATGAAAGTGGCTAATTCAAATTCAATTCAAATTCAAAATGTCTTTATTTAAGTAGGCTTCAAGAAAGCACTTATAAATCGTAAAATTTACATATGTGATCATTAAAGCTACATGAATCTACCACCGGTTCGGAATGTTGATTCTACCGAGACAGAACCAGCAAGAAACTCGGTAGTTACTCTTTACTAATAGTCACTAACCCAATACACCATTTCGTACTTTACGTCATGCGTTATACAACTGCGAGGAACCCAGTTAGCACAGTCTTTTTAAATGGACCCAGATCAAATAACTTTTTTATTTAACTTTTTGATGTCCAAATGCAAATATGGCTCCAATGTAAGGCGTTTTGGTGTAAGTTAGAGGTCAACTTGCCACCCCAGGGGCGGTTTGATTGATGACCCGCACCCCGGTCATCGATGCCTCGCTAAATTGATAGAGTGCGGTGCACTGGGTACACTGTAAACCAATTACGGTTACTGCGAGTTTTGAACCGAATTGGGTTGATGGCGCGTGCGACACGTAGGGAGATCTAGATACTTTTTTGGTCAGTTTATGCACTGATTTTGAAGGTATAATATTTTTGAGCAAATATTTTCAATATCGAGTCGCAGGAATATATGTACTAAAGTACTAATACCAATATATGTATTAAAGTACTAAACTAGACCAAACCAACAAGTACCTAAATTATTTTCCTTAAATCTTTGTTGATAACGATAGCACTATAACACATATTTCCTTGTTTTTTTTTGTTTAGCCCACAAACAAATAATAGTATTTATAACATTAAAGTATTCTTGCTTCCAATTCAGTACAAAAACTGACAAAGGTTTGTAAATAAATTGGGGATAATGTCACACACATTGATCAAAGAGTAAAAAGTTCATTTTGTTTTCTTTTAGCAGTCATATAAAAACAATCAATGAAACTATTGAAACGTTCAGCTTTGTCACAACGCCATTAATAATAAAAGGGGAGGGAAAACAAAGGCGCTCGACTGTAGTACATGAATATAGATATAATAGATTGCCGACTGTCCACTGATACTGACTTCTTTGTTTAGACTGGAGCCTAAGTCAGTACAATAAATTGAATAGTACCCATATTGATTCAAGTGGAAAATACCGACGATAGAATATTTTATTAGTTGCAATTGCTTTTAATAGGGATATAAATCATCCCTAGTTGTTATGCTATTAGTCTAATGGCGTATTTATGATGACAGGTCGAGCAGAATTTTCAATTAATCAGCACCCATTTAATGCAATTCAAATGCGGTGTATGATTTAGAGAGTACATGAAATGACAAAGAAGCATAGCAGACGCGAAAGGTGTTAGCCAAGGGAGTAACTTACTTCTTATGTCTAATAAATTTTCATATTTATGATGAACTAGCAACGGCCCGCGGTTTCACCTGCGTAGTTTCCATTCCCGTAGGAATACAGGGATAAAGCATAGTTTATTTTACTTGCCGATGAAGTGTTTCCATTGATTTATTAATTAAATGTAAACAAACAATCAAACCTTTCCTTTTTATAATATTAGTGTAGTTACTTATGTTCATATACGTTTTGTATATTTGAAATATTCAGTAAATACGTACTTGTTTTGAAGTCCTTTTTATTATATAGAAATCATAAGATTCAAATCGACGTTCCAACAAATAGAGACATAAAAGCAAAGACCTCGCTGTTTTAATATAACTATGCGCTAAAAATCTCAGTAAAATTTTAAAGACCCATAAAATGTTTATTTCCAGCTCTTAAGTATTGAAAATTCTAAAAACCATCTCGAGAACCAGCTAGCCGGGTTTTTACTAATAATTGTTATGAGCACAATACTTAGTCCTGCGAAGTGGGTTCGTATTACAAAGTGTTCGTTTTATAGTTTGTAATATGAATCTCATCTGCGCTTTGGTTTCGTACCTAACATACGAATACGTACGTCCTATTCTAGAAATTACTACGCTGATATAATCGCGTCGGCAAAATAATTTTACTACATTATTGTTGTGGTATTTTTTATGTAGGATTGCGCTCTAAGTACATTGTGTTAAGATGTTTACATCTTAATAAGATTAAATAAGAAATTAATCGTTTAATAACACAATAGAATAGGTACATAATACTTATATCTACTTAATTGAAAGGTAGCCTTTATCAATCCTTTTCTTTCTCTTCTGCTTCTGACAACGTTTACGTGAAGGGACATCTTGAAATTCACATACGGTTAAAATGCGAAAGCTCATTTTAAAATGTTAAGTGTTTACATTATGCAGTCCTATTAGACAAGATAAATAGGTTATCTTTGAATACAATTTAGTATAGTTATTATGCATCCATCGTGTCTACTATAGAAGCTAGCAACACATGTTGTCATTTGAACGTTGCCGACCCTTTGAAGGCTTAGTTGAGGATTGCAAAAAAAAATTAGTTCCCCCAATATTGGCATTGCGGCTTGTCTCAGAGTTGCTACAGTTTAGGTACGCCTCGGATTCGTTAGCTCGTGGACTAGAAAATCTCTAAAAATACTTGAGATAAAAATATATTTCCAGGATACATAAATGATTTTTATTTTTAGGCACATTAAATAAATGGTGCGTTTTATACACATTAAATAGGTACAGGAATTAACGTTTTGATAGTCAAAATAATAAATAGAATGGAGTTAATTAATAGGCCCTGTCATGCGTGACCATTATATCGTATCATATCAGTGGCTTCCCTAATGAAAAATGCATGACACGGTATTAGTGCCAATTAACTTTTTAGGGGTGCATTTTGGTTTCATGAGTCTCATCGAATGCAGTACTGGGATAACTCGACCCACATTAGCTAAAGTGCACCCTCCTTCACTGGGGTGCCGTAAGTTGGGACATTACGCTTACCCGAATTATGTTTCGCCGAATGTACAGAATTCTATGTTTCGGCGAAACGTGCTTTCGGACAATAGTAACTTTGGACAAAAGTAATTCGGTAAACCATTTAATGTCCCTTTTGTTTTGTTTACCCATGTTCATAATACATTTCTCACTGGCAGCATTCGAACCCGCAGCTTTTGTTTTTGTAGCCTGTAACTTTGAGATTAAAATGGATGTGACAACTGTGGCCCTTGCTTAGCATTTCATAAAAGTCGGGAAAAGTAGGCGACGAATTAGCCACTTGCTAATACTATTACCTACTATTCCAGAATTTTTCATCTAACCAATCTTAAAGGGCTTGCTTCACCTTGAATTCTGCCTATATCATGGATTTCAGGCATGACTCTATGTGCAAGTGTTATCTGACTATTGTAAACGCAACAATTCCACAGATACCGTATCCCAGTAAGACAGACCCGTAGTATTGTGGGGCACTCTTTCCGGGGCTAATCCGCATCATCTGCTCCCGGGTAATTATTTAAAAGGGACCCAGGATACGCGTGCGGAGTCTAATTGTTGCGTCCGATAACCAATAAGAGCTTAGCGTGGGGTGGCCGTACCTACCGACGTGTGGCGGACTTAATCCTGATGCGCTGTACTGATGAATGCTTCTAATAACGAAAGAAATAATCCAACGTGTTATTACCAGCGGTGTAATTTTATGTAATCCTAACGCCGTGGAAATTGACTGGTAATTATTACTCAAACATAGCAAATAATTGTTGTTTTATAAGCTTTAATATGCAGAACATTTTAGTTAAGTACTTATAAGTTTCTTATAATTTACTGTGATTATCTTTCTACGTGATTTGAATGACAAATGTAAATAATATATCAATGTCTGTATTTTAATACAATGTTATCCAATTCCTAATCAAATAAGAATACAGAGTAATTTCTAAAATGAGCTTAAATACCATTATGGATATTTATAGTATAGATTTAAAGTATAGATTTTCATTTAATTTTAATAAAAAATGCACCCAGAAAACTTAAAATCAAAAGAAATACTTAGATAGCGTTCTGTTTAAGACCAACCATTTAATTTTCCGCACCACGCTTTCACTGCAAAATATTTTCCAAACAGGACCAATTTGACAGCCGCTCCATTCATCACACCAGACTATCCCGGCAGATACGACACGCATGCGCCCCCTACGGCTAACATAAATTACGGGCGGGGTGTGTCATTGTTCGGCGTCCGTTCCTCAAATGTATTAACCGCATTGACTGCACCCTGTATGAGCGTGACGCATAGCTTTTGCAACATTGTCGTGTAAGGGTAGTGGGGTGAGTGTCGATACGTCGATGTTGAGTGACAAATTTGATATGGTTTTGAAAGACGAACTTTGGTTAGTAAAGGCAGTATGGGTGTCGGAGATAAGACTATGTAAACACCATAAACAGAGCAGATTTGGTTTTCCAATGTCAATATTTTGAAAGGGTCATCTAAAAAACGTACCCACAAATAGTAATTACAAAATGTAGGTAGACATTTGATTATTTTTTTTTGTAATACCTACCAACCAATAATCTGAATATAATTATACTTAGGTACATCAGATTATGATGATCTAAAACTTTAAAAAGCAAACAATACGGTATAGTCACAACGATTGCGTTGTGATACTGTGCACTTCATAGATTTTGTATTGGCTTGTGAGTTTATGACGTCACTTGTTCGTATTGTCAACTGACTAAATATTAAACAGTTTCTGTAAAATTTAAAATCGTTGACTCAATATAATTCAAAATCAATATGGTTTTACAACAAAGTACGATACTTTCTTTAACGACATTGATATTTCAAAATTAAATATAAATGGTGTCAACATTCCTATATTTAGGAACAAAATTACTGGATACAAATTTTACATGGTGTGCCCGCATATTAGAATTTAAAAAAAATAACTAGGGCACTATTATATCAAATTAACATTAAAAAGTTTTTGCTTCAATTTCCATCGATCATATTAAAACCTTTTGACTCTTCCCCACGCCCAAGTGTTGTTGCACAACATTTTTTCCATTGTTATCGAACTGCGGGTTGCCCCTGCGCATCCCTTACAAAAGATTACACCCCAACACGTATTAAACGGCGTATCGCAATACATTTATACCTTCCTATAAATCAGGTCATTGTCGACAAATTTTTCGGGCGTCCCTAACTAACACTTTTTTTATTTCAGTGTCTGGTTTTAATTAGGATATATGATGCATGTCTGTGTTGTGTTCAAAATAAAATCTGGTAGGGTGATATAAAAAAAAATCAAACGGTATTAAAGTGCTTTACGAAATAGAGATACGTGATGAAGTAAATTAATGTGTAGATTTTTTGTGAACAAACTTATCTAAGTAGGTATTCCATAAATTTTGCAACTTCATAAACACAGATACTATAAGATTTTTGTAAACTGTAGCCTTATGTACTAAGTCTTCAAGAGATATATCATTAATAAAAATAATTCCAAATATTTTAATATTATAATAATGATATTATATTATTGGTACCTAATATTAAAATATTAGATACTATTTTTACTGTCGCAGTCACAGTGTATTACCACAGTCCAAAGCGAGTCGATATAAAATGTGAAAGAAACTTGAAAACCGACGGGTACATTAATTTGTTTAAGATGTTTAGTAAATTAATTTATCTATCAACAATGTAGGTAGTACTTTGGTTAGTGAGCTTCGTGATTAGGTAAAAATGAAAGGACAAATTATCTTGACACATTTATTTTATAAAAATGCGCATCTCTATACGATTCCCTCCTTCAATCTTCGAAAGCTGATAGAAAATTCCTTAACATACATTCTCTAAGTAGTAACATTCAAGCTTTGACATATGCTGTAATTTTACTTTATTTTTCCATACATTTGTAACCGGATTTTTAAATATAATTTGTGGGAACATGCCTTTGTGGAACTAGATATTATTTTGGTTGAAAAAAACAAAGTGTTACAAAGTTTTACTCAGAGTACAGAGTAATGTTAGAATCAGCATATTGCAATAGTTTCGGATACAATACCTTATTCCATCAATTATCAGCCGTACTGTAGAATGCACAACAATTTGCAATTAGGTACTATTAATATTTAGATAACAATGTCAGAATATCAGACGGTTGGTAGTTTTAGTTGTTTGTGAATTTTCGATGATTGTACTGCCGAATAAACATTAATTGCGTGGCCACAACCACAGACTATACGAAAATTAAAGCTAGTTTAGGCAGAATTGTGAAACAATTTGTATGATGAAAACTACTTTGTTTGACATTTTGTCTCCGGTTTAAAAGCTGTATGGGGCTAAAACTACACGAGACTAAAATTTGGTTACAAGTGTTAAATATTTACTGTATAAGTACATAGTTTGAATACAAAGTGTATATTGTATGAAAAGGGAAGCGTGGCGTACAAAAATATAAATATTGTGTTTTTTAATAGCAGTTATACAAATACAGTTTAAAATGTATATACCGGATATAAAATTGATAAACCTATAAACGTAGATTTGTTTCCCATTACGGACACATTTACTATGTAGGTAATTAAATATTATACTAAATCTAAGGGTAGCTTAGTATAAGCAAACATTTTAATCATAAACGGGAACTTATCTTCGTGATAAAATATAAAACTATTCATAATATTAATAGGTAATATATGTTAAAATGACTTTAACGAATCTTTCCTAAAATTATGAGAAATGCTTTGATCTTCTAAAATAATGACAACTATCCTAAAGCATGAGACTTACAAACTTAAAGGGAACAAAATTGATGATATTTACAAATGCCTTATGTATGTACAAGCCTAACTATTTTAGTTAACAGCCTAACTGAAACGACGACGCATTTAGAGGTAATTAAAATTAAATGCTAAATACATCTTTCATCAATTCTTTACTAAGAAAAAGTTTAAAACAAAAAAAAAATGAGATAGGTAATCTGGCACGGTCTTAGAGGGTACCAATGTTAATAACTTATAAAATCCAAGGGATTCACAACACAAAAATTGTATAAATTATATTATGTGTGATATTTATAAGTGTTGCAATAAATTACTAAAGTAATAATATTGTGACCTGAGCGTAGCTTTTTCTTAGAGTAAATATATACACTAACCTATCCTATACCCTCATTAAGAAGTACATATACTAGAAGGCACATCTCGTACCTCTTGAAGCAGTTTGCATACGAGAAAATGAAACAGATAGATATGAATACAACAATGACAAAAAAAATACTGCTGAAGAGACAGTAACTTAGTCTAAGATAGATAGAGAGGTCGATTATGTAGACAGTGATAAAGTAATAAATTCTCTTTTGGCAGTTTCGAATACTGGTCGCGCTCATCACAAATACACAAGCGTTTATACTCGTTAAACGTCAGATACATCCAATTATATACCGTAGGATAATATTAATAGTCAAGTTAAGTCTCTAAAGCCACGAGTCTTGTACGCAAGAAATGACACATAATCACATTGATAACTGTCTCCTACAATGGACAGGACAATTATTGTTCAATGATGGCGAAATTACATGTCATTTCTAGCCCGATGAATGCAGGGCTTAACAAGTAATTGAGAGTTGTCCTCATCTCAAGTCTTTGTAATTTAAACGGCGGAGTTCTTGCCTATTATGGGCCCTCCGCTAGTGGCATATACGCGGCGTCCGTCAAATTCCACTGAAGAGTTCCTCTTGATTGCGTCATCCGATGTGTCTTTGAGCGGCTCCTTTTCATCCCTGTCGAAATAAATTCTATTAAATATATATTCTAATGTTAAAAAAGCTTTATTTACAGCATTTTATTTTACAGCTTTTTGTACAAAATACAATTTCACCACTTATTTTTACAATATGTTCAATAACTACGAGGGTTTGTAAAACTTGAGCTTTTGTTAATTTTCCAACGTTTAACTAATACATACCTACTTACACACACACTATCCCTGCATTCCCCTAAGGGTTAAGGGTTAGGCGGAGCGAAGGAGCAGAAAACTCCTACACCATTTTTAACCAAATTTTTTTTTTATTTAACAAAATTTAGGTGATGGAAAATTGTGAAACGCGGAATAGTTCGCGTTCAACAATATTGCACCAAAAATTATGACAAATAGTCATCATAATTTTCGCGGTAATATTAGATGTTGGTAACAAAACGACTTTTAGCTCAAGATTTTAAACCCAAGTCTTCTATTAACTACAGTTAACAATGAAATATAGTACAGTAGAAAACAAAATAAAAATGTTAGCAGGCACAAAACAAAATCGCAAGTTATTTACAAATATACATTTCGCAATTAAATTCCATCAGTCAAGTAAATGCATTATTTTTTCAAATATGTACATGTAATTAAAAGCATTTACTCTCTGATAGAATTTGCATAGACAAAAGCTGTTAGACAAACACAAAGGCTTCAAGAAGGAATGACATTGAAGAGTGAATGAAATATCAAAAGAATCTTACACTGGCGTGGTCGGTACATAGCTATAAGTGACCGGTGAATGGCAGCGTGGGAAAAGACATTAAATTATTGTTAGTGATAGTTGTGCAAGAAAATATTCATGACTCAAAACCAAGACTTCGAAAACAGTGCTGAGATCAAAAGAAAAAAACGAGGACAATAAATTAAAATACAACACATGATAAAATGTACGTACTATATGTGAGGTACATGATTTTAATAAAATATACGATGAATTTTGTCGTAAGAGATGTTCCAGGCAAACAGAACTTGCTCAACGGTATGATCGTATTATAAACGCAATCCAAATCAGGACGAGGCAACCTACGCTTCAATTATTTTATTCTCAGTTCATTTTATCGTTTCTTTAACTTTTTTATTTACACTTGGAGTTTAAGAAGCAAAACAATTTTCACACTGTAACACCAAATCTCTAACTACAAGTGATCACCATCACTTTAAAGCACGGTGCTATCTCTCTAAATCGTACAGCCATATTTACACGAGGCGGTAATGCTAAGCTTCTTATTTACATCTCGGTCAACCCCAGCGAAGTGAATGACTCGGTCGGTACTTATGTTTGCGTCGGTCAATCACGTCATCACCGGCGGTTGGATGCTGATGCACAATCAAAGCATGCACAAGTTTTACTGTGGTGCCTTACGTCGGAGTCGGCACGAGCTTGACGGGCGGCGGCAGGGGCGCGGGGGAGGGCGGCGCGCGCGGCTTCGTGCTGCAATAAGGGAGCGGGAAGCGCCAACCGTACAGACTAGCGGGCAGAAACATCTCTCATCGACACTAACACTTAACAGTACGGAAAGGATAACATAAAGGGGAAGAAAACAGGAAGTAAACATAGAAATGAAAAAGTTTCACGTCCGGAACATTGTTACGATGTCGATGAAGTGCTGACATGTGAATATTATTTTGAAAATGATATTAAAAGTAAGAGTTAGGGTGAGTTTATATTTACCTTCCTAGTTTGGCTTCGTCGTCTTCGTGTTTCTTGGTGCGCTTGCCGCAGATGGTAGCTATAACTCCTTGCCTCTTGAAGCACAGCAAGAGGAGGTCCACTACGATTAAGCAGATGAGAACTCCGGCTAAAGCCACTCCTATGATGGCGCCGCTGGACAGCAGTTGTGGTGGAGCGAATCCAGAGCTCTTCACACCTGTTGAAATAATTTCATTATAGAAGGGACTCCAGAATCATCAAAATAAGAACAGCGAAAACAGCATTAAATAAGAGCAAAATTAAGATCACAATTGTTTTCAACAAAAATAGTTCAAGTCGCTAGTTGCTTTATGCTTCAGTTTTTGCTGTTCTCAGTACTGTTAGTTTTATGCATCATGTCACAGAAGCTGAAGATGTTAGATGACATGACAGTGATTGTAACAAATGCAGTCGTATCACTTGTGCAAGTTGAAAGGTGACTTTAGAAGACTCATATAAACCCTTATAAGCAACAGTTAGACATTCATTACAATCTCTCAGGTGACAGCAGGGAGTGCTTTCAGTTTTCAAACGTGCACCCAATCACCAGTAGTACATTTGCTATTCTAAGACAGAACATTAAATTCAAAGGTAATAGTTTCGGATAGAAAGCTCTCCGCTAGAATGAAATGGGGTTTGAATGAGAAATGAAGTATGATGAGAATGAAACACATGAATGATGCATAAATAATAACCTGAGAATTAAGAATGATTCGTATAAAAGAAAAGTTGTCAAGATGCAAACATTCCAAATAACTTTGTTGAAATCAAACAAAATGTTCAAACCCCATGACAAAAGTTTCGAAACTATACAAAGCAGTATGGGGATCTAGAAATACAAATAATAATAAGAATAATAATATAATATCACAACACTTAGTTATAAAGGTTCTACAACTGGTGTAATAATATGTTCACCGTCACCTTAACTTCCTATAGCCCTAATCTATATGGTAACTTATAATAAATTTATATGACCTCAAGTTGAATTTTGAAATGATTGACAATAATGTATCGAGAGTGACAAAATTAATAGCTCTTATTAACAGACACAAACATCTATATCAATCATTTCAAAAATCAACCGAAAAATTCTACTTAAAAACTTAATCGTAAAACTATATGAAACTGCCAGTTATCTAAAGTGTTATATATTAAGAGGAATAACAATTTTCATTGGTAATAATATATATAGGGCAGTTTCAGTCGATGAATTGATCATGCTTGGAGTAAATAAGTAAGGCAACAGCTATGGAATCGTAAAACAAAATTCTATAAGTATAAAAATATCTAGTGCCATCTAATATGACAGGTCTATATATAAAACCACGTTATAAAATTATTTACCTATGTCCGTAGTTAGTTTTTGACCATGCTAGTGGGGTAGTGAATATATAATATTTTTTTCAGAAGGGTGTACACATAAGATCATGCAGCGCATAGGTAATTAGTACATTCCAAAGGAAACTATGTAGCGAGATCATTAATGGATATAGAATATTATTAATATAAAATATATTTACCCAAATCTCAGTCAGGGCGACACAAACACACTTTTCGAGCAACATTAAGAGGATTAATGGATTGGTCTCTTGATAAGCATCTTGACAGCTTTCTTTTTGGGAAGTTTGAGTTGTCTATTAATTTTGATACATTAGGTAAATGTTCAGATAAGGTAAGGGTTATTTCAACCAGGCATTATCTAACATCAGGGTGTAAAAGGATATAGAACTCAATACAAAATAAACGAAGTATCCTTTAAATGCATTCTTTTATCTATAATTGTACATTATTTTACATGCATTGTAGAATACTTCATTTATTTTTATAATTCATAAATGGAACAACATGTTTTCAAAACATTTATTACTTTTCACATTGGTCAATTTCATCTTCGTCTATAACAGATCACAATTCGAATTCAGCTGTTATAGAATTATTCGCTAGCTACATAAATTTATTATCATTATCCCGCATCTTATAATAAAATCGTATTTCATCTGCTTTCAAGGTACAATCCTTATCTGGACGACACGGTCTCCTCGAGATAAATTCTAATATTATTCTATATCAAAAGGACAAAATAGTCATCAAAAATCTTACATAAGTTTTCAAAACCCTTATACAATTCACTAAGAATGTTAAAGTCATATATTGAATGCCTTCATTTTTGGCATATTTTATTAACACTAAGTTATGACTTCATACTTTGGCAGTGTTAATTTATTAGCCGATAATCTAACTACAATGTATTTACGTAATGTATCCTCCATAAAATTATTTTTATTATAACTTAAAATTTAAAATTTGATCCTAAATTTAAAATTAACATAATGATATCTTAACAGTATGTAATACTTTTGGATCTTTATCATTAATACAGGCGAATAATATAATAATTTTACATAAATTACTTTGAAATCATTTCATGATAAATATTTGTTTGGAACAAAATTTAGAATAATTTATTTACACATCAACAAATTGTTTTATCACAACAAGTATTTTTCTAAATAACAACAGTCGTCTTTGGACTTGTTTAGCGATTGATAATGTTAATTACACTGTTGCTTATATGACGTTAATTGTAACGAGTACGGCTGTAAGAATTCCCATTTTAGTGTGAGCCCATTCGAAATTGCGAGGACTTCCATTTGGGTTACCTAGAAAACATTTATTAGATAAATACACACAATACGTATATTATTTGTAACAAATAATAAATGTAAAAAGAAAAGAAATTATTTATAATAGACTTACCACTGGTAATAAATTAACACCAACCAAATATAAGCCCGATTTCGAACAAAAATGAAAAGAAAATTAAAGCGAACCTACTTAATTATAAAAGAACCTTAAAATAAAATATAAATTTAAAACTTTAGTTAAAAAATTAAAAGCATGCCAAATGTAGTAATAAATATTTTTTTAAACATTTTTACTACGTACATTTTGTACAAAAGTTCAGATTAAATGTTTACAATATCTACAATTAGATTACAATTAAATTTATCAGTCGGTATGTTTCCTATCGGCAAGATTGTAAAAAAAACAACATTAATGTTAATTGAAAAAAAAAAATACAAATAAAGACATACAGAACTGATAAAGAGTAATATCATTAAAAACTAAAATTGTACTTACACAAAAATTATAATAATATGTAAAAAATATCACTGCCTAAAAGTAACATATAATAAACTGAAAATTCATATTAGGAGCACTTAATTGTAAAAAGAAAATGCCACAAGCACTACGTATATAAAAAAGTCACAAATCACAAAACAAAATATAATGCGAAGGGGAGTATTGGACTGAGTATATGAGCGATTCTGGTCGATCCTGACCCTGGACTCAGAGGGTCTGGGGCAGTGTAAACGTCGTAGAAGCCAGCTCTAAGGGGCACTTCGTTACTTTCTTGGTTGTACTCACCGAGGGCAGTCTGAACGTACAGCTGAGCCGGCTGGGAGAAGCCGAGGATGTTGTGAGCCCGGAGCTCCATTCGGTACTTAGTGTCCGGCACCAGGCCTCGCACTTCATAGCTGATCATCTCGAAAGATTTAAGCTCTTCCTTTAGGCATTGGTTGTCCGATGCGACTTTCCATTCGCCGACTACTTTTAGGACCTGATGGAAATTTTAGTATCGTTAATTAACTTCAAGATTATATTTACGCTTTATCCTATGTACATAGAAATTGTATGCATGATAATGTTTTAAGGTTTTAAGGTATGCATTTGCAATCCCATAAAATGAGATGTAATACATAGATATGACTTTACCATAAATTTTCATTCAAATAGAAAAACCATCGACGTTCCCAGTTTAACTTTTTTTGGAATTAAACCTTTATTCAAGCGTGAAACAGGAAAATAAGGGGCGTTCATTTTAATAAAATGTTGTTTTATGAAATTAAGATTTTACGAATTAAAGAAAAGCTTTTTTTAGCAATAATAAATAGTTGATTTTTCCTTCTAGAACATTCAAACTTATATTTAAAATGAAAATGCAATATAAAACTCACCGGGCAATAAGTGACTTCATACAGGTCGATAGGTTCACCGTTGTGAGCAGGGATTTTCCATCTCAACTCATATCTGTCGGCGTACTTTCCATGAATTAGCGATTCGGAGCTTAAATCCTCTCTCCACTTCGGTTGCTCCGGGGGAGACCTAGAAATGAAAATTTATAAATTTACCATTTCCAATTTAGCATTTTTTATATAAATAACTCAAAAATGATGACGCTTGTTTTCCTTTGATCAATTTGAAAAAAAATTGCGTAGTCTAGTATAATAATAAATGTATCTTAATGAAGGTAAATAAAAATGATAGCTCAACAATACATTTCAATCAAACGACCTTTTTATTTATATTAGCTAGTGGAAGGCTTTGTTTAGTTACAGTTTAAGTTGTAGTTAGCTAGTTGCATGTATTTCAACTTTAAAATGAGGGCTTAATTTTAAAAACCTTGTCCCCTTGGTTTCTATATACCGAAGCATTGTCAACAATTTGTCAGTGAAATCACCAACTAAAATGACACAGCGAGAAATAAGAGCCAGACAATGGACGATCTCAATTCATATTTGATTGTGGCTGAATCCGGTCACCGTTTGAGTCATTGTAAGTTTCGCGAGATTAAAAATGGGTTGTGCGTTCATTACCGCAATAATGTTCCCAAAATTGTCTCGTTTGTAGAAAATGTTTTATGACACTTTTACTTGGAAACAGAAGTCATTATTTTAAACTACATAACATTTTTCACAGTTTTTAAAATTCGGATGATTTATAGTAGTATTATTATAATATTATAATCTTGAATGTTTATATGGATGCAAGGATGTGTGGACGTTTGTAACTCTTTCACTTTTCAAAAAAATACTAGATGCATTTTTGAAAATTCACAACAATATATCTCTTACAGCAGAATATCACTTAGGCTTTTGTTATTCATGTATCACGCGAGCGAAGCCGCGGGCAGAAGCTAGTAAGTCTATGTTGAGAGAGGCGGTTATGTCCATATTAAATAAGTCTGAACAGTAAAAAAGATTTCAATAACATTTATAATAGTATAAGTCAGGACCAACCTTCTGGGCATGATGACAGTGATAGGCGCACCCCAAGCACCAACGCCGACCTGGTTGACAGCAGCAAACCTGAAGTCGTAAGAGACCATAGGCTGGAGGTTCTCAACGACGTAGAGCGAGTTGGCGGACCAAGTCCTGTTCATGGCGAGGTTCCAGTCGTAATTGCTGTTCTCCTTATACTGGGTGGTGTAAGCCAGGATTGGAGGGCCTGAGTACTCCGGTGGGCCAACGATGCTGAAGGCAACGGACGTAGCTGTGATGGTATCTTGACGAGCCTGTGGGATTGAATTGGAGAGGGTCAAAACTAGTATTCAAAGCACTAGTCAGAAAGTATAAATAAGATTAACACGTAAAAGTTCTTACTAGCTTAGCTTTTTTAGAGAGATGCACTATCCACCGCATAGCTCTTCAGATCAGATTAATGTTACCAAAATATATTTTAAATGTATATGGAAACAATACAGTAAAGTGAATATTGTAATTATAAACTTGAAATCATGTAACATTAACGCGTAAGTAGTTTTGGTTTTCATTCATTGTCGTTTGATTTCCTAACAATGTGTTTGTCAAAATATAAGATTATGTTTAATTTTATTAATGAAGCAATAAGTTTTTTGACTAAGTGCACTACGTTATACAAATTATTAAAAGGCATATTTTTGGCCTTGTATTATCTCAGGCTTGATCTCTGAATGTCTATGATAAGCCAACACTTACTTGCAAAACAGCACCCGGTGCGAATGCTTCTCTCAGCTGAATGATGTGTTCCGCCTCTCCTAGCATGTTGGTGGCAATGCATTCGTAGTTGCCGAACAGGCTAGAGTCTGTCGGTATGACTGACACGATGCTGACTGGTCCAGAACCGTATATTTTCACGTGAGAAGATTCAACCAGACCGCCATTTTGGAACCTAAATAAGAATCGACAATAATGAGCTCAAAAAAAAAAAAAAATTTTATATGCTATTAAAAATATGAAGTTTTAAAATAGATTATGAGGATTGTTTATACTTAACGAAAAAAAATAAAGAAAATTTTAGATAGTAAAATTAATTTAACTAAGCATAATTGATGCAAAATAATAAAATCACTTCCAGTATATATTTATGCTGAGGGTAATTTTCCTTGACCTCCAAATGGATTAAGCTAATGCATTATTGCGGTAGAATTAAATTTTGCTTTCCACTTAAGATTTCCAATTTGTTAAAGGAAACGATACTGACCTCCATTGTATAGTGGCATTCGGGATACTCTCCGCAATACAGGTGAGGTTGACGGGCTGTCCGTTCCAGCTCCAGATCGGGGTCCGGGGCATGTTCTCAAACGATGGCTTGAATTGAACCGTTAGATGACCATTTTTCCTCGCTTCACCACCTGAACCATTGTACAATGTTCGTGATAATGTTCTAAGACGTTGTGAAAATTCTGGGATGATAAGATTTAAACTCTTGAAAGGCAACCAATACATATCAGACAGAAAGGTGATATACAGAAGGATAGATTCTATAGTTTAAATACTTTTCCATGGATAGCAAAAGCAAAATGACATGAATGCGTTTTGATTCGGATTCACAATGAAGGAATCCTTACAAATCGCAATTAAAATAGCGAAAAAATATATATATATATATGTATATATATTCTGAGAAAAAGAATAAATTACATTTGCGGTGAGTCGATTTTTTCAGGGCGAAAGTAATAATAATATTCATGGAACTTGTAGAACATGTAAGGTATTTTGACATCCAGAATAAAAAAACAAATCTAAAGTTCCCTACGTCAACAATGCCTACGATCCTAGAGTATATCTTCAAATGTATAGTGCTGAGTTATATATGTTATCAAATGATAATATAGTAAGCATACCGTCATTCTCAGCGACGCACTCATAAAGACCATCATCCGTTCTATTTAGGTTCGAGATCGTTATAACCGCGCTGGATTGCATCTGATCCCCGGTCTGGCGGCTCGTCGTTTCAATCATGATTCTGCAACAAACTCGACATTTCAAAGCGTATTCATGATGAGAGACTGCTTATAAACAAAGTTGATTCAACATGTTGCTGTCAATACTGGCTGAGTTAAAAGCAAATAGAAATATGTTTCTAGCAACTTTGTTGTACAATAAATACATTTTGCCATAGATATCTACTCATTTTCATTAGCACATATTTTATACATCATTACACAATGTTATTTATTTCTGATAAACATTAGGATCGAATTGCTAAAAATGAGTACCTAAATCTAAGGTTACTCCAGAAGCTTGGCTATAAGGCAAAACGTCAAGGAAATCTGTACATTCAAACCTAATTACCCCATCTAGGGGTTATAAAAGATTGACGAAAATCGTTGCAAAGTATAGCCAGACTCGCTAATTCTACTAAAATTGGTCAGTAGGCCCTTAACTAGGAAATAACGCCAGGAAAATTTACGATAACAATTTCAACATTCAAGCAAAAGCTCACCTGCTATTATCATTAGGCCCATTAGTGAACCGCTCTGCGTTGCTGAACTTCCTGAAACTGATCCTCGGAGCCGGACGCCCAGTAGCCTTGCACTCCAGTTTCCCCTCGCCCCTCTCAGGGGCGGTGTTGTTGTACAGCTCGAAGATCTTCGGCGGGACGAGCACCTCCACTTCGATCTCGGTCTCGTTTTGGCCGGCTTGGTTGACGGCGTTGCATATGTACTTGCCGTAATCACCGGCTTCTACGCGGTCGAAGGTCAGTAGGCCAGTTTGATCGTTTACTCTGAATCTGGATGTGCTGGCTAAGTTCTAAAACAGAGCAGGATGCAGTTAGAAAATAATCTGAAAAAATAATATGATTTGTCATAAACATTTAATAGCCATTGCTTACAACTCATAAAAAATAGTTGTACTGCTCACATTGTTTTGATTTAAAATAAGGGGCCTTATAATTTAACATAAAACGTTTATTCCTTTTATTACATAAATAAATATCGCGTTTGGGCTGTTCATATGAATTCTAAATATGCTTTATTACTTAATTCGGTGGTAAATTTTCATTTGTACTGACGATTTATAAGTGTTTTTTTAAGCCTATATAAACAAAAAAATTCATTTCAAAATTTCATGGTTAAATATCGTTCTAGTAACATTCCGTCTTACCTACATGGGGGTATAACGAAAATACCGAATTTATACAAAACATGGTCGAACTGCCGATCAGTTTTTCTTCACTCCATGCCATAATAAATATTCCATTAGCTGCTTATTTTCAATGAAAATAGCCTGACTTAAAACTCCATTACCACGAATACAAAACAATTTAAATCCGATCCTCACAAGCACATGTCTGTACATTTGCAAACGCAATCGAAACAAATATAATGCTAATGAAATACAAACATGTTCATTAAATGGCGATTGCGAAGACTATTTACCTCCCGAGTAGAAGTTTTAATCCAAGTGTAGGTTGGAGGAGGCTTGCCTTTGGCCTGGCAAGAAATTGAAGCTGTTTCTCCTTCCTTGATTTCCACTCTCGTCTCTCGTTCTACCATTTCTGGTGCAATGTAGACCTATAAAATAATATAATTATAAGGCTTTAAACATGATAAAGAAAAAATATATAAAATATGGATTACTTTTGCACATATGATATTCTTATTCTTACCAATAATATAAACGCAAAATTTCTTGAAGAACTTTGTAAATATTTTACGACAAAACTACTGAAGGGTTTTCGATCGAATTGTACATCTTAAACATCAGCATAACTAATGCTACTTCTTTATAAAAATACTGCCCCAAAAAATCATGTAATTCAACCAAACACCTAGAGTCAATAGATTGTTGCACTTTCTGAAAATATTAAACAAATATATTTGTAAGAAGTATATACCTCTAGCTTAATGTTCCTTTCAGCCAGCTCTCCTGTAGGAATGACGACAGCACGGCAGGTGTAGGTTCCATCGTCACTATCCTGGACGTTCTTTATCATCAGACCATTAGCGTGGATCACGTATCTATCTCCAGTAGTTATCTACAACATTTTGAACTATATTAATATCTTCCGTTAAAAGAATTAGTAAATGCTAATAATTTATTTTCGTTGACAAAATATGATATAAAGACACCGTTCAATTAACACGGTTCAACGATGGAATCCCCAAGGTTAGTCAAATTTTCAATAAATAACGATTATATACCTAGCGTTACGTTACTAAACATCAATAAAATGTGATTGACACACACATTGATACAGTTTAGTGACAGAATCCACCAGATTAGTCTTTTTTTTAATAAATATAAATAAATATCCGACTACATCACATACATTGATCTGACTCCGAGGTAAGTAGCTTAAGCACTTGTGTTACGGATATTGGATATTAACACCCAGACACAAAACAAACACAAGTATTCATCACACGAACCCACAACTCTTGGCGCATAGGGCAGGGTCACTACCGCATGCGCCATCGAGCTTGTAAAAATCATGTTTAAGTACGTGTTTAAATCATGTTTCACTCGTTCAATGTGATTTGATATAAATAATGTCTGTAAATGGATGGTCCTGCCAATCAATAATCGTAAAAATATTTTAAATCGCCTCAACACTCATTTCATTTTTTTTCGTAGGTGGCTAATTACGTTATTATTGTCATATAATTAAGGCGTTGTTTTACTTACAGGTGAGCCTTCCTTGAACCAGTCAACAGAAGGCGCCGGCTTGGCCGTCACTTCACACATCACCTTGAAATCTCTCCCTTTTGTCGCATACTGGTTTTCATTGGCATTCGTCCAGGTAATGGCAACTAAAATAAAAATATATGTTGGTTTTCAACCGACTTAAAAAAAAGAAGGAGGTTCTCAATTCCACCTTATATATGTTTTTTTTTATTATTATTTAATAACAAATTAGTCCATATTTATTTCATGAAAACATAAATTGACAAACACGAGTCAGTCTGTCGAGAATGGCTTCGTTTTGAGCAATAGCGATACAATCTGTGATGTATGGCTCCTCTGAGTCAAGAACAATGTTGAGTTATTTTATTCTAGTTTTCAACTTAACTAGATCGGAAATCGCATCTGAATAATTCTTAATCCGGCCAAACATGATAACTGCTGACACATTTAAGAAGCCAATATTGCAAAATTTGAAATCAATAAATAATTAATAACTAAAAAGATCAGAGTTTCAGAATGTAATTTAATAAAAGCACACTTTTTCTTTTTATTTAAATAAAATCTTTAAAAATTATTTGATCCACGAAGGCTTATTGCTGAATGCCAAATGCGATTATGATTTATGAATAATTCGCTTTTTGAGTTCTTTAAGTAACAGTAAGTTAAGGGAAATGATAATTATCTGCAGTTATTTACCGAAAGTTTCCAAGACCACACTGTCGCTCAAAGGTTGATTGGTGTAAGCAGCCTCGCAAGTGTAGTTCCCAGCCATAGCTTCTGTGATGGAGGGAATGTACAGCAGCTGCGATTGCTTCGTCAGCATCGATTCGGTGTAGATCTCAGGTCTGGTGCCCGAACTGCTAAAGAAAATGATAATGTTACCAACTATGTAACTTGGGTATTTTAAGTATTAACTAAGCAGTGATAGTTTAGCATAGGACACGCGCTAAAGATGATGATGATCTACAGTTGAAAGACGTTAGTTTTGATCTCTTGCTCTATTTTTACCTCAAGCTGGTAAATACAGTTTCATTGTTAAGGCTATCTATTAAATCGGTTGACTGGTAGAAAATTCTTAGGTACATCGCTGTTTTATTAATGAAACTCATACCATGTGATACCAGGAATCAACCTCGAGAAGAAATTTAGTAGCCGTTATCAGAAAAAACATATATGGATGCATCTCTGTCCACTCTATGGGCCAACTCATATAAAGTGCCAAAATGTGACCTTTATCTACATACATACATACATAACATCACGTCCGTAATTCCCGAAGGGGTAGGCAGAGTCAAAGGGACAGGTAACCCCCGTAAATATATTCAGCCAGAAAATACAACTGGGCTGGATTAGATGGAAAATTGTGAAAAGTAGTGATGAGTGGCTAGCTTGTCGCTTACACAATCACACACCCAAAACCCGATATACCTAATGGTATGTCGTCTTTTACGACATTACAAACAAGGAACACAAATGGCGTATTATTTTTAAGTTCCAGTCCAACATGGGAATACACGTGTCAAATATATTCCAAACGTTAAAGCTACAGGTACTTACGCGGCATCATTGATGACGAGTCCCTTAGGGTCCTTCCATTGCGGCTGCGTCACCAGCGATGGATCAGGCGCGTCAGCCTGGCAAGTCAGGACAACAGATTTTCCGACTGCCACTGTTTGGATCTTCTGCGTAGGGAATATCCTGAGCGTTTGAGCTGAACATCCTGGGGACAAAGGGAGAATGAGATTAGCAATATGTCATATAATACGAGTAATTTTTTTAGAAATACGTTGGTCTTCATTGTTTAGATTTTTTGGACTGCTTTATTGTAAGAAGATGAATCGGAAACCCGTATTGAACCTTTTGGGACCGAAACCAGAGTTAAAGAGCATTAAAGTTTTGAAGTGGGGGCTTGCGACGTCACTATCTAATAAAAATTTTACGAATGTGTGACGTCACGCGCAACTTGAATGCATTGTATCTTCGTCCATGTTTGTTTGACAAATAAATAAAAAAATATGTATTCAATATTTTTTTATAACCTAACTAACGGACTAAACAGAATTGTTAAGTCATCTTGCCTATCATTTTAGATAGCATCCTTTTTGATATCTATCTAGGTCTCTGATTACAAGAAAATAAACGAAGTTTCTCCACTACATACACTGTAGCAAAACTATTAGTTGTCTAGCGGCTAACCATACACAAAGCGTAGTGGAAAGGAAAATACCTCTGTGCGGTTAAATGCAATTAGCAAATGAACGCCACGACAGCCGCTGCGTGTGGATACTGTGGTTACGTAAGAACAGCGGATGTCGCGCTAATAAGCGTCTCGTCACGCGCCTCTGAATTAATTGCGAGGCTTAATTAGAGCTGGGTTGGTGTAGCCGTGTTCGACCACATGGAATACGTACAAAGAAACCGTTCAAATGGGTACCCTTTTGTGATAAAAATTATACAATTGGTAGGCATTTTATGTTTGTACAAAAGTGTGTAGACGACTTTATGGAAATGTAGAAATTATATTTAGAGAAGAGGGCAAGTTTTGAGACTCGCATTAACAGAAAAGTTTTTGAAGTCTTCTTCCTTGCGTTATATCTTGTTTCTATTCAAGATATGCTTTTGATCGTGATCTAACAATTAGCGAGCATGAATATTGCATTAAAGGAAGCAAATCGGATCATAGTTACAAATTTGAATGTGGAGAATTTTTACCGACGAAATCATTGTATAATGCTGTACTTAGTTTTTTAATATCATACGCCTCCTGATTTTAACTTAAACTACGTTATTATAAAACCCCGTCGTTATTCACTAAGCTATCACCGTTCTAACTCCGCCAATCTACACTTCATTTTAAAATGCTTGTTTCCAAATTCTGCTATTCTCTTCTTGTTTAAAAAACAAAAACCGTTACTAACGCACCTCGCAAAACATTATCTTTTTGCACTGATCCCAGGTCATTTGAGGTCGACCCAACCCACTACACTAGAAGTTGTACTCAAAACTTTTCTATTAATAGCAAGACTATCTCCAGTTTTTTATTTTTATCCCATTCAAGACATGCTCAAGTATCTCGTGTGTGGACTTATCTTTTCGGCATAGTGCACATCTACGGCATCATCTCAAGTGCCGACGCGCCTATTCATGAGGGCACGTCTCGTTACGGCGGGGATTTCACTCGGCCGTCTCGTGTGGCCAAGGGTTTATGTCTGCTAAGAAACGCCCTTATTATTTTCTTTCTTTGAACGTTTAAATATTGGCGGAAAAACGACCTGTATGAGTCGTAACATTGGTCAATATAAAGGATGAATCTTGTACAATAGGGACTCATTGCATGAAACGGATACACATGTTATCGTTTTTGCGAATGCGAAAGATTCCTATTGCGGATGTAGAAATAAGAAACAATTTTTTCCATCAGTTTCAATCAAACTCAAAGTCAAAAATCACCTTAATCAAATAGAATTGATTGAGGTGATTGATATCAATTTAGTATGGTGATATGAGGACAGCAGAATATAAGGCTTAACATAATTTAATATAATAAATTTTCCATGCCTAGATGGACTGGACTTGACCGTACAGAACCTGCGCTTTGGCCGTTTAAATTAGTCATCTACTAAGATTCAGGTCAAAGCATACGGTTTGAGCATGTGGGTGTGTAAGACGCCACAAAAGGAATTATGTACATATAGGAATGCATCTTTCTTCGCTTCTGAATACTTATGTAAATACACGGTAATACAGCAATTACCATTCATTTAGCTGCAATGCGTGGGTGATCATGGCTCCTTGCAGAACACCAGTAAAATTATTCACATTGAAAAAAAAATAAAAAAATAATCGTATGTATACATTGAGATGAGAATTAAAGCAGTATACGTCCATGTTTATGAAGAATTGTGCCATTTTCTCCACTAGATAAGCAGTACCTATATTAAATAAAAAATCGGAGTCGCAATGTATTTATTAAACAAAAACCATCTCAAAATTCAGAGATAAACAAAATGTTCTCTCTTTGCACATTTCATGTACGAAAACTTTTATTTTATTCTAATATTAAAGACACTTTAGCCGAGTCAATTGTTATCTTCATCACGACCAAAAAGTGACTCAACAATTTTAGAAGATTTCTCTACAAAATAACAGTCTGAAATAGCCTTATAAAAGAAACATTTCGGGTAACAACAAACTTACCCATTGCAATTGTCCCATACAGCTTAAATTCCTTTGTAAGGCGCATCGAATTTTTTATACCTCCTCAGATATGCAGACCACGTATTACGGAACCCTCTGGTACTACGGCACTCACCGTCAACTCGCATTTCGGATACATTCAGAATAAGATGAAAAAGAATAGCTATTATCGCAAGTTTTGCTTTTTAGGTAGGCACGCTTTTAAAATTCATGACAAAAGTTATGCCTGCAAAAAATCTCGTAAATCAGCTCGGATTCTATATTGCAATTGTTAGAGTGAGATTTTTCCAAATGCTAAAATTTAAGGCAAGAGATTGAGAATAAGTTAAGAGTAACACTAATTTTAAAAAAAATATAGCCTAAACAATAAGTTTCATGACTGTTTAATGGTTAATTATTTTCCCGCTCTGAGCAACTGACAATTTTGCCATAGAGTACGCAAAAAATAGTTTTTAGTGTCGTCAAATGGCATCGTGCGTGTAACCGGCCAGTTTTGCCAGTTAGTTAGTTAGTTAATAAATCATCATTGTTATTGGTGAGAATCTCTAGGGTCGTGTGTTATGTTTGAAGTTATATTTAATGCATATTTTAACAATGTAGTATTAAAAGTTAACTTTCTGAGAACTTTATAGGGATATAATATTATTTTATGCCATAATTATGGCCGATTTTTTTGAATTTTTAATTCAATGGTGTATTCCTTCACATTTCCGAATTATGTATACAGTAATATAATACATGTTACTGTATGTATATAGATTACGAATTTTAAAGAGTAGCAAAAATTTACTCATAATCGATAACGCGTAATCATTAAGAATATCATTGGTCCAAATAAACAAAAACAAAGGTTTCCGGAAAGTTTCCGCTAAAACACATTTCTGCCACGCAACCGGATAAATATAAGTTCTAAAGCCACATATTCCTATGAGGATTCAATACAAACTCCCCCAAGCAATTTGCATATAACGAAGAGTCCTGAAACCTACTTTTATTATACAGGAATCCATACGCCGGCGTCCCGTGGAGATTTTATTTTCATCATAACTTTATATTGTAAATCGGGACAAATACACTGGGGTTAGATTACCTTTCCGAATGTTTATTATGTTATTTGAATGTTATGGCATTAGCATATTAATTAAGGGATTAATTTACCCTTTGTGCTTTTACATGTGACTACCTAAACATTTTTTTGTTGTTTTAGGTCTTTTCGTCGTTAAAGCCACTTAGACACAGTACATATTTTGCATAAATTAAATCAAATGTGGGAATATTACGAATGAAAGGACATTTTTTGTTTGAAACTGCTTGCGAAAAATTAAATTTGAACTTTTTACGCATCACGGCCTAAAATGTTAATGTTTCTTTCAAATATAGACATACAGTATTCTAGGAGACCGAACATTTCAAAAGTTTTGTTTTTTTAATTTAATAAAATAAAGGCAACGTTTCTACAGCGCAATATAATTTATTAACACCCCTATCCGTCATTGTCGTGGTATCGTTATCAAAGAATCTAATAACGAACGAATGCTGTATACTCATAGCTTAATCCCTCGGGCTCCATTTCGAAAGAAAGTAACTACACCTGCGCTGTATTATGTAAACATTGCGCATCAAAAGCTTACCATGAATTTTACAGTCCGTACCTTGAGGCATCGTCGAAATTTCATCAACTATGGGGCGAGGGGAGACAGGGCATCCGACAACGAGGGGCAAGTGAAATAAGCGAGCGGTAGGATTAAAGGGTTTGCGGAAAATTTGTATGTACCATAACGGTCCCCGCTCGGTTTTGTATTACCAATTATGTTCACTTAATTCGTAACTAGCGCTTTTCATAGTGTATTGTGGGATTCATTAATAATAAAGGAGTGATTAATAACGCAAATTGCTTTCTGTACTAGAATTTATCCTGTTTTTGTTAGAATTTAACAGATTTGTAAGATTTCCAAAACATAGAATGGGTTAATAGTAACGGATTTTTCTGTTACAACTTAAATATAAAATAAATGTTACATATTTAATTTAATTTTTATAATTTACAGATGAATTCTTTTATAAAAATATTTGGTACTACGATGTATTTTATCGACCAGTAAACAATTGACATACGCTGCCTTTTTAAATAGTTAAAGTATATTGCGTTAACAATAATTAGATAAATAAGTTGACCATCCGTTTTTGTGTAAGTTAAAATAGATGTAGGAGTAAAAACTAAGATACCCGCAGTAACACCCTTAGTCAGCTCACCTTTTGACTTCTTGCAACAAAACGTAAATAGACGGCAGTGTGAAACGAACCGTATCCGTTTCTGGTCTAGTGGAGACGTCTGTCCCGCTCCTTGTCCCGATGGAGGCCGGAGACCACACGATTAGGGTGCCTTCTTCAAAATAAAGACAGGACAGCACTGGGGAGACGATGCCAAATATGTTTTAGGCACCATTTCTCGTACACATTACGTATTAATGTGTACGTAATTTTGTACTAATGATTATGTCCTTAAAATTTATCTAAGTATTTATTCTATCACCCGGGTGGTCAATTAAAATGTAAGTAAACATTTTAAGTTTTCGGAATGTATAATCAAAAAATATTTATATCAATTTTTTTTTCTTTTTCAGATCCAATAATTTAATTTCAGCACAATATTTGCCTTAATTTATTTGAGTCGCCAGGCACGCTGCATCTTTAAAACAAAAGACGGTAGATACACATAAGTAGAGGCTGCATATAGGGGCATTGTGATTAATCGCTTAGGCATTATTTCCTAATTAAGCCCACCTTCCCCTCTCGACGTGAATCCGACGCCCGAGGGAACGTCGGCGAACTTGAAACAAATACAAATACGGCTGGTGGAGAAGGAAATCCGAAAATCTGTTGAATTAACGCTTTGAACTCGAATTACAGTGTAAATGTAATACCAGAATAACAGAAGGATGCGAATGCAACCACGCGGAGCAATTGGCTTAAAGTATGGTTCGCGTTTAAGTCATTTTTAAAAAATATATTAATATATATTTGTAGATATATGGTATCTATTCGTAATGGAGTGAATTTTATATGTAAAAGAATTAATAGATTATTGAGTTACACAACACGCAAATAAGGTCAAACTTTATGGTAAGTATGCAAATTAAGATAAGTTATCAATTTCATATCATGTACAATCGGTTCCGTTACTATAATAACTTAACTTTTAAGTAGTAAGGCTAATAAGTTTAATGTACTTATATTGTACTAATGTCTATTAGGTGCAACTTTAAGAAATTAGACTGAACTTTCAAGTAAATGTTCTACTTGAAATACAAATACCATCAACAAGTCTCATAAAATCTACTGAAGGTTGATGCTCATATAATGCCACCCATAACACAATTAGATTCACCGCCACAATCAAATAATTTATTTATACACAATCTGACAACCCGTCACCCCATTTGACATGACATGTGACCCCGCGCTGAAAACCCCGTAATTGAGGGAAATGAGATAAATTACTTCTGCGGACTGTTTCTGTCTCAAGAGGGGTAGTTGGATGTGGCCTCAGGCTTGATGCAGTGACTCATGTCAAAGAAATGGGTAAATAATAGGCATCGGATGAATACTCGCTTATTACACGGAAGAACGTGATTTGTCTGCAAAAGCATGGGCCAATTGGAGAATCTTGTTCAACGATGTTTACATTGAAGATACTCTGCGGGTGACATGATTAAAGTGCTGTATGTTTATTGCTTTGTAGCAGCTTGCAAAACCTTACCAAATGTATAACCACGCTCCTAATTAAGGGGGTACTTTTGTAAACAGCACTCTCACAAATTATATTACCATAGCTAATTCACATGCTTCTGTTAATAAAAGAAACATAAGTACTAGATTAGACTGTAATATCGAATATAGCTAAATAGAATGAAATGTATTTATAAATATAGATAGCATTTAAGTTTTCTCACAAGCGATATAATTATAGCTAATTCACATGCTTGTAATAAAAATCACAATCATGTAAATTCTTATATTTAAGAAGTAGGTACTAGAGTAGACTGCCATACCGAATATAGCAGAATAGAAAGAAACGTATTTATAAAGATAGATAGCACTTAAGTTTACGACCTACAAAAGGAATGTTAAGAACTCTTCGCAGCAGGTGCTCAAGTCCCTAGGATTACCATTAACGGACCAATAACCAGTAACGAAAAGCATTACAGCAGTTACAATAAATTTTCATCGTTAAACCTCGCTAAACTCCGCCTAGATTCCCCCTGCGCCCAGCGTCATTATCAGTTTAGACTAAGGGCCCTCCGGCAAAAAAATATAAAAAGCCCGATCTCTAAAATTTCGCTGAGTGCAGGGGCGTAACGAAGTGTATCCCACTTAAAACAATAGCCAAACACAAGGGTCGGACGCTGCCACCTTTACAACATTTCCCATACTTAAAACAAGAGACCACTCAATATGTGCTGAATTCGAAGAATTTTTATTGGGAACTTTTTGGGGACTCCCACTTTATTGCTTAAGATATTTACGGCGTCCCAGGGGCACAATGAATTAGAGTCGAAATTCAAAACAGTTGCCGGTGAAATAATTTATTTCCGTATCATTGAGAAGGGGTGAAGACGAGGAATTTCTTTGGAAGGAATACGCTGAATCTATCTAATCAATGTTTGTTCGGTCGACCCTCTAAAGTTAAGAATAGCTCGCAAATTGATCCAATTTCACCCCTGCCTTCGCCGGCAGACCATTAATTACTGGTTGATGCCTACCGAGCATCCCCAGCCTTATTTTATATCCCGCAAACAAACCGACATCATCTCACCCCGTGTTGTTTATTACCTTGGCTTGTGAAGTTTCCTCCTCTGTAATTGACTTTTCTTCGGTTTTAAACATTTCGAAAACTGCAGGCCTGTCTTGATAACTTTTTAGAAGAGCGTTACTAAGCATTTTGTGTTGTGTTGAGTCAATACTTCGACACTTTTTGCAAATAATTTCGGAAGAGAGTTAAACAATAAAATTGTATTTATGAGTAAATCTATGTCTTAAAATATTTCAAACTAGAATACTCATTTATTATAGTCAATTTATGATATTACGTAGATAGTAGATAATTTGTGTATGCTTTCTTTACATACCCTATATTTTTACACAATAAATCAATCAGTTTAAAAAACTGATGGATTTATTATGTGAAAACATTGTTGCTATTTTGGTACGACTTATTTGGTGTGGACTTTATATACGGTTGGTTATAATCAAATTCCAGTAACTGTATATGACAATTCTGAGGTAACCCAAACTTAAATTCGTCTAAACATTGACAATTTAAACTTTAACATAAAGTTAGACTTAATTCATTAGTTTGTTCCGCCAAAGTTCTGCATTTAGATATATGGCTAACCCAAAATAGCGAACGAATTACTTTTAGTCTCCCAAAGGGCCAGTAACTCTGCCGTACGAGTTCGGTTAGCGTGAACTAACAACGATCGTAGAGCAAGTAGCAACAGCCATTTGAATTATCTCGAGTGTACCTTAGGATGTGGTTGACCGGTGACATCAACGTCGCGAGCAAAGGGTCCCGATGGTCACCTACGCGCTTGTTACAACCAATTTACAGCTATTACAATCAGCTAAAATTGTAGTGGCACTCGGCTGGGGAGACGAAATTAGGATATGTTGGATGGATCATTATCATCTGATAACAATGCGTCTTTTTCGTTAATATAGCACATGTATCGTCGAGGAAATTACGTAAGCAGCGACCGAAAGGAAATCCTTTTTTGTGGAATTAAATGAAATTATTACTTGTTATATTATTTTATTTGATTGCTAATCTCAGTATGTTTACATATACAAGAGCAGTGCTTATTTATGTAAGTTTTGTACATTTTACTTAACTCTGAAATGGATACTATGAAAAGATAATGGCAATTACACTATTAAGTAAGATTTTTGTTAAAAGTTTACGATATGAGCATCGCTTAATTTTTTTTTTGCATATTTGAAAACAATATATCCAAGTGCATATTCGATTTATCTGCTGTAATTTATAATGTAAGCAGTCTAACTACAGTTTATAGTACGCGTTAATTACCCCATGCAATTTAATACTTATTAATTACAAAAAAGTTTTACCTACGTAAAAATACTTAAAATTAACTAAGGAACCAAACTAAACCATCTTGTATAGATAGAGCCTAAAAAGACTAGAACCACTAGAGTCAGCTCCCTTCCACAGAAAATGAGCATTTATAAAAATATTGTCCCAGCCGACACTGCGGAGCCTTTTATTCCCGGCGCTTGTCGCAAAATTGCCTGAAAATTTCATCTTTGCAAGCCACACCGTACTTTGTGGGGGCTTAAGCGTAATCAAACCGACTTACTCCGCACAAAGCAAGCTCGCACAGATCATCCCGAGTGAGCAATCTCAATCCTTTCCGCAAACTTTTCAAAGCGAAACTCGCAGAGGAATGCCAATTTCATTTGAGAACGTATTTAGCTGCTTACATTTTAATTTTATTTGTAATGACCTCAGATGTTTCTGAGACGATGGTGGAATTCGGGCAAGAATTAATATTGTTCTCGTACATTCTCGGCTTTGATTCTGATAATCCAGTTTAAAGGAACAAGTAGGCTGTAATAATGTTACTGTTGAGAGTTCACCACGAAAATGGTTAAAGGGAACAGTCCTTAAAATTTATATTAGACTGTAGCCTGTCTGTATGACTACAAGTAGTAGTGTTTCTCTCAATAAACACAATTGCTTCAAATAACGGAATGCTTCAGTTATGAGCTGGCGGGCATCTTGGGCTATTGGTGAGTCCTGACTATGTCTTTCCGTTGTTTAGTATATGTAGCTTATAATTTATATGCTTAGTTTGAAAAAATGGAAAATGTATACCGATTAGAGTAGTAAAACGAAAAAAGTTTCAGAAAAAAAATTACCAATTTAGTTTTATAAATAATAGGTAATAAATAAATACAATTTCATGTACTTATAAATAGCACTTTTGGAAATGTGAATCACACATATTCTCCCTAGCGGCATTTACTTTTATAGCCAAGGTTCAGCTAACACACCAAGTTGTCAATCCAGATTAAAAAAATGATTATGTCACTAACAAATTAGACAGTTTAGACACTGCTCTAATTTGTGCCTAATGACATAAAGAATTATTTGGGCATTATTAATTAGCCAACCTAGCCCAGTCATGCCAGCATCCATCGCCCAAAACCAAGCACGTAGCTCGTCGGCGTCACGTGATTTGTATTCCGTTCCTCGCGCCGGCCCATCCGTCTGGCCAGATTAATTATCAACCGCGGCCCCTCCATGTTTGCCAATAAGGTGAGCCCGTGACTTTTCACTGCAAATCTGGTGTAGAGCCGCATGCAATCTTCTCGTTGCTGTTTATACTGATTTTGACTCGGGATGAATTTTAAAAGTTGGACTCGTTGGGTTTTTGACGCTGCCAGTCTAATCAGGTATTTGTTGTTAATTGTTATCATTCATTCGGTAAATACCGTAAAGTAAAAGTAAGCTTAGAATATTTAAGTTACAATATACCTTTTTTAGGGATGGCTGTTGCCGTTTTAGACTTGACAGTGCGTCGGAGTAGTATTAAAAATTTCATCAGTTGTGGAATTGATTTTATTCTTGCTAGTTAAACTATGGCGCGTGGGGTTATCCTTGCACCCAGTCAAACTGTTTAGCAATGAAATAGATATTTGGGGTCAAGAAATATTGTTCTACCTTTTTTGATTATGGTTTTAGTAGCGGTCTTTACTTCACAAATCTATCTTGTGTCCGCGATCTATCAGACTTTTCGGAAAAAAAAGTAGCTCACAATTTTTCATTTAAAACTTTTTGGCGACGCAACCAATAAATTAAAAAAAAAAGTGACAGATGGAAGAAAAGCTAATATAACTCTGTCTTTATTCACTTATATAATAACATTAGTAAGGATTAGTCTTGTGTATCCAACAAATTAATTTAGCCATGCATGAGCAAGTTTGTGTTCCACCGATCAAGATTAGACTCATATTATATATAATTTCCACATAACTCCAGTTCGGTGCAAACTTCGGCGGAGTTCGTGTCTTGTTAAGTAACGGCGGCGCGGGTTGACCGCATTTCGCTTGTGTCGAGATAATTCTGGTGCTAGGGGTTCAGTGCACCCCGTGCACCCTGTCGCCTGGATTACAAGCTAGCGCAGGGATAATTAGAAAGAAAAAATAATAAGGTCAAGTAAGGAAAGTCCTGTTCTGTGTCAATGTAATATACTTATTGCAACTATCTTCCGCATACGATTAAATAGACCTGCTTTTTGGTAATGTTAGTATATGTGTGAATGAAATATTATATGATTTAAGGTCTCGTTAATTTTGCATTGATTTAACTCTTGCAGTAAGATTTAAGTTTAATCAACACGCAGCTTAAACTTCACTACTATACCGATCAATTGTTATTATTATTATAAAAAATAATATTTTGATTAGTATTATAGCACTTATTATCTTAACGAATAATTTTACACGCAGTAAAACTACAATAAAATATATCATTAAAATAATCGTCAAAGTTTTTATTTTTATTTTCATGCGAATAAGAATTATAAATGCACAAATCAAATAGTTCCTCTATAAAAGCGGACATGTTTTACTAAGCTAAGCAGACTTCTTTTTTATAGCTCACGAGCTTATCCCGTGTTCATTACGGCTCAATAGTCTGTTTAACGTGTAAAAGCCAAACATGCTTGTAAAGAGATGTGTTGCGTTGGGTTTAATCGATCGGTATAATCAACAGACGATATTTACCGTCATAATGTTGATAGCGAACACACTCTAGCGTCTCTCTTGACGAGAGATACCCCTACTATTTGATCATTTGAGATCTCTCATCTCCTTTCAGGATTACGTTTAAGGCTCGCTAACAATGCCCTCGCATAGGCAAGTCGTGAGTAAACAAATCCACAATATAAGTTATTGTATCAAACTCCGGTAAGACGCTCAATGTGCCAAGCGGAGGAAGTGTCACGTTCGCGCCACGGCCGCCCTAACTGTCAAATTCGAAGACAAACAAGGTGATTGATTGGGGCCTATGCTGTATATTGTGTTTGCTCCATTTATGAAGTAGCGTGTCGCACTCGCTGAGATCACTGACATTGCAGTTTTATCATTATTCCAGAGTAGATGCTTTGCTTAACCAGATTTCCGATCATAGCCCAGAGTCTCATAGCTCTTGACTAAAATGGTGGAAATCTGAGCACTAAGCCAGAGCCAAATTACCGGAATTACATATGTAATGTGTATTTTAGATGACCCTCACTGAAAAGGCTTTCTATTTAAGTGTTTATTGTCAAAACAAATGGTGCTTCATATATTTTACATCGGTTGTTGTAGATTACATCGGGTCTGTAGAGGATAAAAAGCCTGCTTATAAAGCGTGTCTCTATGATGCTCTTAAGAGACCCTTAATCTTTGTCAGTGAGTTTTACCGAGAATCAGAAGAATGTGGGTGAAAGTAGGTATCTATTTATAGGCTTAAAGATACATCCTTTCGTATTTTTTATAAAGAAAGACTCAATAATACGAAGAGTAAATATCGTACATTTGAAACCCTCGGTTATACTTATCAACACTTTTAACATCAAATATGATTCAGATACATTCTACCGTTTCCAGCTTTCACGTATTTCAAGGCCTCTACGTCTTTTGGAGACCGAAATGGCAAATTATATTTAAGATCTGCCTCACAGCGTAAAGCAGGATTCATTCTGTTGGCACTTCAATTCAATTAAGGTATATTTACTGTGATTTCGCTTCTGTGAATCTGAGTGTGAACATGGGAGCAAAAGCGTAAAAACGTTTTTCTTCCCTTATGTCACCGGTATGTACCTACAGCCTGAAATATTATGTAAATCTATGCTTGATTTTATATAGAAGATATTTACTTTCTATGGCCGTGTATTTAGCTATCTTGGTGATTTTAAAATCATCCTTCGTACGATAAATCGTAAATTGTATCGTATTTACTGTGAACTAACGTGTAACTCTGAACGTCATTCAGGGTAGCTCCCTTGGCAAATTGAAAACTTCGTTTATACCACGGACTAGTAAAAAAAGAAAGACTCTGCGCCACTAACTGAACTTTGAGGCATCTGAGCTCCAACTTAACATGCAACTTACAACAACGGCGACTGACCCGTTGGTCGAGTGATCAGAGGCCACAAAACCAAGGGTTGTGGGTTCGAATCCCGCTAGGGACAAATGTAGTCGAGTCAAAGATGTTTATAAACGTATTTAAGTACATACTTATTTTCGATAGTGAATGTCATGGTGAACGGATAGACAGATGTCTATCCGTTCACCAAGAACGGATAGATATCCGTTCACCTAGCAACCATAGCACAAGCATACGCTTAGTTTGGGACTAGGGAATTGATGTGTCAGTCTGAGAAATTTATTATAATTATATGAAAAGATTAACTTACACATGCTTAAGGGTGGCTTCACGCTGTAGTAGGACAGAGCGGCGTCCTTTTTTACTAGTTTGTGCTTTATTTATATACATATAAAATCTTAATATGTGAATATGATTACTATAAAAACCTAACGAGTAACTCCAACTCTAGTCGTGCTTGTAAAAAATTCTTAGATTTTTTGTGTTACCTTCATCACACGTGAGCACATGACAATGACATACCAGAAATTGGAAGGTGTTAAGTGTCAAAGGCGATGTGGCTTGCGACGGGGGCGCAGTACACGAGGGGGTTTTTTCAACGAAGGAAATTGTTAAAATTGAATTCAAATAAATCTTTCGGTGAACGAGCGAAGTGGGAAAGGAGACTCTTTCAACTGATATTTTAAGTTTGTCGGCTTTTTTTTTGTTGTGCGTTATGGTATCGACGAATTAACATATAATTTTGTAACTTTTTCAGTGTAAGTAACTTTTGACTACTTGTTCCCAATTTTTCATTCAAGCAAATTCAATTTAATTTTTGGCTAAAAATTGCTAATTTCCATCAACTACTTTATTTCTGTTTTGACTCTAGTATGTATTTATGTACCTACGTCTATTAACATTTTGACTGAAGTAAATTAACATGTCTAAGTACTATTTGCATTCGAAACTCCATAAATGTAAAAGGCAAAAAAATAAAGAGTAGTTCTTATTTTAAGTACAAAATACAATGCAAAGAAAACATTTGCAAAACAGTCTTCAATAACGCTCAATAAAGTCAAATATGATAAATTCAGAAGTTTCAATGCATTCAGAGCTTTGATCAAGTCCAGTAGGTAGCGACTTGAGCCAGACTGCAGACCACATTCATATGGCACAGTATACCGAGTGCAAGTATGATGTTTTTGCATAATCTTGTCTGCACTGAGAAGATTGCGCAGTGCGGCAAATCCTCAGTCAGCTGTAATATCCGACTGGAAACTATTATTCACCAGGTAATATTAGTGGCTCTTACTAGTACCATTGGTCTTTTAGCCAAATATATACCAATACCAAGTCAAAATAAACATTGCACTTATGTTTGCTAGACCATAATAAATAACCAAATAGCAACATATAATCTCCTATAGTTAGTACTTAATTTAAGCCTTATGTAAAAAATTATCGTAATAAAATATTTGGATGATTCAAAATTCATAATTGGACTGGATTTAAGCTCTTCGAGTCTTGACTGACATCAAAAGCAGACCGTGGATTGTTATATGAGCTTTTTTTTCTATTCAAAGAAACGTGACATCAAATCTATAATATAAAGCTGAAGAGATTGTTTGTCTGTTTGCTTGAACGCGCTTTGTTGTATACTTAGTTCATTTATCGAGGAAGGTTAAAGGCTATATAAAATAAAACACAAACGCGGGTGAAACCGCGGGCACAACTAGTATCTAATAAAGGTATTTCAAGTAATTCTTACCAAAAAATGTAACGATGATACTTATATGTACATATTGTGTAGGTAAATAAATTTTCACACCGAAAAACATACATACATACATACATAACATCACGCCCATAATCCCCGAAGGGGTAGGCAGAGTCAAAGGGGCAGCATGCCCCTTCAACCACATTCAGCCAAAAAAATAAAACCGGGCTGGGTCAGATGGAAAATTGTGAAAAAGCAGTGTTTAACCGAGTATAGGACTGGGGTAATTGAGACAACAGTTGGTATAAGTCTAACTTTAATAAAACATATTCACAGCTTATATATCTCTCAATCTGTTAGTGTATGCTTACTCATGATATATTTACTACGTGGAGTACGTGCTGTATTTCACTACGTGCGGCAATGCGGCACAGTACTCCCCCCTTATAAAAAAAAATAATATTAATAAAAAAATAAATATACATTATAAAAATTGGAACAAAATTGCGACGCTTATATACATGGCTAACTGCAACGGAATTTTACTACTGGTTTAACTAATCTTCCTGATCTCGTTGTGTACGTGTTTTTTTCAGTATCCTTAATAGTTACGTTATCGTGTTCGCTATCCATGATAAATGCCGGTTTCAGTCTATCTATTGATATCAGAGATTCTTTATCTCTGACCTTAATTAAAAATGCTTTTTCCATTCTTTTGATGACTGGAAATGGACCTTCGTATGGAGGACATAAACTTTTACGAATTCTGTCGCAGCGGATAAAAACATGAGAACATTTGTTCATTTCTGGATGGATAAAAATTGTTTGATTGCATTTCCGACGTTTCGGAATAGAAATCATCTTGTCTATGTTTCTCTGGATATTCCTTACAAACTCTTCGTGAGTATGGTGTAATTTAGGTTCCTCAAAGAATTCGCCTGGAAGTTTAATCGACGAGCCATAAACCATTTCCGATGCGCTGAATCCTGTATCATCGCGAACACAGCTTCTTAATCCTAATAAAACTGTAGGTAACTCTCTCACCCAATTGCAATCGGCGTTTCTTGCCATCAGTGCTGCTTTTAACGTTCTATGAAATCTTTCGACCATTCCGTTTGATTGAGGATGATAAGGGGTGGTTCTAATTTTATGAATGCCTAAGAATGTTGAAAGTGCTCCAAAAGTTGCTGATTCGAATTGACGTCCTTGATCCGTAGTGATACGTGACGGGCACCCAAATCTCGAGATCCATCCTTCGTAAACAGTTTGTGCGATTGTTTCCGCCGTAATATTATCTACCGGAAATGCTTCTGGCCATGACGTACAACGATCAATTATTGTAACTATGTATCGTTTGCCTTGTGAGGTCGGCAATGGTCCGACTATATCGATGTGAATGTGATCAAAACGCTGCGCAGGCAAAAAGGTTCCGACCGGCGATTTTGTATGCTTATGCACTTTCGACTTTTGACAAGATAAGCAAGTTTTGCACCAGCTGTTTATGTCTTTATTCATCCCAGTCCATACATATTTCTGGGTTATTAATTTTCTAGTTGTACGTGTGCCTGGGTGACTTAATCCATGGATGACATCGAATACTTCCTTTCGAAACCTCGAAGGCAGATAGGGTCTAGCATTTCCCGTGGACATATCGCACATAATTGTCAGTTTCGACCCAGGCAAACATTTGGTTTTAAAATGCAATTTGGGATTCTTTTTAAGTTGTAATAGCTCTCTATCGTCACGTTGGAATTTTGCTATCTCTTCGAAATTAATAGGCGAAGGAAAATCGATCTGTTCTATTGTACGTGATAATGTGTCAGCAACAACATTGTCACGTCCGCTAATATGTTTAATATTAGTGCTATATTGCGATATAAAATCTAATTGGCGAACTCTTCGCGGCGTATCGCTAGCAGATGGTTTTTTTGAAAATGCGTATATTAGTGGACGGTGATCTGTATATATAGTAAATTCTCTTCCTTCGATTAATCTTTGAAAATGTCTCACTGCCAAGTAAATGCTCAATAATTCTCTGTCAAACGTTGAGTACTTCTTATGAGTGTCACTTAATTTTTGTGAAAAAAATCCTAACGGACACCATTTCCGTCCATTTCTTTGCTGTAGAACTGCGCCGACGCAAGACGCGCTGGCGTCTGTCATAAGTGCAAGCTCGGCATTCTGGGACGGATGGGCTGTTAGCACAGCATGTTTTATGCTATCTTTGCATTTTTCGTAGGCTCTTTCGGCTTGTTGCGACCAAGCTATGGGAGTATTATCGTTCTTCTTGGAATTCTTTAAATATTCGTTTAGGATGTTCTGGTGTTCAGCGGCTTGTGGTAAGTTATTTCTATAAAAATTAACCATGCCTAAAAATCTTCTTAGCTCCTTAATTGTCCTTGGCTTAGGGAATTCGCTGATAGCTTGATACTTCTCCTCAGTTGGGCGGATTCCTTGGCTCGTTACTCGATAACCTAAGAAATCTAATTCGCTCTGAAGGAATTTACATTTTTCTAAGTTAATTGTAATCCCATTTTCATATAACTTCTTGAATACCCTTTCTATGTGTTGGAGTCCAGTTTTTCTATCTGGAGAGCTTATTAATAAATCATCGCAATAAACAAAAACAAAATCTAACTCTCTGAACATAGAGTCCATAAACCGTTGAAAGGTCTGACCAGAATTGCGAAGACCAAACGGCATTCTTGGAAATTCAAACAGACCAAAAGGTGTAATAATCGCTGTTTTTTCCACTTCCTCTACTGGAATGCAATGATAGGCTTTCCGAATATCAATTTTACTGAAAACCTTCCCATTTTCCAAAATATATGTGAAATCAGTCAACCTGGGAAGCGGGTACCGATCGGGAACTGTAGCGTTGTTTAACATTCTGTAATCCCCACACGGCCTCCATTCTCCATTCTTTTTGCTGACCATATGCAGTGGGCTGGCCCAGGCGCTATCGGACGGTCGGCATATTCCTAGCTCCATCATATGTTGGAATTCCTTTTTGGCGATGTGGTACTTATCAGGCGGCAGCGGTCGCGCCCGAGAAAAAACAGGAGGTCCTTTTGTGATAATATGGTGTTTTACTTTATGTTTTGGAATCATTGCTAAGGACGATGGGCGGGTAATATCTATGTATTTCTCTAATACTTGCTTCACGTCCGTATTGATTCCTTCGTCAATCGAACGTATACTAGGGGATAACTGGTTGCTGAGCATTGCAGAGACTGACAATTTAGTCGCTTTATCGATAAGCCTGCGTCCTGCGACATCGACTAATAATTCGTAGTGCTCCAAAAAATCTGCTCCAATTATGCATTGCGTTACATCGGCTACTACGAAATTCCACACAAAATTTCGACGCAACCCCAAATTAAGGGTCAGCAATTTTTCACCGTACGTGTTTATTTTTGAACCGTTCGCGGCATATACTTTGTATTGCTGATTTGGTTTTGTTTCTCTTATATTATTCTTGCTTATAACCGATATGTTTGCTCCCGTATCGATTAAAAACCTCATACCACTTTTTCGGTCGGTAATAATGAGGCGGTTACTAGGAGAGATAGCACAGGTTTCCGCCGTTGACTGTGCTAATCTTAGTTTCCCTGGTTCTTAGGAATATAGGCTTGTTTCCAATCGCATGGTTTATTACATCGATACGCGTACTTTCCAAACTTGCGATGAAAGTGACATAACGTACGTGATCTTGACTCTGACCTCGGCCTATAATAACTGCGATAATTGCTGCGTTGACTATTCCTGCGTTCTTGTTTAACTGCACATAATTCCAATTGTATTTGCTTCAGCTGCGTCAGCACGTCTTCCATAGTTTGATCGTGACATTTGTTTGCGCCGACGTCAACTGTTGAGACTTCATTTATTTTTGCATTCACTATTATTTTGTCGGCAATCTGGCTCATTTTATCTAAGTCCGACGAATCTGTGACAGCCAGCACAGAGGTTACTGAAACTGGTAATAATCTGAGCCACAATATTTTGATGGTCTTTTCATCAACTATATCACGACCCAATTCTCGCATTCGGCGCAAAAGGTGTGAGGCCTTCTGATCTCCAAGATCTAAACCAGTCAGTAATTTCTGCATGCGTTGTTGCTCGGATTCCTCAAAACAGCTGATTAATCGCTCTTTAATTAATGCATACTTGCCGGATGTTGGAGGGCTCGTTATTATGTCGCTGACCAGCATGATCTCTTCTTTACTTAACTTGGAGACGACCATGGAGAACTTGTAGTCTTCACCTTGCTTTTGTGGTGTGATGACTGTTTCAAACTGGGCGAACCAAAGACGAGGCTGATCCTTCCAGAAGTCCGGGATGCGTGATGTGACGGCGGTGCTGGAAGCAACTTCTTGTGGTGCACTGGAACACGATGATTTGCACGGAGATGCCATTTTGTTGTTCTGTCGGGGTCACCACTTTAACCGAGTATAGGACTGGGGTAATTGAGACAACAGTTGGTATAAGTCTAACTTTAATAAAACATATTCACAGCTTATATATCTCTCAATCTGTTAGTGTATGCTTACTCATGATATATTTACTACGTGGAGTACGTGCTGTATTTCACTACGTGCGGCAATGCGGCACACAGTGACAAGCGGCTAACCTGTCGCCTACACAATCACACACCCAAAACCCGATATACCATTAGTCGCCTTTTACGACATGCTAGGCAAGAACCACAGTTGGCATTTTTTTTTTGTCCCAGATCAACATGGGCCAAGTCCCAGACCAACATGGGAATTGCGTTTTCATGCGTAAACATGTAATACCCAAAGATATTACCTATTTAAGGCTCACTCCAACAACTTGTAGACCTTGTATAAAGTACTTTAGAGTTCCGTACGTCTCGAACTTTTAAGTACCGTACTTAGGAACATCAATTTACTTACTGAATAGTTCTTGAGCTACTTTCCAGCACTATTAAGGTTTTCGAAGTGCCTACCAAGTAAATAATTTCAAGAGTAATATTTTCCGTCTAAATTTATAATATTATACTCCTTTTTAAAGTTATTAAAATATTTTCTACTTAGGTAATATTTTTACAACAAAATTACAGTTTCCTTTATTAGCCTTTGACGACCAATCTTCTGACTTCTCTAAATGATCGATTTTTCAACAGGGTTTATAAATTACCCACATAAAAAGGCTGACCTACCACGACCAGATTGGTCGTGTGTTAACAGAAGGTTGTTAGGAGCCAAAACCGTAGAGCTTGTACGAAAAGGACCATGAATGTTGTAGAAGCAAGTGAGGTGTGTAAGGATCGTGCCATATGGCGATCGGTTCTCTCTGCCTACCCCGCTAGGGAAGTGACATGAAGTTTAGTTAGTTTAAATATTACAACAAACTGTTTACTCCTTTCCGTTATTTTTATTTACCCCCATTTTAGATAAATATTTGTATTTTTTCCTATTACAAAATAATGTTAACTAAATGCAATATTTATTACCCTTCCACGGTCTAAGCAATTTAAGTTCCCTAATGACCCAATTCGAAGTCGATTTCACCGCGTAATTTTTAATTTAAAAATTCACCAGCTTCGTAGAAGTTATATCAAAAAAAGGCAGGGTGAAAAATCATTCCACCCCAGGCGGTGTGATCGCATAGGTGCCCTAACAGGGAAGTGGCGGACCCTTATAATTTTCCAATTATATTTCCCGTCCAATTTTCCGAGGTGTCGCCCACGGCACTCGTCAAATGCAGCCCTGTAGTTTTAATGGGAAGGGAACCTTTCGCATCTGTTTATTATGCGAGAAGTCAGGTGCATTGCAATTACTGGCTTTTTGTCGGTTCAAATGGTTGGATGGTTGATTTTTTTATCATGACGTGGTAAAATAAGGCAATCCGTTATTATATTCTATTTGGCTCTACAACTGTGATTTATCGAGGTGTGCGAGAAATATTCTCGAATTCTTTAAGTTCATCGTTGGATAAGATGATTTTTATAATACTTTTTTTCAACAATTTAATTAATTTTAGAAAAACTCTACGGTCCATTTTTATTATTTTAATTACAAAGAATTGTTTTGCGAATCCCGTATTCATAGATAAAACTCGAACACAAAGGCTGTGAATTTCGTACCTATCAAATGATATTGAAAAGAAACTTTAAAAGAAGACCGGTATAGTGTATCATCCATCACGGTCATGACACCACTACCGCAATGGCATAGTCTGGAAGCAGCGATGCAGGCATCCGATTTACAATGGCGGGACTCGATGCCGCTTATCGATTCATAAATCGATAACCATCGATAAACATTAAGCTTCACGCGATATTTTCACATCGCTTTTAACATTTAACATTTTTGTTTTGTTTAGCTCACAATAAAATTCCGTTTCGTGATTAATTGAAAACTTTTCTATAAATAACTGTAATAGTAGACTTAATTAACTTGAAAGGTTTGTTTTTATTGCTAAAAATAAAGTTATCATTGGCTTTGTATACACTTAAGTAATTAAAAACATTTCCAATCAACTCGAGTTGTTTTTAACGTCTAAACGATATGTACTCTTGACCTCTATTTTTATTAATTAATCGCAATACTCGTGGGAAGTAAGGGGTCGCTATATATTATTAATGAAATATTATAAAAAAATAATTATAGATACATGAACAGCCAATACGACATTAATTAAGAATGTTATAATATTAGTTGACATTAAGAAATAACAACTAAGATAATAAGATGGTTAAGCTTCCTTATAAAGTAACTTCACCAACAGGAAGTACTTCCGAGCTCAATTAATTTTATACAAGAGCTGCTTTCACGCTAAAAATTCCTCAAGAGAAAATAACCAAGCTGAAAAAAAGCTTTGCGCAAATAAGGCGCAATCTTCGTTTACCTGACCTGGCCAGAAATGAAAATGTTATTAAATTCTGGCGGATCTAACTTAAGCCGGGTAATCAGCGGAGATAATAAACGTTTCTGGGAAATCTACGTTACCATTTATAAATTGGAGGCTATTTAAGTAAAACGCAGAGGCAAATGAGATGGGTATTTTAATAGATTAAATAATGGAATAATAATTTTAAAAGCCCGTAAATAAATTTTCCGGGTCGTGCATTTATTGTAATTGTACATAGATGATTGCCTCCTTTATATCTGTCGTACTGTAAAATGTTGTAATAGCCTTTATCTATACGGGTACCACTTATTAGAACAAACAATTCGGTCGATATCACAACTGCTGAGAACACAAGCCTCAAATCACTGTGATTTTTGTTGCAGACTAGCTTCTGCCCGCGGCTTTGCTCGCGTGGTACATCGATGAAATCTAGCTTCTGTGTTATTCTAATGTATAAGCTATACTATTAAAATTTCCATTAAAATCCATGCAGTACTTTTTGCGTGAAAGAGTAACAAACAATTACACATCCATCCATCCATCTAGGTATACAAACTTTCGCGGTTATAATATTAGTAAGATACTACGCAATTTATTAACAGATTTATGAATTATATCTGTGGCCTATATAATTTTAACGTGTTAGATTTAATAGAAAAACTCGTGATAAATGTCACTATGTAGGTAATGGATCCCATTCAATGCTCGACCGCGATTTGCGTATCTTATTTCGGTGAATGTTAGAGACCATTACATTATTTGCGTCAATTATTTAAAATTGGGCTTGGGCAAAGCTTGGATATTGGTTATAGGAAAATATCTCATTTGCTGTATTCACCAAATAAGTCTAGAATCTTCAGAATCCCAGACGAAACCAAGTCCTAGTTAATCGAAGATGCAAATGACCGTGCAATCGAAGTCGGATTAATGAGGAACAATTTGTTCGAACAGTATATTTCTTGGCGCTTCTTGCAACTATTCTACATACAGCGGCTGGCGCCACGGTAATCATGGGAATGTTTCGCTTTATTAACTCATTTACTCTGAACAATGGATTCAGAATACATTCTTGCAACGACCACAAAAAACATAGAAGCTGTAATTATGTATCCAGTTATTAAGGGTTTAAAATATATTACATAATATTAAACTTCAATAGAAAAAAAATCCAGAAAATTGTGACAATAAGACGTAAAAAAAACGGTTTTTTTTGTCATATTTTTTCATATTTTACACTTATATTTGATGTCTCGGGATGCTGGCTCACTTAGCCCTGCAATTAACAGCCTAGCCTTTTTAATGTCATTCATACCGCGATGGACGAACGACGTCCTTAACATAAAATGGATGGTAATTGAGAAACTAACTAAGCAATTATTATATACAGCTTACACATCAGAGCTTATAATAATTCTACTTATGACAAAACTAGCAAATCATATGCGACTTCAGAAAGTTGCTTGCTCTCAATGCCGCGAATACCAAAATAAATGCCACCCGTATCGACTTAGTGAACAAATACGCACTGTTTCGAATACATGAGGCGAATTAACACACCCCTAAATGCAAGTACAGTATGACAGCGAGAGGCAATCGCTCAAACACGATCCGGAGCGGGGGCCGTTGAATCAACTAATTTCAACCCGCAACAACTCATGCGACGAGTTTGCCCTGCACAAACACTTTAAGCCCACTAAATGCACCGTAGGGTCGATAAATTAAACTGCCAGCAAAAGCGCACTTACCAGGAATAATAGTGGATGTAGCCAGCCAAGTTTGGATAAGAACGTAAGGATATTAACTTTTTCGTTTGGAAATATAAACAGTCAAGTAGACACAGCTAGTTTTGTTTTTAAAACTAACGCATTCTAAAAGCCAGTGTACGTGTCTTCATTAGTTTAAGTAGTACTTTTAAGCCTTATATTGAAAAGCTTGGATAATGACTTTAACAGTTTTAGAACTAAACTCGAAACAGTAGAAAAACCAATGAAATATACGGTAGTAGGTAATAGGTATATCACAAATATGCTTATTAACCTTTTGACAGTATGTTTTTATAATAATGGCAACGTTTTGCACATTCCAATTCAATTTAAAAAAGAGTAATGATCCATTTTTTTCTTTGTTAGCGGCGCGCGTTCAAATCCTATTATTCAAAGTAGAATTTCATTGGATTCACAAATCGTCATTTAAATATACACATAACGTTAGCAATTCAAATGAAACAGATGCGCTCTCAAAATATTTATAATTCTATCAGTCATAGCAGTAACGGCGTTTTGCTAGTTACTGTTGTGTAAATCAATCGTAAGTGATCCTAAAATTTTATGATTTTAATTGCAACACAAGAAGTGTTTAAGATGTATGGATATAAAAAGATTCCCATGTCGGCTGTCGTAAACATTCCTATTTTTTACGGCACCAATAAAATATGAACGCTTATAAAATAAAAGTTGACCCAAATTCAATATTTTATACAAGATTTATAGACAATATATGTTTATGGTGAGTATTTTTTGATACGATGGAATGTATAAATCAAGCAATCCCACGTACTTTCGCTACACAGAGCGTAGGGGACAAGAAATAATGTCGACTACACTATATGCTCATTGCTGAACTATACAAAGCTGTAATCTAGAACATAGACACTAGGTTACACTAATTAACTTAGAGCTAATGATTTTATTTGTATAGATGCCGCTACAGATATAATATTTCTCATTAGGTACTTTTGTAAACCAAATAATCGACAAAGAAAAGGTTTATTTCGTGTGATTAATAATAAACCTAACTATATCCTAGTTTTATACCTAATTGAATGTTATTTCATTATTTTAGCTGTAAAATAAAGGTTTTCACTAAATTGATCCGTTGATATGATATTTCGATTTCCAAAAGGTGGTTCGTAACCCTATATAACATGGACTGGATAAGCAAAGGCAAAGATGGGGCCTAGGGCTGTTCATTAGAGAGGCCTATCCAGTAGCGGAGAAGTAAAGGCTGATGACGATAATGATGATAATAAAGCCTATACTATAAGTATCACGTCATCAACAAAAGTATGTATCTGAACACCACCTTTTTGCTAAGTTCATAAGACTCAAAAATAATCTTCCTCGTGTGATCCTCACTCAGAATGTCGTAAAAGGCGGCTACCGATATACTGGATGTTGGGTTTGCGATTATGTAGGCCTTGAGCTAGCCATTGGTCTCTACTTATTCACAATTGATCAAACCCAACTCAACTCTTTTTTTGGGTGTGGTTCAATGCTTATCGCTCCTTGAACTCAGCCTACCAATTCGAAGATTGCATCTTCGAAGGGGTAGGCAGAGTCAAATGGGCAGCGGGTCCCCTTAACCACATTCAGTCAAAAATAAAACCGGAAAGCCCACCACCTCTCATGGCCACTTCGACGATCCTGTCTTTCTGGCCGAATCTGAGAGATGCGCGCGGATATTGCGTGTCCTGAGGACTCTTGCACTCCATAAGTCGCCGTCTACGACATGCTAGGCAAGAACCACAGTTGGAACATTAATTTTAAGTCCGAGACCAACATGGGTCAATGGGTTAGGTTAGATGAAAGATTGTGAAAAAAGCAGTGACAAGTGGCTAGCTCGTGGCCTACACAATCACATACCCCAAAACCTTTTTAAGTCCCAGACCAATACGGGACGAGGCCTGATGATATATATATTCGTAAGAGTAAATACATACTTATCTCACTGATCGTACAGTCTACGTAATGTATCGTTGTAAACACCTACACAACTAGAGTCACAGTGAAAATGTCCAATTAGGGCGTCTTCCCTAATGGCTGTCACCGACGGGGGTCCGCGTGTCTCGCCGGTTCGTTACCGCGCTACGTGACGCGACTGGCCCCCAATTGGGAGACACCATACACAAACAACCATACAAAACATCATTCATTTTGAATAACACCTTATTTAAGACGGTCATTCATTGACCGCTTTCAATTTCATACGTATACCCTTCAGCCAAAAAAAAAGATGGAAAGAAAATGGTGTAAATACAATCACGAACGTAATACCTACTCAATACACCGTTAGCGTTTGTTACGAAGTTAAGCAAGGAATACAGTGGCTAACTACATTATTAACCCCCGACGCAAAAAGAGTTACTTCCAAAGTCCCGTGTTGGCTTTTTTAATTACTTGTCAAGTAACATTTGTAATTGTTTTGAAATATTTAAATTGTCAATCAGTCGAATCAGTCAGGCAGTGGCAAAATATCGGTCGTATTTTAGACCATCCATGAAATCAGTTTTGAGTTAATAAAAAGTACGTCAACGATTGGAGCTATTGTCGGATGCGATGACGATGGCTCAATGAGAGGTCATCCAACACTAGTGACGTCACTAGCACCTGCCAGTCGGCAAAAAGCGGAAATCAAAAAAGGCGACGCACACAATTGAGATATTCGCTCTTCAATCTGCCATCAGCGGCTCGCGTGAAATTGGAATTACATGCCTGTTGTTGGAGAAATTATATCGTCGATTCTATGAAATAGTTGCTTGAAAAAACAAAAGTAAAAGACGTGATACTGTTAGAAGGGTGACTCAGACATTCGAGCGCAATAATTCGCACTAAGTCCATTTACAAATAGGTATCACCTAAGTGTAAAATGGTTTTGACATAGGTTATAGGATATACTTAGGATTGCTTCTCTCAGTGACTTATGTTATAGATTTTCTTTGTAAACAAGGTTCAAGGTTTCAACAGTATTGTAGTTTTAAATTACATATACGAAAAGTAAACAATATTTTTATAACAAGTTTCCTCACTAACTGACAAGTCGAACTACACTTTTGACAATTAGGACTTCAATAACCAAAAAATCCGTCTAACGGTAATAATTTAAAAAATATGAGTATTCTTAAATCAACGATAATAATATAAAATTTCTAGGGCTTTAATTTAATTATGAAGCCGTAATGAATTCCGGTAACTCCTTGATAATTATTGAAGAGCAATTGACGGTAGATTCAAGTAATATAAGTTAATAGAATTCTTTAATAAAATGAGCGAATTTTCTTTGCCTACTTCCACTATCAGATAAGACTTACCCGGACCGTACTGCGAAGTGTCTATACCCAATTTAATTTAAAAAATCTCCGTAGAAATGTTCGGACCCAGGCTTATTAACTTCCAATCTTAGTTCTCAGTACTTTGTTTTCCTTAAATCTTTGGAGGAGCAAAAAAATGGAAATCCCAAACAATAGATTTGGACAATGCTACTGTAAAAACGTTGGCCTACTTCGAAAAGCAATAAACGAAGTGCTCTATAGGCGTTTTGTGTAGGATTTTCACAAATAAATTAAAGGGGGCGTGCGATTAACTTTATTAGAATTCATTGGGCGACGCGGGAAGCGTACTAATGAGCCTTTTATTCTTCTCCGACCGAACAATGTGCACTCTGTTCTTCTAAATTTTGTTAGTTTAAGTATATGGAGATTCAGCCAAACGGGACCTTAATTAATTTCATCACAAGTTTAGTTCAATCAATGTTTTCGATTACTTAGGTCAAGTTTGTCAACCTTCAATAAGATTTACATAATTAAAGTTGAGGATACCACAAATATGGTCTAGGGGTCACGTAATAAGAACTATCACGAATAAATAAAATATAAACCAATTCTTAAGCTCTAAAGAACGATATCGACATTTTTTTTCCGTCAATATTGTAAACATTTTGCTCGCATATCGAATGAAATCAATATATTCGAACTAGCAGTAGTACAAAAGCAGACATTTAAAATTGATGACCGTGTTTATGAACATTTTAATAATAATTTTAATTCATATTTTACGACCCACAAATCAAGTCTATGCATGGATGGTACACTTTTGCATTTCATAAAACAACATTTGCATTCGTCCCAAATTTCAACAACCATTAGTCATTGTTGTCTCTATAATAATTCTTCCCTAACTATTCAAAAGAACAATCCTTCTACATCACGCATGCAGTATAATCTCACATAACGAATTACCCCCCTCCTGGGGTGGAGCAGTGGCTCCAGGGCCCATGAGCCCCATATGTCCTGTGACGTAGCCGACTCAGGTGGTCGACTAATTTGTCACGAGAGATCACTTTGCCCTCCCACATTCGCGTTGTGCAATTTTGAGTCCAACGCAACATGCCACAAAGAACATTACAGCGTAGACTGTATAAATCATTCTGATTGTAACTCAATGTCGTCAAGTACGTAAGTAGTACGAAATTTGATAAGCGAAATTCGGATAAATGCGACATATTAAGTATTTCAGGTAATTAACTTTCCATTTAAAGAGACAGTGGGTAAATATTTGTAAACAGAGCATGTTCTTTCATAATTGAACGTTTAAATGGAGATTCATGTTGGCGTAAATTTAATGAAGGCGGGTTGATCGAGGATATTTTATGTCGCGTAACGTTATCGTTACAACAATAGCGTACAGTGTTAAACAATCTCAACTTTATCTATTTACATTACAATCTAATAAAAAATATGAGTATTTGTTATTTTTTATTAAAATTAAATTATACCTGAAAATTTTAAAGACTTAGTTTAAATAATCTAAATTAATATGTTAGGTAGGCGATATATATCACAAACTACATTACCAAACGATTAGTTTCCTTTAAATACATCCTAGGCAAGGCACATAGTTGACATATTCCTTATGCCAACTATGTGCCTTATATATATATAATATTATAAAATTTTAGATAGGATACCAACACGAGACACTCCACATGTTATTATCAAAACTTTTTCCTCATCTCCCGTCCTCTTTCGATTTGTCTCCATCATCCCGGCCTGCGTTGCCTCACCGCGCCAATATCTCGCTGACATCTGTTGCTCGTCACTTTTTATGCCGTCCCGAAGGATGTTCGCATATTCACAAACCGCCCCGAGCCACCGACATACACCCCGCAGGTGATTACAGGACTGAATCTTTCAATATTAGAGACAGGGACACAATTTCTTGTTAATATTTTTTGGGAGAATTATCGTATTATAGAAAGACGCTTTTGAAGGCGAAAAAAGGCGGCTTTCTACTTTAAAAAGCGTCATTCAGACACTGAATGATTGATACCTAGAATTGTATTTTAGGTAAAATATGCTCTATTCTTCGGTATGAACACTATCGGTCGGTTGTTGTAACGTAATAGAATCATTTGTAATATCGGTTTGTATACCTTGATAACGATTACAATGTATTAACTGTACAATTTATAAACGTTTTAGAAGTAGAAGTAAAAGATAAAAAGATCTATAGACAACGCTACAATAGCTACAATACAATAGATCTTTTAAATTTGAGCAATATAAATTAGACTTTTATTTGTATAGAGATAAAGATGTAACCATTGCCTATTCCGTAATCTTTGATAGTCTTCTATATATTTTACTTAATATTTGTAAAGATATAGTCAGGTTATGTATAAAATGTGTACAATATAATATATACAGATCTCAGTCAGCATTCTAAATATATACTAAAACTAAACATAACTGACATGATATATACATCATGTAGATCTAACCCTGAGGCGTTATTGATATTCAACCCTCCTCAAATGATAGGAACTAATAAATGTCCAGTGCCAGACTAAAGTTGACTACCTCTAACATTGAAATCTGTTCCGAGCATAAGCCTGCGTTGCGCTAAAATATATTACGGTCCAGAATCTACGTGAAGTACGGTCTACCGCAGTTTACCTGGCTATCTTGTTTATTGTTATAGTTTATAGTGAATGTTTAAAACAAATAGGCTATATAGATGGGCCCTGGACGAAGTTCTGCAGTGGTAATGTTTTTGCTACGATAGCGTATTTTGGAACTTTTGGACATCGGAAACGTAAATATACAGCCTTTACGTTTATAACTTTATTTAAGAGAAGTATTGGTCCAAATATTCTGGATTAAAAAATTATTACATAATAGTTTCGGTTCTCTCTGCCTACCCCGCTAGTGAAGTTTAGTTAGTTAGTTAGTTTCAGGTTAATAGTTATTTGAATGTACAGGTTCCCTAACAATGTTTTCCTTTATTGTTGTGCTACATGTAGGTATAAAAATTAGGTTTTAAACATTCAGAGGAACGTATCCAGGTTTGAACCAATGTCCATTGCATGCGAGACGTGTCCTTAACTCTACCTACCACTAATTAGTAACATCATCTTCTTCCTAGCGTTATGTTCCGTGCTTAGACGGGGTCCGTTAAGACCATAATTCAAGATTTAGCGAGTCTGGTAATTACGTTGAAGCGACTGCCAATCTGACCTTCGTAACCCTAAGTAAGATAGGGGAACCAGACAAATATTGGACCATGGTTACAAATCCAAAGTTATTTAAATTTGCAGGTTTCATCACGATATTTTCCCTCACCGCCGAGCTAGTGGTATAAATACATACTTAGATTTGAAAAATCAATAGGTACGGGGTCGGGCTTGAACCCGCACCCCTCGGTTACGAGGCGCGTGTCCTTACCAGCTACCACCGCTCACTCACCGCTCGCTTAGTAACAAGGTGATGACGTTGATAAATATAATATTATTGCACACATTTAATAAAAAGTAATTAATAATGAAATAATACTTAATATTTATTTTCATTCGGAAAATCCAGGCACATTGTTAATAATGACATAAATATGTCGGAAATGTGCAAGCCTTGTGCTCGGTAATGCGAACTCAATGTAATTACGATTACGTACAGTAATTTGTTGGAAATAACGAAATAAAAGTAAAATGTATATTATATTAAGCGACTGAGAGAATGGGCCGTAATGACATTATGGTTAACTGAAGATTAAATTGCAAACTTTCGACGTCCGACGAAGTAATTTTCTTAATTTGTCTCCTATAAATTGAATGGAAATGTTTGTGTTTTGGCGATCGCATTTACGGAAAGTCTATTTACAGTATAAACAACAAAATGTTTACTGTAAAATGTAAGAATATAAATTAGGTCGATTTATTGTCTATTAATAAATGTATAGACAAGTGAGGTGTGTAAGGATCGTTCCATATGGCTACACCGCTAGGGAAGTAGCATGAAGTTTAGTTAGTTAGTTAATTAAAATATTGCCATTTATATTAGTAATTTATACATAAACGATAAAATAATAATGATGTATCCAAGTTATTAAATTTTAGATAGGTTTTTCGAGAAAACAGAGAAACCGCGGCAATTGATATTCTTTGCTGCTACAAAAATTAGAATGAAGCGTTTTATACGTGTTATTAATAGAATCCTACGACATTGTTCTAATTTTAATAACCTTGTCAACAAGGCGAATTAATTTATGGATCACTATGCATTGACTCAACTACTTAAACGCTTTGCTCAGCGACCGCACAGTATTTCTTATGTGCTACCTAACATGAACTTAAAGATAAATCATTTAGCACTTATGTACTTCAGGTAACTACATGATAAGAAGACTTGACAAAGGTCTATTCCGAAGTCATTGTAATTCTAAACCTCAAATTTCCTTAAAGATTTTCTCATCTTAACCAGTTTGTACGTAGCTTTAAGCGTTTGCGGTCATCTCCATTCTCGTTACGGCTTTGTTCCCTAATCCTCAAGTTTAGGCTTTCCCAGAATAAATAACTAAGTCGCTAAAGTCTAATCTGGGTCGTGTTTGTTCTGCGGATACCTTAGTAGGCTGTTTGTTCGGGATCAGTTTACGTGAAACACTAAATCTGGATGTGTGAATCCGCCTCACGTCCCGTACATCGATTACTCCGCTTTGATGCCGGCGTAAGCAAGATGGATGAATTACCTGCAACAAAAAATAACAGAATAAGATTTTTGACGGCGGCGAAGATAAATTCTTGTAATAGTAGGATGAAGTAGATTGCGTGCAGTATACATTTTTTATATGAACGCTGTTAATGGAAAGGATGTGGATTGTGCTAAAAAGATGCGAGATATTTTGATCTATCTGCACATTACTCCTCTATTGTAGTAAAATAAATAAAATACAATGTTGTTAATAAGTGATTTTGCATATATTTCGTATACCTACATAAAATACGTCAAATAAATAAAAAAAATACATATACGCATTCATGAAGTTTAGTAGTATAACACTATTAAAATTAATGCTTATAGAGCTTTGATAGAGAAACAAATAGAACCCAATATTTAATATATGCTCCAAGTACCACACACGTGATTTAATCACTAAACACGCTATCCGATCACCCGTCCAAGCCCAAACGCAACGTGAATTGTTTCATCAAAAAAGCGACGAAAGTTTCGCGCGGAATTTTTCGAAAAACATCCACTCGCGAAATTAAGGGGGCGAGAAATGCCGTCAGTTCAGAAAAATTGCGACAGGGCGCCGACAGTGACCTGAAAATAAAAGCCTGTACAAACATCATGCGTTCTGAATGCGGAATGATGGGCGAATAATTCGGTTGTCCGGATAACAAACGCGAGGGCCCGGTGAGTAATGGACGCTTCGGAGGTACACGAGTTTGTTCTACGCGTACATATTAAATCACGGGCCTTCTTCCAGGACATCGGTCAGGGAAGAAGTTGCTACTAGCAAATAGTTGAATTGAATTACTCGTAATAAAAAGGGACGGCCGTTTATCTCACTCGATTTGGGGTAAAAAGAGAATATGAATATATTTTGATTTATGTATTTTATATTGTATTAACTTTATTAATGTATTAGATAAAGTTTTTTTTTTTTTACAGATTAAAGATATTGTAGCAAGTACATAGTTACACAGCGATCCCCGTAAGTCTACATTACGAATACTGTTTTCTTTTTGTAATGAAAGGCGCTCGATAAATCTTGATGGAATGTATAAATAAGAGATAATACTATAGAGACCTCATTCACACTTCACCACCCTTCACTTGAATTGCACAAACGGCATTTATGTTGTACACTATCTTGTGTAAATATTAAACATTTTGTTATCTGAATTCATAATCAATTTCATAATAAATTATACAATGTATGTACGAATAGCTAACGGCATTCTGGATTTAACCGTTAGCAATTTCTATGTTAGTACAGACGATTACGTGATTTCAAAACGCATGTACCGGTATATTTTTTTTTTATATCTCGACACATAACACAAGACCAGACTTACATAGATACATACATACAGTAAATAAATAAAATAAATATCTGACGACATCTGACGATCTGGCTCCGAGGTAAGTAGCTTAAGCACTTGTGTTATGGATATCAGAAACAACAGTGGTATTACAAATATACACTTAAATATTGGATATTAACACCCAGACACAGAACAAACACAAGTATTCATCATAGGAATATTTGTCCTAGGTGGGGATCGAACCCACGACTCTTGACGCATGGAGCAGGGTCACTACCGAATGCGCCATCGAGCTTGTCAAAATAAAATTATATTCTTCTTTGAAATAGGTCAAAGATGTAGAACACAAAGCTTAGAAAACAATACAAACCAAAGATTCTAACTTTTAAACATAAATCAAATATTGATTTCTGTGCACTCTATAGCAAATTTTAAAACGTCTAAAAAGTCAGTGACCTTTCAAATTCAGTTGCAATATAACTAATTTACTAACTAAACAGACCTTTTAAATTCAGTTTGAATATAACTGCGTATATATAGACATTTATAAGAACCGTTCGTAATAATAATATTAATAGTTCGAAAGCCTCCAAAATAACTACAAATTTCGACAATTCCCGAAAGGGAGGCAACGAAATATCTATTAAACTTAATCCATATAAAGGGGAAAGCAATCAAGAACGCAATATTAAAATATAAGCAGTGTAAGTACCCGCCAACCTAATACGCCAACCCTTTGCTCATTTCGTTTCAAGTATTCAACCTAAATTTAAATTGAAATTTCGACTCTTCACTACAATCTACATAGAGTTGAGAATCAAAGGTTAATCGAACAAATCGTTTATTTTTTGCTTTCTACGAACAGTAAATTTCATTGCGTATTTATAATGTGCTATATAGGAATGCATAGCTAGGATTAATATCCTAGCCACAAAGCTATGGGTTTCTATAACCCAAAAATCTTATTGTTCGATTGCTAAGCTAGTTTTTTTTTTATTTAGAGATTACGTAGAAATTATGGTTTATATGTATAATGCCTCATGTACGCACACCACTAAACTAGAAAACACTATTATAAACCATAATGTTAACCTAAATATAATAATTTTAATTTATCCATTGCTCATATTTGATTTTACAACTGGATTAGAATATACATAGATAACATCACGCCCATAATCACATGATTAGAATATGAGCAATGCAATTTCACAAATCGCACACAACATGCAAAACGATACGGTCACTATGCGGTATTTTTGGCAAAATTTACTCCAAATAAAAGTCACAGCAGACGCAACCAAAATTGTTTAAGCCCATTAGCGCAAGCAGTTGAATCTAGATTCATCCGGTTTTGTCCGCAAAGGGGTAAAAGGCTCTATTAGGGGAGTGGGCACGTTCCGCCAAATAAATTCTAATAAAGTTAATTAAGCCGTAGGACGGTATTATCTCTGTCAAATTTTACCTCTCTAAATTAAAACAAAAAGTTAGCCCCTTGGTTTTGAGGCTGTCGACGGCAAGAGATAAAGTTACGGGGTACGTGACCCGGCTCTCAATTTTTTTAAAGTGCAAATAAAAAGGAAGCTGGCTAAAGCCAGCAGCCATACAAAGATACATCTTTGTATGGTTCTTTTATCACGTAGGTATGAGAATTTTGAGAGTAATGGCGTAGGGAGGAATATTGTTATTTATCTTTTATGGTATTTGCATTTTGGGGAATGTCAGTCCTGTATATTTTACGAATACTTGTTATAACTGGCCTTCGAATTCGAATCCCGCTAGGACAAATGTTTTGTGTGATGAACATGGACATTTGTACTCTAGTCATGGATGTTTATAAACACATTTAAGTATGTCTATCCGTTCCCCTAGTACCCATAGTACATGCATAAGCTTAGTTGAAACTAGGGAATTGGTGTCAGTCGGGATAATTTAATTTATTAAAAAAAAAACTTTGTATTAGCTTTATAATAACATGTAAGGTACTCTTATTACCTACTTAAGAGTTGCGAGTTAGGTACTTTTTGAATATGTTCTGCTCACTTTTGTAATTAATATTTACACAACTTTTACGTAAATAAACATGAGTCTCAGTACTTTTAATGAAAACACCGTAAATAAGGCGAATAAATATTTATAAGGCCTTGAGAAGTTTTGATGACTCATTTTTTTACTGGCCATATTATGTATTCAAGTTGTGTTGAAAATATTCTCTTACTTAACTTAGCGGATAATTTAAGATTAAATACTGGTGACCAGCATGCCTTTAATTTCAATACAGAAATCTTCAAATTATATCGTTAATCAAGCAATTAGGATATAGTTTAAAAACTTAAATAAATGTCGAACTGTAAAATTCCTTCTTTTTTGAACTCGACTAAAAATATTCTTTCTTTTATTTCCTATAGTCTAACTGACTTAATCAACCTTAGAAATTCAGTCATTCGAAATCCCTGGATATTAAATCTACTAAATGACGGATACGGTGACAATTTAAAATATGCAAGAAGCAAAATAAAAAAAAACAATGATGACGATTCGAAGCACAAATTGTATTATAATATCTGGACTCGCAAACCCTACATTATTTGAATTATAACGTCTTTTTATTCGGTTTTGAACCAAACCATCCAATCAACCCTACTAATTAAACCTATTAACTACTACAGATTAAACCACAAAATATAGGGAGTGCGCGAAACTCAATCCGATACCATGAGGCTTCACAAACACCACAAAAAAAAACAACAAATTTCCTCTATAATTTTGATTTATTTGGTAACCAACTGTACACGTGGATAAAATTTGAGCGATATTTTGGTATCATTTATATCCTATCACTTATTCTTAATAAGCGGTGGTAGCTCAATGATAAGGATACGCGCCTCATAACCAAGGCCTACTAGACAAGACAAATCTATGTACGTATTTATACCAATAGCTCGGCGGTGTCGCAAAACATCGTGATGAAACCTGCAAATTCAAACAGCTATGGATTTGTAACCATGATCCAAAATTTGCTAGAGGACGCTTACTACCTTTAAGTAATTTTTCACAATTTTTCATTTTCTTTTTGGTAAAAAGTAGTTACAAGAGCTGACTGCTACTTAGGCTCTGCCTACCTCTTAGCAAAAGGGGACAATACTGGGTCAAAAAATTATCATTCTATTTAGTCCGTCAGATTATACAAAAATACAAGACAAATATTTTTTGCTATATCATGATAACAAAAAATTACAAAGACAAAGAGCATCAAAGTTTTGGAGTGGGGGCTAGCGACGTCACTTTTAAGTAAAAATTACACCTACGTGTGACGTCACGCGCGATTTGAATCCGCTGTATTTTCGCCAGTGTTTGACAAATGAATGAAAATAAAAACGTGGTAAATATATTTTTTTAATCTAACTGACGGAGAATTTTTTAGTCCGTTCCCCTATTGCAGGCGTTACAATATATAAATTACATATAGTACATTTATACTTATTATTGTCGTCAAAATTCAACGCAACATTGCTAATACCAAAAAACATATCTAATTAATTACAAGTTAATTTTGCATGTACAACAAATTACGACCATTTGCAACGCAGATAGCGAACCAACATACATTATAAAACAGAGGAAATTAACGGTGCTATTATTTTAAATTCAAACATATTACAATCAAATGTCCATGTCAATGGCTGAAATTGCATGTGAAATGCGAATAATGGTTTTATTAGTCAGAGCACGTCAATTTGTTTAATGATTCGGCTAAAACAGGGATCTCCAATAAGTAGAACGCCTATTAATTAAATAATGATCGGCGTTGAGGACGACTTCTCGTAACCTGGAAATGTAATTTATTAACTATTTATTAAATATGCAGTAGCAGTCATATGGTAGAAATTGTTTAAATACAGCGATGCCAGAAAATAGCTAGTACATAGAAACATAGAATATGCATTGAAAGCAACTTCAAATATATTTTTTTCAAAACTTACACCAATTCCCTTGTTACAAACTAAGCTTATAAGCTTGTGCTATGGATACTAGGTGAACGGATTGACATACTTAAATACGTTATACGTAAGTATTTTATAAACATCCATGACTGGAGCACAAATGTCCATGTTCAACACACATTTGCCCCTAGAGGAATTCGAACCCGCGACCCTTGGTTTCGTGGCCTGTTGAGACCCGTTGGTCGAGTGGTCAGAGACCCTCTCTGACCACTAGACCAACGGGCCTGTCAAAAATTAGACATAATATACTGAGACTTCACCTCCAATCTTTGGATTTTCCTTGCACTTTTTATTAGTGTCAACAAGTAGCGTATAAGAACGAAAAAATAGGTATACTGGAAGGTTTTAATTATCTTTAGGGTTTCAATAATTCTTGGTTAGTTGCAGGAAAATACAATGCAGAGTGCATTTCAGTAATATGATAAAGATTGTGTGTTCCAAAGTACGTAGTCTGGAATTAACTTAAAATAGCTTATGTCCTGCAGAAAACACTTCTCGCGTAATGCTATGAAGAGGGTTTTAGGGAACTGTTACTGTCGGATCCTAATGGAGTCAATTAAATTAATTTGGTATTTCTTAATTCCAATGACAATTGATTCAATTTCGTGTTTCTTAACTTTATTTTGTATATTATCGCGAATTTCATACTTTATACTGTACTCTACTATCATGTTTCTATGTTTAAGTATAATGTTGTTAGGTAAATAAATACCAAGTTCATTGATATTATACAACCAGCATCAATAGATGACCTGACATTACGTATTGGATGTACAAACCGCATTGATTTGTCTCATCTTACCCACCAAGATATGGATATTGATGACCTTTGTTATTAGCATTGAAATAATAGCATACTAGTTACACGTGTGAATAATAACAACGATCTCCGTTGTACTAATCAGAAACAGTGTTTCGTTTGGAAGCGTGAAAAAGTTTCATAATGTTTTTTTAATGCCAAGTTAAACGAAGAATATGATACACAGATACTATGAGATGGTATAAGTTGGTACTGAGCCTAATCAAGTGATAGAATATAAAACTTAATTTTTTAACTCTAAATTGTAACATTATTGTATTAAAATAAAAATAATTAAGAAGCACTTAAACATATTAAAACATAACGCAGCGAAATAAATAATGCTAAAATAAAAGCTCTATGCAAAAGAAACCTTCAAAATTCTTCAATACACATACTGGGCATGTATGTGTACATACAAATACCCACCTAGATTGAATCTGGCTATTTAATTAAATGCAACTACTGCACAGGAATCCACAACAATTGAAAAGAATCACCAGAGAACGGAAAAAGTATTTTGATGTATCAATGGAAATGATAAAATTTAATATGCATACGTTTTCCCCGAATTGTAGAAAAGAATGGAGGGTTGTTCGAAATATATTCATAAAACTCACACAGCAGGCATCATACAATTTGCCATGGCTCTTTTACATGTCCCAGCTATGTGAAGTCGGTGTCAAAAAGGTGAAAAAAAACGGTATATCAGCTTTTCATTTTTATTTTAGCTTTGTATAACAGAACGGCCAATATTTTGATGCCAAAAAATTCTGAATAAATTGAACTACTGAACAGGGCCCTTACGAAATGATATTACTTTTATTGGGTTGAAACATTTATCTCATCGCCTCTTTCATTATTTTACGCTTGTTGTATGTCAATCTGATCATGATAAGCCTTTTGTAGTCAACGAGACACTAAAAAACCAATGATAATAAAATTACCTACTAGTATCTTAGGTTTCGCTTTTATTATTATTTAGTTTTTCTGCGAAACCCAAAAATCTGGGCATAAAATATAGATTTAATTTGAGTTCATTTATTGCCTACTCACATTTCCAACGATGATTGGTGTGCCCGCAACCTAAGTCTCACGAGTTGTGCATACCTACAGTCATTCATAATACATATGTAAATCGCTTACGGCAGAGTCAAACCCCTAATTAACGCAGTACTTAACCTCAGTTTTGCAGGCTCCACATAAGTACTTGAGAAGTTGCAAGTCTCTGAACCGCGGAAGGGAGCGTTCCTTAAGGCGACCGGGAAACGGTGTGAACACGTTCCGAATGTTTACTTAGCTTTGGGGATACTCGCTGGGGCGGGACAAGTGATGAAAGGCAAGCGACTTTTGTGGCAGGTGACTCTTTGCACGCAAGATAGTAACCGTGTGTGCGAAGAAGTTCTAGCTTCTATCTCAGCATGAAGCTGACTGATATTTTTGTTTTCTACGACGACTTATGTGTTTTAGTAAACATTTACGCGTATATGCGCTAATTGCATTGGATATGTTATTCTTGTATCATTTCTTGTAATACATATTAATTAACTCGAATATAGTTCCGAAATTAAGGTATGCTCTGAATTTCAATTATATTGAGCATTTGGTAAGACCTTTCCTTTGTAACTTTTATTTGTTTTGTACTTAGAAAACGCGATAAAACTAAAAAATATTTAACTCAAGCCTAAATTTCTCAAGGATAAAATTAATAAAAAAATCCCAAATTAAATCTAGCAGACAATATATGTCATGAACGCCCATGTCTTAGCCCCGAGCTCAAGGCAGCGGCGACTCAGGGCAGGACTTAAGGACTTTTACCGTTATTGTTATTTGGACTGGGAATGTTTGCGCAACCGGCTACCTCCGCCCGGAATATGGATTACAAGCACATTTTACTCAGTTCCGTATTTACAAGCTTTGGAACAATGCCGCGTTTGTTACATTTGTTTTATTGCAGCTAATAACAGTGTATAAGCGACTAAAGGATTTATTTAACGTAGAAGTGTTATTAAGTTCATGAGAAGCACTGATTATCAGTTTGATGCTACAAATCAATCACAAATCTAATACAGAATTTAGCCCGGGTGACATTTTTTAATGCCCAAAACAATTTTTAACGTGTATTTTGAAATTTTTTAGAATGTTGACAAAAAATGTTTTTAATTAAAATATTAACATACTTAATACTTTTTTGTGGTTATGTTTCTTCTTTAAAGACCTTCTTCTTTGAGTATAAGAATATTGCACAAACAAAAGCATAATTTAAATTCTTAGCCATTGTGTCTTAGCCAGTATGTAAATATCTATAGGTTCATCAGGATTTTTTTCTTAATCACTAAGGAAAACATATGCTAAGGTTTGAGAACCAAGACCCCTCGTATGCGTAGGGCGTGTCGTTACCCATTGAGCTACCACCGCTCATTAATAAACATTTCCTAAATAAACAATACCACGATTATCTCCTCAATTTAGTTAGCGCCTTATTAAGCTGTCTGGCTCATGACAGCCTACACTCCTTTGTATAGGGAATTGACGCATCCGACAGCAATGCTAATCTTAACTCTGAATTATAGCTTGATGTTACTTGACACCTTATAAATTACCCTCTTTGTTGAGCAATTGCCTGTATAACTATTTCTCCCTTTTAGGTCTCCTAAATGTAGGGTTGACATTACTAAATGGTAAAATTGATCTGTTAAATATGTTATCGATCAAATTTGTTCTTAGCAAAAATATGATTATTTGTTTCCACCAGATGGGTCCACGACATGCTTTGTCATTATTATGAACTGCACAGAAGAAATTATAACTTATGTTAGAAAAAAAATCCCTGTGTGATTTACCGTCTATGGGAAATGCAATTAAAGTACAAGTGCCTACTTATGGTACACGAAATGATCTAGTTTCCCGTTTGGAGAATTATTAAGTTCATATTTAGATCGGAGGAAAAAGTATTAAAAACATACATATTTATTTAAATATATCGTATTGGATTAATATGATACATGTAAGAGTTTAAAAAAAGTGTGGGAGAAGAAACTAAGCCAAATAGGTAATAGAATTTGTCCAAATATACAATTAAAAGGCTGGAAACCTTATAATATACCTTTGATGTAGGTACAATTTGTTTCAAAGAAATATTTTGGTAACCTTTTGGTGGAAATGGTTGTATTACGTAATGGACGAAATTTAATTTGCAACCTTTGTTTTCTTGTGAAAATTCCGCCTGTAGCAAGGATAATTTCGTATGAGCATGTTATATTGCCGCCCTGCTTGAGTGGGCGTCTGCGTACTCGTAAAATTATTACATGAAATCACTATGTGAGTAAAATTAAGTTTCTTAATAGGCTTAAACAACGTAATCAATTAAGCTTAATTGTTAATTGTAGAAGAGACCAAACCTTCATAAATTTTAGAGAAAGTGTGTACATAAATTATTTGCAAATATGTTGGATAGCCCTAATAGATTCAAATAAATAGAGGCAGCTAGGCAAATATAGTCTTAGTATAAAAAAGGTTCTGCCGATGTTTTATCGACAAATAAATGAATTAAAGAAATGCAATATCTGTTATAAGTAAGTACATGGTTGATGAACTGAACCATCATGCAACGCAAGTCACAATAATTTTGTTGATTGTTATACTCGCAGTATAGAAACGACAAACGATACCACTCAAAACAAAATTGCGTATCCCATGAGTCTTAACAAAAATCTGTCATCAAAACTCTCGGATTAGCGAGTAACAAGTTACTTACGACTCATAAAGCCCTCGGCGAATATGTCCACCCGTCTAAGCAAATCTAATCCAGTTAAAACTTTTCCAATAAGCGTCCCCCAATGCATCTCCATCATAGGATGGAATCGTAAAACGTAGGAAATCTCGTGAAAGGCATGTCGCGAGTAATTCGTGGTAATTGTGGGGGCACCGAAATGACTAACTGTGATCCCTCGACATTCAAGAATAGCTCTGGCAACTTTGTGTAGCGTTGTAGTTGATAACGCTTTTAGGGACGGTATTCATTCTGTCCGTGGAGAGATGAAGTTGGCCAATTTTCTTGTAAGTTGAGGGTTAGGAATTTATATTTGACTAAAGCACCCAATTACTAATAACGAGGTCACGTAACTGTCACATATTAGTTTGTTAGCAACCCGAACATTGTAGTACTGAATGTTTAAGAAAGTTCAACTTGTAAAATAGATAGTGGCTTCAGATTGATGTTCAGAGGGGTGTTTTCCACGGCGTTTAGTAATCTAGTCTATTATTATAGACTAGATTAGACAATACGTTTGCATTATTATGCATTATTATGCAAACGTATTTATTGATTAAATTACACTTTTACTACTTAACATAAATAAAGCTGGTGAGAAGAAAACTCAAAATCCAATCTATTGAATCGTTCGTATCTCTCTCGTTTCCACTTTTAATTAATTAACAGACAAAGCGTTGAAATTAACAGAAATATTTTTCGGTTCCATTTTCAAGCCGACAATGCCGTCTTTCCTCGACACAATCGCCTAGCTAGACGCGCCATTTAACTAATGAGATAAATCTTCTAACATTGCTGGGGCGTTTTTACCCCAACCTACCCGACGAGTAATCTTTCAATCTTTTAATGACTTGAGTTGTGAGCGCACAGCAATTGGCGATACTTCAATCTGTAGGGAGTATGCCTCAAATGTATCGATATAGATAAGTGGTTACTTATTTTGATAATCGTACCTTCTTATGTAAAGATAGATACCAATTATAGCCTGTAACGACCAATGATTCTATTTATACTTATAATAAAGATATTAAAAGTCTGCACAAAACCATACACGAAAAGGTTTCGAATACTTTTAAAAGCTTTCGTATGATTTAAGATCTCTGGAAGAAAGTTTACATAACTGTTAACTAAGTTATTAAAAAGTAATAACGAGGCAGTTTTTCGGAAATGTTTCCCAGCCTATTATTTATCCCGGTAGATTTAGATATAGATTCCATGGAGACTCGATTACATTAGCTTGCAGTCAGACATTAAAATTCAACGCGGGCGGATCTGTTAGTTAGTTAGTAATAGTTGACTAATGAGGATTTTTTGAATTAAAACATCAGATTGATGGCGTAACTATGGCGTACGGTCTTATCACCCTCCTCATTGGTAGGTTTTCAGAACAAACTGACATGCTGTCATTAAAGAGCCAATAGTGACGGTGATAAGACCACGAGACTCCCTCGTGCCATCTGGCGGTTTTTGTATTTGTGAAAACTCTCATTGTCCGCTTAAAAAATAGATACTAAATTACAAGCATGATTTGATTCCGACAAGCTTGAATGTGGCCGAAATGTATTATAATCACGGGTGCGGCGAGACAGGGGTTAAGTTAAGTACTTACCTAACTGTTATTATCAAACTTCAGCGTGACGTTTCGACAGTTCGCTTGATTGATTTACGGTCACTCGGGCTATCGATTAATTAATCAACAGCTCATTGCCTTTACATTGTGAGTAATGGTGCGAGATTATTAGATGTATTATTTACATAGTAAATATACTTAAGGAAAAGAAATATCTTAATCTTAAAAAATGTTTTTTCTTACGTTGGTTATGTATTTATATCTTAAGTATACATAAATGGACAAAAAACTTGTCGTAGTTTTTTTTTTGTAGTATTTTTCTATAATAGTAAATAAATTCTTCAGACTGACACACCAATTCCGTAGTTCCAAACTAAGCTTATTCTTGTACTATGGATTCTAGGCGAACGGATAGACATACTTAAATACGTTTATAAATATCCATGACTCGAGTACAAATGTCCATGTTCATCACACGAAACATTTGCCCCTAGCAGCAGCGTAACCAGGGTCTCTGACCACTCGACCAACGAGCCAGTCAAAGTATAAGTTCCGATCTTATAAAAAACATTAATTATATGTAGTTACACATCTATAATCAAAACTGGACAACTTTCAAATATTTTCCTACAAAAAGTTCCGCGGTATACTGTTGCAGAATCCGCGCACCCTACGGATGTGAAACAACGATTTTATCATCGCCGCCGCTCTCAGAAATGCACAACATAATATCTTATATCGTCTACATTTGCAAAAGATTAAGAATTTAATCTAGCAAAATAGCATCGAATGAGGATCATCAGTCAAATAGCACACCCCAGACAACGGGGGCAGTGGAATGGAAACGATCAAAAATGTAATCCATTCTCGGGATAATGCGAAGAAACATTTCTCAAGAGACTAACTAACATTTCCTGTAGAATAACGGAGGAAGGTAAAGTGTATAGAAGAAGAAAGGCGTTGATTTTCCCTTTACTTTAGTTATTACAATTTTTTGATGAACGTACCCATTTTAAGTAATCCATCGAAACATATTAAAACGCAGCATGATAAACTAGATAAGCCATCTTGGATAAAATTAATCGATGTATTTTCTTAGCCAAAATATCGTTATTTATTAAATTATAGTGTTGTATACTACAATTTTCATAATTGAAGTTTTAAAATGCCGTTGATAAAAAGGGGTTTTTCAATGTTATAGTTGACGGCTGCTAAGTTGTTGCTAAAGACCTTTTACCAAGAGACCAATTCCAACTGTTATGTCAGTAGAACTTATCCATAGGGAGTAACAAACTTAGACGTTTTTAAATTCTTTCCACGAATCTTTTCTAGGAAACAGGTTCGATACTTGTTGTTTTAACACCTCACTTTGTTTTAGGGCGAATTCTGGGAAATCTTTTATATTTCTCTATCGATTAAATGCTTTTACAAGTAAAATATTAATTAAAGATTAGCGTACATAGTAATTATATATGACAAAGATGTTTGTTAGAAATCTGAACTGACAACGTAGCAATACGCTGGTTCAGCATCAAATACATATCCCTCACAGTACATTCCTCGCACTTATCCCTCGCACATATTTCTCACACGCATTCTTCGCTTGCATTCCGCAAATTTTATACGTAGAAAAACATCAACTCTCTAATTATTATTTTTGTTTAACTGTGTCACGTGAGTCTGGGAAAATAAAATCTACTTAAAAGTGAAATATCCCTCGCATACCGCCTAGCTACTTTGCCCAACTCTGATGAATTTGCAGCCTTATGTACGAAATTCGAATTTGACTTGAAGGCGAATCACAGCCGTTCATATCCACTTTATTGTTAGGCACTAAACTAAACGGGAAGGGAAATCTGATCCTTGAAGACAATAGGCACCGCATGTTCCGGTAAATTGGATGCCGGAAATAGATTTATTGAGAGCAAACACGAATGTGGCATGAACCCTCGTTTTACATAGCGTAGCTTGTAGTGATAGGACGTTTTAGCCTAACAATGGACCAGAAAACAAACGAAATGGCGATTTCATTTAAGAATAAATTTTAGCAATTTATTTGTTTTTTGTTTCCCAGGGTCTATATTAAAATTCAAGTCGTAAAAATGCTAAATACTTTATAGGGTTGCTGTTTTATACAAATTTGGTTTTTCCGCAAAAGTAATTAATTAATAAAGATGTGTATTTGTATCTCCAATATTTTTAGATTAATATACGACCCAAAAATTACCGGCACATTTCTGTCCCATGTTGGTCTGGGACTTAAAAAGAATGTGCCAATAGTGTTTCTTGCCTAGCAAGTCGTAAAAGGTGACTAATGGTATATGGGATTTGTGTGTAAAATTGTGTAAGCGAAAAGCTTGCCTCTCGTCACTACTTTTTCACAACTTTCCATCTAACCCAGCCTAGTTTTATATTTGAAAGGGGCTTGCTACCCCTTTGACTCTGCCTACCCTTTCGGGGACTATGGGCGTGATGTTATGTATGTATTTTTGTAAGATTCGAACAAGTAACTAAGTTACTGATAACAATAAACTAATCGAGAGAAACGCTACATTTAATCTCTTCTTTAAGTTATCCTAAGTTTTAACATTCCTTGTACAAAAAGGTTCTCTTTAATCCAAAAAAACCTTCAGGAAATGGGTAATGTAGCGCCGAAAACTAGAAAAGCACTTAAAGATTTTCCAGTAAATCGTGGAAACGAAGATTTAAGGAAACCGTTAAGATTTTCGTATTTCTAATCAAAGAAAATTCAGTGTTCTCTTGGGAAACACGATGAGTACTTTCTGTGAAATCCAATTCCACGCGAGAGAAGCCACGGGCAGGGATGAGTTGATTAAATCCTCTTCTCAGCTTTATGCCTTTCTATAGAAAATGATAAAATAAAAGCAGCAGCATAATTTTTGTGTATAAGCTGTAATATAATATGTAAGACTGATATTTTAAAACGACTATGCACTAACGCATAATTAAATTAATAATAATAATATATATAGCCGAGTTGGGACCACGATTTCACCTTCACTTTAAAAGAAAGAGGAGTGTGCGGGACTAGAGGAAACAATAATGTCCAATGGCTTAACTACCTTAGGGTAGGTAAACTTAAAAAACTTATTTTATTTTGTTAAATATTTCATAATAGTTCCTTAATAATTGCAACAATTTCCTGATTACTCATTCGTAACTCCGTTATAGTTTGATAACAAATTAAAAATGACTAATACATCGTTATGTAGCACAAGTGTATAAGCACAACGACCAGAGTACATAAATCTCAACGCACGCTTACTTAACAGATTCCATACACATCTGATGACTTGCTATTCCCTTCCATCCATTTTAATATCAACCTCTCAGAATCTTTTTACAAAAAAACCTCTATAGGCAATCATTCGTTACGCCATCACAATTTGAGTGAGTCAGGAGAGGGGGGCGCACTCAGCGACATTAGGCTTATTGCTACTGTTTACTCTTAACAGGTCATTTGAATGATGCATAGGGACCTTTCTTGTCTAAATGAAAATTTCCTTCTCAAGTTCCAGTCTTTTAATTCTGATTGTTATTACATGGAGTTCGTTCTGTTAGCGCATTTTTGATTTTGATTTTGACCTTTAAATCTTTATTTAATTTTAAACATCTATGTTATCAGTCTCAATGCATCTTTTAATTTGGCTAAGTTCCAAATAATTCCTAATCATAAACGCATTAGGCAATCTATTAAAAAAGGAGCATATTATTTTTTATATTGCTGATTTATATGTTTTGACAAAAATAAAAACGCGAAAGTAAGCTACAAATATAAAGAAAATATAATCAAAATTTATAAAGGTCTTCCTAATAATAATTTTAATTCTCATTATCTTAAACCATATCAACATCTTGGCTTGCGAGTACGAATGCTTTTGTTTAGAGAAATGTATGATAAAATCATGTATGTTTCTTTCATTGTTTTAATGTGGGAGCAGTTTTATGATATTTGCATTCCTAAACCAACACTTCAGAGTTATAATTTATGTGTATTTTTATGTTCTCTTATCTTTCACGGTGCATTTTAAAGTTGAAAAATTAGCATACAGTTAAATATAAAAGTATTGTGTGTCGTAGCCTTTTGTTTAAGTAACCACCTACCACAGTCTTAGGCGTGCATGTTATAAATCAACTGTGAGTTAATTATTTACTTTTATAGTTCTCGTGTCGCCGTAATGCTTTATGGCCTGTGATATATAGCGGTCTCCCTTTTTATGACCTGAAAAAATCACGTGTTGGTATAAAAGCACCAGTTAGGTATTATAACGATTTTTCAAAGTGCATTATAATATAAATTCATAAAAAGCAAATGCATATTCCGCGTACTACCCGATGCAGTGCACAACATCCCACAACGAAACCTCGTCATCACACAATAATTCGTTTCATCAACATTTCGCAGACACGCCGAAACAATTAGGCCAAAAATGTACTGTTAAATCCACATATCGCTACATTTCGTATCGAATTCACAAAACATATCTCGGTGTTAATAATGAAGCGGACGTATCATTCGAAAGTTCAAACAAAGCCTGTATAAATTAATAATTTGTGCTGTAAAAAGCATTAATAAAGCAATTGGTGTTTCCGGTCGTACGTCGGGTGTCGGCGGCCATACTGTGTTGTGACGTCAGGGCCTTATTGGGCTACAAAAGATGTGAAGTAATGAAGGATTTAATGTGTACGAAAAATTTGTTCAACATCTCTATTGAAATTTTGCATTAATACTGTAGTCCTTCTTTATTACTCTAAATTCTTATAAATTACTTGAAAGCAAGTAATGTTTTTCGGATTTTGAGTTAATTTAGAAAAATTTAATTTGAATTAAAGAAATCAGATTCTGAAAATAAATTACACTTATCACCTAATTTAAATCATAACTGGATATACAATAAAACCTAAAAAAAAACACACCATCGAAGGATGCTGGTGTATGTAACCTCTAACAATCAGAAAGATCATTTAACCATCAATTATGAAACTAGCGTATGTCCTATATTACTCCATCATGCGAACACACCACGTAGATTATAGGCTTTATCTAAGTCCCAATCAAGCCAAGCTTACACAATCATGACTTTAGCACACAGATTTAAGGGTCATTTTCGTTTGGATTTGAATTTGAATACCAAACTAGGGCAGAGAACACATGATATGCACATTGAACTTGTTCACACTATTGTTAACATAAACGGCTATTATTTAATCTACCGGCGAAGTGAATTTAAACCATTCACAGTTTTAAACAAACCAGCTAAATTTACAGTCATGTTCCGCAAAACATTGTCAATAGCAGTGCTCTATTCGAACAGCTTTGATTTCCGATTCGCTCATGTGTTGCTTATTTTAAGTGCAGAAATATCAAATGTCCATTAGTGTTTTGTTGTTGTTGGCACGATAGCCCGAAATAGGATTCCGATGAAACACGTCTGTCGGAACCGATTGACCTGCCCAAAGTGTAATAACGTACCATTACTGAGATCTGGGTCGACCCAGATTTAAACACTTGAAATTAAAAGTGATGGTACTAAATTTTATCATAAATTCGCTATGTAGGTATATTTTGTAAAACCACATAAAACGCCTTTTTGTCTTTGGGCTAGCGCATATTTTAAATATGGACTTAGATCTTAGATTTTTTCGTCATTTGTTGGTAAGTATACTTTTTGATCGACTTCCTATAATTGGTGGGTCTCGTCATTAAGTTGCAGTGACTGCCATGGGACTATCATAACGCTTAGGTAATAAATAAGGTAACTAGGGTCTTTTGTAGTGCCGTGTATGTTTCCTATGTTTTTTTATTTCCTTTTGACTTTATAATTAACATTCAACCAAAGTGGATGTTACAAATATTTACTTACTATATTATACTAATAATATATTTGAGCAACAAAATTCAGAGCTAATATTATACACGATGAGCTTATCCTTAACAAGATTTATGTTCCTGGTAATTATCTTATGTATAACTTGTTTACTGACAAGCTATTATAGTTCGGTCTTGTTTTGAAAAGATTACATAGTTCAGTTGCTCTAAAAATATTTTATAAACTTAGGTCCTAAAGTTATCTTTTATTATTTTGAAGTAAATCATCAACAAGTAAATTCCTTTTCTTAACTCTTCGTCTCGCGGCTAGTTAGTGTCCGATGTAAGCATGTTCTTGGATGTTACATCGAAATGACTGCCGTGGGATAAAGGGTGCTACTTTTAAGAGAGCGAGACAAATTTAATCGTGGTTTCCATAGGTAGATGAATGTGCACGTTTCATCACCAAATAGGTGGTATAAATCCGTACATATTAAAAATTTTCAGAGGTACGGGCCCACACCCCATCTCTCATGAGGCTCGTGTTTTCATTGAGCTGTCACCGCTCTACGTTCGTTTTCGTTTGACTAGCTCGATGTCGCATTCGGTAGTAACCCTGCCACATGGGCCAAGAGTTGTGGATTTAATCCCCACCCAGGACAAACATTCGTGTGATGAATACTTGTTTTTGTTCTGTGTCTGGGTTTTAATATCCAATATTTAAGTTTTTAATGCCATTGTTGTTTCTGATATCTGTAACACAAGTGCGTAAGCTATCTACCTCGGTCTCTGATCAATGTATGTGATGTAGTCTGATATTTGTATCCATTAAAATGCCACTTTAAAATCATATTATTACTAAGTATCAACACATTTATTATTTGAAAACTTTATTATTATTATAATAACAATGTACCAGCCTGAAAACAAATCATACATCATCTGATACGTACAATGTAATATAAGTATGTTTATGTTTACAGTAAACAAGCTCAAATTGTGTTTACTTCATATTCATGAAATTCGGTTCATTGCCGATACAAATTAGTGTATTCCGCAAACAAGGTACCAAAATTTAATTAACCAATATTAACTTGATTAGGAATATTAAAACTGGACTGTACATTTTAATCATTTTAAGATAATAAATAATAAAAAAATAATAAATTCTCAAGACTGACACACAAATTCCCTAGTCCCAAACTAAGCTTATGCTTGTACTATGGATACTATGTGAACGGATAGACATACTTAAATACGTTTATAAACATTCATGACAAATGCCCATGTTCATCACACGAAACATTTTCCCCTAGCGGGATTTAACCCGCGACTCTCGGTTTCGTGGTCGTGGGTCTCTGACCACTCGACCATCGGGCCAGTCAAATGATTGAAACGAAGTCAGATAATTCTCAATATTCAGGTAAAACTTAACTGTACAAAAGCTATTTTTGATATTATACCCAATAACTAGAAATTAACGTAATTGTCTTTGGAAATGAAATGTTGACAATATTTCCCTTATACATATGTATATTAATTATCTCTTTTGTCTTCGAAGACCGCCAATTTTCTTCCGCAAAAATATCTTGTTTATTAATTGCCCACGTACCTATGTAATATTATAACTCCTTGATAACGCACAAATTGCAATCAAAGCACAGCCATTTACTTCGCCAACCCTGTGATTACTCACTTCGGTAGGGTTGCCAAAAACATAATATTTCTAATAAAATTAATTATTCTTAATATCCCCATTCAAAGACGTAGACCAGATCTGACCAATGCGTAAAGGAAAAAATACGTAAATTTTTTTGGTTATGTTATCATATAGATTACAACGAGGTTGTTAATGGGCGTGATGTTAAGTATGTATGTGTGAGTTTATATTATAAAAGTATATTACTATTCTATGTTGGTACATTTGGATGTCGTACCATATACTAAAGGCATGAGCCACCTGCGAGTGAGTCCCTAGTGAATAAGGGCACCTCAATCCATTAGGACCGACCTCTAAGATTAGCGAGGTTAATCGGCGCCCGACTCAGGTGACCGCCAATAAAACATGTGTGAAAAGTGGGAGGGGCAGTTACTTTCCCAATATTTGGGGAGGGCCACTATGATGGCACTAGAATGTCAACATTACATTATTTGACTGGCTCGATGGCTCATTCGGTAGTGACCCTGCCCCAAGAGTTGTGGGTTCGATCCCCACCTAGGACAAACATTCGTATGATAAATACTTGGGATTGTTCTGTTTCTTAGTGTTAATATTGCATATTTAAGTATATATTTGTTAACCGACTTCAAAAAAAGGTGGAGGTTCTCATTAACACCACTGTTGTTTCTGATATCCGTAACACAAGTCACTACGCTACTTACCTCGGAGTCAGATCAATGTAGGTATATGATGAAGCGCAGTATTTATTATTATTAGAATGGTAATACGGAACTAAAGTAGGTACTATTCCTAAGTAATAGAAAAATAACTTTAAGGTGGTCGATCTGACACTGTAACTTTAATTGACAAAAACTACATTCAACCGATCTAAAATATTAATCTAACTTACTGTTCATGCCATTACGCAAAGAAAAAAAAATTCTTCGTTCGAAAAATAATACTTTCATCGTGTATGTATATTCCTGTAAACACTCGTGTAGTCGTGTAGACAACATCACATTCATTTGACCTTTATGAAACACGGTTTGGATATAGCGGTGTAGAATAAAGGCCTGTCGACATCACAGGAACGAGCCTTTACCGAGCGGGCGGGCAACCTCAATCCATTAGGGCGGGCTGAGGATTAGCGAGGTTAATCGGTGACGTACGACCTCAGGTGACTGCCGATAAAATAAACATATGTAAACACAGAAAACGCGACAGAGAAACGATTATTTGAATAATCTCATACGCTTTTTGATTACTTGCGATTTTTTCCGGGATTAGTTTTCCAGCTTAGTTTTAATTATTATTGTATTATGATACATTCATAATAATTATAATAATTGTTATAAAATCCGGCCGAGTGCGAGTCGGACTCGCGCACGAAGGGTTCTGTACCATTATCTATACAACATTAGACATAGAAACTATATTATAAACTTTTTTATATTCTATAAATATTTGAAGTTCTTATTATATCGACCAAAAGGCGAAAAAATCACGATGTCGACGTCTATTGTATGGGAGCCCCCTTAAATATTTATTTTATTCTGTTTTTAGTATTTTTTGTTATAAGGGCAACAGGTCAGAAATACATCATTTGTGAAAATTGTTAAAAGCTTTAACGATTCATGAGATACAGCTTGGTGGTATACAGATGGACGGACAGATAGACAGACCGACAGCGGAGCCTTAGTAATAGGGCCCGTTTTTACCCTTTGGATACGGAACCCTATTTTTTTTTTATTTAAATCTTCGAGTACGTTACATTATTATTTTCACGCCATATTTGCAGTTTTAATTTCATAAAAAATACACATTTAATTACCCAGTGAATGCACAACTTACAGACTGAATTAATTAAAAGAATGAATGTCAATTGTTCCCACAAGCCAGCCTTAACCGATGTGAAAAAGTAAATTGTATCACGCGCAATGAATCTTCCAGCCTGCAACTTAATGAACGCATTCAACAAATTAATTAGTTCAGGTAAATTGGCAATAGATCCAGCGAGTTCACTCACCCAGTCTTTGTTTATGTTTAAACAGCATTTAAACAACAAAAACCAACAAACACGGCACGAAGAGCATTCCAGCTTTCAGCTTACGGAGTGTGCGAACGTAAACACGCGCGGTTTCTCTAAACAAACGGAGCTTATTCTGGATTCGCAACGTGGTGTGTATCCAGTCGATATGTTCGGCGGCGCGGGATTTGCAAAATCGAACCCCTTTTAAGCAAAAAGATTATTGCGTCATTGCTGTTACACGTAATCTCGTGGTCTCGTTTATATCGCTAGCTCAGCGACGAGGGAAAACATTGTGAGGCAATCTGCGCATTCAGATATCTCCGGATATGTAAACATAATTTCATTGCTCTCGTTCCTTTGTGTAACGATCATAACCACCAGATGGGAATCGCTTTAACATAATAATTACACACACTTAGTCAACTACTATTGTGTGTAATCAGCATATTTCAATCCCTCAGTTATTTTAGGCATCGAAAAATGCCGTTTAGGAACAGGCTAAAATATAACAATCAAAAAACACTTATTCATTGTCAAATAAGATAATAGATTTCTGCGAGACAAGCCAGTGGCTTAGTGCAGCGACCGTTTGAAACCATTGTACCATGTACTTGCTTTATGGAAATAAACGGTTTTTTATATTATTTTAAGATAAGCTATTATAATAGATTTACTAAAAATATATATATAACTAATACATACGCGTCACTAACCATATGTGCTCGTATAGGTTTATTATTAGCAGCAGCTATTTTAAACAGGAATAATAAACAGATGCGATAAATATCGGCAATAAAAACCAAATAATTTGCATGTGTACGAGCTAAAAGGTTTATTTAGATTCACAGTTCATTGGCCTTTATAAAAACTTCACGAGCTATAGGTATAGACTCCCGTAGGAGTATACACTGATATTGCAAATTGTTGGAGTCAGACTTCGCGCATAAAATGATGCGTAGGTATTCTCTTGTTACGATAATATTATTTTGAGGATAATAGAAAATGACTGAGTTTGCAATTACTTACATTTTTGTATTTAGAATTTTATGGTGTAGTATATTCAGAATTGAGGTTGTGAGAAGTGCCAGGTTAGAGATGTTTTAGCAATATCAAGACCTAGACTCTGAAATATACTCTTTAAATTACCCAGGGGAACAGTCATATTAATGAATTGCATTAAATCTGGGAGTTGAAAGCCAACACATAAATAATAAAAATTCCCGGTGATCTTGTTACATAATATGATACAGATCAAATATACATAATATACTAAAACCTAGTAATACTTTACGGACTTAATAAATCAATATATATAAAAATCAAAGCCACTTTTCGTTGTAATTTTACTCAAGAACGGGCTCACCTATCCAAACCAAATGTATATGCTTTATTTGGACTATTTAGTAGATGGTTTATGTGAAGTTTGCACAAAATCGATAGAGCGGTTCTTCATTTATCACATTTTTTGTAACAAATGAATTCAATAAACGGCGGATTGAATTTTGTTAATTTTGCTGTCAAATTGAAACTTTTTTAAATATTTCACTTTATAAGTAGCGAAACACGTACTGGGCCCGCTAGTATATTATAAAATTTTGTTTATATGCTAAAGCTTATGAAAATGCATCAAACCAAATTATCTCTGTTAAATAAACAGTGCAGATAGCAAATACATTTTCGAGATAAGAAATTCAATAGTCAAGAGAAACAACAAAACACTTAATTCCCCCAGGACTACGAAATCTTAATAGCTAATCTAAATTCCGATCGCTAGAAAGGGTAATACTTAGAGCAACAGATAAAACTCTTTACCTACTTTATTCCGCTTATACCTGAAAGCGCTTTTAACTGCTATTTTAAAAATACCAGTAGCAAACTTAATCTGCGGAGATCTTAATGAGCCATTATAATATTTAGTGGATGATATTTCAAGAAGCAATACTTATTGCCCTTTCGAAGTAAGTATAGTTAAGTAGTAAGTAGTATAACGGCAATTGCTTTTTATTTGGACGATTCAAAAATCAAATAACTACCTTTTTTGTTTATTTTTTTTTTATAAAATAATAAGTAATGTTTAAACTACTTGAATGTTAAAGGTACCTACATTGTTTTAAATAGTTACGTAGATTACTAATTCGCGAAACAAAATGTAACTTTGTTCAAATACCACACATTTCAAAAGCGGAAATAAAATCAAACCGCTCAATAAAATTAAGGATTATATTACAAGATCTCAACACAACAGTAAATAATGGCGCCCGAATCGCTTTACGTCTATTGTGAGCTACTCTTAACAACTTTAAATACGAGATGACAAAACCAAAAAAACTATTCAAAACTTTTTTCCCAAACCTCAATCTCGTGCGACATCGGGCCCAACAATAGAAGGCACGCTTGGAGCCCGAAATCTCCGCACAAAAGCCCTCAGAAGCCACTCGATACCGGTTCTAATAAAAACCGGATATGGTCGGATACACCCGGATACGATCACCGCAAACTCTACATCCCCCACTAAAAACGCCCGAAAAAAATACGGGTCCTCAAAATTTTCAAGACCACTTTGTCAAACTCAGCGATCGCGATTCAAACTTCTTAACGACTTTTTATTTTGACGCTTTCGTTTTTATGATTCTTTTTACATCGCAGATTAAGTACGGAGAGGCCGTGTGTATTTATGGACTCGGGAATATAATTTCTGCTTTTTAATCTATCCTTTGAGGTCTAATGTACAAAAAATTCTGCGATATTACAGAGGTAACCGAAGCGATACTAATACGAGTACCTATGTGATTTTATTTCGCGTATTTTTTTAAATCTAATTTATGGACATTAATTTGATCACTTTTTGGTTGACTAATATTTTAAAATCTTAAAAATTGGCAAAAAATCACAAAATAAAATTGGAATTGTTTTTATTCAATCCAAACGATTGTTGGAAAAGAGCTAAAAGATAATCTTAACAATCCAAGCAAAAAAGATCACTATCAAACTAAATAAACTAAAAAGTACTTTCGGTAAATTGGAACTTTTACGATCATCAGATTTACGTACGTTACTGTTAAACTTGTACACTTAGCCATTACAAAGAACTTTTTTATGAAACATCCAAGCATAAACTTGTATTTACGACAGCGACACTTGAAAATGAAAGTATAGCTCGTGTAAACAAAAGCTCGGGACTCACGAAATGGAAAGTTCAAGATCTGGCGATAGGGCCAAAACACACAATAGCAAGGCGATATGTCTCGAGGTATCCAAACACAACCCCAATAGAAAACAAATTGACATTTCAATGGATCCCGCCTTAGGACCGACCCATTTGCAATTCAAAGGAGCACTCCTCAATAACATGCCAACGTATGGAAATAAGCGTGTTTTGAAAAGGATCTGATTTCTGAATAGATACTGCTAAGCCCAGATCTGTTTAAGAAATACATGTGGAAGGACAGGATCTTCCAATCCTTAACCTCGGGTGTTGTTTACCATATAGATAGATTTCATTATTATCTCAAGACCTATATTAATATGACTATAGCATTCAAACCTTTTAATTTGCTTGCCAAGACCTAATCGGAGATTCTTCTAATGTTTAACAAGTTATGTTACTTGAATTCACTACATCTTGTAGAATCTACAAGTACAAGAATCTACAATGTAGATAGATGAACAACGCTACTCTAGACTAAGATCAACTCAACTAAGCTCTGGGTCAAAAATAACGATATAAGAAAGACTTAATAAAAAATTCCAAGTAAAGTGAAATCTCAGTTTACTTTATCATAATCAACTTGGCAATGAATATTAATTCATTGCCCATTAGGGCAAGACAATAACACAAAAAAAATATCTGTGTAGTTCTTATGAGATTTGATAATTTAGTTTACATCATGAGTAAAATTATTTCGATATATAAGTAACATTAAAAATAGAACTCCCTTTATTTGATACGATCATAATACTACATAGCGATTATTATCCACATACGTTAAGAATACACGTATGTACAATATATATGTCACTAACGCCACTGGACCATAACTAGGAAATGGCCGATACCATCCAATAAATAACAAAGTAATGAAATGGCCGGAGCCAATTCGAGCTGTACATTACCCTACGTATGCGCGGTAAGTGCATTAACACCAAATAGAACGAGGCACTAGCCCGGGTCCCTGCGGAGTCGAGGCGCCCCCTGGCGGTGGGCTCGCGACACATTGTTATTTATTACCATTTCCCTACAAGGATAGTTCCTGCGCTTTGCACTGCGAAATGTCTATTCGAAACTAGTGACGCTCGGCGTTCTTGAACTTTTGTAATGTGACAACAATTTGTAACCCCAACGCGAATTTTCTTCGAGAAACTTCGAAGGGGCATGGGTTTTCTTTGGGAGTTAACTTGGTTTTTTTTACCCTCGCTCTATACGGCTCTATCATATTCTATACATATAGCAACAGATGGGGGAACAATATTAATAAACAAATCCACTTGTAAGTAATCTTCGTAGGAAATTACGATTAATTGATGTAATAATAATAGAATACTATACATACTTATATATAACTATCATTTTATGATCTGTTTATTACCAGACTTTCTAAATCCCAGGATCATCGTGTCCCAAACGAACCCCGTGTACCTAGCCAGGGTTCGTACCGACGGGTTTCAGTGCCTACTAAATATAATTCAAATTTAACTAATTTCTATATTATCCTATAGGTATGTAAGCTACCTATCATATACTTTAAGTCGTAACTACAGTTACATACTTCTGTTGCGCGAAAGATTAACATCTAAAACATTACACGTTGGTGATCAGTGGCCACGTGAAAAAACTTGTCCAACTCGCGAACAACGCCGCGAACAATTTTTCATAAAGACTGGCAACGAAAAAAATTCGTGACGCAAACGATATTAAAGCCATACTTTCACATTACCGGAGTTTGAAAGAAAGATTGCTCTTTACGAGTGAATGCGGACCACATGATTATATTTAAAGCTGTCAGCACTTCGTACGATGGCGCATGATTTATATGGGATATTTGTTTCTTCTCGCAGAATGGGAACAAAAAGTGTAGATAGGTTTTTTATGGGCAAAGTAAAAGCGATGTGCGTAATGCGTCGAATTTCGACACGGGTGTATGTCAAGTTGTCAAAATGAGGTATTGGCAGCGTAGAATAATTTTTCATTACACGAGACACGGCAATAAATTTCGCATGGTAGTAACTGTAGATTACTGCAGCTGACCCCACCACAACCACTATGTTATAAATGGTGTGGTTTTATGAGCGCCAAACTATTACAGGCTTAGCGGGCTTGTGGGTTAAACACTACATTAAAAAATTGTCGACCATACTGAAACGCATTTCGTTATTAACTGCCTCATATTTCTGTAATAAATAACATACAGGATCTTACTTTATGTATGTATTAATCATACATGGAAGTCAAAATTGAAGTATAGGAAATAAAGACATACAAGACACTCAGCCATAAAACATCATAGTTTCATCAATAAAGATTATGATTGTGCCATAATTAGTCAGGCCATTTGAAATATAGTCATCATAGAATCGGAAACATAATTATTTGAAATAAGTAGATTCAAAACGCTTTACCAAAATATACGTAACTGATTTTTAACAAGTCTCCAGTAGTTACTACTAGTCTAAATTGCACAAATTATACTAGACAAGTTTGTGTAACAATTCCCGTCTAAAAAATAACTTTAAAAATTCCATATCGAAGATTTCACGGCCCCGCCAACCCTATGCATAAAACTGGCATCGATTTATTTTCTATTCATAACAAATCATTCCGAAAGGTCAGCCCGCTGATCTATTTATTGCTTTCTTCACGTATCAGACGGGAGTAATCAAAAGCTTATTTATGTTTATTAAAAAAAAATTGCACTTCCGCTTCTTTCATTCATGGAACATATATCGCGAATTCGACATACTATGACATCGGACGATTTTTTATTATTTTGACATAGTTTTTTTTTTTCATTGAGAGAAATATTATATTCAGCTAGCAAAAAAAATAAAATAAAAATAAATTTTCGAAAGAAAATAACTACTGTGGAATAATAGATTCTTGGGATTCAAGGAGAATACCTGAATGTTTAATATGGAGTATTTGATATTTCTATTGCAAGCAGAAATGGCACGCTATGTCCATGCAACTTACGATTTGATTTAAAATGATCTAGCCAATATGTAAGTAATTGAAATGTTTCTCATTCAATTCGATGTTTATTATGTTTATTTTAAGGTCAGTTAAACTTGTATTTAAGCAGTGACTTTGGCTTTTACTCTACTTTGGAAAACTACTTGATTTATTCATTTCCAGCCAACAGGCATTTATATTAGCCTATTCAAAGATCTAAGCAGGGATTCTTTCAAGCCAGGAAAATTTCTGTCCCTATGAATCACTTTAGTATAGGACTGGGTAAAATATGATGTCCGTTAAAGCGACTTTTATTGGCATCTCAAATTTGTTCCATTGACCTCATAAGGGCGCGAAGGCACGAAGGAGCCGTTTTACGACTCGTCTCGCATTATTATCACCGGGAAATATGTCGTCTGCGTGAAGTAACCAATTTCAAGGATTTGATAGGGACACGCCAGGTTTTTCAGTCAACATTTTTTATTTGCACAAAACTTGAATAGAATTATAAAATCGTTATTATTTCAATTGAAATTATTAAAAAAAAAAAATTAAAGGAGCCTCTTTTTTACAAAATTTCACGTGTCAAACATAGCTATAGGCGAGTGCCAGGGATACATACAAGATTTCTTCAGAACATGTAAAGCTTTTCATCTAAATAACTTTTCACAAATTGTAAAAACTTGAAAATGACATGTCCCAAAAAAACTCAGAGTATGGCAACACCAAAACCCCACTCCACTCCCGCAAGAAATATTACCAAACATCAAATTGGTTTTTATTATTTTTCGTTACAACCATGTGCGCCGGGATTGCGTAATGCCACAGATGTAATACTTCGGAGCAGATTATACTTTAACAATTGCGCTAAAGAGGATTATGGCTGTTCTGTGGAGCACGTGGAAGGATTATGAACGATTACTCCCGCGTATGTTTAATGGAATCTAAGCAGGCGGTACTTAGGCCATGAATACGTAGGTACTTGTAGTTTGCCACAGTCAGCATGTCAAGGTTATTGACTCGTATTCTTGCTACTATTTCAATAAGCAAAATATTACCTACATCACGTGTTCCTTTCCTTTAAAGTCTGCGCTTTATCTGCCTTAATGCCGGTTTTTCTATTAAGAAGCTTTCACTGAAGACACAAAGATGCACTTATTTTGTTTAGAAGGCTTTTATCTAAGCCTCTGTCGGAATATTGATATCTGAAATATAACAATAACACCCAAAAGAACAGATCAATAAGATTCAGATTAGATCAATTTAGCTTTTAACATTAGGGTATCATCAAAGTGTTAATTATGGCCGCCCATCCATTTCTAACAGAAGCAAGAGTAACTACTTTGACTTTTACGAACATACTTCTATTGCTGAATCTAGTAAGATTGATCTACTAGAAATAGCAATAGTAGTATATTGATCGAGATTGCAATCCTGGGAAACTAAAGTACCTACTACTTATTACGTTTCGTATTATTGAAATTTCCGATTGTATACGGATGAAACCACACCCATTTTGTTTTGTAGTAAAAAAAAACGAAACATTAAGCCGAGTCATAAATAAATAACAGCCGCGACAAGATTTCGTCAAGCAACACATACTTCCAATTTATCCCAAGAGAACTGTAACCTAAACACATGCATAACGAAACGCACATTTCATTGCATTCATTTGTTTATGACTCGAGAGTAACAAAACGCTTGTTGCTATGACGTAATGCAACGCCCGAAATTTAGAAATAGAATCATACATTTCTTTGTTCGTTAAGCGTTCGACTTCGTTTTTCAAATTTTATTCCCTTTTCGTAACAATAGAGCATTGATTTTTGACGTTCGAAACGAAAAATAGGTTTGTCAAACAGAGTGTGTAGTAAAGAGGGGTGATTAAATTAAATTTTATTGGACGGATCGAAACAAAAGGTCTTTGTTTGAGTTTATTTGTTAAAATTCGTATTGGTTTAATACTTTGGCGACTATTGTACATGACACATGACTTCAGGGGACGCCGAATTGAAAGCATACTTTTCACATCATCACTTTTAGGCCTTGACTACACGATTATATAAAAAAACTTGTGTTCCCCTAAAGCCAAGCGAACGCATGTTTTTCTCCTCTACACAAAACATGGCTTCCATTACTATGCAATAAAAGTTTTACCTGTGTTGCAGTGTAATGGAAAGCAAATGGAGAATGTTTTGTGTTGTCGAGAGCACGACAGCGCGAGATATTTTATGTTGGTTCAGTATTTGCATAAATAATTATTCTTTTAATTGCAACCTTTCACAAGGTTTTTCCTTAACCGCCGACCTGATATGGAAAAATATTTAAACAATAGGGAGCACACAAATATGAACATTCAGCCTCATTTGATTTGTATTTTATTAACCTGGCTTTTGACTGGCTCGATGGCCCATTCGGAAGTGACCCTGCCCCATGCGCCAAGAGTTGAGTTCGATACCCACCCAGGATAAACATTCGTGTGATGAATACTTGTGTTTGTTCTGTGTCTGGGTGTTAATATCCAATATTTAAGTATATATTTGTTATACCACTGTTGATTCTGATTTCTGTAACACAAATGCCTAAGCTACTTAGCTCGTAGTCAGATCAACGTATGTGATGTACTTAGTCTCATATTTAACCATTCTTATTCAAATTCAAATCTCTTTATTTATATAGGCTTCAAAAAAGCACATATAAATAGTCATTTAAACAGGAAAAAAAAACTATTACTACTGGATACCACTGGATTTAGATATTACCATTTTTAAATATTACATAAGTTTTACCATATTACATTCCGTACTCGCCATACTTTACATTATTATAAAAGGATTCTCGCTGACTAAGCTCATGAACCGAATACCAATGAATTTTCTTGATCCGATATCGGATTCTGAACGGAATGAGTCACTAAATTAACTTTTACGACGGCGGTTTAACGGTTTCGTTATTAATCTCATCTTATTCAGAGGATTTTTAATTTACGAATACTTTTAAAATGACTAATGCAACGGAGAAAAAAAACTTAACTTTGTCGATTGCAGATAACTTAGGACCGGGTATGTATGAAAGAAGTTATCCTTGAAAGTGATTCTGTGAACATTATTTTAATATAACTGTTAGGGAGGTCAAGTGACTTTTATCTTATATCTTATTTGGATAATGATGAATTAGCAAAACTTATTATTTTATTCACTTACATAAATGTTCACCTTAATCAAAGTTATCAGTAGACAACCAAGACCGTTAGCAGCAATAGGACCACTATTGTACTGTGTCTGTAATGCTAATTCTAATTAGTTTTAAATATTGAATAAATCATAGCTGAACATAGCGTGAGCACATTCCATTAATTATGATCTCCTACATACTTTTTGAAATGCATCTATGTCATTCACACATCTTTAAGCTTAGACTCGTTTCTTTCAATGCGTATTGTTCGCATCAAATTTAGAAAACAATTGAAAGAGCTACCACTTCTTCTCACACGTATCATAACGCAATCACGTTTAATTAGGAAATATTAATTAAAACGTTCACAATGTGGACGTACAAAGAGGGCGCCCATATCCTACAGGACACTTGAGCGAACGACGTATTTATTACGGGTTAAATTTAACCCTCACTATTTACGGCGACAAACCCCGCGGTCGGGGACAGGGTTATCGGATTTGCTTTTACTATTCAAGTTTACGACAAAAAATCCATTCACTGGAATTGAAAACGTCGTCCTTTCTCAATTTTAATTAGCGGCAGAAAATATTCGTAGGCCGAGAGAAATGTGAGATTTTTTTTCACGAAAATAATAAAAAATTCAGGGCAACGAGCCTTCCTGTTTATTTATCATTGGAATAATATCGCAAAATTTCAAGTCGTCAGGTCTGCTTCTCACTATTCTATGCAATTTCAAAGAATACATCAAAGCTATTTCATTTTATAACCTCGTTCAAACTTTTAATTGAATCCGAATATAAACCATGAGATTTGATTAATATCGAAGTGTTAATCCCATCGATCAACATTAGGGCTTATCGCACCATACATTAGACTCATCATAGATACAACACGTACCCAAATTTTGGATATAAAGTGTTAGTGTATGTTGATATACTGGAAGTAAGTCCGAAAATGCCCCATGTTGGTCTGGGACTTTAAAAAAATGTGCCAAGTATGGTTCTTGTCTATGTCGTAAAAGGCGACTAATGGTATATCGAGTTTTAGGTTATGTGATTGTGCGACAAGCCAGCCACTTGTCCCCACTTTGTACAATTTTCCATCTAACCCAGTCCAGTTTTATTTTTAACTGAATGTGGTTAAAGGGCCCTGCCCCTTTTACGCTGCCTACCCCTTCGGAGACTATGGGCGTGATGCTATTTACTGTACGTAAGTCCGAAAATGTAGATACTGAATACTTAAACAAAACAAAAAACTCTTTCGCTTTATTATATTGGTGTAGATCAGTGCTTCTCAAACTTTTTATGCTATGCCCTTTTAGGAAGCGGAGTATTTGACGGGACCCTAGAACAGCGATTTCCCTTCTGGGGGACGGATTTTCCCCCAGGAGTTATGATATTTATGATCAGTACCAATTTTCGTGGAACCCCCAGAAAGGCTTTACGGAACCCCAGGGTTCCACGGAACACACATTGAGTATAGCTGGTGTAGATAAGCATAACACGAAAAGCCATCAAAATACTAACATTCACTTGTTGTTTCAGCTAAATAATAGCTTTTAAAAGCAAATATTACGATGTTGGGAGGGTTATCGAGCCCTGTTATTAAGTGTTCCTTTTCTGTCTCAAAGGACAATTTGTAGCAGATTAACTGATGTGTTATCTCGTGTCCCCTTATCTAGTACTGATCGGTGAAAGTTAAGTGACAGTTAACTGGTCTCGTTTATAAGCGGGTGGTTTGATGTCTGAGGCCTAGATAACTGGCATAATGACGTCTAATTGTCTAGCATAAATATAGCTAGTCAGATATATTCGTACTCATGTTATATTTGTGTATCATGTAGTTTACATGATTGCGATAGTCTTGAATATCATGTGTATGATATGACATGTAGCGCTCTTCATTCTAACTTTTTGCTCTGTTTTTAGATAGGGACAACCTTTAACAATGATTCTAGAATTGATTAGTTACTCTAATTGTTAGATGGTACCAATTGCCATCTATCGTTCATAACTTTACAAACATCTAGACACCGATACATATCAGCTTGAATATTTTTTTTCATCCCCGATGATGGAGTAAATCCGTGCTGATATCTTGAAAATCTGGAGTCTTAGCGTATTAGAAGCGATGGTTAACATGGCTACCATCGCCATATAGGATATTCCTTACCACTTGAAGGAACTCCGTCCTGACTGGATACATACCTGTAACAATGTAAAACACGAATAAGAAAGAATTCAAATATTAGGTCACAAGAGCACACTGATGACAACAAAACAACAACTAACCGGCCAAAATTAATTTTCACAGATGGTAAGTTGCTAATTGAAAACGGATCAACCGTGAGAAACCGTGTCAGTCCGACTTAGCGTCGCAATCATCTCGAACGTTCTAGCCAAAGTGCATCCAGTCTCCGATTTGCAGAGTTTTATTGCGATTGACGAGTGCCGATAAGACGCCCCTCCACGCCCCATTCAATTACTTACAGTACACGCTCCCGAGCGAGGATGTGGACCGACCCTTATCTAAATTTCATCTGAAGAAGTCACAGAATCAACTGCGATATCATCAAAAAGTGTCCACTTCGAACGCAGTTCTATTTTATCGACACTTCTAGATACACGTAATCGGGAATAGCCGATGCTATCGCGAGAATTGTCTCTTGACTTTCAATGGCGTGTTCGTACAAGTATATCCATTGTTATTCTGAGACACGTTGATTTATAGTTCTGCTCTTTTGTTGTTGAAATCGAAAGTGGTTTTGTTTGTCGTGAAGATACGTATGTTTTCGTTTTCACATTTGCGCAATTTTCTTGGTTTGATTTAATTTAGATTTCTGTTTTGGATTCGAATCGGTTATTTTACCTAAAATATGATTGAGTTAAGTAGTCATATTTCACAATTCTCATCTAACCCAGCATTATTTTGTTTTTGGCTAAAAGGTTTTTAACAAAGACGAAACGAAAAGAACATCAAATACTATAATTAAAATAACTCCTACTCTCGAAAACATTATCTAAAGAGAAGCGCAGTTCAGATCGAGTTCTAAATGAGATTAAGTTCATACATCGCGTTGAAAGAAGAAACAAATTAGATTCGACCGGTTTGTTTATGGCTGCATAATTAAATTCTTATCTTTGCCATCAAAGTACATGACCTAATGCATTGCTATCCAAGTGAATTCGTGTTATTTGAAGGATCCAGCGAAGCATCCGAATGGGCAGCAAAAATTTTGATCAGGTAAACGAATTGAGTTAATCAAACTTAGTTTTTAGTATCGAGTAAGAGCGACGGGTACGGATTTCAATTTTCCAGTTGATTTATTTGAGGATGGGTAAGATAAGCTGCAGGAGGGTGAGTCGTGTGCGAGGGTAGGGCTGCCGCAAATCTAGCTATGACCAAATTTCGTTCTTTATTGTGGTATACAGCTAAAATTGGCAACATCCGGCTTTTTAATGCAACTCAGTACATCGTTTTTGACGTAATGTTAGGAATTCGTTATGCACCGTTGGGCTGAAACCGTGGGGAGGCAGCGAGTTTATCGGTTTCCAGGATTTACGGTATTGTGGAAGGCTCCTCCAAGCCCAATCCAGGTGGTGGGTGGTACAAACTAAATATAGGCTGTAACTTACTCATTATCCGGCATGAAAAATGCAAAGTACTTTAAACAAGATGTTTGACTTATAGGTCGATTGCCCAGCTAATGTCATGCTAAGGCATGTTTTTAAATTTATGACATGGCAACCCTATGGCTTTTGATACTTTCTCACAAACAACGCACACACCATAGACAGAAGCCAGTGATGTACCGAATACTTTTGTTTAAGTTTCATATTGAATGCGCCTGTCAATTCAAGATTGCGGTCGGTGAATTATTTATCACGTAGAATATAATTTCTTCAAAAAGGTCCAGATTAAAGTGTACTGTATATTTATTGTGTGGGGTGCGGTAATGGCGTAATGTGGAGTCACAAATACGATGCGATAGTGCGTTGCGGGAGCACTTTATGGGACGTTGTTGAGTAAAATATTTATGTGACGTAGTGCTTTGACATAATTCGTGATCAGGATTAGTGGAAACGAAGAGATAGGACATCGTTTGTTACAAGTATGTGTAGCTTAATGCACAGGGCTTAATACTCGTAATAGGAGTTTATTACCGAATTTTTAATTTAGTACTAAATGCGGTAATATAAAAAACGTCCCTTTTTATATGGCTAACATAACCAAGAGCCTTCAGGATAGGTTTCTACCGCGCATTTAGAAGCCAAGGAGAAGAATCAATCTACATGACATTCTTCTGAACAAATTCTACTTTACTCAAAGTAATTCGTGTCTGTGTACAATTTAAAAATAAGATCCAACCTTTTTATACATTCATAATAAAAAGTCTCAAATGCCTGTACATATTGAATCTCTGGAAATATGGAAGCTTTCTAAAAGACCGGGTATGTGACGCTTCTCATGACATCGAAACACATTAACCGATTATTTTCCTTTAAGACACACAAAAAATAATGATTACTATGGCAATTAATTATACGAAGGTTAAAAGTATAACTACTATAGAAACCCACTTTAGGCCAAAATTTGACAATAATCGCTATTTATTAGCAATTCCTGTCAAACATTAAGAGATGCATAACTTATTTTTAGAATAATGAAAACAGTAGTCGAATTTCTTACCGAGTAAATCAAATTATGGTTACTTAACAAGAGTTTTCGGAGCCCAAATCCTTTATATGGCCTCTATTAGCTAAATGGTAGCCTCGTTTATTATGAAAGCGTTCTCTGTGTAAATTAGTTAAGAAACAATTTGTATTCAATGAAATTGTCAACGGTATAAGTGGTTCTTGGAGAAAATCACCTATTGTTAACAATTGAATGTGTAATAAAGTGACTTCATGGGTAAAAGGCAAGATCTAGTTATTTCAGTACATTCAAGATATTTTGGAAAGCAAATAGACTGGAATGATAATTAAATCAGGAACAACAAACACTCGCTATCGAGGTTGTACGAAAATACACAAACAGAAAGATAAAAATCGTTTCTCAAAACATCTTCAAAGAGCTTTTGACATCCTGAAAGGACTTCTAAGAGTTCGGGACGACCAGTCCCCAAAGACTTAGACTTGGTCTAGAGTCGTTTCATTGGAAGGACCTTTTGTTTCTTTAATTCTCTAGAGAATACCACGTTTTACGAGCCTTAGCAGCGTATATTGTGTAATATATTTAGAAGCTTATTTTATGTGAACAATTTTTTATACGTGATAAATTATTAACTGAGAAGCTTTTTCGGTATAAAATTTTGTGTGATCTATTTTACCTCATGGAGTATTATAATTTCAGCCGATATTTATTACAACATAACATACATCACGCTTATAATCCCCGAAGGGGTAGGCAGAGTTAAAGGGGCAGCAAGCCAAGGAGCTTGCTACCCCTTTAACTCTGCCAAAAAACCACATACAGCCAAAAATATAATTGGGCTGGAAAATTGTGAAAAAGTAAGTAACACAGTTGGTACATTACTTTTAAGTCCAAGACCAACATGGGACATTTCTTACAAAATTAAATTAAATCAGATTAGCAATGACATCATCATCATCATCATCATCATCCTCTTGCCCCTCTCCCAAGTCATCTGGAATCGGCGCCGCATGTCTTTCTCATCCATACGTCGCGGTCAGCCGTCACCCAGCTATCTACTCCCTTCACTCATATCATCTTTTACACAATCCATCCATCTCTAGCAATTACATGTTTAAATTAAAATGAAATTATATATATTAAAAATCGTCTACAGTACTGTATATAAAGTATAATAGTACTTTCGTAAAATACAGTAAAACATATGTTTTTTTTGACATGACAAGGAATCATATTATGTTCATATAAATCTTTTGAATTCGGAAATACATATCCATCTCATTTCACGCTTGCATGTAACACGCGAATCCTAATTTAAAATGAGGAAATCATATTTCAATCTGGGCCTTGTTCGAAAAATCAGACATCAGTCGAAAGAATTCCTCCCGATTCGCGAGGAAGGTACGCTTATTTGGAATACTTAATCAAAAAGTCGTATTAATCAGACGGCTTCCTGATTCCGTACAAATTGAAGGGCAGGTAATACATAGGGGTGGATTTAATTTTCCATCCCAATAATTTTGGGTTCACTTAATTTTACAAAGCCCTATTATGTGCAACTTGGTGTATTATTTATGTAATAATAGGGAATTGGATTGGAAAGTAGTTATTACAATTACGTGGTCGCAAATTCTATTGAAAAATGGGGATTAATTCAATTTTATATTAACATAATATATACACTTTTCAATATGTACATAACTCAATTAACTTAGTATTCACGGTACAAATACATGAATACTAAAATATGAAGCTTAAAAATTTTTTCCTAAGTTTGACATAAAGAAATATAATTTCGTTGCTCTTTATGAATTTCAATGGCTTATGAGTAAAGCATAAATAAATAAAACCATTGATTTAGTGCATTTCATCTATTTCTATCTGAACACTAAATTTTCATGTTTTCAAAATACGTTTGATAATTTATTGCCTTCCCGAATCAATTAGAGACACACGAAAAAAGATTACACTCAAAATTATCCGAGTTGAATGAACCATCGAAATATTGAGCTCTATAAATAAACCGTACTAATGAAGTTCGAAAAAGCAGTGATGATACACAGTTCCCCTTCGAAAGACATCTTCGAGACATGCTTTATCGAGCCATTTTGTCATGAACGCCGTACGTTTAAGCTATTACATCCCCAAACTAATAATCATTAGAGGTGATGAGCTATTCCCTAATTTGTTCACCGAATGTGCCTGACATTGATTGAAGATTGTTGCCCAATGCAGTTATTACGTAATAGGATTACAGCTGATTTGGGGAGATTTAAATTAACGGGTTTTATGGAAAGCTCGGACTTGAGTGAAAAATAATTATGTTACCAATGAAAGAAAAAAAAACTCCTAAAATGTATTTGATCCGTAAATTTTAACGTTTGGAGAAATATATTAAAAATTACTTTGAAAATTAATATTGTAACATTTAAAAATAGATAAATTAGTTATCATCATTATCAATAGATAAATTAGTTATCAAAGGTTTTCCCTAAATATTTACATAGTGCTTAACTGCCTGGAACATAATACGAGGGATTTTTTAATACCTTTGTTAGTTCAAAATGAAGCATCTAAACAATTAGCACCATAAAATTGAATCTTTACTTACTAAGATGCGTGTTTCATACTATGATAATATAGAATAAATCAAGATACACCTCTGTGAGTATATTTTTACGTCTGCGTCCATTTCAATAATCAATAAGGGTACTGAGGGCAGAATGACAAAGCGAACTTTTAGAGGCAAGTAAACGTCAACGATCTGTGTCGGTGAGATATTTGGGCGATTCATTATGTACCCAGTACCCGCTGGCATGTTTATTTGGCTGTAGTGAAAATCCGCCTGTGCATTCGGAAGATAACTGACTTACTTTTTCCTTATTTGAAGTAACTGGGTAAGTAATATCTGTTTGTAGATTGAAAAACTTTCTTAGAATATTTTGTTGTCACGGTAAAATAAAAAACATTGCTTCTGTTGAATTTTTGCAAGCATCTGGATCTTGTGTACCTACCTAATCAGTCATACAATAAAATTAAATATTTGTACTAATAAAGTAAGAAGTTCTACTATATTAAACTGAATGGCCCGTTGGTCGAATGGTCACCCTGGCCACAAAACCAAGGGTCACGGGTTCGAATCCCGCTAGGGGCAAATGTTTCGTGTACTTGAGTCATGGATGTTTATAAACGTATTTAAATATGTCTATCGGTTTGCCTAGTAGCCATAGTGAAAGTAGAAGCTTAGTTTGGAACTAGGAAATAGGTGCGTCAGTATAAACAATTTATTTATTTAAATAAAGCTTGGTAGAGTTCTTATTACATTTACTTAAGAAAATAGTTCGTCTTTTGAACACTTTGAGAAAATTTCTAAAGAAAATTGCGTGTAATTGTCTCTAGCTGCAATGAAGATCGAGTAATTGTCGACATCAATTAGTTCATATAACCCTTATTATTCGCCATATGAAGTACAAGCTCCGTATAGCAATACAGTCAAATTTCGCCCCAACTACCGGATATTGCAACGATTTGCTTACCCAAGGCGCTTTGCGCTTTTTGGCACGGGACATACCTACTAGCACAATGGGACCGATTCTTTATTGAAATAGCTCTATGTAAATTATGGCTTCAACTGCGGAGCGGTGAAGAAAACATTGTAGGACTCGCGTTAAGGTCTTCTTATATATTTATTTACATTGGGATTGTGTAGAATGCAAAAAGATATTGGGAATTGCTTCGAAACACATCAAGTCTAATAACTGTTTTTGCAGCATGTCATGTCATATTGGTAAAACTTCATCAGTTTGTTATTATGGCTCATAAAATATCTGTATATAATTCAAACGTGATTTTACGAACATTTGGGAAGAATACGAGAAGCCATAGCAACTTTTAGAGCAAAATTAGTGTTGTTGGAAACCCCGACATAAATGGTGCATTGAATAATCTATTTCAGAATGGCGGCATATTAGCACAATACGAAAACACATTTTGTCGCTTAAATCGCTTTAATCTTAGTAAAAAGCGTGTTTCAAAGAACTTTTATCACCTCGCGGCGCATTCCACAAACTCAATAAAGGCGGCCATTTGTATTTTCTTTCAACGTCTCATTTGAGGACAATGCGCCTAATGCAATGCCGCAAACGAATACGGAATTCCGGGAGGGCTTCCCCCAAAACTAGGGTGAAACTCCGGACGCGACTCCGGACGCGAGTCAAAGCGAATCGGCCGAGCCGACATGGACGGATTAATTCGTTAAGACTTTCACAGTGGGAAATAAAAATAGACGGGTCACTAATCGCCTTTGTCCTATTCTGAGTAATTTGCTTTCACCGATTGTTGTTGGTGTCAGTGCCATTGTAGCGCTTTTTCCGTTTGACGCGCTATGGATTGATTGTTCCGACTGTGAACGGAATTAATTTATAGCAGCAGGTATACGTACTCTCTTTACAACTCAATTGACGACGTAATGACCAATAAAATGTCGTATAATTAAACGGTTGATCCTTCCGAGCTTCTTGACAGTACTTTCCTAATTTGCATACAATAGTTACTTGTATTACAACGTAACAGTTAAACGATACACATACGATTGTAATGGATAAAATGTTTATTTGTCGTTTGATTTTAACTATATTTATTATATTTAATGCGTACAGTGATTGAGAAGTTAACGTACATAATTTTTTTCGTAATTGTGTTAAGCTGTCATTAAGTTTATCTTTTTAGTTACTTTTGAACCATTTGTTACAAGCATTTAGTTCAATATTGTTTATTTTGAATAGAGTGTCAAGTGAATCTCGACCGACCAACTTTTAAGGCATTGTGTTTGCAAGTTTCCCTTCTGCGACGCTGTTTGTGACAAACAGTTTCTATCGGCAATATACTTTGTTAGAAACACTTCTAAAGTGTCATTGACCCAACGAATGTTTGCACTGAAAGATAATTTAAAAACAAGTTTATATTGTTTAATACTGTAGTATATTCATTATTTCTAAGGCCCAAATAAACGATCTTATGCTCGAAATTGCATTAACTCTGTTTAAACGATGAGTAGTGCTTTAAATAATGAAAGTGTATAGACTATGAACTTTATTGTCTTGATAAATAAAATATATAAGTGTATTGCTCTAATTCGGGACCTTCGATCATAATTTACCACTACAAAATACGAAGCGGGCCGGGAAAATGAATGTTAGCTTTACCGATTACGAATTATTCTTTTGAGCAATTCGTGACCAATGAACCGACTTATCGTCAGATCATGAATCGATTATTATATTTGATGTGTAATTTGGCGATATAATGACAAAATTACATGTAAATTAGCAAGAATCATATTTGGAAATGAACGGGCGTAAACGATATTTTACTTCATTTCCAATAATGATCCACTGTTAATTGTTAACTATTGATAAATTATGATAATTAATGTGCAATTGGCGACTTCTGAATTTAAGTGATAATTATAATACTTTACTATTACGTGTAAAATAATACATGTAAAAAAACATGTCTGAGGGTGCAATGGAAAAAGTATTTTAATACTACACAGATAAGCATCAACATTACTTTAATAAAGTAGAGATTGAAAGCAGTGGATTTACTTTCTTGTCGTCAGCTTAATGTTAATATCTTAAATAAAACTAATGTTATATAGTTTCTGAGACAAGGACGTCCGTTGTGAAAAAATATCCTTAATTTTGCATCAAGCTACTATCGAAAAATAGAATCGATTACGAATGAAGCTCCTACCAAAGGAGGAAGATTTCGAAGTGCCTACACCATTTTAAAATCCAGATACTAAAAACATGCCCGATCCTATCCTTTAGAAATAAGACGCTGTTTTGTTTTTCTCAAAATAAACGAGGCGGAAATGCTCCTCGGTTAAACTCCTATCATCAATCAATTTTCCGCAAATTGAAGGTAGCAAACATGTTTGTTGCGGTATAGCTGGGTCTCCTAACCGGAAATACGTGTTGTTTCGTTATATACATTTTGATGGAGCATCCCTGTCAATATTTCAAGTCGGACCATCCGGAGTGTGTTAAAAACAGGAAATTCTGGGTTGTGCGCTCTGCGTGGGGTAAGATAAAATAGAAAATTGTAATAGAAAAGTCTGAAAATATCGAATGCATACATATATTATACAGCAATACTCACTAACACAATCATACGAAGTTTTGACGCCATTTTACTTTTTTTAAGACATTAATTGTGGACGAATCCCTATCTAACTAGTCAAAATATTTTAAGGAATGATCTCTTTTATTTTTACAATTATATTTTCTGCGAGTATGTTTGAACACGAATATTTTAACATAATCATTTATTCGGTACTATATGCCAATAATGATAAGACTTATTAACTAATAACATACCCACTTATCTTGTAATATAATTTATTATTTAGCAGATTACGTACTCGTTCAAATCTCCCAACATTTAACAAGCCATTATTTTCCCCAGCAACAATATATTGCGACGAGCGAAGATTATACCTCCATCAATTTAATTAACCCTTAGCAAAATATGCAAAATGCGGAGCGAATGTGAACGTATGTGCTTTTCGCTTATTTACAGCTCTTCATAAGAAACGACTGTAAATAACAATATACCGGTCCCCCACAGGACACGGTGATCTATATGCAAATGTTATAACCCGCTTATTATATTTTCCGGGGAAGAGTCGGGAAAATATAGAATACTCCATCAAAATTTATCGAATGAACCGCTAGTGCGTGAGGGATTTTCAACCCGTTACTGAAGCGTTGTCTGGGAGGGTACGCATTTTTATTTTGCACCTCGAAATATTTTGGTTTTAAAAAATAAAGTTTTCCGAATTCGACGCGTTAAGCCGTACAGGCTATGCTGTTTGATATTCCTGGTACATACAGCAGAAAATCCCCTGTTTCCATATTGGTGAACGCATTATTTGTTGGTAGCTCTTCTAACGTTGTTTATTATTCGTATATGAAATACGAATATGTAAATATATAAAACGATCTAAAATTTACTTGTTTTGTCAATAGTGATTATTTCAAATGGTACAAATGATCGTAACAATTAACAAACGAAAACATGTGCATATGTAGGAATCATACATACCTAGTTAGCAATAGGAAAAACTTTTCACCATACATATATATTTTCACAATTTTCCATCTAACCCAGCCCATTATCCCATGTTGGTCTGGGACTTAAAAATAATGTGCCAACTGTGTTTCTTGCCTAGCATGTCTTAAAGGGCGACTAATGGTTATGGGGTTTTGGTTATGTGATTGTTAAGGCGACGAGTTTGCCACTTGTCACTATTTTTTAACAATTTTCCATATTCATGTCTAACCCAGCCAAATTTTGTTTTTGGCGAAATGTGGTTAAATGGTTTCCCTTTGAATCTACCTACCCCTTCGAAGATTATGCTATGTTTGTGTGTTATACATATGTCATTCAAAGCATAACAAATAAATGTGAAAATAATCTACTAACTAGTACATACAAGTATTTACTTTAAACTAAATAACTACATCTACTTTTTTAACATCTTCGATCGGTAGTGCCATACCATTCCGTTCTATAAATTCCCATTGTTAATCATTTTTTAGCCTAGCGCTATCTAGATTATATCAATATTGTGTTCATTATGAATGATTAAACTTTCACTTGAAAGTCACAACGAGTCACCAATCTTAATCACGAAGATGTAGAAAAAAATAGCAACAATAAATAATAATGAACTTTTTGATTAAGAAGTTACTAAACTTTAAAAATAGTGTCCGATAAATATCAAACCTGTCAAGTTCTGATAGAAAATGCCAGCATTCCATCAGCGTTGTCCACATGTTAAAATTTTATTAATAAAATACTAACAATACACCTTTCTAACTTATTAAGAAACTTGTCTTCACTTTCAATAATAAATGTTTTAGATGTAAGTTGGTCAAAAGTAATGTAGGTAATATATATTTTTTTACTAACGAATATCACGGTTTACCGAGTTGCTAGCAAATTATTATGATTTCAAAAACAAAATTATTCAGGAATATACATATCTTGTAGGTAAAGTGTGATTTAAAAACAAATGATAAACTGGAATTAGTCGCACATAGCGTCAACTTCAACAAACGACGATCAAACTTACCAGGTTTTCTATAACGTACATCAAACTTTTACAGAACTACACTTATGAGACAAATAAAATGTGAAAGAAAAAGTAGCAAAAAGAGACAAACGAATGGTGAATATTTTCAGTTGTTGTTGATTCAGTTGTCTATTTGAGAGGGTGATCAAAATTCCGACAGCGTCGCCGGACGGGAGGGTAGGAGACAGGAAGAAGGCCTTTTGTGGAAGGTGATATGCATTCGCTGATATAGATCCGCCACCCAAGTAATGCACTAAAGAAAAAAAACATCGAAAATCTATAGAAAGCACATTAAACAAGTAATATTGGATAATAAATCAAATCCAATTTGAGTTGTTTTCGATAAACATGACTAAAGTAAGAAAATCCCTAGTATTTTTTTTTTTATAAAATTATGTAGTTGTAGTTATTCAAAACCCTCAAAAGATGTGAACTAAATTAATGTGTCAAGTGTTAAAGATTAAGTTAAGTTTACCATTCATCTATATACATAGGAAGGTTTTTTCTTGCTGAGCCTCTATATACTTAATTTACCGTTTCTATTATATCAATTAATATTTGACGGTTTGGTAATTATGGCTGTACCTAATTTAAATACACGCCAAAGGCTAAGGCAATTTGGGCAAATTACTATTCCCTCTTTACTATCCTATTGAATGAAACAACCATCGTCAAACGTTGATACGTTAATGGGATGGCCGGAACACGTTCCTTAACGAACACAAATGTAATCCACCCATGTGATATTTGACCTAATATTGTACACAAATGTAAGCTACAAATAAAAAGAAGGAAGTAATAACCACCATATGTAGATAGTTGGTACGCCTCCGTTTACATGCCATGCTTAATGTGAACAACGTGATGAAGAATTAATAATGATTATCAAATTTTTAACGGTACATTTACTTCAAATACTTACCGAAAAAAATATAGTAATAAACAATAAAATGCTTTGATCGTCATGATGATGATACAAATTAACTTTGTATTTAACGAGTTTTATTAAAATAACATACATCGTAATAAGCGGTAACCATTTTTAACCAAACATAAAACTTGAATAATAAACTACCCGAATATACATATCAATAAGTTACAGCAATATCCTGGCACAGGTGATGCATCTATTTAGATTATATTAATATTGTTTACATATAAACTCACGAGCGAAATAAACATGCACATCATCACAAAGCCATAAGCCAACTCAACTATAAAACAGCCAACAGACGCTAATTACTCGCAATAGCATCAGTTTTAATGAGCATCGGTCGAAGCAGTAATGGCCGCTTATCCTTCCGAAATTGTACGTGATTCGGGTTACAACGTCACACGACAAAGGCCAGCCTTACGTGAATGGAGGAAATTGCATCTCCCAAATCCTATTTCAATGCAGGAGAGGCGAATGCACGCGCCGTCGCCTTTCACTGTTCATTTGACGACAGAAGCAAATATGGAGATAAATACTTTTGAAATTATATCTATACTTACTAATATTATAAAGCTGAAGAGAAGCTTGTTTATCTGTTTGTTTGCTTGAACGTTAATCTCAGGAATTACTACCAGGATAAAGACCGAATTGAACAATTATTTCAGTGTTAGATAGCCCATTTATCAAGAAAGGCTAAGGCTACCAACATTAACCATAAACGGAGGTAAAACCAGCACAGCTAGTGTTGACACAAAGAGCAAAAATTTTTTGTACACTTCAGAAAATGGAAAACCGCTATACGGGATATCGTTTTAATAACTAAAGGTAACCAGTAACCACAGTTTATGTATGTTTATATCAAAAGTACGTAGTTGCACAGTTATATGCAGGTGTCATTCAGGATTTCGAGTCAACAATATCACAGAGTAATAATATACTACGTACAACTATACCGTTAAAGGTTATTTATCCCATGCGATCTTTAATATTAAGTTTAAACATGTGAACATGGGGCCTCAATAAAGACATCTGAATTGGAAATCTAGGTCCCAATCAGTATAAAGGTAATACTTGGGCCACTTATCACAAAAAATCTCTTTTTACAATAAAAGAAAAACAAATAAATTAACTTCAACGAGTTTTTTAATTTTATTTCATTAAAAATACACTTCTTAGGTTAATTTCAATTTAATCTGATGCTTTTATCTTGCAATTCTCTTTAAATCTCCTGAAGCAAAATTATCCTTTCCCAATATTAAATCTTCTTATAATCTCGAACCAAACAGTCGTGACTTCAGGCCTCCATTCAGTTAATTTTAGGCTCCAATGAAGTAATGAAAGGTATCTTATCTGGCCAATCGATCTAATTCGAAACAAAAGTCTCCTGACTTTCTAAGTTGGACTTCAATAAATTCACTTATCAAGATGGGGAGCCAGCGGTAAGCCCCGCTCGGTTCCTTAGTAAAGCCTCGTACAGACTCAACTGAGGTACACCACATTGCAAAGGTCATTTCTGGAAATGCTCCTTAACTGTAAATGTTCCTTAATACCTACTATTTGCCTGGCTATTACGCTATAAGCTCATATACGTAACGCGATTAACCTCACAAACACTAATACTATCCATTAGCTCACCCAACTGTCCATTTATATGAACATTTTAAGCAAAATATATTTTTTTCAAACATTACTTACATACAAACCTTACTATGGCAATCGATAAAGGATTAGCCAAATAAGTGCATCTCGCGAACAAACATTTGTGGCTTTGATTGTTATTTGTAAAGAAATAAATTAGAATGATGTAAAACAAAGAAACGATTGCATCATTAAGTAGATTTACCTACTTATTAAGCATATAACTAATAAATACATAATTAAACCATCCCGTTTAATTAAATGGCAAGAAGCCGTTATAAGCAGGTGGTCACTAGCTTATTACATGGTATATAATTGCTATCTAATTTAGTCCTACGAACAATAAAATGTCGTAAGTTTTATCCTTTATGATTATTTTCAAACTTATAGCTGCATTCAATTAAATTCTCCTCTCTCCATCAACACTTAATTCTCTAATTACTAATATTTTTTATTCGTTACCCGTATTTAAAAGTTTGACACTTGTCTCTTTCGAAACTAGAAACGAATTAGATTCTGCTATGAATCGCAAAATCGACCAATTTAAACACTGCGATTCCGGTCCATTCGACTCGATTCGGGTTTTTCACCAACTCGACACAAGAGACTGGGCACACGTGTGTCGAGTTGGTGAAACTGAAAATTAGTATAACTTATTATTTCGTCATCTGGACACGCTAAGATTATTACGTGTGTCCACATAGTGAAACTTAAATTAAATCACTTTTATGTTTTCACCAACTGGACACACATTGTAAATAAACCTTTATTGTCCAGGCACCTTCCATTGTCCTATCGCCCGAACAGATCACAAATTGATTTTTTGAGAGAAAGTGTATTAAACACCTCTCAGTGAAAGGTTTGTTTTACAAAGTTATCGATCATGGTGAGTGAAACAACGGGTGTTTCCGTGTCGCGCCTATCTTCTAAGTAAGCACGCTTAAGGTTCAAATAAACACTCCAGTGATCTCTATTAGACGTCATGCACTTTCTAATGTAAAATGCTTCAATTATGTAAAGAGTGATTCACTATATCTATAAACCAAAATATTTATCAAAATTGGATCAACGGTTTGGACGTGAAAGGATAACAACTGAAGAAACTGTCTTATTTATAATATTAGTTAAGAAGTTAAAAATCGAGCTTTATTCTCACTTCCTTTTTAAGCAGTGATCTTGTATTTACTTTATTATTAGTGTAATGATTCCATTCAACAGACAAAAACATTTTTTTACTACAATTACAATTACAAGGTAAAGTTGGTTAAAATCATATAATGCCTTATAGTGATCAGTTATTGGTAACAGATGGCGCTTCGATATTAAACCTCAATAAAGTGCAAGGAACAATTATATCGATCGTGGCTACGAAAGTCGTTTTTCAATTCAATGACGTCACTATGCTCTCATTAAAGCCTTACAAATGATTCGTCCAGCAATGGCACTTGCTATGGTTTCCCACTGCGATTGGGTTTAAAAGTTAATTGATGCGTAGCCACGTCACCGTTCTATCTACTTCTGGTAATATATAAATTCAATGTTTAGAGAATTTCTATTTTGTGGTCCTCGTCAAGACAAGATCAATTATCTTCTACCAATATAGAACAAGATCAAATGGACCCGTGGTATTCTGAATAAAGGCTATCCCAACTGTGTTCCCTGTATCAAAATTGCGAATCTTTTGCAATATTCCATCAAACCAAACTTTTGCTAAAAATGGGACTTTCTGCTGCTTGGAGTCTGCCTACATTTATGTGTTTATAGAACACATACTTATCTCTGTATAGTTTTTTTATACTACTAAGGACAAGCATACGGCCACCTGATAGTAAGCGGTCACCATAGCATACAAGTTGCAACCTCATAATTAATATTATCTTTCAATGAATCATCTACATCAGTTACCATAATTTTTCAGAGTGGAATGCCATGAGATTTATTCATATTCATATTCATTCATTCACCAAATTGTAACGTAACAGCACAAACACATGAACCACTTCATCAGAACCTATTCAAGGTGTTGTAAACTAATAAATAGTTCTTAGTACTTAGTACTTAGTTAGTAGTAGTAGACAGGCTTTATATGACACGACAATATCAAACTGCAACCATACATTTACCTACTATAGTACCACTACTAAATTTAAATTCAAGCTCAAATAAATACGCGACTTTTTGCAAAAATTCGTTAAAATCCATTATGTGTTTTTTAACATGCAATTAATCTCGTGTATTAAATACGATATACGCTTTTTTTATATATATAGTTATTTACTTTCAATGGTTTTATGTGTCTTTTTCAAATCCAATATTTCAATTGAAACTAGGAATTTCGTTTTATATTTTATTTAATTAAATAAACACAGACGGAGTAGATACCATGACAGTTTTCATTTTATAATAAAGCTGTTACCTACTTAACGAAACGGACGCGTTGCTCTTACAGTATTTTAAAGGCGAGACGAATATTGCCTACTTGATCTTAAATTAAATATTCTCAAATTCTTATATTGATTAGATCCTCTTTATACAGATTTTTGACTACAATTTATTTAAAATTACACGAATAACTTTAATGCAAATTTCATATTAAATTGAAGTTGATTCCATCTTTTTCCAATATCAACTCGAACACAATAGTAAAAAGCGCAAGCTAACAAAAATGTAACAAAAAGCAGGCCCTTATATTTTTCAATATCCGTGTAGAACATTTCGCCTCCATTCTCTTCATGTCAATACAGATTAAAAACTTCCAGACCGGGAAAATTCGTCTCGAATCGCTAAACGCAGGAATTGAAAAACATGTTTACCGCGCCTTTGCGGGTAAATTAAGAAGTTTTGTAAATAAAATTCTAGGCTTAGCTCCCGCATCAAGATGCGCATAAATCATAACTTTCGACACTCCCCCCAAAGTCGAGGAAGTAATGTCGCTTTCAATCTTTCGGAATGTTCGGATATAGTTGTCTGCGTTTATTGTCGGAAACTTTTATAGCGAATTTTTCGCTCGTTTATTTAAATACTTTTTTCGACTATTGCAAACTTTATCCATATAGCTGTGATGGTGCATATTGTGTAGCTGTAACTGAAATTCCATTGTGTAGTATGCAAATAATCCAGGCCATTTATCCGTTACATCATTAAGAATGTAATAACAAATTACTTAAACATCATGTTCGTAATTTTTTACTTACTCTAAGTTTGAAGGCGTCAATTAAACTGGTTAATAATAAGTAAAATTATTTAAAATAACTGAAACTTACACGAGATTCGGTGTTAAGCTTTGGCAATCCAACTCCAACGACGTTTCCGTCCTAACGTCTTTCCCATGGTTACATAAGTGCATATAACTGCAGAGCATCATAAACGTGATAAACGAGTCACCCTGGAAGCGCTGACGCCGTAAAAACTTCAAGAACCCGTGTTCCCGCGGAGAAACAGCAAAACGTCTTTGTTCTGCCAGCCAAAACAAACGCTTTGTTTGGGCATTTGCTACAATAACAAACAGTGGGGCCAGGCGATGCTGGGCTCGAACGTGCCCAATCGAGGCCAATCGAAATAAAGGGTCCCAAGCATCGGATCTGACGTGAGCTGAACCCAGGAGTGGGGATTAAGTGTGCATTGTTAGAGGAGTCCGCGAAACGCAACGTACCTGTTTGAGTAACGACTGATTTATTTTATAATTCTCCGCTGTTTACAAGAATGCGTTTTACGACGCCACGCCACAACAGGTTATGGAGTCGTAAAGTGCACGCAAATTTGAAATATGTGCACAAGGCAACGCTAATTATTTTCAAGTGTAAAAGAAAATCACAGAGACTTGCATTATTAGTCATAATCGTAGTAACATGAAAGGATGTCATTTCTGGCTACCCATTTCCATGGGAAACATCGTGGCGTCATGTGACGCAATTTATGTTACAAAATTATTATGAATATAAGAAAGATGAAAATGAGTTAGCAGAAGAGAGGCAAAATTTGTTTTGCCAATTTAAATTCTACCGAGAAAGCAGCGGATGGATTCTACTCGTAAATAAAGTAAACCATTTTACAAACAAACCCAATAAGAAATCCTCGGTCTCATTCTAATTATATCAATGTGAACTACGGGTCTGCAACCGAAAGCAACGTTTGATAATTCCATTTCTCGGAAAAGAAGTAATCGGCATCCATTGCAAATTGGCGGTTTATATAAACCGCTGTTTTCCCAAAGCAAACCGTCCATTTCCGAACGTACACAAATAAAAAGTTTTCGGCACGTAATGAACGGTGCAACTGTTTGCACAATTAGTTCCCCCAGACAGCGAGTCCCGTCTCCAAATATCGCTACGTCGACGTGACATCGCCAATCATAACGTTTTCCTTCCATTCGGTCAGTTGTTTAGTTTCGCCGGGAAATTGGGTTGTGCCCGGTGTGCGGAATAGCTCGTGGGAAACTCGCGCCTAATTGGGCGCCTGATACAAATGATCTGCCTTACAGCAATATTTCTTTCGGATATAAACTTCGCGCTGCGCGCAGATACATTTTGCCGAGTTTCGCAAGCATATAAGTTCTGTCTCAACAGAAGCTATTATTCTCCTCCTCCCCATTTCTCCATTCCAATTTAAAATAATAATAATAAATGTGTAGCATTGTTTATTCTCAATCCGAGGCTCTCAAATTTTCTTACTACTTATATATAGCGCTGTGATTTCTCTCTTCTATTCTGTTGAGGTCGGAATTCGACTATGAACCAAGATTTGCCGAATCTGGTTATTGCAAACTTAAAATAAAGTTTTTGTAAATCTTGACATTAACGAAAACAAGACACTTTTAAAATTTATTTTATGAAAGAAACTGTAATAAGCCTAACTTAACATTGACGGGAACTTAATGTACTTAACGCTATCTATGGTCTTAGGCAAAGCATATAACTAAAATAAATGTTTTATAGAAACAATAATCACAGATTTTTCAATATCCACAACATTACATACTCCTACATACTAAAAAAAATATTTCAATTTGCTTTGCACATTACGTATTTCTGTTCAAAAGCTATTGTCGATATGGGTTCGCGAAATCACCACATGCCACATGCTCCCACAAGTTGGTCGCAAACTGTCGCCACATGGGAGATATAAAAAACTCTACCTGCACTTGAAGTGGATGCTTCACTGAACACCACTGAACAAACAAAAGCAAAAGTTATTTTTCTGCGAACATGTTTTTGGTAGTCTAATTTTGATAATAAAATATGCCGCAAAACTAAATGATAACTTTGTATGTAAAAGCGTTTGACGAAAATATCTGATTATTTTGAAACAGATGGGATGTTGACACCATTAACATAAAAAACAGGTTAGTCATTTAGTTACTTACCTACCTAACATAAACAATCTACCGAAATCGCAGAACCTATTTTTACTGCAACGAATCACACACAGCATCTGCTTGCATCATACCTGAAACAATTATAAAACAACATTAGAAACGCCCAATGAACATGATACACAAACCACCAGAACAATAATTTACTGTACCGTAAATTACATAACAAAACTTAAACAGCCACCATACTATTCCCCTAAATTGCCGTAAGCCGACTCGGAATACCCTTTAACTCACAAAGTAAGCCAATTTAAAAGACATCCGCATTACAAAGTCGTACTTTTACTGCTCGATACTTTGGAATTCCAAATTAGGCCGGGAATACAGGTCAGGTTTCGCGACTGAAAATCGATCCGACTAACTGATATTTTTACTTAATACACATATTATTATTGCGTCATACTTTTCTGGACTCAGTCGTTTTAGTTCATATAGTATCTAATAGTGTTTGTATTCGGAGCAGAGATAAAAGGCACGCAGGCAACAGTTCTGTATTTTATGCATATGACTTAAAAGAAAACATCGGAAACACCTAGATGGTGTATCCGTTTTGATACCAGACTATTCATTTGATTGATTTGATGTCCATTAAGTGTTCATATACGGCACGAAAGCTTTTCAGATTTTTTAATCCGACAGTCGAATCAAACCGTCTGATCCGGCTGTCGTATGGGAAAATCGGACGTGCGTTCCCGGCCTTACAGTAAAGTTGAGTCGTAAATCGAACGTGACTCGAGTCGTGGCGGGAATGGTTCAGGGTGACATGAGGCGGGCTTGATGACAGATGACCGTCCGGGGTGGTCCATGCGGTAATAATATCATTATGTGCAAAAAATCGGACATCTACGCAAGTAAATGAACATGCAAGATGGAGGTAGGCAAATCTACGAAATCAAATTATAACTTGTATCAACTACGATACTAGTGGGAAAAAATAAAAATTGGAATATGTATAGTATACATTATTAGCATTCAATCCGTGCAAAGGCAAAATGTACCCAATAGCTTGTTGTAATATTCTTACTCAGTATAATGACGAAGTACTCAAACCAAATAACTTATGTCCTTACGGACTGGAATCTGGTTTAATAACGAAGGATCAATAAGTTAATATGCTTCGGGGGCGTATGTAAATTGGATTTAAACTCGAATGAGGTAATAAAAATATCGAATCTACGAAAATTCAGGAACCGAACTTTAACTAAGCCATGTAATTCCTTTATTTTCCTAACAAATTATTTAAAGGTTGCAAATAAAATGCTTGAATTAACTTTTGCAAGCAACATGTCGTTGTAGAAACTCCGTACATTTCAAATGTTTATTATGACATTTAAATTACAAAGCGGGGAGCGAGCTCGCGTGATGCTTCCAGCTGCAGTTTTCAAATTTACTTTTAACGTACACCAAATTAAGTTTTAAAAATTCAAAATACTTAACTGATTTGAAGTAACTGCACACTTTTCTTTCCACTTAATGTTATTTATTGTGCGTGTGTGTGTATTCGTAATTAGCAGCGTAATGATGCATAATAATTATATAACTATTTGTATTTAAATTATGGCTATGATGGGTGTATGCATGTAATCTTATAGAATTAATATCGTAATATTCTTTAACTGTTTTTTTATTGATTTTATGTCGACAGTTTAATAGCAGTCAAATGTTTTAATAGGTTTACAGTTTTACAAAGAGCATTTAAACTATGACGAGTGTCCGAGTCCTATTATCGTAACTGAAGTTGAGTGATGCTAAAACATTCACAAAGGAATGTAGAATGACTTTGTGTGTCCATTTTAAGGGACACAGTCTTTTTAAACGGACGCGAAAATTAATTGGCCGGCGGTCTATTGTCAGTTGCCTTATTCATTGACAGTTGTTGGAAAGTTGCAAACGTTTCGTTTTGCTGATGGTTAATTAGAAATGCCTTGGATGCATGTTAAATGAATGTCTATTTTCAACTTCCCTGAAGTAAAATGTTACAGGCTAAAAGGATAGATATGTCCTACGGCTTAGGTACCGTCACCGATTGTATATTAAGTAAAATTTACCCAAAAAACAAATGATGATAAAGATCATGGTCAAAGTGGTCATATTTTTTCAATGCATATATTTAAAAAAGGGAGCGGTGGTAGCTCAATGGTAAGGACTCGCGCCTCTTAACCGAGGAGTGCGGGTTCAAACCGGACACGTACCTACCTCTGGATTTTTCAAATCGATGTACGTATTTATACCACTAGCTTGACGGTGAGGAAAAACATCGTGATGAAACCTGCAAATTCAAACAACTTTGGATTTGTAATCATGATCCAATAATGGACTGGATCCCCTATCTTAGGGTAACAAAGGTCAGGTCGGCAGTCGCTTCAATGTAATTACCAGACTCGCTAAATCCTGGATCATGGTCTAAGCGGACCCCGTCTAAGCACGGGATATAACGCTAGGAAGATGATGATATTTAAAAAAGAGTCTTTTAAAAATGGTACAATAAAACACTGCAATATACTCCTAACATTCTCACCAAGTGGTATAATAGGATCATTTGAATAAAACCCGTTGTAATACCTCGTATTTCTTTGAAACAAATGATATATTACGGTAACATACTTGTACGGGTCTTAGTCTGCAATGTACTAAGCCCTGTTTAAAATGCATTGTATTCAACATACAATTCTCCGTCGTCATGGGTCCAGAATTCCCTTGTCAGAACTAGGACCGGGCTATGAACACATTGCCATTGTTCCTGGGAAATCCGATTAGCAAGAACGGAATTCAGCATTTCATGCCTATAAATCTACATAAGGATAGAGCTGTGGGTCTCAAATATGCTGGAGGCGAGATTTGTGACGTAGACTTGTAGTTATGGACTGCGCCTGTGTTTGAGTTTTGGAAGTAGTTAGCTGCACTGAATTTGTAGACAACGATTATCATAGACGTGACGGGCAACGTTCTTAGAGGCGGCGTTATATCTCGTGCTTAGACGGGGTCCGCTTAGACCATGACCCAGGATTTAGCGAGTCTGATAATAACACTGAAGCCCCGATCTGACCTTCTTAACACTAAGATAGGTAAACCAGACCATTTTTGGATCATGGTTACAAATCCAAAGTTGTTTGAATTTGTAGGTTTCATCACGATGTTTTCCCTCACATTTCCCTTCCTTCACTTCCCATCCCTCACATTTGAAAAATCCAAAGGTACATGCCCGGGTTTGAACCCGCACTCTTCGGTTAAGAGGCATTTGTCCTTACCATTGACTGGCTCGATGGCGCTTCGGTAGTGACCCTGCCCCATGCGCGAAGAGTTGTGGGTTCGATCCCCACCAAGGACAAACATTCGTACTTATGATAAATACTTGTGTTTGTTCTGTGTCTGGGTGTTAATATCCAATATTTAAGTATATATTTGTAATACCGCTGTTGATTCTGATATCCGTAACACAAGTGCTTAAGCTACTTATCTCGGAATCAGATCAATGTATGTGATGTTGTCGAATATATATATTATTGAGCTACCACCGCTCTCTATGCAACGTTCTTAATACTGTATAGCCATAATAAGCGTGTAACTATCGCAGAGCTTGGTGGTGCCGCACCGCACTCAAATTTCAGGAAGGCGGGGAGAGGGTTGGGCCTTAACTTGCTATATTACTTCATATAAGTATTCTAGCTAAAGCGCACTCCTAAATATCCAAACATGTTGTAAATAAGTTTGCTTTACTATGCCCTGTAATGTAGGTATGCCTTATTATACATAGTATTATACCTCTAAATTAATTAAGATAGGTATACCATTTATTTTCACTAAAGCCCTGAGCTACCTAGATACGCTACGACCCATAATCCTCTTTAGAACGTTTTGTCCCGTTTGTGTTCGGAGTCTGCTTGGACCGTCATCCTGGATTTAGCAAGTCTAGGTATTTATTTACGTAGAAGCGACTGCTATCTGTCTGTCTTCGCTTGGAGGCAAGAAACCACATCCATATCCGATCAAAGTTATCTGAATGCATATTCAGATAACGAAACATGCATATGTTTCCTCATTTCTGAGCTTATTGTATGAAAATATGGAGGATATTTTTCTATTTTTCAGAAATCCTAATATGTACCTACTCATATTAAGGACCTTCTTTTATAGAAAATGGGTTCGTTATTTTCATAATATAAGAAAATTCCTAAAATTATTCGCATCCAAGAGGATAAGCATGTGATCTGAATTTAAGATGAGGGCAAAATGAGTATGCGATGGAAATCATTTAAGTAAAGTGTGTCATGAACATGTGACATACTTTATTCAGTAATTTTCTTTGCATCCATCCTACGCCATAATTCACTTTCAGATATATAAAAAATATTAATTAAATCTTAAATAAGTTTAATCGTAAATTTATTTAGAAAACAATCATGATTTTACCGTATTTTTATCCATAATTGACGTAGGTGTAGATGTTTTCCCTCACCGCCAGGCTATAATAGTAATATTAATATGTACATACGCTTTATAAACTTGTGGCGACCACACCACAAGATAGTCAAAGATTATAGCCAAGATAATATGTAAACAGACAAACGACAAATAGTCGATCGAACATACAGAAACGTCATACATTCCTGCATCGCGCTGAAGAAGTTATTATCGCCACTAAGTATAAATACAATACACCGAGACGGTTAGTCGGACCTAGGTCCCCGAGCGAGCAACACCTAGCTCGGCGGAAGTACTTCCACTTTTAATGCGAGTAGTTCGCACAAACCCAAAAGGTTAGTTTGAACCAAAAACACTTGCATTATGGTATGTGTCTTTATCATTTGAGCTATAACCCTTCTCAAATTAACATACAAATAAATGATAATATTTTAATTGTTACGCTTTTATTCTATGAGTTATCTTTAACAATATACAAAGTTATTATCTACCCAAAAATAAATCATTTTCAATTTATATGCATACAGTAATTATTTTAACTCGGTTTGTTGAGAATTGATAAATTGCTCTTCAAATCTAAACTTCGTAGGCAAGAAATTTGGAAAAGTAAATCAAATTCTCTTTCGAATAGGGTTGCCAAATTTATGACTGGCGAAAAAGTTCTTGAAGGTGGATTTAAGAATAATAATAATGTCCTCCTAACCGATATCGGTTACGGCGGCCAATCTCAACGAGGATTAGCCATCTGCGCAGGAGATATTATAGTGCACAAGTGTGTGCGCAAACACAGGTGCACTCTCTATTCCTTCACTCTCATAGTCCGGTGAGACGGCAATCCGACATGACCGGAGAGAGGTTAGGCGCAGGACCAACGGCTTAACGTGCTTTCCGAGGCGCGGGGGTGATTAAACCGCCAACTTCCTGACTCCGGGCTGTTACTGAATAATTTGAATATTGAAATACCCAGCCACAAATTTTTGGCCCGACCCGGGATTTGAACCCGGAACCTCTTGGTCCTTAGGCGGCGCATGCTACCACTAGACCAACGAGGCAGTCAAGATTTAAGAATACCAGTTACATGAAACAGTGTTTCTATTTTAGATTGAAGTCTGTGCACTTTTCATGTTATCACTAATTAGATTCGAACGATTTAGAAATGGAATAATTTGTTAATTAGTTCCCAACCTTATTGAAATCAAAATGGAATCAAAATCTTAGCAAATTATTTTAATTACCATTCCAGATGAATGCCAAGTAAAAAATCAAAGGAAAATTTAAAGGTACGTCCCTCAGCCCAGGCACCCTCTACCCTTTCATACAATTTCTGACACTTGCCAAAACGCGATCAACGTATTTGAGCAATTATAAGTTAATTTGTACAAACATGATTCATACCTCTCACCAAAATTAACAGACCTAAGCCTCAGATAAATTAGCATTGTTTGAAATAATTAAACAAACTTTTCGCTAATTAGTAAAACCCCCGCGAATTTTAAAGTGATTTAGAATTTTAGTCGGAAGCTTTAGAAAGTGAATTTAAAAGGTATAATAAAAAAAAGAGGACCCCTATCATACATAATTCATATACATTGAAGAATCAGTTGACTGATACTGTATTTAAATTATTGATGATTTTACTTGTAGAAATAAACGTGTTTTTGTTTACTATTACAAGGTTAGAAGTTCATAACCACAAATCATCGGCCTAAAATATCAAAATGCTTAATTTTTACCCGTTGACAACCATGCACTTGTATAATATTACGTAAAAAATCAGAAAGAAGTACATAAACCAGTTTCACAAAATACCCTTCACATATAATATTTCGCGGGTTTTCAATGTTCACCGCGAGATCATAATAAAGTGCTAATGAAGTAACTTCGCTCCATTTCAATGGTGTTATAGTTATAAAGTTGTATGAATTTCCTATTTGTGTCGGTGCTTTAGGCGCAATATATTATCTCGTGCAAACTTAAGAGGGGCAACACTGTTCATTAAACTGGTGAATGAAGTTGCGAATTTAATTTATGCATAAAGTATTTGGAAGTTCCTAACGACTACAGGCGCTTTAACGCCTTAGTTAGTTAGCCAGGTAGTTTTTTGATGTGTGAAATTGTTTTCTTTTGACCACAACGCGGGTAGTGCCCGCAAAGAAATTAAGATGCCACAATACGCTTAAATATATTTTTTTATAATTACCGATAATTATGAAAAACGCATAACAGTAATTTAACTGTTTAAACATATTACATCGTGAAAGTTTCACTTACACAAATACTTAAGTATAAGCATAGTTATAATATTTTTTTTAAATTTACTATTGATTAACCTAGTTTATTTGTATTAAGTTTTCAGTGACATCTGTTTAAAGTTTCGGCGTTTTTAATATTGTTGTTCATATTGGAATATCAAAATTATCAGAATTATTAACGCATGTAATTATGTAGGGATTATTTTGATACATCTGAAACATCACGCTTATGTACAGATCACAATTCAAAAATAATGTCTATTCAATTTAGTTTACTAAGTACATCAACTCGTCCCACATTACGGCAACAGCTACGGCTTTACTATTACACGAAACAATTACCAGAGGGTGTTGTACAACACATAAGTTACATTACTGCAACGTTATTTATACTGTGCAAGCCGCAATCTCGCTTGCAAATTAGAATTACGGCTAGTCAGTATGCAAATAATAAAACCATACCTGCTTTCTGATCGTGCTAAAAGAAACTGAAATTAATTATATTTTAGATGCATAGCTTTAAAAGCCATTTCACAATCACTATGCACACTAGAATTAATGGGGGTGTTTCAAGTAACAACTATTATATTTTAATTATCAATTAAACGATTCAAATAGTACTAGCATCATTGAGGCAAAGCAGATTATGACTGAAGGATAGACGACAAAGGAAAATAAAAATATATCAACATTAGACAATCAGAAAAAGACATGAAACCAGTCTGTAGTCGATTTGGTAAAATGTATGAAATCTAATTGCTATGATTATCCCTTCTTATCTCATAAGTTTAAAACGGTATCTTGACATTGATATTAAACACATTGACTCAGAATATCGACAAAACTAGATGTAGTATCGGTTATTACATATGTAGATAGATAGTTAGGGCTGGGATAGGTCATAACATATTTGCGCCCTGCAGGGGGGGCTCCGAATACTCCTGAGGTATCCTTTGGGGTCGTGGGGGTTAGGGGATGGGTCCTCTGGCGCTCAATCGTCCCCGGAGAAGCTGACTGCAGGTGTTACACCCGGTCCGTCAGGATAGGGTACACAGCTGTCTATGTGGTCGTGAAACACCACCCTAGGTGTTCTGGGGGAGAATACCACTCCCTCGAGATGGGCCGCCAGGCGGCAGCGCGCGCTGCGTAGACTTTACGAGATGAATCCCGACAGTGGGGATCCCGTTGGTTTTGCGTTAGCGCCCGAAGAACGACAGCCTTGAGGTTTAGTCGGTAGGGTCTCCGGAGATTGCTACCGGTTTCGAGCCCGACTCACCCTTTTAGGTCCACCCAGGACTCTAACTGGATGGTGCGTAAGTAAGCATTTCTCAAGTAAAAAAAAAAAAGGTCATAACATATTTAAACTGCATCTATAAAATTAGTAGATAACACACACACACATACATAATGTCCCGCCTTTTTCCCATAAGGGCAGGCAAAGATCATATACTTCCATTTGCTACGATCCTGACACACACCTTTCGCTTCTTCTACATTAATAAGTATTCTCATACATGCTCGTCAGTTAAGGGTGCCCTTTACCTGACCTTTTGTTCCTTTTTTTTAAAAGGCCAAAAGTAGATAAGTATGCTTAAATGCTGTAAACTAGAAAAATATACATATCTATAAAACATAAACTTATCTACTTATAAAACCAGCATAGTGATGAATTAACTACATACTAGTTAAATAAAGAAGAGTATCATTAACATATTATGAAAATTCTTCGAAAATTGATGGAAATGTGCCTATCCTATGCGGCAAAATGTTTTTTTGTTTGATCCCTAAGGGATCGAAAAGTTGGAATCAAGAAACTTGTTTGTTGGAGTTACGATGTTGGCTCGGGAAATTTATTTTCGAAAACTCGTCTCCTAAAGTTTACGGATAAATGCAAACTAATTTCAACGCACAAGTCAGTGAAAAAACCTACAGTACTATTAATAATCAATAATAAATTAATTAATCCTCCAGACTGACACTATTGCCCTCGTTTCAAACTAAGCTTATTCTTGTGCTATGGATACAAAGTAGGTTAAAGAATAGACATACTTAAATGCGTTTATAATAATTGTAAACGTTTATAAGTTTATAATAATGTAGAGACTGCGTAGCACAGCCCTAGTTTGACAGTAAACAAACCCCTCTATATTTAGAACGCTACCGATGCACTTAAACTTGAGTTTATTTTTAAAATAAGTTATCAGACCTGCCGTCTTAACATGAGCACTTCAAAAACACCATAAAATTACTACAGCTTAAACGATAACTTATCTATCTTATGAGGTCCTTTTAAATACTTACCATATTTTATGTTCTTAGTAAGCTAAGTTAAAATTGATAAGTGATATTGCTCACTTTTGGATGTTGAATCACTTTACGATAGAAAAAAAATATTTTAAATTATTGTAGAAACACATCGTGTGTAATTAGCTTCTACGTGAAAGTAGAGAAATGAGAATCGATCTTATGCACTGGATGTTCAAATACATACATAAGTCAATCGGTCATACGATATACGAGTACGCAAAGTTCCATTAGGTGATCAAAATTAAATAAATTAAAACAAATTAACGGGACAAAACTGATTAAGCTTTTGAAATAAGCAGCGTCTAAGATTAAGTAGATAGTGGATCTAAAATTCTGATTTTAGATTGGGATTATCGTTCAATGATTGAAACATATAGGCTATTGATTGATGAAAGCAATAAAGGCAAAAATCAAGAGTTCTTTTAGTTTTTCCATCATAAATCGGGGTTATTTAATTTATAACTTTTGCAGTTGATAAGACAAGCGTCCAAGCTCTCCTCAAAATGTATAAGTTTATATATTTATAGGTTAAGCCACCTTTCTCAGCGAATAAGCCCTCATATCGCTCAATCTGAGAGGCACTCGGCCGACTCACGGAATAGTAAACATGAGATCTACCGATACAGAGTTCCCAGACAGCAAATTGGAATGGAACTAGTTGCAATGAGTTTTGAAACACACACACGCAACTTGCGATTTGCCGGCTGAATGCAACTGAGGAACTATGGAACCTTTTTTTGAAATATATATCAAAACTTTAGGTGTCAGATTTTCGCAATTTATTTCTAGTAATTCGGCTCAAGGTCATCATTTTAAAATAGATGTAGATATTAGTAAGTCCATGTATTCAACATTACCTAATAATCTATTTTAGGTACATATCAAACGGCGCTAGTGGTAATCATTTCAAATAATAATCTAGTAAGAAATTTTAAGCTATTAAGACACAATGATTTGGTAAGCTTATGACATCTACTGGGTCAAATTATGAGAAACATAAAAAAAAATTGTCTTTTTATGTTTTAATCAATCCCCCATTATTCATGTTACAACAACTAATCCACTAAACACACCAATAAAAACAGACACAAAGCTCATTACATCCACCAACAAAGATCAACAACGACATTTGATACCAAACTACAGTCAACCCATCTTAACCCCACAGGAGACCAGCTAATGATTTACGATGTCCACACAAACCAGGAGTCAGTAACATTAGACCGCATCAAAATAAGAAAGGAGCCGTATCAAAGGCACTAAGGCGCTTTCCCAGGGGGCACCTACAACCTTTATTTATAGTACCCTCCTTTGTTGCGAGGAGAAATATAAATAGTTCGCGGTGAAACATCGAAGGAGCTTTTGAGGGTGCGATATTGTGGAAAATTAATGATGTGGTCAGAACTCCGATTGGATTAGGGATTCGCTGAATGGATGGGAGTGAAATGCTAAAAGGCTTGCCACCGTTGCCACGGCTTTGTAAAACATTAAACAGGAGTGCTCGCAGATCAGAGGGTTGTCTGGAGCTAAATTGCCGTAGGCGTGTGTTCGTTTCCTAATTGTATTTTTATTTTGCGACCTCTCCAATTGTGGAGCGGGAAGAGTTTGCCAGAGAGTAATTTGGGAATTGTTTATTTAATTAAAGGAAAAGTAAATTGCATTTGGAATGGCGAAAATACGGTGGAAAAGCTTTTTAATTTCCAGAACTCGAAATAACCGCAAATTGTGTAAAAATAACGCATTTAATCAATGACGCCTCTGTTAACTTGAGAACTGGATATAGCAGCATATTGTTATAAATATTGTTTAACAAATAAAACATCAATTTGCATAATTCACTTTCCATATTTTATGTAAAGTCTAGTCTGTTCATTAATCATCGCCGCTAGATAATTGGCAACAACAAATAATACATCTTCTATGTCGTATTTATTAAAATAAACTAAATATCCTGAAGTATGTAGAAGCCGTATAGGCCAACTTCAACCAAGTATATGAGTATTACAAAAAGCTTAAGCTGTGTAGTCTGCTTACTTGTTCGTATCTTTTCAAAAGATAAGTGAAAAAGTGCAATACTATTCCCGCATGTTTAAAATACAATTTCCTTCACACAGTACACTGTATCTAGACGAGAATTCACAGAAAAACGTGAGACGTAAAACACGAGTCTGTCTTACAGGGTTCTGCATTATACCAGTGATCAGGTAATCTACGTTCTGATACGAATCGTAAAGCCGAGCATTTTTAATGTGGGCCAATAAAACTTTTATTGGAGCTATCGTGCCCCGAATTTTACTACGAACTCGTAAATATTGCCCAAATACAGTTCGTACGTTTGCTTCCCTTGAAATGGTGGAAAAATAATTAGTGAGGAATGTGAGGATGTATATAAACAATAAATAAGCAGTGTATACTCATACCTAGCGTTTTTATTGTTCCTAGACGGGGATTGATCGTAATTCTGCATTTCTTAATCTGGCTTTTATATTGAAGGGACTTCATTTTAAGACCCTTAAATAATAGAACCAGGAATCAATAGAGTTTTTTAACATTCGGAATGATGGTAAAAAAATATATCTACAAAGTATTCCATATACTGAAGAGCAACTATTAATGTATGCTAGGCCTGTCAGAAGAAAAACATCCTTTGCTTGAAAATAACTCGTAAGGAGCGCTAGATAAAGCTTTCATATAAACGTTTGTACTAAATTATTGTGTTATGTAATATATAAATGGTAACTAAGTTGTAAGTTCCTTTTATGTTAACACCTACTATGTACACTTAGTTAGCAAATAAATGTTTGATTTGATTTCTATGAACGGGTGCAAAATAGCCACATGTTATACTCAGTGGTTTTTCAAAATGCTAGCCATTGAATGGCTTTAGGCATTATAGTACAATAAAATGATGCAACCAATGTCAGCTAAAGAAGAAAGAACGTAGGTTATTTCTTGTTTCATGCAGCCATGGTCTATAGCATATCATATAAAATACCAAAGGTCTTATTTTCATTGCTTTTTTTTCCGAGAAAAAAATATCATTTCTTGTTCCTACTTATAAATTAATACCCAAAATAGAACAAAGAAGGAATGTAGTAACGAGGCTTAAGACGTAAGTACCAATTTTTTTATAAGAAATTGTATCCACGAAAAATCTCGGAAAGAAGCTACAAAATAACATCGGTTTGATTATATAAGAATATTTACTTGTTTCTTACCAACATTCAATATATTTTTTCATAGTGGGAAAAGAAAATTGTGGGAGAATCATAAACAATTCTAAAAAGGACCGGTCAAACCATCGATTAAAGAGCTTAGCGCCTCGAGATTAATTAAACTTTTGTATATCTAATTCAGATTTAAACAATATTGACGGGATTTTGTTTTAAATGATTTTTTCTTGGAATTTTTAGATTTTAAGTGCTATTAGGTTTGCTAAATTGTGACTTACTGTATTCATGCTGGGTGTAATCTATGAAGAGAAATGTTCTAGTTCATACAAAGCGAATAATAAAGCATAGTACAGGCTTAAGCTTCACCGGTGCCGTCGGCCACAATAACCGATCACAATTCTCAGTCCTGACAATGCGTATTGTCGCTAAGCCCACGACCAGCATTACACTTGAAGACTATTATTCAAATGTTCGGTAGAATTCCTATTCAGCAGATTTGTTCATGTGAAACTAGATATTAAAGGTATGAGTACCAATTGTGGTCTTTAAAGAAATTATACTTTTTAATAGACACCTACAGTCAGTAGGAAGTTTCGTTCGTTAGTAGTTTTTGGTTTTGTCTTCATTTTCTTCGTATAACTGGAAAGCGTCGTCAGCTATACTAACTTGACTTCTGGATATCTCAATGCAATCTGGGTTCTCTCTGCCTACCCCGCTTGAGAAGTGGCGTGAAGTTTAGTTAGTTAGTTCAATGCAATATTTTAGTTGCTTTTAAACTGAAGGTTTTCAAAAACATGCTCATAAGCCTTTATATACCTCATTTATCTGGATCATATTTGTATAAAGAAGGAAACATGTGGTACTAACCATTGTAATATGTAGGTACATCAATTAAATAACAATCTTGACTTGACCTATATACTAACTTTTTCATAAAACCTTCAAATAAGTTTATTCAATCTCAACAGATATCTATTGCTATAGCCGGATTAAACAATCATTAATCTTCTTCCAAACATGTCCATTATCCTAAAAGTCTCCGTCAGTTTATCAATCGTGATTCCGGAAATACTTTTTTAACCTTTTACCCGCCTGTCTTTTCCAAAACATATTTCTTCAAAATCTACAGAGAGTTTTGCAATAACCACTAATCGAATTCCGTAGCTTCGGTTACCGGTCAAGCATCAGGAATTTTTATCGCAAGCCAGCGACACATGGTGAGCACTCGATATGAATTATGCACATGGCGAAACAGTGCGAAGCCTTATTGCAGTTTAAAGGCTCAAGAGATAGCGTTGGGGCAATGAAATTGATGATGGAGATTCATGTTGCATACCTGAGTGGGGAATTTGTTGCTGTAATTCGTGGGGTGGGTATGAAGATTTTATTGAATAAGAAAAAATAAGGGGATATACCTAATTGGGCATTGGAAAAATAGCTAAGAAAAAGGCGAATGGCAACAAAGAAACCACGCTATGTAAAACTTCGTATTCAATTATTATTATTCACTCCTCTGACATTATAAGTGTTAAACATAATGGTTAAGACTTTTGGAATAATTATTATGTGATGTACCTTTTTGAAATATAACGTGATTTAAAATAAGGTCAACCATCCAAACATTAATAGCAGCGGTCGCTGCTTTTGTAATCAATTAATCTCACAAATCATCAATTATCTTACGCCTACGCCCAAATAAATAAATAAATTCTCCAGACTGACAAACCAATGCCCTAGTCCCAAACTAAGCTTATGCTTGTGCTATGGATACTAGGTGAATAGATAGACATACTTAAATACGTTTGTAAATATTGCATTATTATCCCATCTACCATCCGAATCTAATAACCTTAACTTTGATAACCTCATTCCAAAATTGTCGCGTAAACCAACACCTCACTGTTTTATAAACAAGTAAGTAATAGCTTCTTATCAGAGGAACTCGTTTAAGGAGCGAAACATCCCCTTTGTTCCCAAATGCCCCCACACACCTTTGTTCACACCTAACTTTTAATAGCTAGGGGAGAGTATATTGATATTTTTGTTTCGCTTACCGGTACCTCCAGGTCCACAAATAGTCTCGCTATTTCCTCACGATACTTCGCCACTGGGTCTGATATTGAGCAAAGGCACGGGGAACATATAGTATCTATGTGTTCTGGTAAACGTTCGGTGTGTTCCTTTTCACCTACAACTGCGAAGTATTAAATTTAACAGGGCACTATCATACCCTGTAAATAGTACTCGTTGAATTTTATACTTTCTCATATGTGCGCGGCGTATATAGGTACCTACTTATAGACATTTTGAATACAAGACTTGAAAATTTTATGGGACACTATCATACCCTGTAAATAGTGCCTCGATGAATTTTATACTTTCGCATATGTGCGCGGCGTATAGATATAGACATTTTGAACACAAGATTTAAAGGCTACTACAGTGATTCCTTAGTGTGGGTACTATATATACTAATAATTCTGTGACAGCGTAACAGGGTTCCATCTATCAAAAAAATATGCTATCGGTCTGTTAAATTCTAGTGCGTAATTCGCAGTCATATAACATTAGGAGCTACTGATCTACTTCTTAATATGTACATTATTAAGGCTCATATTCCATGATAAACATTTTAGAGACGAATATAATCATGAAATTGAAGAACAATTGAAATAAACATCCCCCTACAAAATGGCACACTGGTCCAGTAATAAAATTTTGCTTACTTAGAAATCTAACATAAACTTTTCCCAGCGACGGCTGATCGAAAAAGTTACAACCTTTTTCGAGGACCTAAAAGTTTTCCAGAAAATACGAGGACAACTATGGCACCGTAACTTCTAAGAGACATTTACTTGGTTCCTTTTCGTTTCTGTTGCGTTGACATTCCTTACATGTAGCCATGTGTTGTGGTTTGTTTCGTCTTAGACTGAGTAATAGCTAGCTTTGTAATTTGATATTGTCTAGACACACAATCTTGTTAAAATTAATTCTCTGTGATTAAATTATACAGTTAAACATATGGAAAATGATGTAATTTGATACTGAGGAAATACAACACTCATAATGAAATTAAACATAAAAATTGCTTGTTCAAAATTGTATTTTAATGACTAGCTGAGCTTGGACAAACGATGAAAGTGGAAGTTTTTATGAAATTTACCTTTTTCGAATTCATCTATTTACTAAGTACCTATGTTCTATAATTGTACTAAAATTAATGTTTAATTCTACACCATTATAGTATAAGAAATTAAACCGAGCTCACGCGATAATTTATACATACATGTACGTATAGTATATAGGTAATAAGAGGATATTATCTTGCGTGTAGATAAATACATTTTTGATAATAATTAGACTTTTGATACTATATAGTATCTATATCGTTACTAACGATGTCGTTAGTCTTACGATTACAAATTACCGTTTCGACGCTTGCAGATAATTCACGTCACGTCAGAAGCATTGTTCATACCTGTAACAGAATTAATTAAGATTATTCAAACTTTCAGTATAGTCGTACGATCTTGCTTTAATGGAAATACCTATGATCTCCTTATAATATTATATATTTCTAATTTAGGCAGAACTTCAGAGAAGTGGTGTGAAGTTTAGTTAGTTTAGACAGAACTTCATAATTGCCTAAAACTCAAGGAAGAGTTTTAAGCATGGTCTATGTCAAATGTTTTGTGTGTTAAATTCATTCAAACTATATGACATTATAGTATATAATATCATTAAACATATAACGATCAAAAGAAAAATACGACTATACAAATTATAGAGAAAGTTTATAAAACTGCGTTAAGCTAGGAAACAAATATAAATAGTTATGTTCTGAAAATGTAATAACGGATAAATCATTTGACTTCCGTTTGAAAAGACAAAAGCGTTTTATTTAATTCTCCGGCGCAGTGCATGGGAATATAAATTCTAGTTAATTACTTCAGATACGAAAGTGTCACAGCGCAAAAGCTAGTTAAAAGTTAAAAATAAAGAAGAAGAAAGGGTAAAGAGTTAATCGTTTAGTGCGCAAACTACAATGCAAAATGTAACGATTTAATAAGCTAGATTAGACTTGCGGTTTAAATTGTCAACATTCAGAAAATTTACTGTAAAATATACGAAAAAAAAAAACTAAGAGAAAGATACTTATTATATATGATTCATGAATAAAAAATAGGAGAAAACTTAGGTCTTATGTCTATGAACAGATCACAGAAAAGATTAAAAAACTTTACTTTTTTTATGAAAAAAGATGAATCAAACAAAATGGCTTGTACAAACAACACTTACTTTCGCAAGATGTAAACTTGAAGGGAAACTACAGATTAGATAAACACAGGTTTTTTTCTCTTCAAAAGCGGGGCGTTTAATGTCCAGAAAAACACAAGACGTGATCACAAGACAATGGGAAAACAGTAGTTAGTAGTTTTGCAATCTTAAGCAGCGGATTTAGGAATTCTTCGGACGTTAATTCTCTATTTCAATGTTAAATATAATAAAAGAGAGTCTGTAGGTTGTGTGTAAATCTTTGAATGGTTTTGTTAACCTTTTAAAATCTAATTATAAACTGTACAAAGCAAACTCGCAGGCGGCTCGTCTCACTTTATTATGACTTCCTAGCGACCTGACCCTTCTTCACAAATCGCAAGATTATAGTAGCAGAATATATACTTATGCTTATATCTTTCTAGATAATCACTCGGTTTATTGATAAAAAAAATATATATAAATCCGCTTGATACTTTTCAAAGTTTGTCGCATTTAGACAGACACACAAACGCAGCAAGAAACTTAGTTTCGAAGTAATATGTAATAATTATTTAGGCGTGCATTGATGTTTATCGCAAGACGGCTCTTTATTTAGTGTGCCACGCGTATCAAAAGTCGTTCGCCCATAACCATTTATAACACACGGTCAAATGGAATAAAGACCATAATTCATTAAAACAATAAGAATATCTATTAAGACTAGATCAGCTACGTTAATTAACGGGTAGTGAGGGGCGTTACAAAAGTTTTTATGGCATTATTAGTTACGATGTATGCGTCAGTGGTCTCTTAACTAGGCACATGTAATTGTGTTAATTTATGACAAGTGCGGGTGGGTCTCTTAATTAACGGTTAAGTTCGGGTTAAATCCAGATGAATTACGACTTACACTTCAAAGCTAATCCAGTTGCGATCGTAAAGCTATCATGATCAATATTTATTATACATGCGGAAGTTTGTTACTCCTTCATGACGTCATTACCCAATAGCATCATGAAATATAGCGTACGGATTGTCAGTGTTACAGAAAAGGGTATAAGGTTCCCTTCAGCCATAAAAAGTGCCGTTGGCGAGGGCTAGATAATTAATCTAGCTAGAAAAATACCTGACACTTTTTTAATAGTCAAGATAAAAATAAAGTCAAATAATTAAATATTAGAACGATTTTAAAATGTCATCACATGCTTCAAGTAAATTCCGAATGGCATCTACAAATTCGGTGACTAATACTTTATATGTCAGTAATTTTGTAAGTGCCTATTGAATAACCAACCCTTAGCCGAATAAAATCATGCGACGAATAAGAATAGTGGAGGTGGTTTGACCAATTGAACTGATTGGTCTAAACGAAATATTGCCTGAGGAGTAACCGATTTCATTGGGCTCGATTTAATTTAGTCTATTATTCCTTTGTACACGTACACTAATGAGTTTCTATTGCCAAAGAGTTTTGATATTTTAGTCATATGACACATTAAACTACACCGTAAATTTGCAACTCTATCAGCCTGTGTTATGTCCCTTGATATCGATTAAGCAATCATGAGCCATAAAATACGATACATGGGAACGTAAAACGTTTCTTAGCTCGTAAACTACATTCAGTTCGATCATTAAACTCGTAACGGTCACTCTGTTTTAAACCCCGTAAAATCCCGATACGACAGTATAAGCGCACATTTGCCCCAGTACAAGAATTTATAGACATCTCAATATTATGTGTCTGTAAAGTACATATAAAATAATAAATATATTGGCTTTGATATTTATGTGACTTTTACTAATATCTAATATCCAAGAATAATTGCAAATATATAAATGCGTAATTAATTAGTTTCAGCTCATAATGACAACTTCTCAAAATGACAACCGGACGCGAAATGTCTCTTTCTTATGTCTGTCACGTTTTGGAACCTACCACCTTACCTATATTTTTAAACTTTTGCGTTGCATTATCACTAATCTACATGTGACCATGGTCTTTGCAGCCGGCCGAAATGTCAAGCTGTAAGTACTCATGTAACTGTACTGCACATCGCGTTTAATCTCTTTAGTAGTGTTTCTACCACTTAATCGTTTAAGAAAATGTTAATTATCGATTGAGCAATGAAATGAAAGCAAAAAAGTAAGAACGTAGTACGTAAGAGTATTAAACCGCAATTTTTTTGAAATATAAGTACTAAATTGCATACGAGTTTTAGAAATTCAGTAACATTTTTACTTTAATATTTAGACACTTGAATTTGAATGATTGCTATTGCTTAGTGCCACAAGTTAACCTATTAATTTTAGTTTATACTAAAAGTTATCAACACGTTACCTCTAAAGAGGCGACGAGTGAGACCTCCCTCATAACGTAACGGTTCTAAATGGGGCAACAACCGCGAGGTCACGCCCGCGATCGCTAACTATGAACTTGCGTTCAAAGGGATACAGTCGCAGTGTTCAGGTGAAATTAACTAACTATATTAACTATCTTCACGCCATTTCCCTAGAGGGGTAGGCAGAAAGAACCGAGCACCATAAAGCACAGCCCTTATTTTCATAACTCTTTTCATAGACGCTCTACGGTTCTTAGGGCTCCTGACATCGGTTGCTATTAACAAAGTTGGTATTGGGATTGTGATTACGTAAGTGACGAGCTAGCAATTTGTCACTACTTTTTTCAATGACACAGATTTCAATACAACCTAACTCAATTTAGTTTCTTGCTAAATTACTTTAAGGCGCTTATCGCTCGTCGTGATGCTATCTATAAAATCAACTTAGACACCAATATCACCTGTAACATCTGGCAACCACTACACCAAAGGGGATAGCCCGAACAGTAGTAAGGTAGATACAAGTATGAAATCATATCTTATAGTCAAAGTGACATTGACACTGACCTAGGTCAGCATTGCAGTGCTATTTCGTCTAGCAAAGAATTCAAGGTGAGTTGATTCACCTTGACATTGCGGCCACATAAATCGACTTGCAGTGTTTGCGGAAGCGTTTCAAACTTATAAATATATGTACAACCTATGATGTCTAGATACGAGTATATCTAAGAACTGTTATTCGTAATTTACTTATTCTATTTATTAATTCAAATTTCGAATTCAAATTTAAAATATCTTTATTTATATACGCTTCAAGAAAGCACTTATAAATAGTCAATATACAAAAACAAACAAGAACAAATAAATAATACTACCACCGGTTCGAAAAGTAGATTCTATCGAGAAGAAACCGGCAAGAAACTCGATAGTTACTCTTTTAAATGCCAATTATACAATTTTGTAAACTTAATTAATCTACACTTAGACCAGATATTACTGCAGATTAACACTTCATTGTGAAGTTAGGCATACTTAATTCCTTGTCATTGAGGAATTATTTGATCTTGTACTTAATAGCCCTTACTCAATAAAAAAATGATTTAATTAATGTATCTAACACGTCATTCTATTTTAATAATAACCAAGAAAATGTATACATATATACCTGCATATTAATTTAGGTATCTTTTCCGAACCTAAATTCTTAAGTTCATGTGATTAGCTTAAGAAAGTATACAAAATGTCAATATGAATGAATGAAAGCTTATACATAAATAAATTATATCGGAACGCCTATTTGTTGTATGTATTAAACCTATAGGAGTTTTTACTCAATTCCACACACAAGTTCAAAGGCTCGCCACCACTCGAATACAAGCGTTATCCAACATGATCCTTTCATACCAAAACCATATACGCCAACAAAAAACGGCAGAAATCAACTCCATAGTCAAAACTATAACTTGAACCGCAATCAATTAACGTGAACTAAAGTAGAAACCTTCAGTTGTTTTTATCAGCGACCCCTTTTGACGTTTTGAGTGATGTAGACAAACAAAAAACTGAACACTTGACCGGTGGCTCGAATGTACCGCTCGGTTCCTGTGGCCGTAAAAAAACGAGCCACTTTGGACCCACGCCAGTCACCGCGCCTGATTCAACCTCATTGAAACGAACCGTTTAAACCCAAAGTGAGAACACTTGAATCCATTCCGTGGAGCAAAAATGTTTCAACTCGGAGCCATGAAACGCTCAACGTTTACCCAAGTGCTCTTTTTCACGAGATGAAAGACGGGAATAGCCACATTAACTAAATTACCATTACAATTTAGTCTTTCTTTTACACGAATTAGAAGGCTTGTTTACCAGATGTTATTGTTAGATGGAGCTTTTCGTAACGAGCACAAATTGAATTAAGCAAAAACAAATTCTCCGAAGAAAAATTATTTCCGCATTATTTCACAACCAAGAAATATCAAATTGCATATTATTCGAACCTGAAACTTCACCGAAAGAGGTTATTAAAACCAACAATGGGAGCATACAAGTGCTAATTTATTCGAGATATTTCAATATCGGAGGGAATGTTTATCGTGAAATATGAAAGAGGCGAAACGATAAAAGAAATTGTGAGGCGTCGGAATTGTAGTCGCGAATCACCCGACCGAGACCCGCCGGCGTTCATAAACAATCTGTTGTATTCGTCATTTATGCTTTCCGCATCGCTTTAAGTCTATTGGGTCGTTTACGAGGTCGGAACAGGGTCGTCGAACGACCCCAACGATCGGGAATTCTTTCACTTTCGACAAATCTTTCCGACATTCCTTTATTTGGAAATGGCTTTGATATCGGTTTGTTGGGCAAGAGATACGGTCAAGTGGGAATTCCTCGTTCGATCTACTTTTTGTTCGGGCGTATCGTATCTCTAAAACAAGTAAATAAAATACTTTGGTATTGTGAGTTTTTCTTATCAAAGATTTATTACGATCACATCTTGACAAATAATCACTGTTGCCACAATACGCAAATCTTATGCATCCAATATCTGTATTGTAATTTTATCTTTCGTAAGGATTTTTTTGTCCGAATAAAATCATGTTACTTTCTCACCAATTCGTGCAAGTATATCGTAAACTTGTAACACTTTCGCACATTATAAATCTCTGTTCCCACGATTACTTTTTGTTTGTGAGGTCAAAGGTTATTGGTAAACTTAATGTGTTTAATTTCATTAGCTAATATCAGGGTTGAGGTACTTAACATTTCACGCTTTTGTTGAGCGAAAGCAGAAGTGTGCAAAAAATTGCACTTATCGATCGCCAGATCAAGCAAATTCAATTACATAGTTCAAAATTTCTCCAAATAATCAACAGCACCCATAATTTTACGTAGTTATTCTAATAGTAGCTATTGTATTTAATCCTTTTGCCATAAAGTTGATTTTTTGTGGTGTATTCTTGTAAGATCCCAAATCGTCACGTCTGTATTAACTAGCTAACTGAACAACAACTTGTAAACTAATTATTGCAATTTTTTTATATAAATGATATCTATCATTAAGTAAAATACTTATTTATGTAATTTCATACTACATCCATTTCATCTATAAAGATTTGTCTCTTGTTTCAATTTCGGACGGTCAAGTTTGATTGTGGAACCTGTTTGATACATAAATCATCAGGTTTTAATCTTAGAATTAAAAAAAAAACTAACTATGACTATACAAAGAAAAAAGAAAAAGACTCCTCATGTTTAGCTCCGTAAACTCCCCACGAACAGTGGTTGTTTCTGAGTCCCATCTTCTTCACACATCGCATATCATTGAAACCCGACTCTCAAATCAGACAACCGTGTAACCGAGTTAATTACGCATCGGAGTGGGTGCAGGGGTCGCGGCACAACGCGCCATTGTAACGGTGAAGCCGGTGCAACTGAGATATCATTACATGCAACTAAGATGCACTTGATATGTAAGGGTTAAAGTTACGTTAGAAAGACTACAGATGCGTTCGTTGAATCGTATTTAGAGTTGTAGCTAGTGGTTTTTTCAAGGTTCAATAAAGTGGTAATTATGACCCAAATCGGTTAGGGACGATCTCGAGAATTATTGCTTATTGTAAGTTTCCACGGCAATGTGCTTATTTCATACGGAATTTCGACCTATCAAACACATTAAAATTTTAGGTACGATGAACCTGAACCAAAAACCAAAATATGTAAATATGATTAAATTTTCCTAAACTTATCCGACGAGCATTTGGATTTTGTATGCACATACTGTTGTAACTACATTTGTTACCTACTTGTTTTAGTTGTAGAAAATAGCACATGCTTTGATATTATCATATCTTAGCTTCCCCACACACATTTCATATTGTGCACCATAATGCACAATTCATCCAAAGCCTGTTTTTGTTTACATTGAATTTCAATAGCTTATCGAAATCTCCACTGAATATGGATCCATCTTGAAATCAAAACAAAAGCGGAGTCGAAATTTAATGCACATAATTCATGGTGTGCGCTCTAAATGTTGCACAATAAACAATATAGAACGAAGCGTTGTGAGCCTGTGGGGTTCAAAGAGTGGTATTAACGAGTTTTGGGTTAATATCGGATATAATACGATGCTTCTCAGTAAACTGCTTTAAAGAAAATTGCTTTTCACTTTTGTATTGAATTAAAAATAACGAAGTCTTAAAATAATATAATAAAACTGAAGTGAATGACTACAAAATTACTGTTAAAGCATTTTTAAATATAAATATGTAGCTATATAATATATTTATGAAGGCAAAAAGCTCAGTACTCGACAGAACAGCACAGACAGACTCGTATAACTTGTCAAATTAAGTGAAACTTCGCGAGAAAGCAAATATAACTTACTCAAATATCTGCTTATACAAAGGAAAACTCATAGCGAATCCGAAGAGCGCCTTAATTAAAAATAGCAAATGTTAAACAGAGCAGCTAGAGCGAAATAATGCAACGAATTAAATTTTAGAAACTGGAATGAACGGTGTTTAGCGACGCGCCGCGGTTATGTTGCATGCTCGAGTCAGCATCCCTTGCCTCGAGACAATACTCGAAGGACGATCATTCTTAGGCACCCCTCCTCAAGCTTTTGTTTACGACGTCTTTTGTTTTTTTCTTTTGTCCGATAATTTCGGAGGCAGGCGTCGCGTAAATAGCGTGAAATAAGTCAATTCATTGCAATGAACTGCGATTACGCTAATGGTCGCAGTGGCTAGGTGAACATTATGTTTAATTTGGCGAAGGGAAAAGAATCGGACAAAGGCTCCTAATCATAGAGAACTGCAAGTAATTGGATAAGATGACATCATCTCGATTGGAACCATTATCAGGTTTCCTAATCACTATTTCGATCTGGCAACGTGTGCAACGTTTTTTTTGCTTCCCTATTTTAAAGCTACATTACATCCGTTACGACAAGTTCATTTTGTATGATATTAAGATTATAAAATATGCTAAGTTTGGCGAGCAATTAAGCAAAATATATTTTCTTCTAAACGACAATGAGGTTGAGTCGAATGGAGGTTTAGAGTCGAAATAATAATTTCACGAGTTATTTCGGATCAGTGTTAACGTTCTCAATAAATATTCACTAGCGAGTACTCCGGCATTGCATCATTCTGTGTGGGTTGCCTGATACTTTATGCATCTGTATGATCTCGATGCCAGATATTCGATCGTTTATCTATAATTTACAGTCCTTTGTATGTGAGTGGGAACAATAGACAGGTTTAAAGAAGACTCTTGATTTTGTTTGGCCAGCGACGCTGGATGGTGTGACTACAAACATGCATTGTGGCAATACTTAATCTGGGTGCGATCAGATACTTAACTGTGATAGTCTTCTCGGTTTCAGAGAGCGAAAATATTTTTCACTGTCGTTATTATAAATGAAGCCGACGGCGTAACTTATACCCATCAGGAGTGATGGTAGAGAATGCTGAGATGAAATATGTTTAGTTGGTAGATATGTATGGGTATATGCGGATAGTTATAATTTACTTTTCAAATGAGAATTCGAAGATGTATAAGGTTACTACTTTTGTTGTTAGTACCTACAGTCTTTATAATCTTATGATGAAAAATTATAAGTAGCACATTTACAATGAAATTGATTTAGATACCAATGTATTTAAAGCATCTAAAAGATCATTCAATCTTGTCCAGTTGTTGTGATACCATTATATGTACTTTAAGGTATACCAGTTCAAAAGCCTTTTCACATACACGTACACAGACACACGATCATAATCCCTTAAAAGCAACTCCATGTCAGAACCATTCTGCATATAAACAGCGTATTAAACCAACTTCAAGTGAAAAAAACCGCAAGACATTTTACGATAACGGCGAAACACAAGACTTACATTTCATTGAAAATTGCGAACGCCCCTACATCGAGCCGGGACATTTCGGTCCCCAACAAAAGATTAAATAACTCGGAACGACTGGGGACCGCCGATCCTTCATAAAAACTGGGAGTGGGCACGCGCGGGGCGCAGGTATAGAATCCTGGTCTTCTACTACAGCGCACACAATAAGCGGAGGACCATTGAATGATCTTGTATTAGTGAACAATGCGGCAGCTATTCATACAAATATGAGCTGAATACGCATTTTATTAGCTGAGTTAAGACGGCGATATTGCAACTACCAGTATCCCTATACATAATAAAAGAAAATCTATTCTCCATGTTAGAAATATAAAACATGTCTTTTCTTCTAATTGTATATCTACTTAAATATCATCATTAAAATTGCTTCACCACAAAAGTTAAAGTTAAAAATATTTTATATTTCAGTATCCAGGTGCTCTAATTGAACAAATTAAATAAAAGGTTGTATTTAATTTCGGTAACCTGAAAACAGTAATTAAAGATGAAACATGTAATAAGTAACGTAGATATAAGGTTTATTAATATTGTAATTATTACGTGCCCTACCAGTCTCAAGAACAGAGAGCTCAAGTTATTCGCAATCTTGAGTCTATTACACCAACAAAAGAGTTCTTAATCATTATCCTCAGAGATAAAGTTGTACCGCGCCTTGTGAAAATTTCAAGCTTTTTACATCGAGAGCGGAATAGCTGGAAACAAGTTTAACGAGTCCGGCGAATGTTCATAAAAACCAGGACTCCGAGCCAGCAGGTAGACAATGCAGCCGGGAAGCATTGCGTTAATATTATACATTCTCTTTGTTAAAATAAACTAGGGTCGTAAAGGTACCTAAGCGTTTTATTTGAGGTCGAACATACCGACCGAAATATACAGACGCTAAAGTTTTAATCCCTACATTATTTAAACCGTAGGTATGGTAACAAAATATTTTCTACTTCTCAGAAAGATTAACTTTATTTATCTAGCAGAATATAAAACTATACAAATTCTCATCTGACTGACTAACTTGACTGGCTCCATGGCGCATTAGGTAGTGACCCTGCCCCATACGCCAAGAGCTGGGAGGGATTGAACCCACAACGGGTTCAATCCCTCCCAGCCAGGACAAACATTCGGTGATGATTACTTGTTTATGTTCTGTGTCTGGATGTTTACATCCAATATATTAAGGTATATATTTGTAATACCACTCTTGATTCTGATACCGTAACATAAGTGCTTAAGCTACTTACCTCGGAGTCAGATCAAAGTATGTGATGTCGTCGGATATTTATTTATTATTTAAAATTCTATTAGAAGTCGCACCCTTGGGTTCCGTGACAGTCCATAATAATTTTGTAGATTTTACTTGATATCGTTTCAGAAAAAAATATCTAGACAGACAGACAGGCGAAGAAGACGAACAAAGATACCGTTTTGCGGGAATTTGCGGTTCGGAGCGCTACCAATGATGAATCAGATGATGAGAGCACGGAATAGTTAAATAAGGTGTTAGAGAGCAAAGACTTCGAGCAACATTGGGGGAACATCGTTCTCATACTTTAAATTAGAATATTCTAATAACGAGCCATCTGAATTAGAGAATTGAAACGAACATTTCCTCTTTCTCTTGGTTGGGAATGTTTATCGGCGCTTACAAATTAAGGGCGACATTCCTTTAATTGGCGCAATTACAAGCGCGACTCGGCCGCATTCCCGACACGCTGTAATCTGAACCCCAGAGAGGCTATTTTCATCCACTGCCTATTGTTTTGATGGCATGAAAGTGAAGAGAAATAATACAGACATAAAAGTGGCTGGGTGTACCGTTGGCTTGCTTTAGCAACGATTCTGGTTGCAAAAGTTTATGACAAAACGGTTGCCAGTGAGTTCTGCAAAATATTATGGTCTGTCTTTGTAGCTTGGTATTTACTAAAGATGTTAAGTGGTAAAGTCAATACTTTTAAAATACTTGCAAGGCAAGAACTGATACGAACGTACGCCTATAAACGCTCATTTGCTTTAATACTTCTTTAACAATAGAAACCATTGTCACTTTGCATCCGAATTTACGTGTATAATATTTAAAAATTATTGTAAAACATTTTACGATAACAGCGAAACACAAGACTAACATTTCATTGAAAATTGCGAACGTATGGTTTTAATTTAATGGGCGAAGATAAATTTATTTAATTACATCTTTTGAGCTCGACAGAGTCGTGCCTCTGACGTGTGATGGACACGCAACAAATTTTACGGTGTCACAACTGCCTAGCTACGACTTGAATACAGATTCAAAACACTTTTATCTCGTTCGAGTAACTGGTAAACAAAAGTTAAAATTGCTTGCGTATTAAGCAGAGTTGTGTGTGAACACTGTTTGTCTTGTAATTTTAGAACATTACACAATCATAGTATCCCAACGGGCACAAATGGTAGCGGAGCACTCTTTACGTGATGGAATAGAATATCTCTATCTTGCACACAAACTCTATGATAAGGTACTTTTTCCAGATGCTTGTTACATTTAATTGTCAGTTGAATTCCTAAAATTAATGTAATTTTATTACCATCCCGAAGTATCATATAATAAATAGGAACAATAAAACGTATTTTATGGGTAGTCCTACAAGTGCCCACCATAAAACCCGAAGAACCACACAAGAATTATGGAAGCCCACAGGACGCCACCAAATGTGTCTCATGTACTTAACGCGGTCAACACAGCTGGACGCTCTGTTAATGTAGTACTCCAATCAACTTTAAACTTCCTCCGTTCGGGTCCCTAATTGTCGTCCCCTTTATTTATTCAAAAGCAACGCGATACGTCATCCACACCGCCGGATGCGTTACTCGTTAGTGTCAATAAATGTTGCCCAAACTATATGAAACAACAGCTGAGTCACACTAATGTGTGAGCAGTGGACTCCCAGTTAGAGCCTCGTTGAGATCGGTATTGTCCACAATTGTTTTAAAAACAAATTTACTCACCACCACCACTTTCTGTGATTAATCGACTATACGCAACAGATAAATTAAACTGTCAGAATTTATTATTATTAATCTTTGGCGAAATACACAAGTATCAAATGAAGCTAATTCGTATTAGCCTGCGTGTCACTGTTGTTTAAAATATTTGAGTACATATTTTTAGCAGAAATAACTACGTTTCTGGATTGATAGTATTCAAATCAGTATAATTTTTGATATCATAACAAGAGCGCAACAATACCTAAAATTAAAGTTCATTAAATGAAATTAAAAATTACTTCGTCGAAGTAAATTAGTAAGACGTGTTTACAAACTCCATTACAAAATTAGATAAATACAGATTGTTATAAATTTATAACATGTTACGTAACTATTACATAATTTCTACGCTTAAATTTAAAATTTAAGAGGCTAGCTCATTCCAGAATAAGTCATTGTTTGCTATGATGCTTAGCACCGAAGCGAGGACTGCTCAAATACAGCTCAAGATGGCCACTGTTCTTAAAGAAGTCGTTTGTTCTGGACTTGTTTAAACAACGCGGTAGGTAACACTTGAAGGGTAAAGGTGTTAAGTACAAGAAAGTGAACGTACCTACTCTAGGGTCCATTTACAACTCTTACTTAAGTGCGTTGGAAATGAAAACTGATAATTTAATTTATTGTTTTCGCAATATCAGATGTTGGTTAGGTAGGGCTTTATATCTTATTTCAATTAATAAAGTTATTAATTGAAATGAGATATTAAGTGGTATGAAAATCTATGCGATATTAAAATCACGAATTTAGTTTGGTATTAATTATATCATTTGGAAATCATTACAATGCTTTATTAGAGGCTTTCATTAGAGGCTGTCCAGAAGTGGATCATTGTTTGTGTTTGTTTGTTACATCACGATGGTTAATCAACTTTTAAAAAGACATTAAAACAACCATGACTCCTTTCATCACGATCAAACAAGTTATGGCGAGCACCTACAATATTCCAAGTACCATTATCATCATTCGGTTCACCATCACACGCATCATCCTTGCGCTCATATGAAACATTTTCATTCCGTCCCCTCAGGATATCCTAATTGCGGGATCTTATCGAAACACGCCGTAAACACCCGCCTGACGACACATTAACACCCGCGGCGTTACTTAAAAACGTATAAACTTTTATAGGGCTAATGAAGGAGCTCCAGTTACACACAACCTTAACACTTCTGTTAGCTTTATGTGGAAACTTGGCCTTTTAATTACTTTAGTTTCTGGTTATATATTTAAATTGGGCGTTTTATGTGTCCTATTTTCATTGTTTTTGTAATTATTGTATTGTAATGACAAATGCTGTACTAATATCACTATCAATATGAAAATGGTAGTATATTTTGAAGCAAAAAAATAATATGTGATTCACAACTCCCTAATTTGCAAGACACTACGTTAGCTTTAGTCTCTGATTTCGTGATTCATATAAATAATTGGGACATTTTAATCGTTTTTTGTTTGTTTAAAGTTTGTCATTGTCATTTTATTGATCACATGTGTATTTAGCAATATCTAAATAGTTACGTAAAGCAAAATAGGCACATTATAGTACTAATTAACAAACATCTCCGTGTTTTGCAAGGCATACGGCTTGCCATACATACAAACAATACATATAAAAGGTAATAACATAATATACACATATATATGACGTATCATATGATGACTTTAATAAGGTTAGCACTTGCCTATATAACTACGAACCATATTGAGTTCACATAGATAAAGAGATGTTAAATAAACCCGCTGAACCCGCACTTCTCGGTTAACAGGCGCGTGTTCTTACCATGGAGCCACCACCGCTCCCACAATGATGATACTGGCAGAAATTACATGTAATATAATTATTTTACATTCGATCTTACTACATACGGAGCAGATCTTCACGTTTCTCAATTTGATTAGTGTCTGGAGTCTGAACTACGCAATCAAGTTATTTATTTACTACTATCGCTTATATACTGAAGCGGTTGGAATCGCGAACTAGCCAAGACAAAGTTTGGCAAACTACATGCACTCAAACATCACATCAGATGAACAGACAGACATACGGAACTACAGCTTCTAGGTTACCTATCTAGTGCCGCGAATATATGGTTATTGCTGAACAGTAACTGTTAGTTATTGCTTAGAGTTCCGTGTGCACTAGAAATCTAAGTTTGTCTAAGTGTTTGAGAGAACACTTGAGAATATAACTGTTACGAGATTAAGAATATCTGATCTCTATATGTTCACTTAAAACTAGTACATATGAATGGTCCATTGCAAGTTTAGCAAATAATCATCAATTTACTAATCCCTAGCTTTTAACTTAATGTATACTAACAAATGGACCGAGTAGTCTGAAATAAAAAGATGCTAAATTTGAATTACAATAATGATGAACGTTCAAAACTTTTTCAATATCGACACATATTTCGACCATGGAATTGTTTGAATTACGCAGTTTTCGAAAACAACGAAATTATGGACATTTATCATTACGGTAGTGAACCTTTCATAATTAATAAAAAAAAACAATTATTTGTAATATTATTATGTTCATAAAATTTCTGAATGGAAATTAAAACAGCCAGTTACGTTATATATACACACGGGATTTTAGCTAATGCTATAAAATTATGAAATTGAATGAGTGGTTATACTGGTTGTACGTAAGTCCGCTATGGTTTTTATATGTATATTTCAACAGGCACAGTTTTTTAAAATAAAAGCGAAATACATACGTAAACAACAATGTGCATTAAATTTTGCAATAAAAACTTTTTTTAAATAAAAGTTCATCTGTGATATTAGTTATTATTGCATGTGAGCGCATATAATCACACAAACCCTTGTTTTTTTTACAATATATCGTTACTACAAGAACTTCGAATGCATAACTCATCCTAATTTCTCATATGCTTTGTTAAGCGCGAGAACGCATTCTACACGACTATAAATTCCTGGGCCAATTACAGGGATAAGCGATGCGTTTCTAACATACATGTTTTTGTCAACTTGATTATGCAAATTACATCCTACAATGACTAATTGGGCTGTTTTTAAGTAAACGTAGTTAAGTTCCCCCTAGCCCGTTAAAAACACCTGTTGGGAACAGATGTTTTTCTGGTTTTTCTTGGTGCAACAATTGCCATTCTGCATACTCATTTGTGCATAAAATACGAAACTTATTGGACCATTTCTGCATAAAGGTAACTAAAAAAATATTATTAGTCATCTTTGCTCAAGTAATCGTACAAATGCCGTAAAGGTTTTTATTGAAATTTTCTTAGTCAATGCAGAATAAACAATGTAGGTACATACTGGTTAATTTAATTTTAAACTAACTAAACTTAATTAACTTAATTTAATTTTAATTAAATTAAGTTAATTTTAATTAATTTAAGTTAATTTAAGTAAAGTTAATTTAATTTTAATTAAATTAAGTTACTACATTACATATTGTACTGCATTGGTACATTTTTGTAAACTAATATAAGCTGTACTTCTACTAAAAAGCAAAAAAACACTTTGCATTCAAAATCTATTGTTGTAGCACATCTACTTTTTATGACTCTTAAAATTCCGTCGTAATACAAGTGTCAAAAGTTTTATTATTCTGTCATAATGTACTAACATACTAACAAACATGGCATAGCTTAAACCATACTCTTTAATGGAACACTGGAGAATGATGTCTGAATAACCATTTCAAAAATTTTGTCAATATTAATAATTGAACTAACCCCTAACAGCTAAAATCTGCTTTAAGTTGCTGCACATTAGAGCTGTTATTGAACTTCACGCAACTGTCTGAATAACCATTTCAAAAATTTTTACAATATTATTAATTGAAATAACCCCTAACAGCTAAAATCTGCTTTAAGTTCCTGCACATTTGAGCTGTTATTGAACTTCACGCAACTGATCTATAGAATACAATTGTTCTAGTCGTATCATAAACTAAATCACAACCACTTACAAACACAATAGATATTGAATTGTTTTCTGAGTTTGCTAAAAGTTAGTAAAGCGTGGCTTCTATAAAATAAAAATGAATCTCTGGCTCCCTTTTTTATAGACCAAAGTATTTATGCCTAAGCTACCAACCCATTCCATAATAGTCCCGTGATCGCAGAATGTCGCCGTAAAACATAAAAACCAGCAAACATAGTAAGAATAAGGACCCTAGTTTTATCTGACATACCTACATAAAACAAGCCGTAAAAACTACATGAAATCGCATGGGGGCATGATATTGCAAAAGGGAACGAATGGGTTGTAACAGACAATTGGTCGCATTAATTTCAATATTAGAGTTGGGAGAGTCTAATGAAAAGTCGTTTGGTTATTGCTTCACGCCGGTTTAATTAACGAATGATGTATTAAATGCATTTACGACAATTGTAGCATTGTTATTGGTTAAATCGTCACTGTAGTCACGCTTAAAAAAATATACACTTATTATATTCCAATCCTATTGATAAAGTAATTCCAATGTAGATGTATTTGGAAATTCCAAACGAATCTACCGGCTTACCTTAAACCTCTTCCGCGGAATATAAAAATCTTAACGGAATAAAAACTAATTTAAAATAAAGCGAGGATAGAGGATCGAAGTAACTCGTTTCGGAAAAGATTTGTATTTTCTTGGATGCCTTAAATTTATTCTTCAGATAAGATTCAATCGTCTCGCATTTTATGGAATAAGGTAAAACAACTTGATAGATTTGTACCTTTCTATTAATCCCGTGTGAATCTTTCTATAAACTTTGATTTGCTACCTAAAATAACGTGTTCTAGTACTGAAATTCAACTTAAAAAAGCTCTAGTTAATCCAAAATCTCTCAGTCTCTTAGAAAATACTTGAAGAGAAGAATATATTAAAATATTTCTACGTAACTAGAATAAAGGGTGAGCCAATTATGTTGCTGCCCTTTTTTAAATAGGTAACGTGAATATATTTTTTTTCTAATCATATCTGAATTGATTGATAGATTTTAATAAACCGACGACAGCCAAATAGTCCCATCTAACCTTTGAGGTTTTAATTTCCCGTGGTGACGTCACGGGATAAACGCCACTTTGGCATCGCGCCAGCTGATACCGCCCGCGGCTAAGCCACGCTTAACGCGGGGCTAATGAACCTTCAAGTTCCAGCATGCCCCAGAAGTTTTGCTGACTATGATGCTGAGCGGAAACTTGATCCGCTAACATGTTTCACGTTCAGCGTACCCCTAATGTTCGTAGCGACAGATACATTGCATTGATCCCTGAATAGCGTTAAATAGCAATTATTTTGTCTTTGCTACACTAAAGCTAGATGGTAGCTTCACTGACAGGTTTAGTATAATAAGTTGTCTTTCTTCTTTTATATCGTTTCTTTGTTAATATAAGTCTAGGAAAGCCTAATTTTTTATTGTCAGTTAAGAATCTTCATATATTATATTGATCGATGTTCTATGATTCGTATCACCTACTCTGTTTATTTATACGAAATAGTAGTTCTTGTCCCAGATTTTTAAATATTTCCTTTATCAATTATTTTTGCGAACACATTTTACGAACTACAACGATTTTAATAATCCTTGATAAAGATAGATATATAAATTCTTTATCTTACTCAGCTGATAGCCAAATAACAAATAGTCCAAATTTTTTAAACATTCAGGTCCCTCTAAAGCCTTTAGGTTCATCAGTCATTCGTCATTCTGCCCAAATGAGTCAACCCAACTTCTATTTGAAGTCGTGCTCTATTAGGACCAGGATTAATTGCCAGCGGTCGCTAACACGCTAGTGCCAAGTACAATTAGTACTTAATCCCGGAAGGCTAAAGTGGCCCGGATCCATAGAACTAACTATTTTGGGTAGAGGCTGAGCAAACCATATGTATTCGTTACTGGGTAACGAGTACATCGCCCGACCCAAAGTTCCTAAACGTTACTCTAAAATTCACTTAGTTATTCGCATTTATCGCCCTGATGCTAATTAGGTTAAAAGGACGTTTTATGAGTCATTTGTGAACTAATTTATTCAGTATTAAATACAGATATTATTTTAAGATTCAGCTTCACATTAAGACAGCGCATAATTTAAAAATATTATAATTTAAATATACAAATTACAATGTTGTATTTTAATCGAAATATAAAAGGAATAAAAAATTCTGAATATATGATCTTATATATAAAAATATGTTATACACATATATACAAAGTAATAATAAAGTCTCGATGCAATACCCTCATGTTAACTCGGCTGTATGAAAAGCAAACATTCAATTACCGATACTATTATGCTGACATTAATAGTATAATCGATATGTAAAAGGACAGATACTTTTAGAGCTCCAGCAATTTCTGCTGCTCAAATGCTGTCATAGGAACTTTTCAATTTAATTTCATTCGCCACCTCCGAAAATTAAGAAAGTAAACTACAACGATTTTAACCTCAATACTTAAGCACACACCTCGGCATAATGTTCAGACTCAATTGGAGACTGTTCATGCCACTTATCGGCGCACTCGTGTTCAGAAATAGCGGCGTTTAAGATACGGAACCTACACACGCAGCGGCAGATTACTCCGAGTGCCCGCTTTGAGATTTAATCTCAACTGGTAATGGGTAGATTTGCTGGACCAACTTCGTGTTGCGTCTTGCGTCAGATAACAGGGGATTAAACTGTTTAATCATCTGTGGTAACAATCATCCCGACATACGTCACCAATTTTAGTTTTGTTTTTAGTCATTCAGTTAAGAAAAGCGGTAACAAATTGTTTTTGAACTGGATGCGTTGGTGAAAAATATTTTTGAATCTACTGCATTTGATCGGCAATTGAGATTGTCTTTGTATATTTTATCATTTATTAGAGTAATGTAGTTTTTTTATGTACCTACTTTATTTAGTAAAAAAATATATAAAAAGTGTTGGGTCATTTTTATATAATATTAGTGACTCTTTTAGGTTTTCTGGTATACAACGTATTTATTTGTTACAACTGAGCTGTCGAAACAGAATATTAACAAATAAAATAGATTGGCTTAATTTTAAAGAACAGCGTCAAAATAATTTAGTTAATTGCCTCTACCATCAATTGTTTTATCAACAAGTAATAAGGGATCACATTATGTCATCCATTAGATAACTGAAGTTTGTTATCTCCGTCAGTGAGAACTCCAGTTTCATTTTAAATTCTTCGTACGTACTTAAAAGTTTCCATCTTAATAATCCAAATGAAACTTAGCGAAAAGTAATCAACATTCTCTCGCCTTACCTAACTACAGAGTAGAATAAGGGCACAGTATAAAAAATACCGTCAAGCAACAATCTACATGACATCCATATAAATTGCCTACTATCATATAGCAATCCTCTAATTCACGTACACTAATAAAAAATAAACTAATGATAAAAAAGTTAAGTTTACAACAATAATCAAATGTGTTCACTGGTAGAATTCAGCATTACATTATTGATGCTTTATTAATTTGCACCAATCTCATTTTTTATAGCGTCAATTAATGAATTTCAATAGTATAAAGAAATGGAAATATCGTGTGGTATCTCTTTTTGGAAATTTGTATTGTTAAAAAACTCGATTGAACGAACTTGCCTCGCCGTATTTCACCGCGGTATACCGCAGTGGATAACGGTGCTTGGGCAGGGCAAACAAAAGATGTAGATAGTGAAGATCGCGAGTTAGCTCAGCACAATTGTCCGGACAATTGTGAGAAACCGGCGAGAAACAAAAATTTCGTGTTTTGTGGGAAACTCCATGCAAATCACAACATTTCTCTGGCTGTTTTCGCGAACTCTTTAATTAGTTTTAGGGATCAGCGCTGAAATTAACCGGCTAAGACGTACATAGACTACCCGATTTATTCTATGACGCCCAAGAGGGTTTTTGAAAGCAACATTTTTAGAACACTGGCTTGTCCTTATTTTTATAGTACAATTTCATAATACGTAATATTAATCTATCGACAGAATTGCAAACATAGTCCTTCAATATTTTAAGAAAGAAAAATTTCATTTCAACATAAACTTAGATACTTAAGATAATTCTACAGTACTAGACCGTGGAAAGTGGAACAACAAAAAGAGGCTTACACTCAGTAAAATGTTTAGCTGAATTTAATTGTCGTCATTACGATAAACGTCGAAGCTGTTCATAGTTCCATCAAGTTGTCTTAGAAATAGCAACAGAACTCAGAAAAGAGCTTTTATGAAATAATGAATTCCAATCAACCAATTCTAAGAAACACTTTACTACTTAACCGACTTGATAATAATCTTGAAAACGTCTACGCGTATGACTAAAATTATACGCAATTATTATCAGTTAACATATCGCAATACAATATTAACAATAATTCAGAGTTAATTTGAAAGATGATATCAACAGATACTCTACTACATTTAACTCTAGGATGTCGTAGAGCCGAGTGACGTAGAGTCCTAACCGCAATCATTTGTTATATATCAAGCTACTATCATTACAAATAATATATGGGTCACACATATTGTCTAGTTCCCCTATCTAAGGGTTACGAAGGTTAGATCGGCAGTCGCATCAATGTAATTAACAGACTCGCTAAATCCTGGATCATCGTCTAAGCAGACCCTGACTAAGCAAGGCATAGCGCTAGGAGGATGATGATGATGAGATTTTGAACAGTGATTCTTAAGGTGACAGATCGTGATGTACTGATTTTGGATGTTCGCACGTTCGGAAACGTTCGCACGATTGCAATCGTCAAAATAAACAACGGCAGACTTACACAAAACTCCAGTTACCCTGATATGGTCGACGACATGATAAGAAAAGAGCATTGCATTTCAATTTGCATTCGACATGTGTTAAGTTTTTACAGCGGTATCGAAAACCGGCGCCCCACTAAGGATCACGTTGCGCTTAAAACCGTATTCAGCGCGTGTGAATTAAATTTTATATAAATACTAGCTGACCCAGTAAACGTTGTTCTGCCATGAAAAGCTGTGAGTGGTGAAGGTGTGATGTATTCTCATACCAACCAAATATACAAAAAAATAACAATAGGTCGAGTCTTTTCGGAGGAGTGCGACCACAAACACAAGACTTATATAATATATTTTGAAATTTCAAAATGCCACCAGCAATTATTCTGACTTCTAACCGAGCTTAACGATTTACCTAACTATTATATAAACAATCTATATCTAAAGGATCGCATTAAATTCATTATTAAGATGGTAAATTACCTCTATAGATCTGTTTTAGATATGCCTGCTATGCATCCGACTAAGTGTTCGTTCTGCCGTCTATTAGGTTTTAGTCCTTAAACCTTATTGCCTAAACAATCTCTAGCAGGCTCATAAATCTCCATGTTGGTTATTGCTAAACTTAGTACGTACTTACGACGTACTAGTTTCCAAGATACCATTGTATCTCTGTTATGTAATTTTGGCGCTCAATTTAGCAATTAAGGTTGCACAGCTTGGATGAAAAGCGGTTTCGTGTAAGAACCGTGAAATGTTCGGCAATGAATTTGTATTGCATTAGATTAGTGGATTTAAAGTAAAGATTTAAAATACCGTCTTCAATGAGAAGAAAGATTTTTATTTGATAAGTCTAGTGAAATCTGTAAGGTATATTAGTTCGTTGGTAGTACGCCAACTTCATACTATTTATAATTAATATGGCCCTAAGCACAATTTTTGATTTTTCACAAAAAAATGCGATCAAAAATCTTTATGAAGTACAAACATACATATTATCAAACCCGTAATCCCCGAAGGGGTAGGCAAAGTCTAAGGGGCAACTAGTCCTCTTAACCACATTTAGCCAAAAAAAAAACTAGGATGGGTTAGACGGAAACTGTGAAACTGTACTTTATATGAAGTACGGCAATTTAATAGTCTACAAAGCTTTAGCAGAACATAAATGTATGTTTATTGTCGGGCTGTTATTTAAAGATAATACCATTATCAAGCTGATTGCAATATTTAAATTTACAGGTAATAACTTTACTTGGTATACCGCCAATGAGGATTCAATTAATTGAGCCTCATAATAGTAATTTGGCAGCATTTAGTCTACTTAATTATAACTGCCATTAAAATTACAATTATTTAATTTGACTTCCCTTTCGGGATAATTAACTTTCCCCTTTGGCAAAATCGTTTAAGGAATTGCAAAGAAATCGGTTTCCTGCCCAATTTTTTGTACCGAGAGTATTGGATTTCCGATTTAAATGAACTGGGTATTTTGCACCGTAATATTTTAATAAAAGCATACTAGCAGAAATAAATAAGAAGTATTATTTTCAAATGATAACTGGCTAATATCATATTTTTCTGGCTGATGTCTTGTATTTGGTTTAAAATAATTTTAAAGTGTAATCAATATTTTTTTTTAATTCACACAAGTGTGACATCCTCTACTTGTAACTCCTTAAATTGTTATGGAAGTGTAGCAATAAGTCAATTTATAAATAGTTAGTCGGTAGACTAAGCTGTCAAATACAACTGATGCGTGAAGATGTAATAAAATTGGACGTGAACGCAGAAATACACTAATCAGATTTGGTAGGTAGTGGACGGATGAACCAAATGCGCTTTATTGGTCCGTTACCTTAATAGTTCGCCTATCATCAGCCCGTTATGACGGGTGATATTGGAATTAACCAATTAGCGTAGTTGGAATATCGGTTCACTTCAAACTATTGATCGATACCAATCCTCTAACTAGTCACTCTAATCATTTATGAACCAAAATTTTAATTAATTTCTTATTTTATACATTTTCTTTGTTAAAAATAGCTTAAAAGCCACGGAAAGGTTTAAAGAATAGAAGCGTTAAATTATGTCTTCTTGCAGAAGCCTTAATCGCCCTGGAGACTATCCATGCCAGGATAAAAATACTATAAGTAGAAGTATATACGTAAATATCAATCAAAACTCAAAATTCTCTTCCAGCCTGTTCTGTTGTTTTTACTTACTTAAATTACGAGTTTTATTTACTAACATATCCAAACCATCACACCTTCGTTGTTAGTAGAAGTTATACATACTTGGCAATATTTTACTGTAACTAGTGTTGCCGCTCGATAGTCCACTATCGATAGTTTATCGATAGACTATCGATAGTTGGGCAAAAGCAATAGTATCGATACTATCGATACTATTGATAGTAATTTCGATATTGAACTTCAATACTGTACTGTCTGTAATGTATAATAAATCTATAGAAACATTTAATGCGATATTTATGGCGTTTCCAATTTGAATTACAAATTAAATGAGTCCACTAAGCGATTTTAAACGTGCTCTATTTCGCTGGGCCATAGCAAATCGCTTTTCCACCACTTGAACTTGGGTTAATCAATAACTGTAAAGTGTACTCGTTCAATGAAGCGGATAAATTTAGGCTCGAGTTTAAGATACAGAGAAATACTGAAATAGATGAGGTATTCGTGTTACGAATTGTTTTGCTATTGGAGAAATGTTTTTATAGTAAGTACCTACAATAGTAAACGGTCAATGGCCTGTACTTTGTATCGAATATAACAGTTAATCAAATTAAGGAGTATCGGATAACATTGTTAAGTAAAAATTGCGTTGGATTCTTTGTAAACTGTAATACAACAAGGTTACTTGAAATACACATTTTAACGACGAAGAAGAATTTCCTTAGTTTAATTTAATGTTGATCAGCGATGGGTGATCATTGATCACCCATCTCATTTTGGTTCGAAACAGACGATGTTTGACGTTTGTTATCAAATATCTACTGCAATAGCCACTACATCACCGTGTAATTTGATGCAAACCATATCTTATAAGAATTATCTCGCCTCATATCTGGCATTACTTTCTTCCGAAGTAGAACAAACACTAATTACATTTGAATCAGTCTCTCTGGCGTATTTCGTAACGAGTCGAAATGGCTGAGTTCGGAATGGGAGTAAACAATACGTCGGTATTCCGTGTGAAGAATCAAGTGTAATGTGGTAAGTAAATATGCTGTCCGTCAAGGTCTGCGGAGCGGCCGACAGGCTGAGCTAGGGTTCACACACCGCTTCATCACTTTTAGGGTAACCTGTTTAGGTTTAGATTAGCGTTTGCTAATAGTGATGTATTTTTATATATTTTTTCGATATTGTATAGAATAAAAATGCTATTACTATATATTATATAGTACCTAATAGCATTTTGGAATTTATTGAAATATATAATTTATTACGTATTTGTAGTTGTGTGGTTGTTAATATTTCCTGAAATCTGCGTTATCGTCTTTATATCATTAAAAACTTTACAACCGGCATTTTCAATTTCAAGCCAAAATTCTATAGAATCTGAACCGTTTTGATATCCAAGTATTCCCATATCAATTATCAAATAAAGCCAACTTTAGGGATCCAAGTGGACCTAACGGTAAACCCATCAACCTAACAGGTCCGAGCGTCAACCCTGCCTCTCGGACACAGTCTGTTTAGCGCACACCGGACTACGCAAACCCGTTGTAACTTGGACTGAGCGCAACTTTTCGACGCTCGTAAGGGATCACAACCGCCGTTTGAGAACTCCACACAAGTTAGCACAGTGATACAATCTTGTACGAACTTTTTGGAACAACACCTTGCTAAAACGTACGATGTAAGATGTTTCGCGATGGAAATAGCGGGTGGTTATTTAGCTCGTGTAAGCAAAATGTCTTGAATGCGCCAAACTGAAAAATTTAGTTAAACAAGAACCCACAAAATTTGTTGTAATATAGGCGACGAACTAACCATGCTTATCAGAATTTTCTATCTAACCCAACTCGATTTTTAGCTTAACGAGATTTAATGAGCTTATGGCTCTTTTAACTCTGCCAACCCCTTCGGGGATTGTAGGCATGATAATGCGTGTAAGAACACACAACTGTCGATACATCCCAAAAATAAACGCCTCTTTATAAAGTACATATAGTCAGCTGAAATGCCTTTTGTAAGGCTACAAATTATTTTTTCTGTGCAATTATAAGTACAATAACCTCTTTCTTTTCGAGTTCGCCTTTATTCCATTGCTTCACAATTACAAAATTCAGCATTGTAAAGCAAAGTTTTAATTTGTTTATTTAACGTTTCCGTGTTTTGCGTTTTAAATGCAACTTAATTAAGTCATTGAATTACCAAAAAATGTAAGCTGAAATTTTAAAAAATAATGACATGTGTTATATCATAGACTTCATTTCGTTTAACAAAGAAGCGTCTAGTTATATAATGCAAATCGAATGAAATATTCAAATCACAAAAATAAGTCATTGTGAAACAATTGTGACATTACTCTGTAGTATCAAATCAATAATAGCAACCGAAATATCTAAGTTCCAATACTACTGATTGGAAATATCAGTAACAGAACTTATCAAAAACTGCACAACAATAAGAATAGGATAGACCGAAATATTTAAGTCAAAGTCCTGTTACAAAATATCAGTGACAGTACTCTATACTAGTATCTTGATTTGCAGTCACATAAAAATCCAGGGCGCATCCTTCGCTGTTATTATGATTTACAGCCTTATATCATTGCGTGCGCGCGTCAGTCGTCATTTCAATTTGTGTGCACTCGTAATGTACATTGCATCTGACGTTTTATGTCCTATCATCAATCTTGCCAATTTATCAAAAAACGGCTTTCATTTGTTGGGGCATTAAATATTACGGCGGTAATTTGTAAGTTTGATTAATTACGCGTTGAAATTAGTGTATCTTATAAAACAGTATGTTTTATATGTATGTGATTTTTATAAAACAGTATGTTTTATACGCGTAATGTGTGTTACCTATTTAAGAAATTATTATTATATATAAAAAATATGCATTCTGTTACTTTTTGTCAAAGTCTCAAATAACATAATGTGATCTGTTTTTTATAGTGACTGATAAAAAGTATCTTGATTAAACTTATGTGTAAAGTACCTACCAATTTGTGTTTCACTTTAAATCCAAATTTACACAGTCGTTTTCTCTACACATGATGGTTATTTACCTGAAAAAAAATAAAACGCCAATTAGTAAAGCCTAATTATTAGACAAGTCATTTTTATAAACAACCCATGATGTTTTTCATCTAACCCACCTCATTGTCCCATGTTAGGCTGGGACTAAAAAAGAATAAGCCAACTGTGTTTCTTGCCTATTATGTCGTAAAGGGCGACTAATGGTATATGGGGTTGTGGGTATGTGATTGTGTAGGCGACGAGCTAGCCACTTGTCACTAATTTTCACAATTTTCCATCTAACCGAGACCAGTTTTGTTTTTGGCTGAATGTGGTTAAAGGTTTAACTCTGCCTACCCCTTAGGGGATTATGGGCGTGAAGTTATGTTATGTTGTGTTAACGCATGACTTGAGAAAGCACTTAATCATTACTTAAAGAAGGATTAAGAATATTGTTAAAATCCCTTCATACGCAGTGCGTCAAGTACTTAAAACACATTTCCAAAGATCATAATATATGTAATAAATACATATAAAAACATGAATATAAGAATTCATTGTAGGTTCCACTGACGCGTTATTTTAACCAGACATTTAAATGGAGAGATAATATTCAGTCAATATTATCACTGTCATATATACAAGACTTTCATACTGTCATCATTGGCCTATCGTGAAATATCAGCAATCAGAAATAATTTAGTACTGCTCTCGAATAAACCTGACGTATAATTTTTCAGTCCAATGAATCAACAATGATAAACACGGCATTATCATCGGCACTGTTGCAATTACATTGCATAACGAATGTAATAATCAAGTGAAACTTTGTCATTGTATAACTACAAGTTATAAGTTAAATTTTAACAAAAATAAAAACCGACTTCAAAAAACCCCGCAAAAAATGTTTATGAAAAAAACACAAGTAAGAACCTGCCTTAATAGCCATTTAAATGTCCAAACACTAAAAAGTATAAAATAAATTCTTCCGACTGCTTCAATGAAAGTATTCATCTTTAACACGTATTTAAATATTTACAATAATCAGTTAGTTTTGGAGTCGGAATTAAAAATCAGTCGAATTAAGAACCTCCTCCTTTTTTTTAAAGTCGGTTAAAAATAATTAGCATTTTCCGAGTAAGTACCGAAACGAACGTCTCGTATTGACATGGGAATTAAAAAGAATGCATCTACTAACTGTCCTTGCCTACGTGTCATAAATGGTGACTAATAAGCTATTCTACTCAAAAAATTTCCATAGTCCACTATTGAGATTACAAACAAAAATATTGCATACGTATTTTTTGTTTTTTTAGAAAACTAAATTGATTTAATTTAATTATTAAACTAATATAAAATACCGTCTAAGTGACGTATAACGCCCCCTTTCAGATCCGTATCTTTGTATTTTTTTTTAAGTATTCTCATACTCAAAAAACATACAATTCAATGTATTTTTTAAATTGCAATTTCTTTTTTAATTTTTTTAAAAGTTCGCAAGTTGCGGACTTTAAAAAAAAAATGTTAAATACCACATTGTGTATCGTGTACTTATTAATTTTGTAATATAGGCGACAAGCTGGCCACTTATAACAATTTTGCATCTAAGCCAACCAAGTTTTATTGCTGGCTAAAAGTGGTTAAATGAGCTTTCTGCTCTTTTGACTTTGCCCACCCCTTCTGGGATTTCAGGCGCGATGGTATGACCAGAACAAAGTTACAACGAAGCGTCCTCACTAGGGGCTAACTTTGTTGGCCAATTACCAAAAACATTAGACCATCTGTGCTCGGGCAAAAGTCTAAACCATTGCGCCATTGAGACAGCTAAAGCTATTTCACCAAGTTACAAGTAGGTTTCAAAACCAAAAACTATTGTCAGTATTGGAATTTGTTCTAGTTTAAAACCAAAAACTTGTGACCACTTATAACGCAAAATGGCGATTCGCTTTTCGCACCATTGTTTATAACTGTTCACAAAACTATACCGATTCCACAGTTCAACGAAATAAGATAAAGTCTAAAAAGCTGAATCGAAACTGTTATTGCAAAAAATGTGACAGTTGAACGGTTGTTTATAATTATACCATCAAATGCGAAAAAGTTGTCGTTTTGCTGAGGAACTACCTGCTGCATAAATGTGTTTTTAGATGTTTCATTTTTACAACTTTCATCTTTAAGCCAGTTTTTTGCTCTGGATAACTTTTTCTTGTGCAGAAAAAGTATAACAAAATACTCTATTTAATGAAAATGTACAAATAAACACTCTTTTTTGTAATATAAGCTTTCGTTAGCCGAATATTTCTTTCACTTCGTGATATTATATTATAGGTATACACAACGAAGTCGTCTTATTTTAGAATGCGAATACGGTTTAATTCTTAAATACCATATAAATTGTTCGTTCTTCGTTTATATTTAAGACTAGCTGTGCCAGCGGTGTCACCCGCGTTTATGGTTAATATTATAAAGACTATTTCCGTCATACATGATTTCTATGTAACTTTAACCATTAAGGCTGCACACGCGACGGAAGCTTAAAAAATGGAGTAACTTCTCCCGTTTTCCCAACATTTCCCTTCACTACTCTGCTCCTATTGATTGTAGCGTGATGAAAAGTATACTATAACCTGCCCAGGAGTACTTTTTGTTTCTATAAGGAACATACAGACAGACAGACAGACAGACAAACAGACAAAAATTTTACTGATTGCATTTTTGGCATCAGTATCGATCACTAATCACCCCCTGATAGTTATTTTGAAAATATATTTCATGTACAGAATTGACCTCTCTACAGATTTATTATACGTATAGATTTAAAGTATTTTTTTTTTAAACTGTGTGTTTAACAGACCTTTTTAACATAGCAAATTGCAGATGATTTTTGGAGATTGCAGTCGTCAAAATAGGATACGGAATAAATCTCAATGACAATATACTCGAACATCGCGTTTACACCGAGAACTTCACTCTAGGTTAATACTAATAGTGCTTTTACCACACGATAAAACGGCAGACAGGAAATGTTGAGCTGCAAAACGTAATAGAAAAAAGCTTAAACGCTTCCAGACGTTGTGACGCTCAATTTCACATAGTTAGATAGATAGATAGATGTTTATTCTTTAAAACAACAAACACACATATTTGACATTACATGCACATTACACACAAACATTTTAAACAAAAACCAATTTAAAAGTATAATAAAGTATATAAAGTATATAGTTCTTCTTCTTTTTCTTAAAGCCTCATTCCATTCATAGTTAAAGTACATTTTCACCAAATATTAGACGAATCTGTTATTACTTTGAAACGATTCCTAACTCATTTTGATTCCTTGTTTAAACTATTCACACATTATGAAATTATGCTTACATAGGTACCTAAGTTATATAATATATATATAAACGTACGTATATAATATGTAAACGTACAAATGCATATCTTTACCGGCGAGCTATTGGTAAAAAATCACAGATAAGATTTTTAACCCCCTTACCCAAAAAACGGGTTCTATATGTTTAACGTAAAAATGTTATCTGTGTGTCTGTATTTTAATAATACACACATGTGTTCGAATTCCCAAGCATCAATATGCCTAGTATTTTAAATGTCGTCTAAGTCACTAAAGCACTACACAAAATTAAAACATCTGTCCTTTTTAGTCAAACCCTATCACTATGCTTTGCGGTACCCCAGCCGACGACCATCAAAGGGAAGCCACTGTACCATAAAACAGAATTCCCGTTAAAAAATTAACACGAGCGTGAACCTTAACTTATAACGTACAATTTGTACTGCTTTCCCTCTACTACAGTTCTTTATTACGCAATGACAGATTAGAAATTTAAGCCAAAAGGCATTGCCAATTGCGGTATTTTTAAAGTGGCCTGTATCGATGTAACGGTTGCGGTGTATCGCTGTAGACTGAAGATTTGCAGTAATTTATTTAAATTTATGCTAGAACGAGTGTATGACCACACATTCGCTTGCAACTTTGTTCGTGTTCTTGTTTCGTAAAACATAAGGCTATTAAGCCGCCGACGTTTTTTTAACAATCTTTAAAATAGGTCTCTAGTCCCATTTTGGTCGGGGACTAAAAAAGAATGTGCTAACCGTCTTTTTTGTCTAGCATATCGTAAAAGGCGACTAATGGTATATTGGGTATGTGATTGTGTAGGCGACAAGCTAGCCACTTGTCACTACTTTTTCACAATTCTCCATCTAACCCAGTCCAGCCTAGTTTTGTTTTTGGCTGAATGTGGTTAAAGGGGCCTGCTGCCCCTTTGACTCTGCCTACCCCATCGAGGATTGGCGTAATGTTATGTATGTGGGGATAGCAATCAAAGCACACGCGAATTAACTATGTTTTTCTTTATTCTAAATTAAAGTTGGTAAGCCGTTATTACATCGTCCTTGCAGAGATGCCAAAAGTGACAACCGCAAACATCTTCGACAGATACGTTACTTTTTTAATCTAATTTTACAACATTGCTGCGTTTCGTTATACTAGAACTAAACAAACTTAAAACTATCCCACATGTATGTATGTAAAATAGGGTAGGAATAGAATCCTCATCTTAGAAATAACTTTTTATATGCGCATAGTACACATATTTTATACGACAACTCAAGAAAAAATAAGAATAATGCCAGAATAAACACAATAAATATGGATGTTGAATTTTGTTTTAATAAAATATAAATATTGTCTAAATGGATGCCATTGGTATGTGTATTGGTTTTTACTGTATAAGTAAACACGAGTTGTTTGGCAGAATCGGTACTCATATTTATTTATCTTTACATAGTATAAAACAAAGTTGTCGCTTCTGTCTGTTCGTTTAAATCTTTTAAACTACGCAAGGGATGTAGATGCGTTGATGATTTTCACCAGTAGTTAAAGTGATTAAGAGGAAGTTTTATATAGTTTTTTTTATTGTTTTATGCTCACCGGGCGAAACTGTGGGGGGGTTAAGTTTGAAATATTTTGAGATATTTATCTATAATAAACAATTGTCGTTACCGACATATAGTACCTACTGAATCTCCATACTACATGACCAGTACATAAAGGAGTAGTTCTGCATTAATCGGTGTATATGTATAAGCATATTCACCGACAATACAGAGTACCTACCTAGCGGAGAAGTTTCAGTACCGATTATCGTGTTATTTCTGTACATACATAACATCACGCCTATAATCCCCGAAAGGGTAGCAGAGTCAAAGGGGCAGCAGGCCCCTTCAACCACATTCAGCTAAAAATAAAACTGGACTGGGCAAGATGGAAAATTGTGAAAAAGTAGTGACAAGTAGCTAGATTGTCGCCTTCCATTAGTTGCCTTTTACGACATGCTAGCCAAGAACCACAGTTGGCACATTCTTTTTAAGTCCCAGGCCAACATGGGACAATGGAATGGGTTAGATGGAAAATTGTGAAATCAGCATATACTAGGCTTTACTTCATACCCTATATAACTCAAACCTAATATCTTAGAAACTAACACAAAAAATACATCAGCAACACATTATATTTCTTTCCAACATCTTAACAAAAGGTGACAAGGTCAAGATTACAATAAAACCGCAATCCACACACTCGTCTATCCAAAATCATTACCTAACCATCATTATGCAACTCGAATCACCATATATTCGAACACGCGTTCTAATATCGTACAACGATTTCAAGGCCGAAGAACTGCCATTAAAACTTCCCTCGTCTCAAACCGGTCTCGAGATCGAGACGGTCTTGTCGAGACACCGGTCGCGCAATTCGAAAGGGATAGCGATGCATCGGCGTGCCCAGGAAACGGATGTGGACATCCTAGAAAATAGCACTCACTGGAAACTGGAAGCTCGTGCATTATGTTTTAATCCCGACAGCAAAGAATTGAGGAAAAAACGCATTATGGCAAAGAGGTTTTTCTAAATCTTTCTACTCTGCTTTCTGCTATCAATGAATTAATCAGCGCTTTGGAAATTTTGGCCATCAGAATTAAAATGCACTACTTACATATGATTAAGTATTATTACATTAATTAAGACCCGAAGTATGTATAATTGTATATTGTTCTTCTGATATTTACCGCACCGTAAAATGCGTATTATTTGCTAATACACATTTTACGGTACGGCAGGTAATTATAAAAGTGTCTTATTTAAAAAATACTAAAAGTCCCCATTTTCGGCGTGTTTTTTTATCTACACCACCATTAAACAGTTAAATAGCTTTTTAAACGAAATGTCACACGGTAAGGCAACTGATAAGGATCTTCATTACAGTACGTAAACGGTGTGAATTAGAGCAGGGCTGAATTGAGTTTTAAAATAGACGTCCTTCGTAAATAGAACCCACCGAAAATGAGTTGGATGATATCATACAAGCCGAATGGATGATCATAAGATTGATTCTTCTTTGTTTCGAAAGTGTCGTTCAGCCATTAGCTTGATTCATCGGTAAAAGTAAGCCAAGTCAGATCTTTGGATGGAGTTTCGACATGGGTGAACTCACGACTTACCCAATAACTGAATGACTGCACACAAATACTAAAACTAATAAATACATTACGATAAAGGCTTAAACCTTCTTACAACACGTTTTTTTCCGAAATAATATTATTTTGAGTAATGTCTCTTGATACTTAAACATTTTTAGTGCTGTTTTTACGGGTACTCCATCCTCGTGCCTTCAAATTAGGGCATCCTATGTTCTCAGTAGATAAGTGATGAGATCCTCAATATAAAACACCCACAACCTGGTCTATTTAAAAAATTTGGTCTTGTCATTCTACTGGTACTTACAAAGTTTACTGAAACGCTGTACCACTCTGCTGTCGCGATAGAAAAACTTTTTTTTTCTCAGATTTTTTATTGGACTATAACGGAGAAAATCTTGAAGTAAGTATCTTGAATTAATAAATTACTTCGATAAATTAATACATTTCCCCAACGTTAATCAAAATCCGTGATGCAACACAATCACAAGTCCTGCAAATTGAACTTACGTTGAACCGTGCTGAACTCATATGTGGTAGATAGCCGTCTGCTAGAGATTAGATAAGCGCCTTATCAATGATAAACTAGTTACGTTTGCCCACTGTGTGCACTGAGGTCAATGTATTAGTAGTACGTTGATTATATTTATTTGTATTTTTCTAAAAAATATCAAAAAACATGTATATGATTATTATAAGATGATGAAATCAAACATATTTTAAAAAGAGTACAAATATGGAACGTAAAACAGTACCACAAGAACAAAGCTAAATATAAAAAGTCCAATTATAAAGAGTTAAATTCATATGTACCAAAATTGGAGGTGTTAAATTATTCCAGATTAAAAAAATGTTTTGTTCTAACAAACGTTCATTATATCTACAGCAAAGTCAATATGAGAATATCAGTCACATGTATAGTTGCTAAAGTTGTACAGCTGCCAAGTCCATCAACAAAGTGCCTTTTTAATCAACGACACGTCGAAGCGAGCGTGATTGTTATTAGTTATTAAGTTCCACTTACTGGCGGCCGGTACGGACTTCGCTTAGTAAGCAACTCACTTATAATTTACCGAGAAACTCGCTACCAAACCGGTAAAGTTGGTGGCTCCCGATTATGTTGTCACTGAACGTAATAGCGTATTAGTTCCTACATAAGTGATTCATCATTTTGACCTACATCACGTTCACATGTACTGCTACCATAATACGAGTAACGTGGACCATATATAAAGCAGTGGTTCTCAATCAGGGCCACCAGTGTTCCGCTAGGCGTAAAGTTTGTTTCGCAATAGACCTAAAGATTTCAGTGGTTTTCAATCATAAAAAAGCATTTTGAAATTCACTCCCTTTATATTCGACTATGAGGTCAATAATAGCAATAATGAAATCAAATGTAGTCCTCAGTCACAAAAAGGTTATAAACCACTACATACATAACATCGAACCCATAATCCCCGAAGGGGTAGGCAGAGTCAAAGGTGCAGCAGGCCCCATTAACCACATTCAGCCAAAAACAAACTGGGCTGGGTCAGATGGAAAATTGTGAAAATGTTGTCAAATGGCTAGCTTGTCGCCTACACAACCACTATGAACCACTTATATGAAGAATCCACGGTTTCGTGGTCACATTACCAAAGAGCGTCTTTATTGCAGACTAAAATGTTTTCAATGGTCATTAGAAACCCATCATATTTCCTGTGTGCACGAGTGAGTGTTGCCTATTTCACAGAATTGAAAATTTCAATTCAGCTATCTATCCCATGGGAGTTGAGATCATTATTATGTCCGGTCGTTATTTCACCCGCTCACGTTGCAATTTATTGCAACTGTGAGAATTGTTACATGATACTGAAATTGCCTATATTTTGACTGCGCTAATACTTCTATTATGCAAAATAACATCAAACAGTTCTATCACCAGGTCAATAGAATTTATGTGTTATAAAGAAAAAAATATTTCTGTTTTAACTTTTATTAAGTGTGCTAAGCGAATGAGAACCATACATCCATCTTAAGCACCCAAAATTACTAGAATTATGCTAACGAAATTCACGAGACATATTAACATAATAGTCTACCATTGAGTCAAATCAAATCTGGGTCATGGTTAGTCAATGCCTGAACAAACACGAAATGTAGGCAGACTCTTTCGGAATAGACTTCGATCGTGCTTCACGAACTGTTCAAATATCACTGTGAAAATAGTCTCATTCTTTGTTGGATGATATTAGTATAGATTTTGGTAATTCTGTTTCACTCGAAGTTATACTTACAATAACAAACAGAAGAAACTTTGTAATTAGTCATTTATCGCACTGAGAATAGGGTATTTGACCGCTTAGTCAAGTAAGTTATTACTAATGTTTAATTGCCAAAACTTTTAAAGATATATATAAAATGTCTAGTTAGTTATTTATAGTTTCTAGTGATGTTTTTTTTTGGGAATTGAAAGTACTTGCTAAATTAAGTTAAATATTAAGTTAAAATTTATATCCGCCAAAAGACACAACATGACAATGGCTGGTGAATGAATATTGATAGTAAAATATTCTGTTAGTGTTCTATAATTATAAACATAGATTATTAGGTACCCAATGCATATCGATCTCTTGAATATTAGTAATTAAATTAATTTGTTAGTTGCGAATCTTAAGTGAGAAGTACCACTAATCCTACTTAAATGTCTTGGCAGTATTAATACTAATAAATGTTTTCTCTGATGCACAATCGAGAGTGCATCGATGCTGCTAGTTATTTACGTCCAGGAAGCCGCAGTAACGAACAGTAACTAACATTATTTTAGTATTTGAATGTATCGACTAAAATATCATAGAAAGTTCATTCGCTTTCATCCCGTAGGCTTTAAATTTTACACACATCAATGTTTTCAGTAATACACACCTCGTATTTAACTGCTTCTGTGTATTACGTATTAGCTTCGTCGATTTTAATGAATGCAATATTATTTTTATTGCAAACATTGTTCGTATTATTTTTTCTAGGAAAAACAATAACTTTGAAACCACAATAATACTAAAGGCCATTATCTTTCGTAAAACACACGCTTATCTCGTATTACCTATGAAATGGGAATACGGAAATTGCTTTCAATGTAATAGTTGAGATGTCATCTTAATATTGTCTTGTATGATTCTATGCTCGGGTTATAATTACAAACGGTCATGACCGTGGAAAGAGCCGTCGACATGCCATTAAGGCAGCCTCACAGCGTTAACAGGCTTAAATGACCGAGGGTAATGACATGGCAGATGCTTTGTATTTGCGTAAATTGTATCTGGTACAGATGTAGATTGAGAGATAACAGTTTCTCTATGCGAGAGAGTTATAATAACTGCTGGATTTGTAATATCAACAGGGATATTATGATTCCGGTTCTAGCTTTATCGGCTATTTAGGATTTTAGCATCAGATTAGTGGTCTGGTGGTGATATTTAAAGCAATATTATTTCTTATGGGAATGCTAATCAAATCAATGAAAGTATTTTTTAGAAACATGTACCTACTTATCAGCAAGCTATTCGATGAGAGGTGTCCGAGATTTGATACTATAATAAAAGATCAACATAATGACAGCTCACAAACCCTGAAATTTTTATTGTTAGGCTGCAAAAAATTAAAGAAAGTGTTCTGAAAATTATTACATATATCAACATCGACAATAGAACTGTAAAATTTCTCTAAATTAGTAATAACTTGCAGTCTCGCTTCAATTATTCTTGGCGTTATCAATGATTTCCTTTTTAAATTGAGTTGGGTTTTTTAGGACCTTTTAGGACCTTGATCTTGGAAATAGAAGAAACGATTTACATTTTTAAGCTTTAAGTTTTAGGTTTTAATTGCAAATACAAAAAATTTATGAAATTACGATCTTACGAGTAGGTATGTCTATAATTCTCAAAGATAATACCTACATATGTATATTTATTTTTCTTTGTAGTGAGACTTTCATCAATCCTTACTTAATTCAATAATTAAACGTTCTGACTTAAAAAAAAATCAAAGTCCCTTCTTTTACACAACGTTGCAAAGAAATCACACGCAGAATTCCCACAATCCACAGACTAAAACAATCGGACACAGATTTCCAATTGATTGATCCGCTGGCGTTTGGACGAGAAAGCAACGCACGAATGCACTCAGAACAAACGGCAGATGCAAAATTCAGCATTGCGCCAGAAAAGCCGGCCGCCGTACTTTCCTCACCACAGTTGTCCGATGCATAACGGACTAAAACGGTTTTTGCACAAGTAGGCCTTGACATGACAAATATGTGCACGTACGCGATCAGTGCATATGTGTGTTTAATTAATTAATGGGACAAAAATAAGTTACAAAAAGTACATAATGTTCTTACTGACTTATTTTTAGTTTATGCAAGCAAATCATTTTCGTTTTGTTTTATATAAGATTACTATCTTAGCTAAATACATACCTACCCATGTCAATACTATCTTTGATATTGGGATTCATGTAGGCATTAAGGTAGGTAAGTTAGTACTACATTCATGTTTTTATCATTTGATTAATTATGTTAATACCTGTATTGAAAGAAGTTTAGTCAGTCCCTCTGACCGGTTTCCGGGTTCTTGGATGGTCTCAGTTTTATCCATAAATTCCTCCTATACTTAAATACACTTAAATACATTTTAGTAAAGTAGATTTATTTTTGGGTCTTTAAAATATAAATTAATTAAGTAAGTACATTTTGTCCAATAATATTGCAATATTTATCATAATGTGTCAAAAAAACATTATTATTTGCACATTTTCAAAATTGAAAATTGTTTGCATTTTGTAATACAAAATCATGATAACAATAATCATATTTTTAATATTAACAAATACTTTTTTTCTTAGCATTTAATAGCATTAAATTCACAATTTATCGGGGCAGAAAATGTAAAGTTCGTGCTTCTGTTTGCAATTTGAAGTTTTTACACTTCACGAAAATTCTAACTGGATCATAAGTAGTGAAATGTATTTTTAAAAGATATTTTCTAATCGAATTTATGAATGAATACCGTATCTAATCAGTAAAACACAATGACAACATAACCTTAGTTTCGCGGTTGTACAGTGAATCATACATGCCTCATACCTATGCACTACCAACATAACAAAATCAAAAACAAGTGACCAACAGAATTTGCAACGAATTATCGTTCACTTCGTATTAATAATATTTCTGACTGGTCTAAAAATTTACAAAAAGTTTAAACTTTATTTCTAATAAGATCAACTGTGTTTTACAAGCGCTTATTAGGAGTTTTAAACAAAGTTACCTGTTATAGCTGCCAACAGAACCACCAACGCCGCCACACCTGTCGCTCCTACCCGGCGGGACCGCATCTTGTCTCTTTTCAACACGCTATTCGATTGCGTCCTCATAAAAAAACAAGAAAACGAAAATTCAAACTTCCAACGGAATGTGTCTTTTGTTTCAAAACAATAAACAATTACACTCGCGTTCTTGTTACACCTTCGCGTACTCTATCGTTCGATGAAGATAAAGATAATCACAAACAGCACAGGAAAAGTTCGTAACTTTACAAATTTGTTGTAAAGAGAGTTTTTATCACTGGTCTAGCGGAGTCCATGGTGACATTTCGCGTGTGAGTGGGAATTCGTGGAAACAGAAGTATGAAACTTGTTTCGTGCACAGAATTGGGGAGCTGCGAGGAGCGGGCGTACGTCCACACTCGACGGGCGCCAAGCGATACTGACGCGATGGGGGCGACACGCGCCACCGACGGCGGCCTGCGGAACTAGCGGCGTCGCCTAGTGCTATCCGCGAGTGAGCGAGGATCGAGATTAGTCGCTCGCAGTTTACTAGGTTAATGCCGTTAATAGCTTAGCATGGGATGTCCTGGAAAATTGAAAATTGATTGCTTTCCTAAATAATTTTGACACTTAAGTTAGCTTCCCGATTAGGCTTCCTGAACTAATTTTATGTTAATACTAAGTTTCTTCAAGTATGTTGAGCGTTAATTTTTAAAACTTTTAAGTTAGAATGTTAAACGTTTTTTAAAATAGTGTTGCACTAATATAAAATGAATAATAATATATATAATATGTGCTTCTTTATTTGGTTGGGTTTACAGAATTATCATTGTTAATTAATTTTATTACACATCATCATAATACTTAAAAGTTTCCATGAATCATAATAATGAAACGCTCTTTGTAAGGTGATTAAAGGGGAATTAACTTTACTCTATTTTAATGTGAGACATGTATGATTGTATACATATAAGTATATTTACTTGCTTTTTCCCACGACATCACCCGCATGGAACTTAGTCACTAAGACGTTATCGTGCGACCATTAATACTTTGTCAGATACTGCGTATCTTATTAAATATTTCAGGGTAAAAAGTAGTTACTAGACTATTATTTCTAAAGATTCAAATTTACCTACAGAGTAAGAAATATACAATTACTTTGGCATTATAGTATTAGTAAGTAGGTATGATTTTAATTCACATCATTAATTTTTTACCTTCAAAAAGTCACCAATTCGATTTGCGTCGATAAATTTACTAACTTAAGATTAGTAGTAAAGACTAATAATAATCCGTTCGTTTACATAAAAACAGTACATACTTATCTCTATATATACATTTAGGTCCAAGTAATGCCCTAGTTCTAGAGCAGACGATTAGTGTTCGTTAGACTTGCTAATTTCTCAACCCTAAACGAACACTCTGATTATTTTAGATTAAGTTAAATACAGGTTCATTTTAATATAATTTACATTGACAGTGTAATCAACATCCAATGGCTCCAATCCAATGGATCAACATCCAATGGGTCCAAAGGCAGTCCTTTTAAAAAATGTCACCGATATTTTCCGTTCAGTTTTATTTTAAATAGAACAACATTCAGAAATTTCTTACAGAAAATAATACCTACTAAAAATGTTTTACTCGAGTCCATAATAAAAAAATTAGGATGGGAATAAAGAATCATTATTTCAATAAGTCATAATTTGCCGTCCACTCGGATAAAGTCGCAGAAAGAAACTAGCAATCTGTATTTTGGCGTCATCCAAAACGAATACTAGGTAATCTTCGCCCCACTATATCTAATCATAGGTAAACTTCATACCACCACATCCTAGTCACGCCACTAGACGTTTGACAAATGTGAATCGTACTCCAAAATGGTCTACCAATGGACGTTCCATTACTTCTCCAGTCATTCCGTGACTCCAGACTCGATGGAACATTAGAAGTAGCATCTCATAATGGCACCCGACCGGCCCAGTATCGACACCTTTGACTGATTACACTCGCCACATGAATAATTTATTTTTGGCGCGATACCGTGCCTCGCTGCGCTAGACAAGGAGTTGTCGTATAAAATTGGCTTCTTTTGAGGCATCTACACTATCTATACAAACGTGCAGTTTGTTTAGGTCCCTTGTTTCATTATGGAGATGAAAAGTAACTCGTGACTGTGCAGAATGTGAATTTGTCTGTTTTCACACCAAAACCGTGCTACCAATTGGGATGATATACGCCAAAAGTTTGACCTCGAGAAAGGACAAAGGCTACATTTTATCCTAAAAAGATTGCTATGTTGATAGGATTCCGCAGAGTTCATCTTTCTTTATCCTTCTTCCTCAAGCACAAGATTTTATTTCGACTGCGTATTGTAAAATGTCGTAAAGTTAAATAAAGTAATTAAGCTAACTTTTTTGTGTTAAACCATTAACTAAGATTAACTGGAGTTTACGGGCCGTTATTCTTGAGTGCGATGTGGACTATTTTACTACAGCAATTTTACCAAAGTACTGGTGACCTAAAGACTGTATATACCAGACCTAGAACATGGCCTTACAGAACGAGTTAGAACAAAAATGCCGTGGTAAAACGAAACCTTATCCAGTGAATCCTTAACATGACAATAATCCACAAAGAGCGCAAGCCTAATATCAATAGACTGCAAAATTTCACTATTCTCCATCGAATCCAACTCGACTGGGTACGAGTATATTTTGGCTGAATGTGGTTAATGGAGCTTATTCCTCTTTGACTTTGCAAACCCTTTCGGGGACTGCATTTGTGATGGGATGTCTGTCAGGTCCAGACCAGTAAGCACAGTAAGTTTTGAATGTATAGATTTTTTTAAATAGTATTAATAATTCTTCAGACTGACACACCAATTCCCTAGTCCCAAACTAAGCTTATGCTTGTACTATAGATACTAGGTGAACGGAAAGACATACTAAAATACGTTTATAAACATCCATGACTCGAGTACAAATGTCCATGTCCATCACACGAAACATTTGCCCCTAGCGGGATTCGAGACCGCGACCTTTGGTTTCGTGGCCAGGGTCTCTAACCACTCGACCAACGGGCAAGTCAATACACAGAAGATATATCTAAAATTACCAAGAGCTGCTATTAAACAATTGAACATCGTTTTCATGATTATGGTACAGATGCGAATAATAAGAACACATAAATAACGGTCTCCCGGTCTAAACCGCAGAGCTCCGTCGCGACGCTGCAGCGATCATCCCCGTAGATAAATCATAGCAGTTTACACATAATTCTCGTGTAAATCCGTCCCGAATTGCCTTATACAGGCAGGATGGCCTTTTTAACAATCTGTCCACCGTTTACGGGTAAAACTAAACGAGCATATTTTTACCTACACGTTGCTATCTTACGACTGGACTCTTGCCAAACATCCAGAATTGTGTACTGGGACATTTAAAATTTAGCGCTACTAGAATTTTTTACGAAAATGTATGAATTTTTAGTACTTTTTTTTTGGTTTCTAGTTCCATGACTATTGAACCTAGGCGAGCATTATTATTTCTTCAGGAGTTCAGTCCAGGCCGAAATATATAATATCTGCTTTTTCCTATTCTCTGAAACCTATATAGTCAAATGCTTTACTTGCCTAAAATACACATTGAACTGTAGTAGACAGTATGATATTCAATCGATGTGCATACTCACATTGACATTTACACAGCGATATTATCATTGATCCAATGAAACAATTTCATGGAATATTCCTCGATGCAAACCTTATCGTACGTGACCATTACGAAGAAAGAAATACATCGGCTTTGCATTTCATACCTAACCGTTACAAAATTTACGTGTTCACATAAACCAGCCATATTTACGGTAATACCTTACACCTACTGCCAATTAAAGTAAAAATATGAACAGTTAAATAATTTTACGTCCAGGACAGACGCTTGACCACGTAAGCCAAGAGAAAACGGTGAAAGTACGGCTAATGGTGCATTAAATATTACACCGAATCGGCAAATCCGACTGAACTATATGGGAGTGCGCAATTTATTACTATAGCACTGAAATTATGATCTTAATGTGGATGACGCTTTCTATTCTATAATTTAGAGGTAATATTTCCGGCTTTTATCTTCGGAGATTGCAGGGTTAGGACTTGGTAGTAATGCGACTGTAAGATTGGATTACGATAAGTCATACTGTGATGGAGTAGTTATGTTTGGATTCCGAAATCGCCAATCAAAATGAATAAGCAAAGCAACATTGTTAATTTTACGTATTCATTTTTGTATGCCATTTCTTAAACAAGAAGAAACAATTGGCACAATTATCTTACAGATAATTCGTATCGGTAAAATGTTTTATAACACAAAACCTGTCAACTTACATACCATCAGGCCCGTAATCCCCGAAGAGGTAGGCGGAGTCAAAGGGGAAGTATGCTCTGTAGCCACATTCAGCCAATAGTTCAACTTAAAATCTAAAAACAACAAATTGACATAGGTGCATTGCTAGACTGTTCCTAGTAAATTAAATAAATAACATGAATATAAATTATAGTCTCCAGAGATCAAAGAATAGAGTTTATGTTTTATTCATCATTTTTCAAGAAACATAATCCCGTATCCAACATACACTGAAAGCATACTTTCATATTTGATAACGTACATTCAAGAATCATATTCTTGTTCATTCAATAACAATGTAATAATATCAACTAGGTGAAGTAGAAGTCAATAATAGAAAACCATTTGAACGTAGCACATTGTCCCCTACTGTTAATATTATGGATCCTATTTTAACAGACTTCAGAAAAGATGGAGGTTCTATTTTCCATTGATGAGGTAAACATATTGATGATAAATAATTAAAGTAAAACGAATTTTATTTGATGGAACAAGCAATTTAACTTATGTAAGTATGTAATTTAGTTTGCAAGTTGTGTTACTTTTGAAGAAATATTCATAAAATCATTTGCGCAGAAACTGAGGTCTGAACTGAACTCTCCATAAAGCACGTAAGCAATAATAATGCAACCAAGAAAAATATCTTTGTTACGGATATTAATTCTATAGCAGATATTTTTTTATTAAATAATTCATAGGCCATGCATTTGACGTGTAAATGTCAGTGCGAAATGTAATGTAACGAAAAGTACGGATACAAAAATCTGCTAAGCGAATTCGGATGCGTAAAGCGGAAAATTGGAAGCTGTATCAGCAGGACTACGATTAAGATAGCGCTAATTAATTAGGATAAATGAAGGCTGCGTGTCTTTCGTCCAATGAATCATGATTTACGACTTGGGATTCCGAATTAAGTCTTCTTCATTTTTACATGACTTATTGAGGTCTGAGGTTAAAGGAGATGCTACTTCAACAGCCTAAGTCTGATTACGAAATTCTATATTGACCTCCACACTTATAAGCGTCATACTTATACATATACGTCATACTTACATGCGTTGTTAGGTGAAACTCATCATAGTTTAAAAGAGTATAAAAGTATATGTGTGTGTAAAAGGGGTAACAGACCCTTTATCGCTTTGTGTAAAGATTTACATATGCTTAGAGATATAGATTAGGTACTACATTTTTGGGTTGAATCCTAATGTTGACATATAGATATAAAGTTGAGATATAGATATTGATTCCAAGAGATGCACAATGTTGCCTTTCAACAAGCGAACAAAATCTAACATTGGTTAAAAAGGTGGCTTAATTTACCTACAAGAAAAATAGTTTTATCAAATGCGTAAAATATGATATCGGAAATTCGCAGTACTGAAGTAGAATGGTAGTTAGATGTTTCAATGCAATACATGCGATTTGCATCTAGTAGATTTATTCATACAGCACCTTTCATCTTGCCCCGTGTCCTGTCACCTGCACGCGTAAGCTTATAAGCTCTATGCGAAATTCAGTGTGTGTTCTCACACAGGTACATCTGATCAAACACAAACGTAGAGTCCGAGTCGGCAACCGCACAAAGCAGTACGGTTTGATTTAGCTTGACGTAAAAATCCAGTTCTAATTTCATCCAGCATATTTTACGTAAAATTGGTAGAGTACTATTAAGTTACCTGAAAGGTAATTGTATTAAAGATGGAATTGTATTGTAATCAAAAAAGTAAAAAAAATAAATTTAAACCACTGTTTGAAAATTACAGGGTAACACTGCTCACCTCTAAATTTTAATAGTAGTATTTTAAATGAAAACTCATGTACGATTACGCTAAATAAAAGGCCACATCCGTAGCCACAGATTAAATAATCATACACTAACGTTAGATTGCTTGTTTATTTGCTAGATTCGGTTGCAAATGAGTGACTAGCCTTAAATCCGCGCAAGAATACAAAACGCACCCAATTTTATAACAAAACTAACTTATCTATTGCCCACTGAACACGACAAACAGGCAACTTGCAAACAATTCCGCTGGGCCCAACCGAAGTTATTCAATTACACCATTCCTGTATCGGGAATCGACGTCCATTTACTTTGTCCAGTTACCACAACGTTCCGAATTTTCGATTTGCCCGAAACAGAGCAAAAAGCTACGGGATATTCAGATGAATTTAATTGAAAGGGGATCAGGGCCCTTGTTTTGGTTGGGCAAATAAAATTAATACACTCCCCATGTAGCGATGCGAGCGCTCTATTAGGTTGAGCAAATAATCGATGCGCGGCGACAACCCTTATTAAGGTATTAGGATTAACTATGCCCCTCGTGCCGGCCGCAATATTTCGTGCATCGCATTAATTACGATATTTTTCTCTATTCCAATCTTCTGATTGAACCAGATGAGAGGGATGAACATGAAACGAGGATCTGTGCATTTGAAAATATACTACTGTTCACGGTTAATGAATATTATTTCCTAAGAATGTTTCTTATAGGAGCCTTTTATAAAGAATAATATTTCTTATTATTATCTTAATTTTAGTTAAAACTGATTCATTGACGTCGACATAACTAAATACTAGCTTGCAACCGCTGCTTCGTCCATGTAAATTTCAATCAGCATAAAAAATTCTCCCTGCCTACCCCGCTATGGAAGTGGCGTGAAGTTTAGTCAGTCAGTTAGCTAAAGAAAACCTTGTCTTTGGTAACGGCCTATTATCCTGAGATTAGAATTAGGATATGCGTTTATCCAGTTCTGGTATATCTACCGAAAAAAAAATCGCATGAAGTAAAAAAATTGTATTAAGTAATAAAATGTTCAATCCGTTCCGCAGCTTCAGCGGAAAATATTAACGGTCTATCCAATCATCCATCCTCATAAACTATCGCTTCCTTAATATTAGTGAAATTTAACAAACGATGTGCCAAATATGGCACGTGTGTCACCTTCGAATTTCATGCATGATCAGCGCGGCATATTGCTTTATTTAGAATTTTGCGACAACATCGTCCCACCTTAACGATATCGGTCGTCCCAGATATAGCCAGTGGGTCGTATCTAATCCGCCGGGACGCGTGATGGGGTGCAAATTCCAACCCTCGCAGGCGGGTGTCATGGAAATCTCGTTGCCAAATAGTAACATTTCTTACACGTGTGGTGTGTTTACGTTAAGTTGTTGAACTAGCGCTGTTTTTCTGCCTTGTAAAATGATAATTCGATTACGAAGGGGAAATTGCCATTTGGATGGTTTTTAAAATGGTAACATAACATAACATAACATCACGCCCATAATCCCCGAAGGGGTTGGCAGAGTCAAAGAGGCAGCATGCCCCGTTAACCACATTCAGCCTGAAACAAAAATAGGCTGGGTTAGATGGAAAATTGTGAAAAAGTGGTAACAAGTGGCTAGCCTATCGCCCACACAATTACATACCCAAAACTCGATACACCATTAGTCGTCTTCTACGACATGCTAGGCAAGAACCACAGTGGGCACATTATTTTTAAGTCCAAGACCAACATGGGACAATGGGCTAGGTTAGATTGAAAATTGTGAAAAAGTAGTGACAAGAGGCTAGCTCGTCGCCTACACAATTACATACCCACAAACCATTAGTCGCCTTTTACGACATGGTAGGCAATAAACACAGTTGGCATATTATTTTTAAGTCTCAGACCAACATGGGACCAAGATGGAAAATTGTAAAAAAATTGTTTAAAATGGTTTGTAAGTCAAATGTCGAATGACGCTCTCAGTAAGTGACTTTTCATTTTATCGTTCTGGTAACTTTTATCGGGCTTTTGGCTTCAATAAATCTGCTATTAAATTAATCGGCTATAATAGAAAGCGACAGTAATTACTAAAAACCAAGACTTTTTATCTTTTACAATATTAAGGATATTACGAAGTAGTCTCGTATGTAAGAGATTTATGTAAACATTCTTACCTAATACTTGTTACTTTGATAAACCAACGTATTACAAATCAAGAAGTACTACGAATCCTAAACAACTTAGTAGATATTCATATCAAAATACCAAAATTGAGCACTTATTTAGTATTTGTACGTCTCTTTTTCACAATCCTTTTTATATGCGTTTATAAACGAACCTTCCTACAAGTATGTTTTTCTCAGCTACATTTGTTGAAGCCAAGATGCCGAGGGACAATAAAATATTCACAAAGCACTTGTGAGGTGTTAGACGTGTATTTCACCTTAAGCTGTACATCAAAATAAGTCTGCGTTATTATTTTTCCCACGTACCACGTTTAAATATTCATAGTATATCAAACCTTGATATACTATGAATATTTAAACACAATACATGTGATAAAAGACAGACTAAGCTGCGCTGTTTTATGTTATGTCGAAGGAATAAAATAGCTAAAATTCGAGTGAGTTCCACGAGCAAGACATTATAATAATCATACGCTAAGCTTAGTCCAAAAATATACTATGTTAAATCTGCTCAAAAAAATACACTAAAAAATAAAATTAAATAATTAATACGATCACGCCCGTAATCCTCGAAAGTGTAGCGAACCCCATAGACCGCATTAAGCCAAAAAAAAATGTTAAGAACAAGTGGCTAGCTCATTCACACACCCAAAACCCGATATACCATTAGTCGCCTTTTACAACATGCTAGGCAGGTAACACAGTTGGCACATTCTTTTTAAGTCCCAGACCAACATGAGGCAACTAATAACACTAACTTCGTTTAATTTTAAAAACATATATTCATACTAAAAACCTTTATGAACAAAATATTAAGATTAACACAACAATCTTAATTATAAATTAACGATCAGCTGCACTATAATAAACATCTTATCAACGATAATAACTTATTTCTGTAGTATAATTTAATTATGCTTTTAACTGACGATTTTACTTTAATCCTGGTCTTAAAAAAATATTTAAACTCGTATTTAAGTATGTTTACAATTTATTTTAATTTTTATGCGAAATCTGATTGGCGTCTTCAAAAATTCCGACCGAAATTTCCCTCCGCCAAAACCAGAATGAATAGCTCGTCACTTCCCCCTAGTCTAATGACTTTATTAGAAAATACGGGATGAAAACTTAATTGCGCACGATTCGTAGGTTCCTAACATGCCGTTTACGACTGTTATGCGCCCCCGCCGAATTCGCACTTGCACAAGAGGATTTCTGAGACTGCATTAGAGAATCACGCGTTATGACTCGGAAAATGCGACAGTTCTTAGGGCTGTTAGTGTTGCAGTGTCGTTTGCGATGCGTTATCGATGTGTGAGATTGGTAAACTTAACATGGTTTTACCCATAGATTTAGGATGTACAAAAAATTCTAAATCTATGGTTTTACCACACCACTATTTTGCATACATTTTATCTTTGTTTATTTACATTAGGTGATTAACATATTTTTAACTAAACATTTGAATACCAGCTCAACTATTATACTTACAATAGATTGTTAATATTTGAAATTTGTCATTACCTAACCATAATATAATTCATGGTTTATAATTTAATAATGAATTTAGAAACATACACGTTATAATTCAACATTGGAACCGATTCACATAAATGGGTTGTAGGTATTTTTTTCTTTTTATACGTACTACCTACATTATTTTATAATTCCGGACCATTAAGCCACACACTTTTCATCTTATTCTATCACTTTAGGCAATCATAGGAGTTGATTAAAATGGAATACCGTATTTCTCAACCAGTATATCAGATTATTGTATTCAATCAAATGTAATGAAAATATTCATTCCAAGAATATAAAAAAAAGATTACTCACATTTTAAGGACAATTGCTTATAGTAGAATTTTAGGTTAATATGTGTACACTATGCATCAGAATAAGCGGCAAATGTCTTAGTATTACATATCAACTACATACATTTCTAACTGCATTGACATTCGTTAAAGAAAAGATTCCGAGACCAACTCAATCGCAGACCATCGACATCGACAAGTCAGCGGTACAATTCTAAGCCGTATCCCGTGGCGGGGAGAGTAGTATTTATGACGTGTCCTTGATTTATTGCCTAACCACCCCCGCAGTTTTGTTATTCTTTGTCTTGGGGCGTCGAACCCACAGCCATGAGTCAGCATCGAAGGCATCTCGACATCTCACCACTGAATACTGCGGTCACACCATTACTTCTCTTTTAATTCGGTCAGGTGTTAAAATGTTTTTAAAGAAAGTTGCGTCGTGCTTCGTGGATATTAGTGACATTAGTGGCTTCGCTGCACTAGCTTTTGCTTGTGGCTTCGTTCGTGTGGTTCAGATTCATTTAAATTTTTTTGAAGTAAAATATGACTTATGTTTTAATATACTACTAGCATTAAATTTCAATGAAGTTTCGATTGCATTTCAATGTAATTTCGATTGCGATTGGACTCAATATTTTTACCGTAAAATGCAATCTATCGACCTGGATACCTACATCACGCCTGTAATCCCCGAAGGAGTAGGCAGAGTCAAAGGGGCAGCAAGCTCCTTTAACCACTATCAGCTATAAAAAAAAAACTTACTTGACTTCACTTAAATAACGTTTATATTCATGATTTTAAGACGGTGGTGTTAAGTGACGGCGATGTTCTTGATAACGTTTAGTAAAGTCTAATAATACCATTTCGTGTATGATATTTCTATAAACTTCAATCCGATTAAAATATTCTGCAACCTTTTATTTTTTCTATTTAAACGTAACTTGACTAAAAGCTTCTTAAATATTTAAAAATAATTAATTTTATATTTCTTTCTCACACATATCACATTCGAAAAAGCTAAAATAATTCTATCCCTATTTACGTAGGTATGATTTAAGAGGCACCAACAGCACACTCGTTTGATAGAGCTCCTGATTTCTATCAAGACTTTAGAATTTGGGAGCAACACAACATCTGAATTATTCATACGGAACCCGTGCCAGGGACTGCATAAACAAACCGAATCTTCCCATACGCAATTCAGAAATGAACTTCCTTAAACATGCTTTAGAGGAAAATAAATCCTGTACAAGCTACTAAATTCCACTGCGTTCCATCTTGAAGCTTTGGCCTACCTACTTGTGTATCGGGCAATTTGTATTGCGTTGAATTACAATATTTACAGCCAGAAAGACTAGGTGAGGATGAAGATAGTGGTGATAAATTCAAACTTTTCTTGGATACAGGCACTCCACTGTGTACCCCCTGCTTTGTCTGTTATTTTTTGAGTCCCGTACTTTAAATGGCATCCCTTGACGGCTACGGCCCTTTGGTGCCTGTTCATATTGTCTAAGAACAAAATCAACACTTGGCCCAAAAGACTTGTGAGTGGGTGTTTGAAATAATTGGAAATGAATTTTTGTTGTTTGTTTCATCATCATCTTCCTAGCGTTATGTCCCGTGCTTAGACGGGGTCCGCTTAGACCATGATCCAGGATTAAGCGAGTCTGGTAATTACATTGAAGCGACTGCCGATCTGACCTTCGTAACCCTAAGATAGGGGAACAATAGACAATTTTTGGATCATAGTTCGTTTGTTTGTTGGTTTGTTTATATATCAGTAATCTTATATCCATCTTGATTGATAAAGATGGATATGTATTCATGCATCAGATACGATCACGTATATACTTAACAGCAAATTGACTTTAATTGATAGTGACTGTATTCCAAGAACTAATCAAAGTAGTTAATAGAAGCTACTATTTCAACAATGAAACATATAAAATCATATGAAAATATCAATCAAGCAGGTTAACAGTCCTATTCAAATTAAATTTCATAGTTAAGAACTCGCCAGTGATAACATTTCGAATAACTGTTGGTGTTCAATTAGCGACTAGCATTGATTGGATCCGTTGAACAAACAAATAATCGAACTAAATGGTGGACCGCGCGGGGATCATTTAGCTGCGTAGTCTATGCGAGTTAACTGTTGCCCAAACAAACCGAATAATATACAATTTTAACGTAGGTAAACTTCATTGGAAGAAATAGCTAACAATTTTGTATTACGAACATGACATCGTGTTTTGAAAAACGGTTAAGGATTAAATGATACAATTTGTAAAACTGCTGTTTATTGTAGCTTCTTTCGGAATAAATTAATGACTATTACTCGACCTATTAAAATTCTATTTGAAATGTTTATCTATTTGAAACCGCGTCTAGTTTGCTTTACTTTAGTATTATTTCAAATAGAATTTTAATAGGTCGAGTAATAGTCATTAATATATTCCGAAAGAAGCTACAATAAACAGCAGTTTTACAAATTGTATCATTTAATCCTTAACCGTTTTTCAAAACACGATGTCATGTTCGTAATACAAAATTGTTAGCTATTTCTTCCAATGAAGTTTACCTACGTTAAAATTGTATATTATTCGGTTTGTTTGGGCAACAGTTAACTCGCATAGACTACGCAGCTAAATGATCCCCGCGCGGTCCACCATTTAGTTCGATTATTTGTTTGTTCAACGGATCCAATCAATGCTAGTCGCTAATTGAACACCAACAGTTATTCGAAATGTTATCACTGGCGAGTTCTTAACTATGAAATTTAATTTGAATAGGACTGTTAACCTGCTTGATTGATATTTTCATATGATTTTATATGTTTCATTGTTGAAATAGTAGCTTCTATTAACTACTTTGATTAGTTCTTGGAATACAGTCACTATCAATTAAAGTCAATTTGCTGTTAAGTATATACGTGATCGTATCTGATGCATGAATACATATCCATCTTTATCAATCAAGATGGATATAAGATTACTGATATATAAACAAACCAACAAACAAACGAACTATGATCCAAAAATTGTCTATTGTTCCCCTATCTTAGGGTTACGAAGGTCAGATCGGCAGTCGCTTCAATGTAATTACCAGACTCGCTTAATCCTGGATCATGGTCTAAGCGGACCCCGTCTAAGCACGGGACATAACGCTAGGAAGATGATGATGAAACAAACAACAAAAATTCATTTCCAATTATTTCAAACACCCACTCACAAGTCTTTTGGGCCAAGTGTTGATTTTGTTCTTAGACAATATGAACAGGCACCAAAGGGCCGTAGCCGTCAAGGGATGCCATTTAAAGTACGGGACTCAAAAAATAACAGACAAAGCAGGGGGTACACAGTGGAGTGCCTGTATCCAAGAAAAGTTTGAATTTATCACCACTATCTTCATCCTCACCTAGTCTTTCTGGCTGTAAATATTGTAATTCAACGCAATACAAATTGCCCGATACACAAGTAGGTAGGCCAAAGCTTCAAGATGGAACGCAGTGGAATTTAGTAGCTTGTACAGGATTTATTTTCCTCTAAAGCATGTTTAAGGAAGTTCATTTCTGAATTGCGTATGGGAAGATTCGGTTTGTTTATGCAGTCCCTGGCACGGGTTCCGTATGAATAATTCAGATGTTGTGTTGCTCCCAAATTCTAAAGTCTTGATAGAAATCAGGAGCTCTATCAAACGAGTGTGCTGTTGGTGCCTCTTAAATCATACCTACGTAAATAGGGATAGAATTATTTTAGCTTTTTCGAATGTGATATGTGTGAGAAAGAAATATAAAATTAATTATTTTTAAATATTTAAGAAGCTTTTAATAGTTTCATCAAATTATATCGAAAATTTTTGCGTGTAACTGTACCAAAGACCGATCCATCCTCACAAATTTCACGCTAACAATGTTACTAACATGGGAAAGCTGAAGGGTTAAACATAGACCATTATTAACATAGCTCCGCATAGCGTTACCTCAAATGCAAGACGGAACAACAAAGCAAATCAAATCCGGAATATCACAACTGCTAGAGTTGTATGTTCAGTTGCGATCTATTCATATTATGAAACATTAATTGCGGAGCTAGACTAGGGCGGCTCAGACCAGCGTTTTATGCGCGTGTTTAAACTCGTTTTTGGAAGCGCTTGCATGCGTGTACTGGTGCGGTTTTGTTTCCTTCGAGCATTAACGCGCATGTAAGCCCGTATAAGCGTGAACGAGAACGGTGGTAGCTCCGTGGCAAGGATGCGCGCCTCAGATTCGAGGGGGGCGCGTTCGAACCCGGGATTTTTCAGATCTATGTATTGTTATATTACTTGCTCGGCGGTGAGGGAAAACATTGTGATAAAACCTGTACATTCAAACAGATATGGGTGTGTAATCATGACCCAAATTGTCTGGTTCCCCTATCTAAGGGTTACAAAGATCAGATCGGCAATCGCTTCAAAGTAATTACCAGACTCACTAAATTCTGAATCACGGTCTAACATCATGTTTCGAGCGAACACACTTAAACGCGTTCGGTTTAACGTAATCGCGTATAAAAACGAGCGTGTACGCGCAGAAAAAATTGCTAGTCTGAAAGCCCTTAGGCTTGGCAGCGAGCGTTGGCTTGTGCAGAATTGAGCTCACCTACATCACCGCAGACGTCTCCCGGCCGACTGTACATACCAGTACAGTTAGCCAAGAAAGTGATTTAGTAACATCCGAAGTGCAGGCTTCTGATCCTTTGAGCTGGAACAATATCCGCCTCCGTTTTAATATTAGTCTTAGGAAAATTCTAGATGATAGCGAATTACTCTTGGTTTAAGATAAAATACATGTAGAGTCATCATTTTCCTAGCGTTATGTCCCGTGCCTAAACGGGGTCCGCTAACACCATGATCCAGGATTAAGCGAGTCCTTTAGTCGGTAGTAGAGTGCTTTCCCGGCCTCTGAGCCCGACACATCCCTCGAAGGCCGAACCTAGGTTTACTTGGACGGTGCGTAAATGCATTCCTCACGTAAAAAAAAAAAAAAAAAAAAAAGGATTAAGCGAGTCTAGTAATTACGTTGAAGCGACTGCCGATCTGACCTAGCCCTAAGATAGGGGAACCAGAAAATTTTTGGATCATGGTTACAAATTCAAAGATGTTTGAATTTTCAGGTTTCATCACGATGTTTTCCTTCACCTCCGAGCTAGTGGTATAAGTAGGTACAAAGATATGAAAAATCCAGAGGTACGTGCTCTGGTTTGAACTCGCATTCCCTCGGTTATGAGGCGCGTGTCCTTACCATTAAGCTACCTAGTAGAATTTAAAAATAATTTGTATACATTACTTCCTAACTAGATATTACGTTTTTAGCAAATTTACCATCGCATGTTGTTTGGTGTATACTTTATTGTTACAAATGAGAAAAGTTGGTATGAGAATAAATATAATAATAAATAATAAATATCCGGCTTCATCACATACATTGATCTGACTCCGAGGTAAGTAGCTTAAGCACTTGTGTCTGGATATCAGAATCAACAGTGGTATTACAAATATATACTTAAATATTGGATATTGACACCCAGACACAGAACAAACACAAGTATTCATCATACGAATATTTGTCCTGGGTGGGAATCGAACCCACAACTCTTGGCGCATGGGGCAGGGTCACTACCAAATGCGCCATCGAGCCAGTCGAGAAAGAAGTAATATGCAGAAATATATTTATAGTTGCTTAATTTTGATGGATTTTATAATACTAATGAAATTTGGGTCACAATACGTAGTTGTGGCATTTACAATATTTTTTCTTATTTTTATCACGTATTTATAAAAATCAGATGTTATTGTAAATAATATTAAACTTGTTTAGGTAGCCAAAAGGAAATTACTTTCAAACAAAGAAAATATATAAGTAATAGGCTGAGGCTATCAGCATCGTAGTTACCTTGTTAATGTTAGAGCAACACGTTGTCCATTCGTAAGGAATACCAAGAAAATGGTCCTTTGAGCGGGATGTTTGCTACGACTGGGTAAACAATACGAGTTTCCTGGTAGCCACTCTGATCCTTCGCGCCGGAAGGTTTCTAGTACGTACGTAACATGACGAGTTTCTAGACCGGTGCCTAAACCTATTGCTAAGTCAGGCGACGCTATTTTCGCCGGCAATGACCTGATTATTCATCGACCCTTGCGGTAGGTCGCAAGCATTTCGTGCGATGAACGAGCATCGCCGTGCTAGTGTTGTTCCTAAAACTTTCTACAGTTTTGGTAGTTTTAAGATGTTTTGCGAACATTTTGGAATTACACTAGAACTTTTCTTTTTCTTTTACCTACTTTATACTAAGTATATTTTTATATTTCACGATGTATATTGAAAGTTACACACTTTGAGAATTAATATGAAAATAATTTCCTAAGGAAATGACTGGCCCGTTGGTCTAGTGGTCAGAGGCCCTGGCCACGAAACCGAGGGTCGTGGGTTCGAATCCCGCTAGGGGCAAATGTTTCGTGTGATGAACATGGACATTTGTACTCGAGTCATGGATGTTTATAAAAAAATATTAAAGTACGTCTATCGGTTCACCTAGTTTCCATAGCACAAGCACAGGCTTAGTTTGGGACTAAGCAATTGGTGTGTCAGTTTGGAGAATTTATTTTGTTTAATTTATTTATTTCCATATTTATCCATCATTGAAAAATTATAAAGATGGTATACTTTAGCATCATTTCGTTCTTCCGTTGAATGTAATGTGTAGGACGCCTGAATAGCTCCTGTTCTGAAAAATCAGAGGAGTTAGAAACAGATAAGTTCATTATTAAAAAGTTAAGCAGATTAGGTAATTACGAGTTAAATAAAAAATCGACAACGGAAAAAGTATAAAAATGTAACATATTTTTGTTCGTATATTGGCAACATCAAGCCAAACCCATCGCGTGACTGCTGAATCAGCCCGGTGTTACATATCCGTGGCAGAAAATACGAAAATCTAAAGGAAATTGTGCTTCTTGTTAACGGAAGTCGGTAACAAATAAAATAATTTTTAAATGATTTATTACCTACTTCGTGAATTCGCTGCGTCATTGTTTTGGCCTACCTATGAATGTGACATTCAGATTATGTTAATTTTATTCTTGAATTATGATTATACAACTGGCTTTAGGGAAATGTATTTGCAAATGAGTAAAGCGCTGCCAATGTACCTTTGATTCCCATCAATAATGCAAAATAGGTATTTATTGATCATCATGTAACAAAATTTAATCATATGAAGATATTGAAGTATTGGATAAAGCAAGCATGAATGTTTCAATCAATCTTTTTTAAAAGTCGGTAATTCCTTTGTAAAGTTACAATGATAGGTCTCTCTGAGTCTCTGAGTCTGAGTCTATACCCGAAACACTAAACAACCATTAAGAAACACTTTCAGCGGTATAAAAAATACAAATAGTTTGGTTATTCTCTAGACTGGATAAAGCTTAGTACTAGTTTTTTTGTAATAAGACCATTTATGTCTTCACAACTTTCAAAGCTTACCTACGTAATAAGCGCCTTACGTTTCGTGTTGGCAAAAATGTTTAATAAAGACATTGCCCTGACTGTACAGAAAAATTTACACAACTGGAAAATGCAATGTTTTTTTAAGAAAGCTTCGTGAAATTTTCGGTCTTATCTATATATGCCACCATATTATTAATCACCCTTAACCGACGAGCGTGTATGAAAAGACTTATGAATGTAGAAGAAGCGAAAGGTGTATTTCAGGATCGTAGCAAATGGAAGTACGTGATCTCTGCCTACCTCCATGGGAAAAAGGTGTGACATTATGTATGTATGTATGTATATTATTAATTTACGTTAACTATAGCAGTTCTACTTTATTCAGCACCACTCTTGCGCCAGAAAAGCTGCATCCATTTCGAAATAGTGCAATTTCCATCACATCCAGTGGTCGTACGCTGTAGGCAGAACGTCATATATTCCTCAAAGGCATTATTTGTACCTAAGGCAATACTTGTCACCGGGACGGCTGGAATGATTTACGGGAGTACGCGCTGCGTCGACGACGTACGGCGAAATGAAACGTGAATAATGGCGCTTGAACGCAACAAGAATCGAGAATCAACTGTGACACGGCGCTTGAGTATGATTCCTGGTTGACAGGATAATTATGTGCTGGTGTAATCGTTGTCTGGGAGGCACTTTTTTATTGTATTGTCAAGAATTGTAAATGAGTTGTGGCGAGATCTCGTTTCTCTGTACCACGTGTGGATTTCTCAAAGGAAAAATGCACTTCTTTTTAATTTTCTGCATGACATTGAGACATTTGTAAACTGTTGTAATCCTGCTATTTGAACAATGATGCAGTTTGTATGTAATTATTAGAATTTTTTTTTATAACTTAAGAAATAAAGCGTGTGTTTTTAGGATTAAGTAAAAGATATTAAGTATTCAAACATTGCACTAATGAGGCTAAGACTACCACAATGAAGCTATCGATGCAATCGAATTATCGCAACAAGTTCACTTAACACCGCTCGAACGCATCGATGCACGCGTCCAGCATTTAAATAGGTCGTGTCTGAATAACTATTGTCACTACCCGGCGCCGCTCGCCGATGCGCTTCACTTGCCATTTGTTACATGGGCTGCATGAATGAGAGAAAAATAAAAGCCGACTAGAATACCTATTCACAACGTCCACTTATCGACGCATCGGGATCTTTGTGTAAACTCTACGGATGAGGTCAGTTCGTTGACTTTATAGAAAAGACAACATCACATACATGGAACAACATCCCAGACAAAGATATCTCCTTGTCGGTCTAGAACAAAAAATAATATACTGAGTTCCTCGCCTAACATGTCGTGAAAGGCTTACAGTGTATTAGGTTGGATATGTCACTGCTTTTACCCAATTTTCCATCTAACCTAACTTAATTTTAATTCTGTTGGAATATGTTTCAAGGAGTTAATATTTCCTTAGACTTTGCCTACCCCTTCAGTAATTTCAGGCGTGATGTGATATGTATGTATCACATAGATTATTTTTATGAAATGAAAATCGATAAATGTAACAGGAACGCTTAAATAAAAGATAAAAGCTATTAACCGCAGTAGCATAACCCAATAGGCGCCAATAAAAAAAAAGAAGTAACAGCTTCTTTTTTTTACTGATTTCCCTTTTTTGTACTATTTTTTCCTTCCAAATTTCGTTTTCCTGTGTATGTATTAATAATTGTGCGTCCAATAAATGTTATTTCTTTCTATCTTCTTTCTTTATATTTTACCAATAACTTTTTTTTTCTGGTGCAGGATTGAACATTCGCCCCTTGCGTTTGACGCGAAGTCTTATCTGCACTAACGTGGCTGTCAAAAACCTTATTATCTAGACTGTACAAAAAATATAATTAGTGTTCCTACCTATAATACAAGAAAATTTCTTCTCGTTAATATCAAGCCCAAACTCTTGGACCTAGAAAGCTGAAATTTTGCCAAAGGCTTCCTTTTTGTAAGGAATAATAAGAAAGCCGGGTCCCTGATGTTTTCGTAGAATAGATTTCATATTTATATTTAATCTTATAACTTACCTGAATCTTGTAGCATATTTCGAGAAATGGAATGTAAAGAGGGAATTATATCTAATAAAATATTTGAGTATTTTACCCGGAATAAGTGTGAAAACCCTATTTTATGCTTCTGTTATATTTGCTAACATCATCTTGCATCTTCCTAGCGTTATGTCCCGTGCTTAGACGTAGTCCGCTAAAATACCAAGATCCAGGATTTAGTGAGTCTGGTAATTACATTGAAGCGATTGCCGATCTGACCTTCATAACCGTAAGATAGGGGAACCAGACAATTTTTAGGCCATGGTTACAAATCCAAAGTTGTTTGAATTTGCAGGTTTCATCACGATGTTTTTCCTCACCGCTGAGCTAGTGGTATAAATACGTAAATTGATTTGAAAACCTAGAGTACCTCTGAATTTCTGGTAAATTTGCTATATTTTCTTCTTTTTAGTTACTTATGTACCTACGTTTAGATTATACTATCTAATTGGATGACATATTTATTGTACACACTACCTAGTCACCATGAACAGCAAATCAATAAACCAAGCGCAAAATTCATACTTAAACAGTAAAGGATTTCATGGGCACTGCAATGGGCGTCCGCAGCTTAATTACAATAATTAATAAGCAATACAATATTATTCATAGGTTCTTATAGTAAATAGAAATAAAAAATTAACTCAAAATGTAAATGAGCTCAAATTAACAAATAAACATAACGAAATAAAACTGGCTTTATGCCAGTGGCCCACTGCACTGGCCGCATTTAGCGAGAGATAATTTAATTCGACTATTCCTTACAGACCTATAAAACTTGTGTCATATAAACTTATGGACCATGTTCATTATTATCTTTTAATTTCCTCCTCATCCGTATAAATATTGCAAAAGCAAGTCTGTTACATTTCACGTGTAAACCATTTTGATAGTGGCATATTTAGTAACCAAAACGTTTAACAGCAAGAAAGGACGTAGGCTTATTTTAATCCCTAAAATAAACGACACGATACGCCAACAAATTTTCCGAAACAAAACGACTTCCATGCGGGCGGGGTCGCGGGCACAAGCAAGTATTTAATATGTTTTATGCATTCATAATAATATAGGGAATCTACCTATTTGATCACCACCAGTTTTGTAAGGTAAATAAACACAAATCCTAAGCAGCAACCAGTAAAAAATGCATAAAATTTTATTTTAACCGTTTATATTACTCATACAACTACGCACCACGTGACCACATTTCAAAACATTAATTGGAAACCACAAAGCGTGTCAGGTAGCTATAATTAATGAACGCTGCGCATAAGCGCCTCTCATATCTCCTCCTCGCACACAGACGGATATAATGAAATTAGCATGTTTGTACAACTTGCATACACCACAGGTGTAGGTTGGGATATAATTAAATGCATATTATAAGCTATTGCTCCGTTCATAATTTGTTATTTTATCTTTGAAGCGCTTTTGCTCCTTAGAGTATCTTGATTGTCTAAAGTGTGTTACTAATCGTACAAAAAATGAAATAACAATTCAAAAAAGATTAAAAAGATTAGAATTGTACATAGATACATACTGTCACGCCCATCCTCGAAGGATTTCTCGTTTTCTCACTTGACTTGAATGCAACTGTCAGTTCACCCAGCTAAATTAACACGAGGATAGTAATAATAACATCTCATTATATAAAAACTTATATAATGAGAAAAAAAAACCGTCAATCATCATAATCATTCAACGTTCATGTTAAAAAAACACCGCCTGTCAGTTCATAAAATAGCGATTAAAAATTACATCGCGCATTTAATTTTATCAATACAGGGTGTCTCATTTCATCCGTGCGTCGAGGTGCACAACTGCTCCCGCGTCCCCTGTCACGTCACGTCACGAGTGACAGCCGCCGACGTCAAGCACGTGGTGTTGTCACATCAGCTTTATTTATATTAAAAACTCCATTGTGATTGCTCGCATTAACTTGTTATGGCGTAACGTGAGAGATAAGCCGTGCATTGTTGCTTTTATCTGATGAGAGCTTCAGTTAATACTGCGACTGATAACTTTTGTGATGCAAGTACAAATGTTAAAATAAATTAGGGCACGCAGAATTTTGTTTGATTCGGCTGTTATTGGAACTGAGTCGGACCTGGATAGAATATCTTTCTGAAATAATTTCAATCACGTAGCTTAAATTAATTTAAAATCGGTACGAGGTAATTGTTATAACTTTGGAAAGCTAATAATAATAACGTTGTAAAATTAATACGAACATTAGTGGTAATGTTTTCTTCATAACAATAAAATAATGGTTCTAAAAAAACGGCCGCTATGGGCGTTTTTATTATACATGAAATTAGTCAAAGTTTTTTTCAATTTTAATTGTTTATTTTTATTAAATATTTCATATCAAGACATTATACAAACCTCCGTATATGTATGTTGTATGTATATACAACAATTAAGTAAATTATTGGTCTTTTATTTCTGACTAGCTGTGCCAGCGGTGTCACCCGCGTTTATGGTTAATATTATAAAGACTATTTCCGTCATACATGATTTCTATGTAACTTTAACCATTAAGGCTGCACACGCGACGGAAGCTTAAAAAATGGAGTAACTTCTCCCGTTTTCCCAACATTTCCCTTCACTACTCTGCTCCTATTGATTGTAGCGTGATGAAAAGTATACTATAACCTGCCCAGGAGTATGAAGAATAATTGTACCAAGTTTCGTTAAAATCCGTCAAGTAGTTTTTGTTTCTATAAGGAACATACAGACAGACAGACAGACAGACAAAAATTTTACTGATTGCATTTTTGGCATCAGTATCGATAACTAATCATCCCCTGATAGTTATTTTGAAAATATATTTCATGTACAGAATTGACCTCTCTACAGATTTATTATAAGTATAGATAATAGAAAAATTAGGCCGCAGAATTAAAGTATGAATAACAAATTTCACAAGATATTAACTATTAAATTTAGCTTAAAATCCGCATCGAATGAATGCAATAATGGATTATTTACGGCAGCAGACCCGTGGCAAGTCATGTGTCGCGTTGTAAAACGCGTTTACCCCTAAACGATTTAGAACAATAGCAGTTAAGTCGAATGCTAAACACGTGTCAAACGTCGTGACACCGCTTCAACGAATAAACGAAACTCGTAATAATATAACCGGCCGATATCAGATCATAAGGGGAGCACAATGGCTTATTGGCGAGCAATACGCGTGACGAATCACCCTGTATCTCTGGGGCGAGAGTCCACTGGCGTAAAAATAGAATTGGAAGTTATTGCAGCGTGCAATATTGGAATATTGTTAAATCCTATTATGCCAACTCTAGTGTGCAATACTCTTGTAATCGCATAAGTATTTAAGACACGATATTATTCAAATGCGTTTTATAACTCATTTGTTACTTACATATAAAAAAAATATTAATAATTTTTAAGTTAACAATTTTAAAAAGTTTTTACCGCATTTTTCTGATCCTATTTGACCTGGATTTAAAAAAAAAATGTTCACTTTATGTAATAAAACTCATAATAAAAATATTTAAGCTAAGCTTGAGCTTTTTCAGAAAATCCTTATAGGCAGTTTTCGGTTTAAAAAAAATTCAGCGCAAACACTGTAAAAAATGTTATAATAATAAAACCAAAAAGTCATTAATTCCTGAAAAATATTCCAAAAAACTTGAACCAACAGCTAAATTCATTGTTATCTTTCTTATATCATAAGTATTTCAAATATATTTTTTAAAGTTAAATCACACAACTATTAACAAAACAAAATTGTTAACTGTTACCAATGCCCTAACTAAAATTAAACTTACATTCGTTTTCAATTTGCACCCTTAGTAAAGGGTGGATCTCACTAAGAAGTAAGCAGTGAGCAATTTGCGCGAACGCAGACGCCCGCTCATGAATATGCAGACGCCGCGCGGACGGCGCGCAAACTTGCATCAAATGCAATATAACTTTGTACATTACTTGCACACAACTTGGCTATCATAAAAGTTGACTCGTGTGTCACAAAAGTGTTAAGAATGGAACTTGTATTTAGATGTGGTGAGCAACTTGCATGGCAACAGTTTAGGGCAAATGTTCGCTCAAGAAATATAGGCGCATTCTCGTCAAACGAAGTGCAACGCTGCAGGTAATGAAATGTTATGTAACTATATTATTAATTATTACTTACAAAAAAAGTGTATCATGACTTCTGTAGCACAGACAAGTTAACAAGGCTTAAAATTTTGATCACCATACGGATTTTGATTCTAACTAAAATCTTACTTGACTTTTACAACTGAACTTAAAAACATTAGGTATGGAGAGGATTTCACCAAGAAGTAAGCGGTGAGCAATTGCGCGAACGCAGACGCCCCGCTCATGAGTATGCAAACGCCGCGCGGACCGGACGGCGCGCAAACTTGTATCAAACGCAATACAACTTTGTGCATTACTTACATACAACTTAGCTATCACACAAGTTGTCTAGCTTGTCATAAAAGATTGATTGATTTGATTTAAGATAACAAATGGAACGTATTTAGGAATAGTCAGCTACTTGCATGATAAGGAATTTCGACAAACATTCGCGCAAGAAATGTATACGATACCTCGTCAAACACTGTGCAAAGATAAAAAAAAATATATCTAATGGTAGCTGGTAGCATGATATTTTAGGGTAGTTGGGCTAGAAAAAATTATTAATAAATAGAAAAATAATTTATTTTCACACTCTTAAATTAAATTACATACAATAAAAGGAACTTAGTGAAGTGTAACTGGAGCCTAATGTAGGGCAATCCTGTATTACAGGACTCCAGTTCCCACACCCACGAGATCAACGAGGTATACATTTAATATTACCTGAATGATGTACGAAAAAGTACAGCTTTTGATACAAACTGACTGTCATAAAATTACCTACGTCTATTTGAAACTTCAATGAACAACAAACTTATTTCGATTAAACACGATTGCTTAAATAGTGCCACTTCAAAAGGTTACGCGAAGAAGTTGTAAGCCATTTGCCGACGATCGCGGCCGACACAGCTCATGAATATGCAGGCGAAGCCGCGCCGGACGATGTGCGAAGTTCTATCAAACGCTGGATATCTTCATGTGGGTATTACTTACGAGGAACTTACATTATCAGATAAAGCTCAAGCTGTAGGACACAACGCAGTTTCCTTTCATTTTTAATACTCGTGGATAGATATCTGAACAAAATTGAACAAATAAAACACAACTTAGATTGCAAAGTTAGGTAAGAATACTGCTTCATTATTGAAAAAGAAATAAACAATTGTATAGCACAAGAACGTTTGCCCTAAGCGGAAATCGAAGTAGGTATGCCACAGTGATTACAATATTATTTGAAGGCTTGTTTATTTAACAACAAAAAAACGCATAATATAAGTCGTAAAGTTTTAAAAAAAATTCCTCACCGCTAAGTCCTCACCACCTATTCCTATACTGATTCTATACCAACACTGGTTCTAAATTAGACAGGTAGGTAATTCTTCTACTTATTAAGTAGGTATGCTAAGTGAGGTTAGATCATCCACATTCATTAAATATGTTTACAAGTGGTATTATTTAAGTACACATGTAAAGATTAACTAAGAAAACCGTAACTTGAGCAAATGGCGACTCCACAGACCCTCATGAATATACAAGGGTAGTGACGTCGGCCGAGGGAAGTTATATCAAACGCAATATAACTTCATGTATGACTTGCCCACAGCTACATACATAATATTAAGCATGTTACCTAATACGTATTGGAATATTTCGCCAACCGTTCAGAGCCGATATTACTCCCGGAGTAAGTTTGGACATTTGTTCGTATATTTTATTAATTGTTTTTACTCAAACGTACGTAAGCCATAAAAAAAGAAAATAGTAGTCACGCATTCCGCGTTCTGGATGATTAAGACAACGTTACATATCCTATTTCGTCATTTCTTTTTTTTTACCCTAGAGAGACATCAAAACCGTGTCAGGAGCTTGGGCTGTCCAAGTGGAATTTATTGTATGAAATAATAAATTCCACGTGAAAAGTACGTCTAGCCACTTCTTACTTAGGGTCGCCACAGGTCGGGCAAAATTACCAGAACAAAGGAAATCACATACTACATATTAACACATGCGGCAATCAAAAACACCAGCCCACTTGGTCGTCAGCAAATTGCCTTAAAGGCTCTCAAATTAAATCATCTACTAATCCTACAAATATTATAAACGCGAAAGTTTGTGTGGATCTATGGATGTTTGTTACTCTTTCAAGCAAAAACTACTGAATGGATTTTAATAAAACTTTACAATAATATCGATGTACCACGCGAGCAAAGCCACGGGCAGAAGCTAGTACGGTTATAAACAACGCCAACCCTACACAGCTCATACAAGATGCATCCGACAAACAACCGACACGGCCGACACGGCCGGGCCGGTAGCGGCTTCGCTCCGCAAATGTTTCCGATAAATCGATCGGACGACAGATTTCAAGCGGACGTTAGGTATCTTTGCAGAAGCATTGTCAGAAACTGTTAAAATCAGAAATTGTTGTTGAAATCAATCACATCCTTTTATAATGTCGGTTTAACATAAGATTAGAGAGTTAGTGCAATATATTTCATGGCAATGTGGTCATTTTAATATTTTGACTTCGAAGTGACATATTTGTATGTTAAATGGACCGAATATGGAGTACTTCCAATTTCGTACGGAAAATGGATAAAAATCAATAACTTCAACCGTTTCCATACTGCATATAATGCCAATACCAGACAGGGTAACGAGACATTCGCGGTATCCAATTTTAACAAACCCAAAAATGTTAAAACACGCAGAAAATTCCCTGAAACCCGAAACAATTTTTAAATGTAAATCACTTTTTTATATAGATTTTTTACGACAACATTGCATTGTTTTATCGGCTATTATTTAGACAAGTTTTAAACAACTACTAACTTTTGTTAGAGTTTTACTTCAGCTTAAACTAGCGTAACAACATAAACCATTTAAACCTCGGCTTTAAGACGAAGTCCGCAGTCCATATCCCAGAGGGATCTTCTCTGAGAATCCATAATGGTAATTGGCCTGAAAGCTTAATACGCTATCCATATTGACCCTTAACAAGTAGTAACTACGACAAATTGTTACAGTTTCCCTTCTCAGAAGGATAAACTTTATACCATCAACTTTTCTAAGGATAAGGATCCATCAAAGGAAGCCTTCAACAGAATTGTTAGTTTGCATATCTTTTAGCGATAACAAACTAAGCTCACCGGACAAATTGACATGTGGGTTACATGTAGATTTGCAATTAAAGATGTTACATTGCGTTCTACATACATACGTACATTACATCACGCCTGTAATCTCCGAAGGGGTAGGCACAGTTAAAGGGGCAGCAACGTCCAAAAATAAAACTGGGCTGGGTTAGATTGCAATTTTATGCGTTCTACTAGTTCTATTTATACAATCTACAGATAACGTTAATGAACTAACGTTATCTGTGCATAGGGTCTTTTTCATCACATTCTTTACACAATAACTACAAACATCTATTCGCCTATCCTCAATCGATCACGTTTATAATATTAAGATTGCTTTATATAGTAGATCCTATCTTCCCCCAGTTTCAGCGTAAAGACGAGCAAATCATTCCCCTGGATCAAAGAACCTTACTATAGATAACACTTAAACGTCAATATTGTCTAATTTATTTAATATCAAATATTGGTAGTATTTTAACGCTATAACATAAATTATCGTATTTTTGTATCTATTAAACAATATTTAAGCTAATGAAACAATATTTTTACGCACAATGGCCTATCAGATATTCCCAAAAAAATCAGATACTCATTCTTTTAATACTAGAAATAGACACAGACTTGCTGTTCCAAATCACAGACTTAATAATTATGACTTATGGTAATTCTTTCATTGGGTTAAGTATAAAAATATTCAATATGTTACCTCAAAATCTCATTGATTTACCTGTACATAAGTTTAAATTATATGTTAAAAATTGTTTGATTAAAAAGGGCTACTACAAGATAGAAGACTATTTAAATGATAAGAATATATGGTTAGACCCAGAATAGGCTGTTCGCCTGCCCTGCAAAATTAACATTCACGTATAAATTGTAACTAATAGTTATTAAGACTTGTCATTTTAAAAGAGTACCTATCGAGTTTCTTGCCGGTTTCTTCTCGGTAGAACTTTTTGAACCGGTAGATATTGATCTTATTCTGACGATTTATAAGCGCTTTTTTTAAGCCTACGTAAATAAAGACAATTTCATTTCATTTCATTTCATGTGCGTATGACACGCTTAAACAATTTAAGTTATTGTGGCTATCTCACGTAAGATTATATTTTAGTAATTATTATGAGAATAAAGATGTTAAATAGAAAACCCCTCGAAAATATTGTCTCTTTATAACATGAGAGTAGAGTTTGTTTATTTAAACCTAACATCGTTCAAATTTGTATAGAAAAGAAATAGATTTCATATCTCCGAAAATACAGAAAAGTAACCTTTAACCCAAAAAAATACAATTCCCAAGTTCGCGGCAAAGTCATTTTTATATTTCGACATGAACTGGCGTCCAGATTCATAGTCATCCATAAATATGGTTTATTTAAAACAAGCTATCAAAAAGCTCGCAGTGAAAGCCTCCGGAGCCGTACATGTGTCCATAATGTCTGCTCACCGACACTGCTCATTTAATTTCCGCACAAATGACGTCATAAATTACACAACGACGCTATCTTTCCCCACTTTTTAAATTTTAAATTCTGTTTTTAAACTTTACCCATTTTTACTTTCCCCTTGTTTATAGCTGAGCAGATATTTTTTGCTTTATCTCTAGATTTAAGGCAGATATTGTACAAAAATTAATGTCTTCAAAAGCAAATGAACTTTAAATTTACTTCTAAGATGTAACACGGTCAAGTATGTAAAACAATAACGTTAATCAAATGGGATTGTAGAGATGTGCATTGTGGGATATGATATTGATTTCATACTGTCTTTATTGCAATAGTCCTAACCAATATGTGATTGAAAAATGTTAATTATTAAAAATGTATTGTCAAATATTCAAGTATATATTTGTAAGACCGCTGTTGATTCTGATATCCGTAACACAACTGCTTAAGCTTCTTACCTCGGCATCTGATTAATGTATGTGATGTAGTCGGTTATTAATTTATGACTAATTATTAAAAAGTGTGTATTTCCTTTAACTAGCCGTAGAATATATATTTTTTCTTTAAATTACTGACAATTTATACAATCGAAAGTCATCGAAATATAAAATCGTCAATTTTAATATCAATCACCACATCTGTGATAGAATAAAAGAAATTTTATAAAAGTAATGTTATCACCTCCCACTCACATTTTCGTAATATTAAAATATACGATACAATCCATACATATAAATATCAGTTCAGTGTGACGGGGCGAATCCCTCCTCAATTTATTTTTTCTATGGCTTCGGTCACCCTTCGGAGATGAAATTACGACAGATAGAAACTCGCCTTCCTTATCTGCCGTAATTCCTCGAATAGATACAATTTCCTATCTTGCGGAATTTATTAAGTTAATGTGAACTACAATGGCACTAAAGGAAATGAATCCCAACAATGAATACAATCAAATTAATGAGAATGCGACTTACCGATATATTAATAAAGTATCCACTATGTAGTTAATACAGATACATACTAAGAGATAATTCGTTAAAAAACATCCTTACAACTCTACAACAAAATGTAAACTATGAAAATATCAAGGTGTCCATTTTACGTTCCAAAAATAAGCGAGAGATAAAGATAAAAAAATCACAAAGCTCTACTAAGTTAGGGCTAGGCAACACTATTTTCATGTTTCCCTCTTCCCACGGATGATATACGGGACAATTGGGAAGTGTTTTCGGTGCAGTTTTATTGGGTACATCTATCTTGTATTTTTTGGTCAGCAAAAATAAGAATCCCTTTTCGTATTACAGCCCACTATTTTTGGGTAGCACTAATTTTTATAGAAGTAGTTAGTTAATTGATATTTTCAAACGTAAGTTTAATTAAAACTCAAAGGATGTTATAACTAACATTGCTGTGTCATAGATTTCTTGCATACAGTTACATGCGCCGAATTCCTTAAACGGAGAGAAGGTTAGGATTTTTTTCAAAATATTACTTTACTTCAAACAGGGTTACAAAATGTTAACGTATACAGATTAACTTTTTGCGTCAAATCATTGTAGTCTTAAGAGGTTTTATAACATTATCAAAACGTTGCATTACAACCAAACACTATATTTGATGTGAAACCAGCCAAACAGCACCTACATAAAACTATTGAAACAGATGATCCGTGTTTCCGGTCCAACTACACTCAGGATCCATTTACTAAGTTTTTATCGCGGCTTCATTTTACATACAGTTTTGTTCCAATTGAAACTTTATTTGACTAATGGATCGTCCAGTTTTACCGTTTTTCGGTTTTAAAAACCGCTTCGGTATTGACATGAATATAAAAATATGCTAGTTTTTTATAATTTATTTGGAAAATGGGCGAATGTAATACAAGTTTTCTTTCACTATTTACCAAGATGTCATGGGAAGATTTAACCGTATGTGAATTAGGTACGATACGGGTATAGCTCACATACACATACACATACCATCACGCCCGTAATCCCCGAAGGGGTAGGCAAAGTTAAAGGGGCAGCATGCCCCTTCAACCACATTCAGCCAAAAATAAAGCCGGGCTGGGTTAGATTGAAAATTGTGAAAAAGCAGTGACAAGCAGCTGACCTGTCGCCTACACAATCACACACCCAAAACCCGATATGCCATTAGTCGCCTTTTACGACATGCTAGACAAGAACCACAGTTGGCATATTCTTTTTAAGTCCCATACCAACATGGTACAGTGGGCTGGGTTAGTTGGAAAGCTGTGAAAAAGGCGTGACAAGTGGCTAGCTCGTCGCCTACTCAGTCACATACCCAAAACCCCGTTAACCATTAGTCACCTTTTACGACATGCTAGGCAGGAACCACAGTTGACAGATTCTTTTTTTTTTTGTCCCAGATCCACATGGGCCAAGTCCCAGACCAACATGTAAAATCGAGTATATTCTACATATGTCTATATCATAATATATATCGTTTATATTTTACTACATACTTAGTTTATATTTTATTGCACACGTGTAGAATTAGCAATGATTTATAAAAAACTTACTGCAAAAATCATCACAACGACAGCGCGTTATAACCACGTGACGTTAAGGTTTATTATCTCAGTAAGCAAAAACAGTAGGCCTAATAAACAATTAATTAAACAAGTTCAAATATGTATGTCCATGAAGCAGTGTAATTATATTGGTTATACTTAGGTACATAGGTACTATCACGTAACAAAGAGAGTAGAGTAAAGATCGATCAGCCAATTTAACCCAAAAATAAAATTGGGCTAGAGGGATAATTGTGAAATAGTAGTGAATAGCGGTTAGTTTGACTCCGACACAATCACGTACGAGCCCTTTACCTAATACACTATTAAGATTAACCTTTTTGAAGCATTTGTAGTATCAATTTAGCCTAAATAAATAAACTATTCTTGCGAAATATTTTATAGGCAAGTTTTATAAAATGTTTTGTTACTTTCTAGTTATCTTGTTCCTTGTCTAGCATGTCGTAAACGACTGATGGCGTATTGTGTGTTGGGTATGTAATAATGTAGGCGAAGTGCTAGTCACTCATCACTACTTTTCACATAACAATTTTCCATTTAACCCAACACGGTTTTTGGCTAAATGTAAATAAGGAACTCTATCTTAGACGGCCCCTTCGGGAATTGCTGGTACGGTAAAAAGTGTCTATGTATGGAAATGATGTAAGAGCCAAGGCATGTTCTTTATTTTTATATGGAGTTTGTCGATTTCATATCGAGTTATTATCGTGTCAATTTATTTCGAGCACAACGTCGTTACAAAAGGAACTTTACGTGACAAATGGATCGGTTTATTGCTGCCGAATTTAGTTACACCGCATTTGTCACTTTCAAAAGCGTATCGCTGTTTCAGCGTTAATGCAAAAATATAGTTTTGTGAATAAAAAGTTATGCAACGCGATATGCAATATTATAGGGCGGAGGTAGCTCACTGGTAAGGATACGTATCGAACAGGGGACCTGTTTGAAGCCACATGCTTGGCGGTGAAGGAAAACATAGTGCTGAAATCTGCATCAATCAATCTGAATTCAATAGTTATTTGAGTACCCGATGACATCGGGAACTCAAATAACTATTGAACATGGGGACATATAACTATCTGTTATCATCACTTGTTTGTTTATCTGGTACCCTATCTAAGGTTGCGAAGGTCAAATAGAAAGTAGCTTCAATGTAATATTCAGACTCGCTAACTCGCGACTCTGGATGATGGTCTAAGCACGGTAGATGACACTAGGAACTTAAGATGAAGATGAAAAGTTAAGCAACGTGTGATACCCAAAGTGTTGGTTGTAAACCCACTGATAAATTGCACAGACTATATATACCACACTTTACCGATGTCCAAGTAGTTAAGTTTACAAGTGGTGGTAATTTGGCCAGTTAGTCCAACTAACTTGTGGTGAGCCAATGCTTTTACTTAAAAAGTAAGTTTAATCGACTAGGAAAAGGGAGATTGAAAACGTATACAACTTGCTTTTACCTGTTTCTCAGCTTGACTGGCTCGATGGCGCATTCGGTAGTGACCCTGCCCCATGCGCCAAGAGTTGTGAGTGCGATTCCCACCCAGGACAAAAATTCGTATGATGAATACTTGTATTTGTTCTGCGTCTGGGTGTTAATATCCAATATTTAAGTATATATTTGTATACCACTGTTGATTCTGATATCCGAAACACAAGTACTTAAGCTACTTACCTTGGAGTCAGATCAATGTATGTGATGTAGTCGGATATTTATTTATATTTATATTATATTTAATACGGGCGAAGTGAACCTCGTAAAGAAATCTGCTTCCGTGAAATCCAATCTATTATTTATTTTTTTCGGGATACGAAAAAATATATATTAATATTGTAAAGGTGAAGAGTTTGTTTGTTTGCTTGAACGTGCTAATCTCAGGAACTACTGCTCCAAATTGAAAAAAATCAATTTTTCTTGTATAGTTCATTTATCGAAGAAGGTTAGAGGTTATATAACGTTAACCATAACAGCGGGTGAAACCGCGGGCACAGCTAGATTATAAATAAATCTTTCTTAACCTACCTACTCACACCCGCTTACATCTGGAGTAAATTATGAAATTGTGGCACGAATAAATGGTTGTCCTGTTAAGTTAAAGTCCTATATATTTTAACAAGCTCGATAGGGCATTCGGTAGTGTCCCTGTTCAATGCGCCAAGAGTTGTGGGTTCAATCCCCATTCAGGAAAAACATTCGTACGATGATTTACTTGCTGTTGTTCAGTAAGGGTGTTAATCTAAGATATTTGTAATACAAGTGCTTAAGCTATTTACCTCAGAGTCAGATCAATGTATGTAATGTCGTCAGATATTTTTTTATTTATTTATAAAGTTTTTAAACTTCTTACCTGTTCTCAGGTCACCAGGGGTCGGCATTTCTCTTCTATACCGGGATTATCTGGAATCGGCTCAGTATTTCTCTCTCCCGGTCAGTCAGTTTTCAAACGCTTACGAGAAACCAAATAACCTTTCTATCTCCCCGAGGGAGATGTATGTAGTCGGGAAGCGTGTGGCGTGCGTTTTTATATTGAGTTATTATCGGGGCGAGCGGTATATTTCGTGCACAGTGCCATTACAACAGGAACTTTATTTGACAAATGGACCAGTGTATATGTCACTTTTATGAACAATGGAATGCTTGGTTGTATCGCTTTAATATTGATACAATATTAAAACTTTGGAAATATTGAATGTCCAATGTTAGTCTGGGGTATAAGAAAAAAATTATCAACGGTGCATAGTCGCATGTTGTAGAAAACTGACGCTGTATTGGGTTTGTGACTGTGTACTTTATTTTCGTTTGGGATAACAAACCATTGCGTAATAATACTACTACATACAGTAAAAAAAACAGTCATTCAATTACGCAACCAACACCATTATCCTCAAAATAATAATAATACCTACAATAAAAATATAGGTACAAACAACCTTTAGCGACCCAACATTGTTTTTTTTTAAAAGTCGAATTAATGAGAGAGGAAATAAATGCTAATAAACTTAGCAATATTCATTAAATTATCAAGGATACACTTCTTAAATTGCATAGTTGACAAGACAAATAAATATACATTAGTAAAATGTTTGTTAGAAGCACTCATTAGTCGCCACTTGTCACTATTTTTTCACGATTTTCCATCGAGCCCAAATTGATGATTGAGTCCATTCGTCGAGTGGTCAGAGACCCTAGCCACGAAACCGAAGGTCGCGGGTTTGAATCCCGCTAGGGGCAAATGTTTCGTTCATTTTTACTCGAGTCATGGATGTTTATAAAAGTATTTAAGTAGTCTATTCGTACACTAGGACAGCTTATAGCTTAGTTTGGAACTAGAGAATTGGAGTGTCAGTCTGGAGAATTTATTATTTCTATTTTTTTTCGGCTAAAAATTGCTTGCTGCTTCTTGGCTTTGCTTACCTCTTCTTAACATTTTTTTTGTTTTGAGAGACATCAGAATATAATCTGAAGAGAAAATTAAAAATTAACGCCATTAAATTAAATAAAAATACAACATCCTGTCATAATACCCCGATATGGTCTCTAGGATTAATTTCCAACAGTCAAAATAACTCTAAAAAGCTTAATAATTCGCAAAGATTATATTTTATGTTTTATTTTCAATGCTCACCTTGAAAATAAAACATATAATCTTTGCGAATTATTAAGCTTACATCATAAAATGATTTATAAAATAAAAAGCCTCTCTTAAGTCTAATCCCCCGGTAAATATTTCTTGGCATAAATATCGCATTTTTTCGAGTAATTTTGTTATGATATCAATTTTCACGCCTACAATCGTAACAGAGCACTACTATCTCTACCAACATCGATAGTTTAATGAGGCACTTTTGTTAAACGTCACATACAAAAATTCCATCGATATATTATTATTATATGTACACATAAATTGTGTGCAGATAATCTGTAGTACATTTCAAATCCAGGTTAGTGTTTTGTTTAAATCTTGCATCTGATTGTCACTAAGGTCTTGTTAAAGCACTACGCATGCAAAGAAACGTACAAAATGTGTGACACGTGTACCTTTTCACATTCTATTAATAACTTTAAACGATCTTTAGGTCAAACTGAACTATACAGACTCCAAATGAAATTTCACTAAAGAACTCTTAACAAAGACTGCATAATTATAACGATCACGGTCGGATTGCCGCAGCCATTACGTATAACGGAGCGGAAATTCGAACAGAGATCGTCCGTGACACCGCCTCGCATTTATCAAAGTTGGGGACAACTTGAACTTGCTCGATCTATCGTTTTATTGGAAATATCTCATAGGGGATCGAATACTATAAGAATAACGGTGTCGGCAAGTGTATCGTTAAGATAATAAGATACTTAGATGCATGAGATGCATCGTTACCTATGTGATAATTACTATTAGCTTCAGTTGGATAATAATAAATATAAATTTATTTTTCTAAATAATATATTTCCTTTTAAGTATTAGTTTCCTTTTTGAAGTCGGTTTTTTTTTGTTATTTAATGACATTTTTGGCCAAGCGTGATTTATGCAGCTTATCACACATCAACCTTGCATTAACAAACTGCAAGACAAATTTACAATTAGTAAATTTGTTAAGGCCATAGCATCGGAAACAATACATTTAAATACAATTTTACCCCACTATGGCACACCAAAAAGAAGGGTTATGGTGTCAGTCTATGTATGTTTGTATATGTCGAATTATAAGTTCTGCATACATATGTAGCTATATATATACTAAAATACATGCTAAAAACCTGCACATAAAAATGCGAAGTCTATTATACAAAAAACACTCTAAAGGACATAACCAGGCCGTTGGATTTCTAATCAAGTCACATCAACCATAGTAAAAATACACGAAAGTATTTTATCTTCACACTGCAAAAGGTACATTTACACATATCATCATGGCCGCAATCCCAAAGGGGTAGGTAAAGGTGTGATAAGCTGCATAAACTACGCTTGGCCAAAAATTTTATTAAAGAATAAGGTAACATTAAAAAGTTATTAATCAGGAGTGACAAATGGCTGACTTGTGGTCATATAACAAACGCAATACAATATTAATGCCTTTTGCGACATGCAAACAAGGAACACAGGGTACATTATTTTTGAGACCCACGCCAACATAGCATAATAGGTACAATCCAATTCAATCGAAATTAAACATAGTTCCAGCCAAATAGTCGATAATAATACGCTGGCTTGTGGAGTCTTCGTGACTCACACACTAGACTTGCCCGTCTCCGTTTAACGAAGTATTTTAATAATAGACAAGTGACTACCTTCTATCGTTTACTATTCACAAGCACCATGGAGCCAGTAAACTGAGTCACTAACAAAGGGAGTGATCCAGACTACTGAAAGCGAGGGGGGGGAGCTATTGTGCTGCCCACATTCCCCTTTATGACGACTGACATTGTGGGAGCCGCTTTAAAATACCGCGCTGTATATAACAGCGTTTTTTTCCAGTACACGAGATGACTTGCTCTGGAAATATTAGTGGTATAAATGTTATATTTTACTATGGAGTAATAATGGTTAATAGTGGATTCTGATACTGTAGCTATCTATGAATGTTTAAGATTGCTTAAACATTAAATTAAATTAAATTACCATTGGTAATGTCTGCTTATCTATTACACATCGCTGAAGACCTAAAACCGAGCAATTCATAACTTTTTTGTAGATATAAATATCATCAACAACACTTTGAAGTACAACTAATAAGATAATAAATTGTACTTCAAAATGTAGTTGATGATATTTCAGTTTATATTATCCATTTTGTTTACGACTACTAATATCATGGCATCTAAGCTAACTAGAATAGTATAGCCTATCTAAATAAAGACAAAAAAATTGCTTACTTTGAAAATCTATACTTATAATAAATCTGTAGAGAGGTCAATTCTGTACATGAAATATATTTTCAAAATAACTATCAGGGGGAGATTAGTAATCGATACTGATGCCAAAAATGCAATCAGTAAAATTTTTGTCTGTCTGTCTGTCTGTATGTTCCTTATAGAAACAAAAACTACTCGACGGATTTAAACGAAACTTGGTACAATTATTTTTCATACTCCTGGGCAGGTTATAGTATACTTTTCATCACGCTACAATCAATAGGAGCAGAGTAGTGAAGGGAAATGTTGGGAAAACGGGAGAAGTTACTCCCTTTTTTAAGGTTCCGTCGCGTGTGTATCCTTAATGGTTAAAATCCACTTTATATTACAAAAGTACATGTGCAGCCATATTTTCCTTTTTTATTAATAATTTTAATGCCTTAAAATACGCACATATCCATTATTTTATGGTCTTTATTTCAATAAGTGCGCTACATAGTTGTGCCCATTAAAACGTAATTCGAGGAATTTAATTAATTTCTCCAAACAAATTTCGGTGAAATAGTTCGTTAACAGAAACCGGTATTTGAGTGAAACAACTTGTTCTGTTTCCGTTTAATTTGCGTACCAAAGAGTTTTGTTGTTCCCCATTAATTTTAGCGGGCTTACAGGTGATCACTTTGGAACGAAGACCGGTTTTTTTTTGTTTTGGCTTTAATATTAAACAAAAAATAATACAGCCAGTTTTTTTGGAATATAAATAGTCTAGTATAATAGTTGGATGTTGATCTGGAACTTGAAAATAAAGAACCGTCTGTGACCCTTGCCTAGCATGTCGTAAAAGGAGACTAATGTAGGTATGTGCTGTGTATTGGGTATTAGGTTTGTGATTATGTAGACTACGATCTAGGCTCTCCCCGCCGGGGTCCTCGGTTTGTCGTACCGGGGGGGCTTAGTAAGGTCTCGAGGAGCGCGTGCATCCGGCGCCTAACAACCGTGGGGTGCACAACATCGACCACTGTCGCGGGAGATGGCATGGCATGCGCACAACGAAGGAACTGCCGTATAGTCCCGCCAGTGGGAGTACCGGCTTCTCCGGAACACCCTCCAGAGGCTACCTTAGGGTTTAGTCGGTTGGAGTCCGACACACCGCCCTCTGAATCCCCGTCCAGAGGGTGACGGCACGGGGAAGTTCTCCAAGTAAAAAAAAGACTACGGTCTAGCTACTTGTCACTACTTTTCTACAATTTCCTAACCAACTCAATAATACTTTTAGTTCAATGTGATTTGAGAAGCTTATTGCTCATTCGACTTTGCCTGCCCCCTAGGAGATACCGGGCGTATTAGTATGTATGTATATTAATAAATAGACCAACTCCATTGAATAACATAGACTACCAAGAAACAGTGTAAATTTAATTCCCAATTCTAACATTCAATACCCCACTGCCAAGTTTTATCAAGATGGCCCAAACATGAACAATGTCGTCGAAACATTAATTTTGTATATTCAAATGTAACTATAATATAGTCTCTTGATTAAAACTTATTTGGATGAAAATCGCTTATCCAATGTTAAACTTACACAACATAGTAGAATTCCTTTGCTTTGATATGGATAATATATCAAAGCAAAAGAAGAGGATATAAATTAAAAACAGCGGAATGATACATTCATACTATTTATTTTGAAATTAGTGTATTCATATATCTAACTAATTAAATAGAAGAAGTACACACGTAATAACAGACACGGTGACACGTGTGTTAACTTATAACATGTTTGTATATTTACGTAGACATCAAAACATAAACATCACAACATAAAAACGTAGTAAATAAATAAATAAATTATTCTTCTAAAATGAAAAGACCCATTCATTTAATTAACTGTCACCATATCAATCTTAATGATACATTTCACCGATTGTCTTTTGTCTTCGTTTCGCATCATTCTAATTCAATTTTTAAACCCACACAGCGATTACCTCCCAGTAATAAAATTACCCAGATAATTTTGATTGGCCAGTACAAACCAGCCCGGGCAGAAAGGCGATTTGTTAGTGAAAAGTATTTTCTTTGTGAGCAGTTCTCTAAATCCGAGGAGAGCAAATTCAATTTGAAGAAGTGTTCCTCGGAGACGGTGAGCTGAACACAAACAGTCCGCAAGCTCGCTAACTAGTTTAACTCGGTATTAGGGAATCCATTTAAAACATCGTCAACATTCCATAGGATGGACGGACACGTCTATTTTTTCAACTTTCAGGTTTATTTGTGTAGGTTAGCTTTTAAAATAATTTGGTCATGTCATGATACTCGTTGAATGGCTTAGTCTACTATTACTACCATGTCTGGTCAGTCACATACATTTTAGATTTTGTATAGACTTGACACAGACAGATGTCGCTACAGGCATCATTTAGACTGATGGAGAGATAAAACTGAATAAAAACGTTATTATTTCACTTTAAAAAAATGCTTTTTTCATAAAATAAGTTATTTACGTCATTCCTTAGATAATTTATGAAATTTTGGTTAAAAACATGAATATAAAATCTTTTCTTCAGAAACAAACAAAAATATTCTTTGTTTTAAAACCATGAAATTACACAGATGGCGTACTATTACTAAGAAACAACTAACCTGTGTTTGTAGCGCCATCTTGTATTATTCCTAACAAACATACTAAACTTTGCTGTAGTTCCAAATACTCACCACTGTCGCTGTTCTTGCGCGAGTTATAGCAGTAACTTTTCAAGTATGGGCAGTGACCCTCTGTTGTACGTAGTATATTATTACTCTGTGCTACTACTAATGATTCCAGCCAGAATGGCTGACATCCTAAAATATAATATAAATATAAAGCACTTTAATATATTTGGTATCTTCCAGTGATTATAACTATAACAACATAACATCACGCCCATAATCCCCGGAGGGGCAGGCAGAATCAAAGGGGCAGCGGGCCCCTTTAACCACATTCAGCCAAAAACAAAACTGGGCTGGGTTAGATGGAAAATTGTGATAAAGTAGTGACAAGTGGCTAGCTCGTCGCCTACACAATCACACACCCAAAACTCCATACACCATTAGTCGCCTTTTACGACTATTACTAGGCAAGACACACAGTTGGCACATTCTTTTTTAAATCCCAGACCAACATCAGACTACCTACTATTATGGAACATTAAATAACTTCCTATTAACAAAAGTAACCACTTGAATTGTACTGTATTTGTCTGTATAAGTTATATATTTGGTTTCGTGCAATCAACAATATCTATCTATCTATAATCCAACATATTGATACCTAACCTTCCTACTAGCACAACCCTTAGCTCTCTCGCACAGTCCTGGTGAAATTGCTTCCTTACAATTAGAGCAGACCTCCCTCCCAATCAGCGTGGTGACAAATGAATAGAGCGGCAAAGGACGGAACCGGTTGGCACCTGAAACAATAAACCTTTACCCAGACATTCAGCTCACGAGCAAGGCTGAAATGATAGTGATGAATTGCAAGAAATCAATCTTAACAGAGCTATACCATTTAACTTTAAACTTAACGGTTTTGACGTTGTGTTGAATGTCATGTCAAAACTGTTAAGTTTAAAGTAGGCGTAGGTGATAACGATAACTTTAAATATAATAATTAAGGGAAATTTATTAGATTTGTGTTTTTTTTTATTAGTTAGTTAGATCTAATGGTTTAGTTTGTTTGGTGTTAAATAAATAGCTAACTGCTCCTTGGACTTCTACCTAGTTAGGGACAGCAAGCGTGATTATATGTAAGCATAAATTACTATGTGTACAAACAGTTCGAAACAATAACTAGGAAATTAGACAAATAAAATTAGACCTTTTCCTGAACATAAAGAAAGAAAGAAAAATGTTTATTAGGTAACACATACACACGTAACAAATATTTAAAGAAGTGCAATTAAGTGCAATAGCTCCATCAGGTCGCTGTATAGATGGACTGAAGTGAAGTAAACTTAACAAGGGTCCGGGGAAATAGCTATCTGTTACATAATAATTCTCCAGTCAATTGATTTAGTGCAACAACAGCCGAGCACTCGAGTTGCAATCAAACCGAGCCGGAACAATTGTCTAGTGCAGTTCCTCTCAAAGTTGATGATAACGCCCCTTGAGGGCTAAGAGTATCCTACCTACAGGGTAAAGGCAAGAGAAACCAATCCCTACAGGTTGAAGGCTTCATGGGATAAAAATAAGGATCCCAGGTCATGTAAACTGAAAGGTACAAACACGAATTGGAAATAAATAAGGTTTAAAAAACTACATTCATACGTGCGCCCGTAAACCTCGAAGGGGTCGGCAGAGTCCAAGAAGCAGGTAGCGTTCTGAACCATATTCGGTCAAAAATAGACAATAGCCATGGCTTTGACAATTTAAGAAAATGTTTCGGCAGCTATATTTAATTTAATTTATATTTCAGAACAACTCTGCATTATTTGTTATTTTTTTTATGTTAAGTTTTTGATTAGGTAAATTAAATAATTAATCATTGCTTTCGTAGATAATACTTATAAACATTTTGGGGCGCTTGAATTGTATCTGTTCAGAAAATGGACGATAGACCAAAGTTTGTGAACCTATGGTTTAATACACTTGCCATTCCACAGGCATCTGGGATCTTAGAACACCTAATTATTGCTGTTTTTTCCCGGGACTATTTCCGCGTATACCTACACTTATTATTGCGCTTTTTATTTCTCCTTTGGGATAATATTTCTATGTTTTTTACAATAAAACTTGAATATTCAGGTTTATATTTTTGTTTAATTGACTACTACCTTAAGTAACAGGTAAAAACGCTAAAAAAATTAGCAACAAGGCCTGTCATTTGATACTAAATTATGTTTTAAAACACAAGCTGAACTATTCTGATCATTTAATATATATCTACGAGTATATATCTGATCATAACTCTTTAGAATATTTCCTACAAAAGTTTTACATAACATATAACATAATTTATAGGTAAAATGAATAAATACATACCAGACTACATCACATACATTGATCTGACTCCGAGGTAAGTAGCTTAAGCACTTGTGTTACGGATATCAGAATCAACAGTGGTATTACAAATATATACTTAAATCTTGGATTAGATTAAATATTGGATACCCAAACACAGAATAAAAACAAGTATCATCACACGAATAATTAGCTTTATCTTTCTTATTGTCATAAATAATTCTATGCAATATATTTGTAAAACAAGTACAAAATTTGAAATTGTTTTACAGAAATACTACACTTACCTACTTTCATTGATTTCGTTATCAGACAGAGCTATAACAATAATCTGGCGCACTTATCCACATGTTCTCTTTGTCGTTTAGCTAGATCGCTCAATATTAAGAAATTAGGGAGAAATGGGAATCCCGGAGCAAGCCTGAGACCATTCCGCGCACTCGCCGCCTCTCAATACAGAACGCTACGAAAAGATGATAAAGTTTGTCTATTTTCTTTTCAATAAATAATTATAATGAGCGGAATAAGCGGGAACCAATTGCCAATAATTCCAAGATATTATTTATGTATATGTATAAAACAGCACAGGAAAGCTCTCAAAAATAGCCTTAATTATAATTTATTATGCCAGCGGACTTTTAATTACGTTTTAGTCAATATATTATATATTAAAGAAATTTTGAAAATTATGTAAACATACATTTTGGCCTTCATCGAAAAATGGAGTATCAACGCTTTCACATTTCGAAGAATCAGGTAAATTAATTGATGGTATCCGATTCCTATTAAATTAGGAGAAAACTGATTACCTAACTCTAAGATAAAATAAACCGGTAGCGAAACAAAATACATAATATATGTGAAACGAGTATCTGTTATATAAACATGTTTCCTAAAACGTAATAAATAATAATCCCTCGGGTTGGCATTCCTAGGAAGCCAAATAAGAGATCACATCCAATAAAATCATAAATGAAAATAAGGAAATACCGTTACTTTAGCTTGAAAACAAATATTACATACGTTCTACTATAAAGCTCAAATAGATGTTTACTAATATTTTATTCACGCAATAATTGTTAAACGAGCAGCCAGTGAGCTGTGTAAGGATCGTGCCATATGGCGTTCGGTTCTCTCTGCCTACGCTGCTAGGAAAGTGGCGTGAAGTTGAGTAGTAGTTTTAGTTTCTCATCACACCTTTATTTATATTGTAGGCATATTTTTATTCATCCCAGGATATACAGACAACAACTTACACAAGCGGAGCCCTAAGTGCAGGTTATTGTTGTTGGAAATACGTATTTTAATAAATAAGGTACTATCTATTAGATGATAATTTTACCGCATTGCCGCACGCAGGAAAAACACAGCACATACCGCTAGTAAACATAACATGATTAACCATTTACTAACAGATTGAGCGATATATAAACTGTGATACGAAGGTAATAAAATCAGAGATCCACCAACTTTCGTCCCATTCCACACCATCCCATTCGCGGTTATAATAATCATTTAAAATTCACCTTATGCTAATTGAATTCCAATCATTACGAAATCATTGTTCTCCTAGCCCCGTTCCTAGTCACTATACGTCTATATGTCACTATACGTCCATGATCCCAGTTTTAGCATGGCTACATTGAGGTGACTTTTCTCAGACATAAAACGTTGAAGATGAAAATATCGGGAGTCTGATACTTTATTTTTGTTATACTACCACCATGCCGTCTTCTTTAATATCACCCACGAGCCATTACTACAGGGGGATCTTAATGGACATTAAAAACGTGACGCCACCCTTATAGTCCCTTTAAACTGGAATTAGCGACTCCCTAATAGATATTACGGAGGTAAATAATATTTTAATAAGCTGGAGTATTCGCAATGATAACTGCCTTACGTTAATGCTTGTAAGGAATGTAAGAAATGCTTACGTTCGGGTTATGGCTTCTTCGTTAGCGAGGATAGTTAAATTTTATTGGTCATTCAGGAAATACCTCGCTTACCATTTTATGATAACATTACATTCTCAATTAATTTTAGTATTCATACCAACAAAAGTAAATTCAAAATAAAATGAAACAACTAGAAGAAAACGGGTGACATATTATGCAATCAATACTTTATGACAGCCCCATTGGTGTATTGGTTACAGGCATCGCATGACAACGCGTGGAGCGCGAATTCGATCCCAGCATTTGTTTCGGGTCTGGGTATTTGCGGTACTTTGTTGATTCGGATTTCCTTAACCCAAGTGCTTAAACTATTGAATACTTTGAAATCAGATGCGATGTGGTCTAATATTTATTGACTTAATAAGAAACTGGTATTAAGATAGCCGTGATATACGAATATATAATTTTAATTTTTAAAGAACAATCCATAAAATATATATTTTGAAAAATTCGACCACTAACATTTTAGTATAATTAAAATTGTCCGTGCAGTTTAACCCGTAACTTAAGGCGTAATTTAAATATTACTTAATATCTTACTTCACGTCATTTTCCTGGTGGGGTATATTCTTATTAAATAAAAGATACAGGAAGCTATTTTTGTTAATTACTAACAAAATACAATAATAGTTAATTACTAACAATACTTTTTAAGATCGATTAAAACTTACCTCTTAAATAATAAAATTTAATGCCACCTTAACCAGAAACCGCTGAAAAGCGCCCAAACAAAGCAATTTGATTATGCGTTTAAGCGCCGCGGCGTGTACAGCGCAGTGTTTATTCAACACTAATGCATTTATGCGTTTTCAATGGAGCGCGGAATGCGCTGGCCTGCGCGAATTTAACATGTATTAGGTAAATGGGCGGCGGACTTTGCTAGGGTTGTCTAGAGCAGCGTTCTTCAGTCCGTGGTCCGCTGACCAACGCCGGTCCGCAAAAAAAAATCCAATCAGTTACCTGTTCATTTGCCATGTCAGGCTGAAGACTCAAGGAGTAGCAGAGAGAGTAAAGACGGGTCATTGACGTAGTTATCTTCTTTTTATATTAAAAATAACTTTCATTTTCATCTTCTACCAATCCAAATGACAAATATGAGAAGAAGAAGAGAAGTTGAGAAGAAGCACGCAGTAAGCAGTAGAGGGCTCGAGCTTATGCTACACTGAAGATATACCATCTTCAGGACACCACTCTGTCCCCTCGGGCAGGGTGAAGATACGTCACCCATTCCCCGTGTGAAAAAAAAAGGTTTACTTGTTTGATACTAACTTATGACCGCAGCTTTGCCCGCGTGGCAGTTAAATTTTTTCCGACACCTCTAACAAAATGATTATATTTTAGCCAATGTGCACAAAAACTAATCAAATTTATATATGAAGAGGTGAAAACAGTATCAAAATCCGTGCAGTATTTTTTGAGTTTATCGCGAACAGACAGACGCAGCGAAAGACTTTGTTTTATAACATGTCATGAAAAAATTTAGGCTCTCATAAATTAGCCAGCCAGGAAAGTGCGTAAATGTATTCCTGATTAAGTTGGCAACCGCCTGTTTTTAATTAAGCACGCCTAGTATCCATGGAGGGCGCACTCCAGTGTTTTAGTGGGTATGTCTCGGCTTTTGCCTTTGGAAGGAGAGAAAAATGGATACAACGAGGATACTATATGTAGCCCTGAGTGAGATGGTTATGTTATAAGAGCCGTTTCCTTTACGGAATGTTTTCGAAAGACGCCTAAGAGTCCTTATTTTTGCCATCCCTGTTTATAGAGCAGCTAGCGTCGCGATCTCCCGTCCGAACTGGCTTACAGTGGTTTACAGAACGTACTCCGCCAAAATTTATCTCACGGTTATTCCGCGGATGTTGTGTACTGGCGACGTAATAACAGCTTAGCTCGGTAAACAGTTCCTGCGGCTGCCGCCCAGCTGTTTTTACTTGGATATCCATATTTATACTGGAACCAAGCAAAGGACTTAGTTACCTGTCTCCTGTGTCGCTTTGAGAATATTGTTAGCGCGTTTTTGCGGTTGCTTGTAACGGTTTGATGTGTAACGTACAAATGCGTACTTCATCCGAGCTAGGTGTTGTGTGCTCAGGGAATTTAGTCAAGTATGTGTTTTTTTTATTGTATACAAGTATGTACATTTTTATAATTTGGTAAATCAATAAAAAATTGATATAATAGGATTTAGCATTGACTATATATTTAGTAAGAACAACTTCGTCAATGCATTCCGAAAATATTGAGTGAGGTTGATAATTCAATCAATTCAATGTTTTGATGTTAATAAGACTTTAAAGTATGGAACTACCATAAACATCAATAAATCTACCTTACCATGAGCGTCAAAAAAATCTAAAAGCAATAGAATTTCTTTAAAGTATAAAAATGTATAAAGGTTGTTACACACAAAGATAATAGATATAATTTACTTGGTAACATTCCTTCGTGTACTAGAATTTAATTTAACTTTCCTCTCAGGCACTTTGTATTTTGCTAGTAATAATACGGACTCAATATCATCCACAAATTAGATAGAAATTAAATAAGTACCTTAGCCGTAACTCCGTAGAACTACGAATCTCGTAGTACAGAATTCGTAGCTATGTACGTAGCGCAGGTGCTCTCTACGAAGCCAAATGAAATTAATTATAAAGTATCTTAGAATCGTTCCAAAAAGATTAAAAGTATAAAGTAAATCACTTTGAACATTGCTAATTCCATTACTATTGGCTGTCATTTTCTTACAGTCAAATAGAGACAGATGTAATTGCAACGAATGTATACACTAAATACATATTTAAAAGAATAAGCACAATTTATTTTGGCTAGATTCCAATTTTTAAAAACCTACCTCATGGATATGTCACTGCTTGTAGAAGCTATTCTTCTCTATTCTAGTGGCGATATGTGCTTCAATCATTCAAGTTAATATTAAGGGTACTTAAACTTATATTGTAGTGAACATACACAAGTAGCGTAGCTACCCAGGGGCAAGGCGGGGCAGTGCCCCGGGGCCTTAAGCTTGGGGGGCCCTAAAACCTGATAAGCACACCTCTTCATATGAGCTTGATTTGACTCTGTCTAAAGTAGGAATAAAAATTTTAGTGCCCTCCCTGCAGTAGGGGGGGCCTGGACCCAAAGTTTCTCTTTTGCCCCAGGGCCCTTTGTCACCTAGCTACGCCACTGACATACACTATATCTCTTAAGTACTACATGACGTATTAAGTCATTTTCTACACCACATAAATATCCAAAATAAAGTCTTTACTAGCGTTCTAAGGAACGCGAGACTTTTGACGCCCGTATTACTCTTAAAGTAAACATTATCTCTAACGAAAAATTTACAGTATTCAAATCCTTTAACACGAACCTTCATTTGTCCTTCAACATGGCCAGCACCTAGTAGTCGTGCTTACATTAAATTTGGCGTAATATAATGGATCTGCGATGCGTGAAGTCGCCCCGGCGGCGCCGTCTCGTAATGACCGCCCGCCCCACGCGGTGTCCTGCTTAATAAGTTGTTTACAAGGCCGCTCTGTACACCGTACAGAATCATATAGATATTTCATCTTCACTTAAAAAAACTTAAGTGACTGTAAAACGACCACCTGTTAACTAAACTGTTATGAAGACAGCGTCTACTGTAATAAGTGTTTGACGGACTCGTCTATGCAATTGTTTTTATTTAACCTCGAAAGTTTTTTTTGAACTAAATTTAAAATCATCCTTTGTGGTTAAATTACTTGATAATAATAAATATTTTTGGATTTTTTTATCAGCACATCAATGTGGTGGTGACATTTAATAATTACCATTAAATAGACAATATATGTTAACGAGACCATGCTAAAAATATTTAACTTCATCTTACTTATGCACATAACGATACTATAAAAACATTAAGGACATGCCGACAAAGAGATATTATTTCAAAACTTTCACATACGTATGCGCCAATATTAACAATATCAGAACAAAAGAATATCAAGAATTTAAACCTTTAAACCGTCTGAAAATTGTAAATTCTTTTTCCTCCTCACGTAGTTCTCCTGAGGGGTGAGAACGTCTCGACAAACGATTTTATTTTAATGTTTTGGCCGGTAGCCATGCCTGTCTATGTCTGGACAGTAAATGACTGCAAAACATGACACTGGTGTCGAAACATTTTAGGTCTCATTCGTCTGTTTTTCAGACTGTCTGTCGTGGCTAATAAAATTCAAATGCCGGACCAACAGATCGAAAAGTGACTATGAGGTGAACGGAAAATATACACAAGTTATTCAATTTACTTATTTTGATTGACTGATAAAAAAACACATTGCAGCGCTCATTAAAAAAAAAATTGTCTCTTTCAGGTTATTACCATAACCGCTATACCGATTTGTTCGGGACTTTCACTTCTAACACAATAATAACTGACCGAAGCACCGGACATCAGCTGGAATAAAAATATATGGTCCGTCAAAACATAAAAAACGTCATGAGTTATATAACTATGTTAATACAAGGACTTATGTAAGTCAATTAAAATTTTCAGACTTCTAAAACTACTTTCGCAAACTATTATATAACCTCATACAGTGCAAAAGGCATTATTGTTTTCGATGACGCCTTTTTTTAATCACAAAATTTGTATAGAGGTATCGTAGTTCAGCATAATAGTGTTTTTTTTTGTTTCTTACTTTAATGAAATCATGTAAGTTATGATTAATTTTCGTATTATTGTGTTCGGTGTGACAGGCGCCCCCTAATAGCAGCTATTGTGCAGCTCAGCGCCTAATAATCATGATCAGCGTTATTTATCGGCGGTACTCGCTATTTGTCGCGATTAAACTGCCTCCCGGAATTATCAAAAACAGACTGCCATGCGTCTTGCCTATTCATAAGAAGCCTGTAATTTAAAAATCCTTTGTGATAAAATTATTTTTTTTAAAGAGTGAGTATAATTTTTTCATGAAAATATGTTTTCATCCCAATTAACACATCGGTATAATGGACGTATTTAACCCATATGAGCCCACCTATTTGGTCCTGTTCGTCGTGGCAAACTTAGATTCTAGAATTCTAAATGAAGCGGCGACCCGCTTTAAGCGACTGTCATATAATTTATTAGTGTTAACAACAAACAAAATAAGTTATTAAAAAGAACCAAGTAGCCGTTAAAGTGCGGAGAAGTTAAAAACAAATTGTACATCGCCTTCGAAATATTCCGTCAAGCTTTCGGTCCTTAACAAACATAGATTTCAAATAACCTACACACCTGTATTGCTACTTCTCAGTACAAATAAACGTAGAAGAAGATTTCGCAAGAAAATCAACAAAACGTATGTCACAGGACCCCTGTTTGCTTTGTGTATACGAGTAGGTGAGGAAAGTAATCGTCAGGGGACCTTATTGACTAAACGGGTCTTGCCGCGGAAAAATATTAAAAATAATCCGTTCTGAGAGCACCTCTCAACAGATTCAAAGGATTTGCGCGGGGAAAGCAAAAGGGAACCGGCAAATGTTATTCTGTATTTTCCTCAAATCGATGCATCGCTTTTAAATTTGATATCGGACATAGATTTTTATATAATCTTAACGTGAAGAGATGTTTGCGTTTGTATGTGAATACATACATACATAACATCACGCCCATAATCCCCGAAGGGGTAGGCAGAGCCAAAGGGGCAGCATGCCCCTTCAACCACATTCAGCCGAAAATAAAGCCGGGCTGGGTTAGATGAAAAATTGCGAAAAAGCAGTGACAAGCGGCTAACCTGTCGCCTACACAATCACATACCTAAAACCCGATATACCATTAGTCGCATTTTACGACATGCTAGGCAAGAACCACAGTTGGAATATTCTTTTTAAGTCCCAGACCAACATGGGAATGTGGATAGTTCTGCAAATGCGCTGAAATACAAAATGCGAATACTTTTTTTGTTACCCTCTTACAACGTCTTGTAAGTACTTGAAATAGTCAATAAATGTATCTACTACGATAATCAGGAAAGATGTATGTTTATTACTTAAATGAGACAGAGCGGTTTAACGAATCTGTATGAAATTTGGCTCAAGGATTGTTTATAGTCCAGAATAGGCTAGGCACATTGGCGGCTTTAAATTGTCCAATAGTCTATAATATACCAAATTTCGCGCAGATTGAACTGCAAAAAAAAGCTAGTAAACTCTAAATAACAATGAGCGATGGTGAACCAATATACGCGGGGAGAAGTTGCAGGGGTATTTTAATTTAGTATTTTACTATAAACACGTTTGGATATGAAATATAAATAAATATAACGTATCCATAATAATATCTACCAACACACAAAACAACATTATCAGTGATTTAGTTCGAAGAACCCTAAGCCTTATAAAGACGTTATGAAAACGTCCATCACCGCTCATGTAGCGACACAAATGCAAAAGAGACAAGGTAAATGTGTCCCATCCGACCCCATCCAAGGAGGTTCCTCCTCGCTGCAATATTTCTTGCGCCAGCGCGGCATGAGTGGGAATCTATGTAGACTTTTTGTCTCCTCCCGACCTAATGTAGTGGAAATCGCGTTTGCCGCAAAAACTATGTAGGAAGTCGGCGACAGATTTGGTGAGCCAATATACGCGGAAAGTTGAAGGGGTATTTTTAAACATATCAGTACAATGGCGGTCGGTTTTACCGTTTTTAAGGGCGCTTTTCGCGAAATCACATTACTCACTTTATAAATGCAAGATAAATCACAAATTGTATTCGAGTTTAAATGGACATTTTAAAATATTCCCTTGCCAATGTCTGATAACCCTCTGAGCGTCTGATCTAGTTTGTTTTATTCATTTATTTATTTATTTAGTAGGTCTACCAACGTTTATTCAATACCAAAACAAACAATGAAATTAATGAGAAGGTTACATAACTATTTTGGCTGAATGTGATTAAAGGGGCCTGCTGCCCCTTTGACTCTGCCTACCCCTTCGGGGATTATGGGCGTGATGTTGTGTTTGTTAAGTTTATGTTACTTAACTACTTAACTAAGTACGATAAATCAATTAAAGATAAACACTGCATAACTACATAACAACTACATTTCAACATAAAATTAAAAACTTAATGCAATATATTATCTATTTTAAATTTGATTTAAAAAAAGTATGTAAAACAAAACTACAATCTATACTTATAATAAATCTGTAGAGAGGTCAATTCTGTACATGAAATATATTTTCAAAATAACTATCAGGGGGTGATTAGTGATCGATACTGATGCCAAAAATGCAATCAGTAAAATTTTTGTCTGTCTGTCTGTCTGTCTGTATGTTCCTTAATCCTTATAGAAACAAAAACTACTCGACGGATTTTAACGAAACTTGGTACAATTATTCTTTATACTCCTGGGCAGGTTATAATATACTTTTCATCACGCTACAATCAATAGGAGCAGAGTGGTGAAGGGAAACGTTGGGAAAACGGGAGAAGTTACTCCATTTTTTAAGCTTCCGTCGCGTGTGCAGCCTTAATGGTTAAAGTTACATATAAATCATGTATGTCGGAGATAGTCTTTATAATATTAGCCATAAACGCGGGTGACACCGCTGGCACAGCTAGTTATAATATAATATCATGCATGCATTAGCGCATCAACTTCTGAAATGGTTTGATTACTCAATCTCTCTGACACTATCTTTTTTACTTTGGCAAGTGATTCAGCATTGAGATCTACCAGGTCACTGCAGTCGCTAAGGAGCCGACACAATCTTGGTACAAGGGGGTTAATCTAATGATAAGATGCAATCTTTTCATAAGGCTCATTTTCGTGCGTATTGTATTCAAAATTAACATGGTACTAACGTTGTTATTTAATAGAAGGAATAGAGAAATCTCAATGACAAATTTTATGTAGGTATATTACATATTTTTTTTATGTTTATATTATAATATAAATTATTTTTATTATCATAGAGTAGGTACTTGGGGCTTAGCCGCTTGGTCGCAATTTCCGGTCAATGTCTAATTGTTAGTTGCCTCTACATACTAATCAGACTCACTTGATGTAAAGTTATGGTCATAGCATACACCGATCATGACCAAAATAGGGAGAAAAGAAAAAAAAATTATAAATGCTGCAGCTGCATATTTCCCACACAATCTTGCGACAAAGCCCGATTCACATATCCAGCTTTTCTTCACGTCATCCAGTCCAAATCTTTGGTTTATACATACTATAACAAGCCTTCAATCCAATATAATAATTTTACTCCAAAACCCATCCACGTTCGGTCTTATACAATATTTCTCGTTTAATACAACCCTAAAAGCGTCAGTACCGATATTTGAATACACTGCGAAAACATTTTTCATTATTCTGTGTAGCAATATTTGAGAGTCAAAGGCAAGTGGACTTTGACTTTATTTATTTACGTTTGTTTAAAATATAAAATAAGTGAGCGTGCACTTTTCCTGCAAAACGGAATTTAAATTTCAGCAGAGTACCAAATGTAATGTTGCCTTAAAAAAGGAGAAAGCAGACAATTCATTCTGTATTTCGTTTTGACTTTACATTAAGATAGCCACTTCTAGTAACAAGCGTAGGTAGCGTAGCGTTTGATTTTTCACGTTCGGATAACACATTCATATGTATGAGTTACCCTAATCTAGTTCGTCTAATTCCCCTGTCTAAAGGTGACACTAGTTTAGAGGCAGTGAACTGAGCCACTTACCTTAAACGAGGTTTATGGAAAGGAGCTTAAAATAAACCTCAAAAAACCTATTTAAACAATTCGACCTCGCTCTTAAGATCATAGTTTATTGAAAAGGAGGATTTTCTCCTTGAGCATTTTCTCGCTTTGCAACTAATAAGCTCATAATTTGAACTTAGTATTGGGGCGTAGCTCAGCTTAAGCCCTGAAATATCCCCGATAATATACTCAGAAAAAGAAGGACTTAAATAATTCTAATATTGTTTGCAATACATATTGCAACCGTGATCTACAACAACTGACAAGAAACTGGATGCAAAATGTACAAGGAAGACTTTAAAGCGGTTCATACTATCTCGCTTCGCAAGTATCAAGTTCGAGTAATAGATTGCGGTGTAGCCAGGCTTAAGCCAGGCGCCTCCGCATCTCCGCACCTGCAGACTTGATCTACGGCGCAATTCGTTATAATTTGAGCCACCCGCTGTCCGACTAACCTCTGCTGACGATTTATTGCTGTCTCTTTTTGCCTAACAATAGTTTGGGGCATTGATTTTGGATTACAGCTGTGCTGTTGCAAAAGGCTGGGAAGCCTTTGGTGTCGATGAGGAACTTTCCCTTAATATAGATGAGTTTGATAATATTTTAAGATCAATATTTTAAATTTTTCCTTGTAAGTGAAAATGAATTTAACCTTTGAACTTTATGGCGATAGATTAAGTAATAAAACATACTTACTACCACGGACGAGAAAAAAAAGAAAGACTCCACCCTTCTAGCGAGATTTTGTGCCTTTCCGATGCTCCACATGACATTTCACTTACAACACACATAGACGACGACGATGACATTAGTGATCTACATTGTCTATGTGTGCTGTAAGTGAAATGTCATGTGGAGCATCGGATAGGCACAAAATCTAGTTAGAGGGGTAGAGTCCTTCTTTTTTTTCTCGTCCATGCTTACTACATATGATGTTACATGATAAGATACCTACATCTATTAATCGCATAGCAATCGAGTCCTAATTAAAATGGTATGCAACGTAACCGTAAAATGTAAAAACCAAAATGAACAACCCAACCTAAATAAACCTGCATATTATATATTCTCTTTTGGAAAAGCCACAAAAATCTGACCTTATTTACTCTTTCGAAAAATATTTTCCACTCGCCTAGAGCAGGGTTTCTCAAACTTATGGCTCCACGTACCCCCTTTACAGTCTCCAGGGGATGGCGAACCCCTAGACTCACCCCCTACATTAGAGTAGGTCCAGATTCTGATCTGGACCTACTCTAAGGTGGGGGCTGAATGGGGGACAGTACGTTCAATAGCGCGCCCGCCGACAAGTGTGTCGCACGGGTCAGTCGTTCATCCTCCATTACGTAAATCTTCCCGCGAACCCCTATAATACCCCCCTAAAATACTTTTGATTCAGCAGTTCATACTCGTGTATTAGGCAAACACATTGACTATACATATACAGCGATACCTTAACCACAGTATTAAAACTGAGTAATTTAGTCAATATACGATTCAAATAGTTACATTAGTAAATATAGGTATTGAAAGTAAAATAGAATACCCGATAAATTTCACACCGAAACGTTTTTGCAACCCTTCTAATTTTTTATTAACAAATAATAAGAACCAATTGTTTCACACTCTTCTATTATGACATATGTTCGATTATTTCTACTTAGTAATTTAAACGTTCTTCATTGATTTACAAAACTTATCATAACAAAATCGATTTCGTTTCGTTCATTTGCTCAAATGTAACAAAACTGCCGCGATTACTGCCACTACAAGCTAATACGCCTTTAACTGAGTTGGACTAAGTCGTACGTTTATTAAATTAGCAGATCGTCGTACGAGTTAAATGACGCCAGGATTATTTCATTAGTGGACCTCCGGACCACAAAGTTCGGAACTAAGCAGAAACTGCGTTGTAAATTTTAAACGAAACTAAAATCGGAGCCTCGTAAAGTGTACCGTAACTCCGGACCGCACTTGTGGCCGAAGGTAATCCGCCTCCGTACATTGTTTACGGACTCCGGAAACTCCGGACCATTTAAAATGATATGACACGCTCGCGTCCGTTTAGTTGACTTGAGTTATTCCCGATGTTAAGTTTCGTCTGTGAAAGTGATACGATGGACAGTGATAGGGACGTTTGAATGCGAAGGGGATGCAAATTGTTGGACCCTGTCGACTAATCTGCTTCGTGGAGTAGAAGGTAATGTTTTATTATAAAAGCAACAAATCCTTAACCTTATCGATTATCCTACAGCTTAAGAAAAATAGACCTCCGCCACATGGAGAGAAGATATACCCATACGTATACATGATACTCTCCACAACAGACCCAATTCCCCGCAGACGAATCCAACCCAAACGGTTCTTCTGTTAAGGATTGCAATGCTTCTGTTAAGCGGCATTCCCAGCACATGGCGCTTGATCCAGCAGAGCTTAAGTTGTGCTGAACCCAGCTGGATTGCAATCTCTAGTATAGATTAAAATCCAGCGGAATTGACCCAGCACATGTCACTAGAATAGGCTATTTGACTAATTTCTGAAAACCATCGCACTATATTTAATGATTTATGAGGACTCTAGAAATAATATTCATTTTAATTTTTGATAAGTATTTCATATAAAAAAAAATAATTTAAAAATACACTGATTATTTGAGCTGTCAAAACGCCTACTTCGGTAAAATGGCGTTGAGTGACGTCACACGTTAGTACGAAGACATTGGAAGAAGGTAGAATCGTTCTCATTCGTTGGTTTTTTTGAGCTTTTACCTGTAATTTACAAAAAAATAGCTATAAAGGGTGCGCAGTGCCAGAGTGTAAAAGTAGGGATTATAGTGGTATAACGAAAAATACGATCGAAAGTTACCGCTGTCTGCTTTTACAAAATCATTCATCATGATTATACATACAAATAATATACAATGATAGACTTAAAAATTGTAAGAAAACAAGGAACTCGAGCGTAAAGCAATGGCAGTAGTGGTTGTTCACAGACGTGCGACGTCACAATTCATTAAATTTTTCCCTGCCCATTTTTTTGGCTGAATGTGGTTCAAGGGGCCTGCTGTGCCTTTGACTCTGCCTACCCCTTCGGGGATTATGGGCGTGATGTTATGTGTTTGTGTGTGTGTTATGTTGTTCCTACGTGCAACACTTACATCCTACTGTAGTACGGCAATGTGGGCGCACGAATTATTTTGTAATAGTACCGAATTAAATACCAAGAACCTACTAACAAATTAATAGCATTTCTAATTATTGATCTAACATACGTTATCTGAATTCTTCGAATGGTGAGTTAAAGCGTCCTTTGTTATTGTCTAGCAATCTAATACTATAAAAGGATCCGTTAGTGGAAACTGACAATTGCAGAGCAAAATAGATTATGCTTTTGAGGTATAGAAGGTAATCATTTTCTGAGGGCCGATCGTGGTAGATACAGCGCGTGAGGTAGTACCTACAATTAAGTGTTTCTAAATCAGAATCTGACTTTCGTTACAATGATCGGTCCAATCTTTGTCATTGTACGATTTCGGCCTTTGTCTTCCAAGTCAAATTCACCGTGTCTAAACTTATGGAAACACGCAGAACATCGACTATTTTTTCAGTGTTGAATTTCAACTTAACTATTCTAATAAAAATATATTATAAGCTTCTCTTACTTTTAAACAAAATAAAAAAGGTTATCGCTTTAGTATTGAATAATTATTATGTAACAAGAACTATTGGGCAAATTTTCACCATGCCTCAAATACCCATCCAAAAATGTCCTCTTGCTTGGAATCAAAACTCGGAATAAAAACTTTCGGAACTCTCGTACCTTCCGACCAGCTTAAATGTCTAAAATATTAATTGTAGTTCATCTATAATAATAAGTTAAAAAGGAAAGATTTATTGTTTGCTTGGATTGAATAGGGTCCGAAACTACTGGACCTATTTGAACAATTCTTTCACCAAAAGCTACTTTATTAGCGAGTAACAAAAGCTATATTTTATTCCCGTATTCCCATGGAAGCATATACTATGTAGGTGAAACCGTGGAGCGCTGCTATCCTAATAATTATCTATATTTAAAATAAATCTGTAGAGAAGTCAATTCTGTACATAAAATATATTTTCAAAATAACTATCAGGGGGTGATTAGTGATCGATACTGATGCCAAAAATGCAATCAGTAAAATTTTTGTCTGTCTGTATGTTCCTTATAGAAACAAAAACTACGTGACGGATTTTAACGAAACTTGGTACAATTATTCTTCATACTCCTGGGCAGGTTATAGTATACTTTTCATCACGCTACAATCAATAGGAGCAGAGGAGTGAAGGGAAATGTTGGGAAAACGGGAGAAGTTCCTCCATTTTTTAAGCTTCCGTCGCGTATGATGCCTTAATGGTTAAAGTTACATAGAAATCATGTATGACGGAAATAGTCTTTATAATATTAACCATAAACGCGGGTAACACCGCTGGCACAACTAGTAATATTATAAACGCGAAAGTTTGTGGGGATATATAGATGTTTGTTACTCTTTCACGCAAAAACTACTGAATGGATTTTAATGAAACTTTACGATAATATAGCTTATACCCTAATAACATATAGGCTATATTTTATTGATGTACCACGCGAGCAAAGCCGCGGGCAGAAGCTAGTAATTTATAATTTACTTCAATAAGCTTTCACACATTCTGCGTGTTGCTTACGAAGTGTCACCATACTGCCGACAATGTGTTTAATTAAATGCCTTTCTCGTAATATTCCACGCGTGTTAATTACACACTAATAAGCGCGTTATAATTACAATTACCTCTAATATTGCTTCCCATGTCGACAAAATTAAGCTATCATTAGATAATGAATATAATTGTTTACCGAATATGAAGTTATTTAGTTGCTACCTTGTATAGTAAATACATTTAGTTAAGCCCTGAGGTTTTTCTTTTAATAAATCCTTTTTTCTGCACCTTCTACCCCTTTTTTTCACTTATTGTACCTAATAACGTACATATGTGCAAAAATGTATGACACAGTTCAGGTGTAACAGGCAAACTCTTCTTTGGACTCTATAGTCAAAATATCAAACATTAGTGTTGCCGAAAAATCAATAGTTTTGCAATCGATAGTATCAATAATATCGATAGTCTATACGATATTAACAAGCAATACTATCGATTGTTCATTGGTTAGCAGCGATCAAAATTATCGATACTACCGATAGTGTTGCTGTTCACCAATAGTTTTCAGTGTCGATTGTCTATCGATAGCCTATCGATAGTTCAACTATCAATCAATATTGGCCTATCGAGCGGCAACACTATCAAACATACCTACGTACATATGTACATACATTTACGCCCGTAATCCTCAAAGGCGTAGTAGGCAGGGTCAAAGGGGTTAGCTTTTAACCAAATATAAAATTGGGCAGCCCGTCACCTACACAATCACAAACCGAACGTCCAATACATTAATAGTCGGCATTCACGACATTCTATGTTCCTTAACACAGTTCGCACATTATTTTTGAGTCTAAAACCAACATGGGAAACATATTAATCTTCTATATATTAATACGTGAAGCAAAAACTTTGTACCCTGCTTTATGAGAATTACGCGGACGGAGGAGTATGAGATTTGGCACAGTTAAAGTCATATGGAGAAGGAATGCCGTAAGCGAATATTTTAATAAATAATAATAATAAAAAAACCAAAAATGGTCGTATTTCGACCAGTGGGTCAATGTCATTTTAACAACACTAGTGATCGACTAGTGTTGTTAATTGACATTAACGTTACTTTTTAATTTTATTTATGTAGCCAATAAGCCATTATGAGAAATTTTCTGTTTCCCTTAAATATTAACCGACTTCAAAAAGGAGGAGGTAAGGAAGGAGGAGGTTCTTAAATCTAGTGAATGTTTTTCTTATTAAATATCTGTTAAATTCGTGCCAAACATAAAGGGCCACGCTATCATTACTGTGATAACATTTCTACATTTACTAATTAGCTTGCTAAAATTGCATCCGAAAGAGCGGGTTTCAAAGGACGCCCGCAGCATCGCATGTTCCCTATGTCATTAGTAAAATTATTCGTAGTTCTTTGTTTAAATGAAGAATAGCATAATATATTCGAAAATCTCATTGTTACAACTAAAATGTAACATACACACATATCACCAACAAATAGGAAATAGAGAGTTACTAAGATAACTGTCCAGTACTCAAGCTTAATTGTTAGAAATACCTTCATAGAGTGCACTACTTATTGATTTGTGTCGTTTTTGAAAATAGAGGGCGCTACGGCTATGTTGGTCTGGGACTTAAAAAGAATGTGCCAACTGTGGTTCTCGACTAGCATGTCGTGAAAGGCGACTAATGGTATATCGGGTTTGTGTATGTGATTGTGTAGGTGACAACCTACTTGTCAATACTTTTTTACAAGTTTCCATATAACCTAGCCCAGTTTTATTTTTGGCTATATGTAATTAAAGGGGCCTGCTACCCTTTGACTCTGCCTAGCCCTTCGGGGATTATGGGCATGATGTTATGTATGTATGCATTTTTGTAATCATGATTTAACCCTATAAAAATTCAAAAAAAAAATTGTCTGTTTGCTTGTTCCGAGTAATCTCCTGAATGGTTGAACCAAATTTGACGAGATTTGTTGTTACATGGTGTGACTTGGGCTTTTTTTAATGATGAAAAAGAATTAAGTAGGTAGTTCAGCTAAAAACATATGTTTTAACGTTTTTTTTTTATATATTTTTTTAATTCCGCGCAGTACAGCTAATATAATATATATATACATATATATAATAAATCGCGTATTTTCTCAAAAACAACTTTTTTAGAAGACATCGAACGAATACCTCTATTTACTAGCCAAGTTTCGTCAAAGAAGTCCGCCCGCAGTGCAAGTCGGTAATATTGTGCAAGGCTGCCTTTAAGTTAAACTCGTCTCGAAGAAGGCTCGCCTTGTTTTTCGCTGGAGTACTTAACTCATTAAGGCTTTCAGTTCTTACCGACTAGGTGAGTGCTATTTTAGTTTCTAATTAACACTGCCCTGTAATTATTGGGCCGTGGACTGGAGCTCAGGCTTTATATTTCCTTTAAGTAAAAGTTAGTTTCTAGTATTCAGTACAAAACTTCCATTAAACTCATGTTTTGATACACGGTGCAAATTGCATAAATTAAGTAGGATTTTTTAGGTACACATCATCACGTCTGCAATCCTCGAAGTGGTAGGCAAAGTCAAAGGAGTAATGAGCTCCTTGAATATTTAGCCTAAAATCGAGTTGAGTAAGATAGAAAATTGTGAAAGATTGTAAAAAGTATTTAGCTCGTCGCCTACATAATCACAAACACAATAACCAATACGCCATTAATTGCCCTTTAAGATACGCTAGGTATTGAACACAGCTGATATATTCTTATCAAATCCCAGACTAGCATTTGACAAACACGAACATTAAACACATTCCACATTTTAATAACCCGGAAACTGTACCGTCCTACGGAAACCGCAAGCTATATTTAATAATTGTAGCGAAATCAATGGAAATAAGTACATACATACCACATTTTAATATCCCGTAAAAATATACCGTACCCACAGAAACCGCGAGTGACAATTTATTAATTATATAAAATTTGTTTTTGATCATATCTCCGATTCGCATTAATTATAATTAATGTGAAGCGGAGATATTTTCAAAATAATACAATCAGTATAACATTAAACATTTTTACAAAAAGATTGCTGAACATTGTATTCCTCTCATTGAACAAAAAACATTTTTAAATGTTGATTTGCTAATGCAAATTATATATTTGACACAAATGTTCGTTTGAGAAAGATCATTATTTAAACTAGTGGTTCTTAACCGATGGTCCACTCGTCCCTGAATGCATCCCAAGTGGTCCTCGGAGCTATCCATAAAAATCGGTAAATAATACCAATATACAACGCGTCAACACAACGTCACAGTGCGTGGCGGGAGTCCAAGCGATGTGCACGAGTGCGGGTGAGGACCATTTATTTCCATCCAACTATATGTATATATATTACCTCCAAAACAATAAATCAATTAGGTAGTCCATGACTAGTTAGAAATTTCGTCTAGCGGTCTCTCATGTCAAAAAGGTTAAGAACTGATTGTAACCGTATTTAAGTCTACTACGTACTTTCTTGCCTTTTTTCATTCAGACTGTTTAAGTCTAAATGAAAAAAGGTAAGAAAGTACTTAGTTTATGTAAATATGCTTCTAAATACTCGAAACAGCTTACTGTGTGCCCAGACATCATTATGTTAATTTTATTCCTATTATAGATTTCAAGTTTAGCGTTCAAAAGTAATGAGAGATTGCGCCATTAAAATAAAATTGTTCGCCAGCGCATTAAGCGCACTCGACTTGATATATTGGTTTTCTTAAGAAGTTAATTGTTAAGAAAGAGCTAAAGTAAGTATTTCCATTGCCAAATAGCTCCGGTTGAAGCTTTGTTGGAGATTTGTATTTTTGCACAAGAGGAACGATTGCTTTTATACGAAGCCAACAAAAATTTAGTGAATCTACTTGTACCTTGGGGCTGTTCTATGTATAGAGTAAGATAGAATAGATGTCATAAAAAATATTTACGATGCTGCGAGATTTGTTTACCGCCAGATTATTAAGGGAACTTTTCAATAAACCAAAAAATATAAGTAGGTAACAAGAAACTTATTATACTGTTTCCATAGCATAAAAAAATGTATAAATCAACTTTTAAAAGTATTAATCTGATGATGCGTTGTAGTAATTTATACATCGCTTTCAATAAATCCACTATTCATACATTGTAATATTTTAACCCTGATTTCTAACTTCTAGGCATAAGAACCTATAGATACCATGCATGACCAATAATGTAATCAATCTACGCTTCTAAGACAATTAGCAGGGATTAGTAACATACGTTTAGATAGCTGATTGTATCATGGATTGAATAATGAGATTTTGTACCATCCATATCATATCTAATTGGGTAAGGCTTATCGCTATACCTTACAATATTATGTGGCCATTACTATAGTAGGTCTCCGGAAACAAAGACGGGCCCATAAATTTGCATGTCTATGTAATTAAAAATTTGGTATGGAATTCTTCATAATAAGAATCGGATATTATGCAGTAGTTGATAATAACGTATCATTTTTCTACACAACATCGGACAAAATAAAAACTATGAGATTTTACCGTACTTTTCCAACGTATCAAAATTAAAACAGAACCAAGCAAGTTGCGGCTTAAAATACGAGAAGCTATTCTAAGCCTCTGAAAGAAGGAAAACCCGAAGCTTTTATCGCATAAGTTGAAAGGAAACACCGCAAAGAGCTCTCGTCACTATAGCGACAGCAAGGAAAGAGCTATATATCACGCATTCAGACGCCATATCCGACCTTTGACATTGGCTCACGAAATATAGCGAGGCGGTGACGGACTGCAAAAACGCGTTGTTATTCATATATCAACCGCAAATAAGATAAATAAACAGTCAAAATAAATACAGCAACAAATATCACAGATATAATAAAATATATAACGTAAAATAAGAACAGAATAGACTTTCATTATGAATTGTAAGCTTTTGTTAATTATTTATTAGCAAAAATAACACTAACCTTATTAATTGTACAAAGTTTCGGAACGCGCCCGCTATCGTTCAGCGATATTTGAATGTCAGTCGTTATGCGGCATTAGCAATTTAACTATAATACAAAGTTATTACTACACCATTGAGTATTATTTCTGACATCACTTCTTTACAAATTATTTTAGAATATATAATGCTATGACCATCCAATGGTCTACGCACAATGGCCCACTTATGAGGCTAAGTGCGGAAAACAAATGCCCAACTAACTAACTAACCAATGGTCGCAAATAAATAAAAATAAATAGGAAATCAGGTCATATATAAATACATGAGAACTATAATACGGAAAGAGGTTTAGGTGCTGTGTAATTAGACCGATAATCCAAAACAGAGAATTTTGATTCAAACGTGATTAGTCTCATATTATCTATTTCATAAATATTAATAGAACACTGTTTAAGTGGTAGATAGTAAAAATCAGTCACATTACACATCATTGGATTATTAGAAAAAACAGCCCGCAAATATATTTTTCCTATACATTATCTTCCTATACATCCCACATATTGGTAGCCTGAGCTGCAAACATGACCCTCCTTCCATTTCCACTATGTCGCGTAACAAGGACATCCGTAGCTCACGCGGGCCGGAGGGTACCCGCGCTCCTCATATCGCATTTTCCGACTCATAAAGCTAAGTGGATTTGGCGACGTTTCAATAAAGTTGCGGATCTCGCCGGCCAAGGTGTTGTCAAGACCGTAGCAAATGGAAGGATGTGATCTCTGCCTACCCCCACGGAAAAAAGGCGTGTCATTATGTATATATGTATGTACTGCTTTCAAATAACATGACAGACGCTGTGCGTGGGTAAACATGCGGAAATTCGCAGTTATACGATTTCAGTTCCAAAGGCCTTCAGTATCTGTGGTTAGGGACGGCCATTCGAAAATTGAAATACGAAGTTTCGAATGACGGATCTACATTCCATTACATTGGTTACATTGGTTGTCTATGGATCCGGAATGGAGAATTCCATGTGAATGAAAAGTGAACTAATCTGGCGGCAGGATTTTATATTTGAAGTTCGGTCTTGCGATTTAAATTCGGTTTTTGTAAAAGGCTAGATAAATATTATGTAATAGTGCTTATAATAAAACTGTAATTAAGGTGGACATTAAAATTTTTCGTAATGTAAAATTTAAACTGTGGCCATTAACAGACTTTTTCCGAAACGTACCTAAGTAAAAAAAATCATATGGAAAAATAATATATTTGCTGTTACCAAATTCTTATGACTATTACAATATACAAGCTATGTTGGTTAAATACATAGGGTTGTGACGTAAAATGTATCAGGACTTAATACTTAGTAAAGTTCCGTAGTAACACCTTACGCCTTAGGTCGCTCCAAAACTCAATATCTAAAATCAGATTCTATATTAAAAACTTGATAAAGTTCAATTTTCTACTATCTCCGAATTTCCGATATTCTTTCAATAAAATGCAAATTCACAAAGGCAGTTCAGTTTTATCCGTGCACTGAGATATTAGAGGTAAGCCGACCATCGCTCAAGAAGTATGATGTACTTAAGATCTTAAGCCTACCATTTAAGGTAAGGAATAAAACGAAGCAATTGTAGAGGTAAGGCTACGTAAACTTATATTTAAATATTTTTTTGTGGATATTACTTACTTTACGGAAAAATATTTTTTCTGTAAAGATTTTACCTCGTTCTTTAATCCCACATAACATAGAGGTAATCTCCATGCGAAAAAATAAGATAATATTCATTGTAGTAAATATTCTACTTCATGGCATTTAGCATCATATACATCAAAACCAAATTGAAATTAATTGTAATTAATACGGTCTACTAGTAAAGTCTTAAACTTACGTAAAATTGCATTATCGGCCATACCATACAAATAACTCGATATGAATATTCCACGACCTGTTAATATTAGACGTGTTTATTGAAAGAGATGTACCAATCCACTCCAGTCATTATGCACACCAATTTAACTCGTAGGCGACATCAATTCAAGTTAGTGCAATCCATTAGCCGATCTGCCGACACCGCGCACAGCTCGTGAGCAGTCGGCAGATTTAATTTGACGACTATAATAGATATAAATGCGCCAAGTCCCCTTTTCTAGTGCCTTTGATATATGCAGAGGTGGGACAATGGAATAGGACAGCGAAGTGGGACGGCGCAGTGCCATTTTTAAGAGGCAGACAATTTTAAAAGTAAACAATTTACGAGCACGGTTTGTGCCATTAGTCAATCGGAGTTAGAGCGGACAGATTCGATTTTGAGAGGATTATGCAGTTGGGCTGCTTGGAGTACGTATCAAGTAGCAAGAGGCAATATGTATGGAGTATTCTGCGGCTAAAACATAATCAAATAATACAGTTCAATAGGGAAGTTAACAAACATAAGCCTGATTCAAGTCACTCCGTATGAGGTCAATAAGTATATAGTACTTATTCATATACGTTTAACTAACATAAAACCAGTTTATAATATTTTATAAAAGTATGTAACAATGAACATTAAAATTTTTACGGAAACTTAGGGGAAGAAGAGGGAATGACGTCCATGATAATATTTAATCATGGTTACTAAATCAGCCAAACCATAGTTTTATGATTTTTGAAACTTGTTTATTTTTACAATATTTACACCACTGATTTATCCAATCACCCAATATAGAGCTATTGACTCTACAATCAATTGACCAATTAAATAATAATCAATCAATAGATTTTTTTTTTAGTATTTCCAAGAAAACAAAGAAAATATATATACTTTTTGTCTAAAAAGCAACTTAAAAATGAGTTACTTCCGTATATTCTTTATACAAAAGTAGGTAACTAAGTTTAACTTGAAAATCAAAAATATTATTTGATAAATTAAAATGCACAGTCAGTCCCTTAAGTCTTACTGCAGGTTCCATGTAGCTCAACTTGTTCATTTTTGAATAAAATGCAAAGGAATTAAATTATGCATTCATTCATTAAGATAACTGTAGCTGGATTTTTTCTCTTATTACAAAAATGCTTCAGCCGTTTAAAATATCTAGGATTTACATATTCAGGCCAGCTGTGTCATTTACGCGATTTCTTTTCTAATGCTATTTGAAGACATAATCAAAGTATTTATCTCGTTCTCGGATTAGAATAGAATTTTATTCACTTATCCTTTAAGATAAAACTTTATTCCAAAATCAAGCAAGAAACGTTTTATTCATAATGTTAATATGGAAAATTATTCATTACAAGAAACACAGTATGTACACAATATTTAACAATGAGATAAATAGTCCCACAGGCCTCGCCTTGTATATGGTATGTAAAATGTAAAGTAACCTGACCCATGCATTGGGGCATTTAATCTATGAATAACAAATAAATAAATATCAGACTATAGGTATCAGATACATTGAACTGACTCCGAGGTAAGTAGCTTAAAGCTTGTGTTACGAATATCGGAATCAACAGTGGTATTACAAACATATACTTAAATATTGAATATTAACTCCCAGATATAGAACAAACACAAGTATTCATGATACGAATGTTTGTGTGAGGATCGAACCCACAACTTTTGGCGTATGGGGCAGGGTCACATTACAACCCGTGGTCACAACCGAATGCGCCATCAAGCCAGTCATAGTCAACAATATCTTAGATTCACTAATAACAAATGAGTGGCCTATATAAAAGTATATCTCATTACTGGGTCAACTATCACATCACGCACGCGTGCGGGTTATCGATTTAAGGTTGCTTAGTCATTACACTAACGTCATTAGAGGCCTGGCCACAAAGACCACATATTCGGATTCCTCGAAGAAAAAAAATCCTTTAGCACGGTTATTTATTGGTTCTCAATCATGTTTGTTTATCTGTTCCTTAGTATACATAGTCCCATGTTGGTCTGGGGCTTGGCCCATGTTGATCTGGGACAAAAAAAATAAATAAAAGAAAAAACGAGCTAGCCACTTGTAACTTCTTTTTCACAGCTTTCCATCCAACCCAGCCCACTGTCCCATGTTGGTCTGGGACTTTAAAAGAATATGCCAACTGTGGTTCTTGTCTAGCATGTCGTAAAAGGCGACTAATAGTATATCGGGTTTTGGGTGTGTGATTGTGTGGGCGACGGGATGGCCGCTTGTCACTCCTTTTTTACCATTTTCCATCTAACCCAGCCCGGCTTTGTTTTTGGCTGAATGTGGTTGAAGGGGCATGCTGCCCCTTTGACTCTGCCTACCCATTCGGGGATTATGGGCGTGATGTTATATTATGTATGTACTATTTGTATAAAATAGCCAATCAGTTGATCAACTTTAGTATGGAAAGTAAAAAAAGTTTTTGCAAATTTTCTCAATGTCCTTTAAATTAGTTACCAAAATAATAAGTTAAGTAAGTAGGTAAGTGGTTTCGCATATACTAAAATAACCTTGTTTAAAAATCTAACGCACGTTTATCATCCAACAAAAACGTTTATACATTCAACGCCCTACTTTGAGACTAGGAAATTCCACTTGCGATGTTTGAACGTTTATCTTATGACCGAAGACAAGGCAACCTTCCTAAATGTAAAGCGAGTTTGCCCCTGCGGTGGCTCGGAGCTTTGAGCGTGTCTAGAACCGACAAAACATTGTAGATGACCTGTCTTCCTCCCTATTCATTAATACTAAACCACCTAATAAGTCCAGAAGGCAACAGAGATACGCTTGCACAATATCCTCTATCACCGCGGTAACCTTCATGACATTACAAAATGCAAATCGATCTAGGGGGTTCCCCTAGATGAAGCAGCACCCATCTCCTCGCATACTGCTTCCTATTCGACTGCGAGTCCTGGACAGCACCACGCGAAGCGGCGACGTCTTGTCCTGTTACCTGCCCTAATTAATACCTGCGCTGAAGTGCATTCCACAAACTGAATGCACTTCAGCGCGTATTGCATAAATAACGCGTGTTTTGGGTAAACTTAATCACTACAATTAGTTCCATGTTGGTCTCGTGGTCTGGGACTAAAAAAGAATGAGCCAACTGTGTTTCTTGCCTAGCATGTCGTAATAGGTGACTAATGGTATATCGGGTTTTGGGTATGTGATTGTGTAGAAGCCAAGCTACTAGCCAGCTTACTACTTTTTCACAATTTTCCTTCACATTTTTTTTTTCTGTTGGGGAAACTCCCAAAAACCGTCACCCTCTACTCGGGGAAACAGAGGATGGTGTGTCGGACTCGAACCGACTAAAACCCCAACGTGGCCTCCCGCGGCGCAGTTCCGGAGGAGCCGGTAACCCCACTGCCGGGACTATACGACATCTCCTCCGTTGTGCGCATGCCGCGTTGCGCGGCCCACCTCAAACGGCGGTGGTCGATGTTGTGCAGCCCACGGTCATCCGTCGTCGGATGCACAGCACCGAGCACGCGCGCACGTCGAGACATGCTAGGCCACCCAGCATGTACCAACTACTCCTAGGACCCCGGCGGACCCCGGCGGGGGGATGCATGTATGTCTGTCTAGCATATCACAAAAGGCGAAATCTGTTGATTGTGTAAGTGATGAGCCAACCACTTGTCACAAATTTTCTGTGTACAATATTTTTTTAGTGATTTTTTTAATTTTGGCCAAATATTCCTGGAACTTACTACTCATTGGACACAGGGCACTTTTTAAGAGATTTTGTTAATAAAGTATTTATGTAACTCCATAGTTCAATCCGAGCTAGAATAATATCGATGAGACAGAACCTTATTTTTTAAACTAGCGGGAACAATGGCTCATGATCATGTTTACAGAATCACTTATCCTTTCGCCAGATGTCTCTGGAATCACAACACACAGCCGCAAGATCAAAATAAATCATTCTGCGAAGCGTGTCTCAGCAGCACTCGACCTGACCAACGTCTTGCCTGTTACCTGCTAATTAATGTTCCCGCGAAGTGCATTCACAGGTCATGCAGCCGCTTTCCAATCGCGCCGTGTTTCATAAATAACTTCTATTTCGGCGAGCCTTAATTACTGTTGTGCCACGGATAAATAATGAACTGGCTTTTGAACTAGAGGTCCTCTATAAGTAAGAGTTTTGGAGTAATGAAGTTCTTTGAGTGAGAACGAGAAGCGATTTTTTCATAATTGGCACTTTACATAGACTAGAGCCTGGTAAAGGTACTGAATATGTAGTAAAAAAGTTGACATGCAATATACCTACTTATATATTTTTTCTGTATCGTAAAAGAAGAAACCACGATTAATATCATCGATGCTCATTTTTCGTACCGTGTGAACAAGTACCAAAAAAAAATTCAGTTGAATTGAGAACCTCCTCCTTTTTTTTAAGTCGGTTAAAAGAAGTCTGCCTTTCAATCTGTCTCTGTCTGTCTGTTACCTGAAACCGCTGAACAAATTTTAATGAAATTTGGTATACCTTTATACTATAGTAGACCTGGAGAAAGGACATAGACTTCTTTTTGACGCATAAAACGCCTAAAATAAAGGATGAATGATAAGGTTTCGTCGTGTCGTTGACAGATAAAATTACAAGCGGGCAAAGCCGCGGGTAAAAGCTAGTTATTCGGATATTCATATATCTTAAGATGTGACACAAGCGTAACACAATGCGTCTTAATTTGATTTGATTTGATTGATTTTGCAATCTCACATATTGCCTGATCCACTGGACTAGTGAGTTCCACGACGACCTATCAATTTAATACATAATTCTGTATCAAGACATACTCTGGTCATCATTGCATCAGAGTGCCGCAATCGTACGAATATTTTATAACTCCAAGCTCACAGTGATCAAGCATCAAAAACTCGATGGAAAGCGTCGAATTTTCATCTTCCATTTTTATGCATTATAAAATATTCACAGTATCTCGTCCCGTTTCGCATTTTATTATTTGCTTCGGATTTGGTTATTTCACGTTGTTCGGCAGATCGACTCAAATCTCTGTATGTAGCGCCACCAAATAAAGAAATCGACAATCTATACTTATAATAAATCTGTAGAGAGGTAAATTCTGTACATGAAATATATTTTCCAAATTACTATCAGGGGGTGATTAGTGATCGATACTGATGCCAAAAATGCAATCAGTAAAATTTTTGTCTGTCTGTCTGTCTGTCTGTCTGTCTGTATGTTCCTTATAGAAACAAAAACTACTCGACGGATTTTAACGAAACTTGGTACAATTATTCTTCATACTCCTGGGCAGGTTATAGTATACTTTTCATCACGCTACAATCAATAGGAGCAGAGTAGTGAAGGGAAATGTTGAGAAAACGGGAGAAATTACTCCATTTTTTAAGCTTCCGTCGCGTGTGCAGCCTTAATGGTTAAAGTTACATAGAAATCATGTATGACGGAAATAGACTTTATAATATTAATCATAAACGCGGGTGACACCGCTGGCACAGCTAGTAATAAATAATTACCGTTCATTTTCTATAAAATAATTAATTCATCAACAGGGTTATAGTTTCACATAAACAGTTCAATTCAAGCTCTAATACTATTTATATCTATCCAAATTACTAATTGGACGTCTGACTAACCTAATACTGTCTGATGACAATTTGTTTCGTTCAATGATATAGGTATCTTTAGAAAATGCAGCACAATAATTTTGCTTCTATGCGCGTCCAAACAATATTAAAATCAAACAAAAACATAGTCACATTGCCCAATTAAGCATTAAGTGATATTTAAAACTTAATTTATGTAGTTACATACAGTATTAACTCACAACTTAACAAATTTACATTTTACGACAAAAAAGATAAATTGAGTTGAATTTAAATAGAAACAAATTCATTCCATTTTCGTATTAGGTTTCATTAATGAAATATTGGCTGGATTCAATTAAACTATTTATTATTTGACTGGAAACAGTACAATACCAAAACTACTTTTAACACACATTATACTGACATATTCACTTACCATACAGAACATAATTAAAATTTTAAAATCAAACTACTAACTAAACTTCACGCCACTTCCCCGGCGGGGTGGGCAGAGAGAACCGAATACACGATCCTTACACACCTCACTTGCTACTTCAACATATATGACCCTTTTCTTTGAAAATCAAAATACCTTTATATATTCCAAATAGACACCAAGCTAGAATTTAATTTCAATATGTTAAATATTTATCATAATGAATCCATAGAAATACTAACTCAATCGTAACTGCCTGCCGCTTTGTTACGTCTTGATGTAATTTTTTAAAGTAATATTACCATTTCGAGTTACAGATCCATGTGGATCTTTGCATAGACATAGACGAAGAGGTAATATAGATTTTTTCAAAAGGAAAAATATCCCATTTTCACTAGTTATTAAGACCTTCAAGCATGAAGGCGAATACGTAGGAAAGACCTAGTTTATATGCACGCTAAGTCGCCAGGAAAAAGAGGGTTTAATTTTATAATAAAAAACCTTACCTACATAAACACTGCTTAACTTAACGCCCGTAATACGAGAAGGGGTAGGTAGAGTCAAATAGACAGCAGGCCCTATTAACCGCATTCAGCCGAAAATAAAACTGGGCTGGGTTAGATGGAAAATTGTGAACAAGGAGTGACAATTGGCTAGCTTAACGCCTACACAATACATATCAATACATACAAAACCCGATATATCATCAGTTGTCTTTTACGACATGCTAGGCAAGGAACACAATTGGCACATTCTTTTTAAGTCCACTACCAACGTGGGACATAAACACTATTAAATAATAACCCAAAAAAAATGTGCCCACAGGAAAAAACAATATGATAGTAATTTTCTCTGCGCATTATTATTTCACTCGAGAGATATTATATCTCCAGGCTTATTTGTATGTGGACCTAGTCAATGAGATAAAGACTGCCCGACAGATATGGAGACTAGCCGGGGAGGAAACCATGAGGGTGTAATCTTATTAGTACCCAGCAGACACAGCAGGGTAGGAACAAGCAAGCTTTGTCTTCCTTTACATCTACATGCACTAATCCGATAACATGAAAGACTAGGTTCTCATGCAACCACGAACGAATGCTGGCAAAAGCTGGATTTAGTATATATTGTATATTGCCCGACATTTGACTTAAAAACCTATACTAAAAACCTATGTTATGAGGGATCACACAATAATATATGTGTGATGCCTCATAGCACTGTTTATGTTCAATGTATAAAAATGCATATGAAGTTTGTAACCTACATACGAGTGTATGTAAATAATTGAATATAGATAGATAAAAAAATTATTTTTTTTTGAATAATCGAGAGTTTATTTATTTTTCCATTTGGCAGATTTTTTATACGAAAATGATATGTTAGTTTTATTAAATACCTTATCTTGCTCTCAAACATAATAATTTTGTGGCAATATTAAATACTCAAACATATATGTTTCTAATTCTTAGAAAAGCTTGACTGACGTTGACATTAAACATTATTGGTTTCAGACAGTATATGGTATACAATATCTAATATAGTATATATGTACTGTCTGATCACAGAAGCGCCTCGCGGTTTCACCCGCGTAGGTCTCATTCCCGTGGGAATACAGATATAATAGGTATAGCCTATATTATTCGCAGATAATGAAGGTTTCTATCGGTGAAAGAATTTTTTAAATCGGTTAAATGATTTAGGCGTGAAAGTGTTACAAACAAACTCGCGTTCGCACTTATAGTATTAGTTAGAATCTTTCTGGAGGATAATTTTTTGGCGTCAGTACCTGGTGAATATGCAGAACGCTTATGCATATACAACACCGATGCCCGAACATATTCCACACCTGAAACATTCATCACACGGAATACGTTCCTGTTTTTAGGACGCCCACTTACTGCTCGCCAAAATACATCATTGCAAAATTTGTAATTACAAATTCTATTTGTCGTACTAAAGTGTATTGTTAAATCAAGCAGATGCAATGTATACGTAAGCCTAATTTTTAATAGTTAAAAAAAAGGTAACAATCGAATAAATTACAGTAGAGATGATTTTAAAAAGTCAACACTTGTTTCCTAGGTGAAACACCGATTTTGGTGATTTTATTTAGAACAGATTATCATATAATCTCTTCTCTATGCTCGATGCCCGCTGACTGGTACCATACAAAAGCTTACCAAAATGCCATTGTATTGGTTGTGGATCTTTGTATAGCATAAGTTGTGATCTTTATCCAAGGGGGTCTTCAGTCTTCACAAACGTGTCCTCCACTAACCTTAAAATGTGGGGCTCGTAGCATTTTTGCTACATCCCGCTGTGGCGCTGTTACAAAGCTAGTCCGAATATGCGAGATGCAAATTCATAAACAAATATCATAATAGCGTGTTCGCATTTGTAAAAATATTCTATAAGAATACTAACATACATACATACATAACATCACGCCCATAATCCCCGAAGGGGTAGGCAGAGTCAAAGAGGCAGCAGGCTTCTTTCACCACATTCAGCCACAAAGAAAATTAGGCTAGGTTAGATGGAAAATTGTGAAAAAGTGGTGATAAGTGGCTAGCCTGTCGCCTACACAATCACATACCCAAAACCCGATACACCATTAGTCGTCTTCTACGACATGCTACGCAAGAACCACAGATGGCACATTATTTTTAAGTCCCGGACCAACATGGGACAATGAGCTGGATTAGAATACTATTCTTGTATTATAAAATTATATTGATACAGAATGACTCGTATCCACATACCCTTATACCACAAAGTTATGAAGGTATTAAAACCATCTCACGAATATGTGTGCCCTCATCCTAATGCTTACCTGTACAAGATTGTATCAAGACTTCCTAAGCGGTCTATATTACATCGTTTAATGTCATTTGGGACACATGGGGGTCGTTTTCGTTATCGTAAAACTTGAGCGAGAAATTTGTAATCTCACATTATTATATAAATTCTTCAGACTGGCACACCAATTGCCTGGTACCAAACTAAGCTTATAAGCTTGTGCTATGGATACTAGGTGAACGGATAGACATACTTAAATACGTTTATAAACATTCATGACTCGAGTACAAATATCCATGTTCATCACACGAAATATTTGCCCCTAGCGGGATTCGAACCCGCGACCCTTGGTGTCGTGGCCAGGGTCTCTGACCACTCGACCAACGGGCCAGTCATCATATAGGTTTAGGTTTAAAGATCTTTATTTTCTCATAAGATTTACAAAATCACTTACATGAGAAACATTATTTGTTAGCAATTATATTCCGTTGGGCAAGAACAAAAGGAAAACATCATTAGATATTTTGCCTTACGGTAATGTTAAAACTTAACACAGCACATCGCACAACACACAAACTGAGAAATTAAATTTTGGGCCGGTAGGTGTAAGTATCAACCGTCGCTTGACCGCACTTCTACCCGCCACACTCCCTCAACGTCAGCCCGATATCATACCGTTCTGCTTATTAAGTCAATAATGGATGTATAAGTCCTTATAAAGGTAACTAATGTAAGTATATAATCGAATATATTGAATTGACTGACTCGATGGCGCATTCGGTAGTGACCCTGCCCCATGCGCCTGAGTTTAAGTTCGATCCCCACCCGGGACGAATATTCGTGTAATGAGTACTTGTGTTTGTGACTGGGGTTAATATTCTATATTTAAGTAAGTAATATTTGTAATGCCACTGTTGATTCTGATATTCGTAACACAAGTGCTTAAGCTACTTGCCTCGGAGTCGGATCAATGTATGCCATGTAGTCAGATATTTATATTTATTTATTTATTTATTATGTAGTATTTATTTCAAACAATACATCAATTACCTATCTACCTACTATCATGCCCGCCATCCCTGCAGTCCAGGGAGCAGGAAGCTCCACTTAACATTATTACTATTCAAAAATAAAATGTGGTTGGATTAGGTAGGAACCTAAACAACCACAAACCTAATGCATCATTAGTTTGACAATCCCATTGGTCGAGTGGTCCGAGACCCTGGCCACGAAACCGAGGGTCGCGGGTTCTAATCCCGCTAGGGAAAAATTGTTCTGTGTGATGAACATATATTTGTACTCGAGTCATGGATGTTTAATAAATGTATTTAAGTATGTCTATCCGTTCACATAGTATCCATAGCACAAGCTTATACAAAGTTTAGTTTGGTACTAGGGAATTGGTGTGTCAAGTCTGGAGAATTTATATTTATGGAGAAATTATAGTCACTTCTTACGACATGCTTAGCAAGGAGCATATTGGTACATATTCATTTTAAGTTTCAGATCAAAATAAACATCAATTTATCAACAGAGTTCAATTTACCGGACAGCCTTCAGGATATTTTCTAGGCTATATAATTCGCAGTGCACTATTAACCGAATGGAGTAATATTTGTAATATTTAATGTTATAATAATCATCTACATATTATATAGACTAGAAAATATAGACCATTAAATGAAAGTCCAGTCGATTTAGTTCGGCCGCTTTACGGCTCGGCGGTTTATAGTTCCTTTATGCGTCGCGATGATCGTGTTACTTTTGTTATCTGGCTGTAATGGCGGCCCATGGGGTCGTCAAACAGAAATTACACCATTGTTATGTAGGTACCTATATCCTTATGTATAAATATGTAGCCTGTTAACCTTTCACTGACTCTAAACAATAGTGTAAGAGTCATTATACGGATGCTTTGTCGTGGTATTATGTTATTTGTGATAAGCGGCAATATCTTTTAATTACAAAAATAATAAAATATACGCAAAATTACTACTTAACTACGCATAAAAAAAATTCAATAGCAATTTTGTCCATTCATAACATATAAGCCCCAAAAGAAGCAGAGTCAAAGGGGCATCTGGCCCCTTTATCCACATTTTGCAAAAATTAAAACTGGGCTGGGTTAGATGGAAAATTATGAAAAAGTAGTGGCAAGTGACTAGCTTATAGCCTACACACAATCACTTACCCAAAACCCGATATATCATTAGTCGCCTTTTAGGACATGCTAGGCAAGAAACACAGTTGGCACATTCTTTTTTAGTCCCAGACCACGAGACCAACATGGAACTAATTGTAGTGATTAAGTTTACCCAAAATACGCGTTATTTATACGCAGACGTCTGGAAATTTCTAACTGCAGGACAACTTTAAAAAATGCGTTCTAAAGTTATATAAATATTCAAGACATAAGACATTGGAAAGTGCTATGACATATAAGGTTATGTGCCTAGTTAGCATAACAACTTGGGAGTATTTTAAGCCAGTCAAAGTATTCAGAAATCTCACCTCGCGGCAACATACTCTGATACAACTACAGGGACGCAAGCAAAGCCTTCCACTCAACATTTCTGATTCACATCTAAGCCTTTTTAAGCTGCAACATTCCTCCGGTGTTCTCCGCGCGTAGTAGATGCCCCCGACAAGTTTTCTCTAGTTACATCATGGATTTTGAAAATTAAACTAGTGAGAGCAAATGTTACTTTATCGTTTCTTATTTCGTAATAGTAATACGATTCTCAATGGTAAAGACACACACCTCTTAGAGGGGTGCGGGTTCAAACCCGGACACGTACCACTGGATTTTTCAAATCTATGTACGTATTTATACCACTAGCTAGACGGTGAGGGAAAATATCTTGATGAAACCTGCACATTCCGATAGCTATGGATGTGTAGTTATGATCCAAAAATTTACTGATTCCTCTATCTAAGGGTAACGAAGATCAGACCGGCAATCGTTTCAACGTAATTACCAGACTCGCTAAATCATGGATTATGGTCTAAGCGGACCCCGGCTAAGCACGAGACATAACGCTATGATGATAAATAGTTATATGATGCCATATGTTTGTTGGACGCAATGTTGTGTTATTTCCACGCTACAACTGTATGGCTGTTATAACACACATTTACGTAGACAAGAGGCGTAGCTACAGCTTTTAGATTGGATGTTTGCGTGTGAATTATCAAGGCTACTCGTTTCATTGTCCCATGTTGGTCTGGGACTTTAAAAGTGTGTGCCAACTGTGTTCCTTGCCTAGTATGTCGTAAAAGGCGACTAATGGTTTATCAGGTTTTGATAGTGAAGGCGACGAGCTAGTCACTAGTCACTACTTTTTAAAAAAAAATCATCTAACCCAGTTTTATTTTTGGCCTAATGTAGTTAAAGGGGCATTCTTTGACGTGATGTTATGTATGTATGTATTTGTTTAATTTCTATTTGTGACGTTCCGTTACAGGAAAGCACTATTCATACAGTTAATGCCTTATTTTTATGTCTAAACTCCTTTCTATTTAAAGTTGAACATTACAGATAGCAAGGAAGGGAGTTTAAAATACCTATACATCAATCCCTAATTAAATATCGTTGCTAACCACGATATAATAAATACAAATGTTTTAATACAAATTCAGGCTAATTTTGCGTGTAAGATACACGCAATCTAATTTAAAGTTTTTGAAAAAAATCAGTCGAATTGAGAACCTCCTCCTTTTTTTTGAAGTCAGTTAAAAAACAACTTCTCGTCTAGCGTAAAGTGCCTAATATTCTGTATAAATTCCTAAGCGAGTAAAATTAAAATTGTGTATCGACAGGTCTACAAGATGGCTTAAACAGTTCGCCCCGATTTCGGGCCCTGCCCTAATTGCTCCTTCATTCAAGATGTCCCGTTCCAAATATAGACAAGCACCCTCGAATATTGAAATTTACATCTACATCGATTATGATGAAGGTATTAGGTATATTGTGTTATTTATTGACAAAGTTAGCTAAACTCTGACACCTCTGTACTTTAACCCCCTTTTGGTAAATAACATAACTTTCTTTATTGATTTATATTCTTTATTGATATGGGTTTCCGTTCTCTACTCTTTACTACTTAGCAAGACTTAATTATCCTTTTTATCAAGAAGGTATATTTTTCGCCAACCGGGACCGCGTTATATTGGATACTATACTTGTATGTACTGAAGGTTATGTGTAAAACTACTTATTTTTTTTTTAGTAAACTTAAGTTATATGTGCTGTTTAAAAGCTACGAAGATCACACGACGCCTCAAGTAATAACCAGACTTAGTTCATGGTCAAAGCGTAGGTAGCCTGACTAGGTATCATCATCATCCTAGCGTAATTAGTTAATCAGTGGTAATTACGTTGAAGCAACTGCTGATCTGACCATCGTAACCCTTTTGGATCATGGTTACACCATAGCTATTGGAATTTACAGGTTTCATCACAATGTTTTCCCTCACCGTCGAGCTAGTGGTATAAATACGTACATAGACTTACAACATCCAGAGGTACGTGCCCGGGTTTAAACCCGCACCCCTCGCTTAAGAGGCACGTATCCTTACCACTAAGCTACCACCGCTTCTAGCCTGACTAGGTAATGAACTTAAATTAATACTTCGAACTGTCATTGCGGTCACATTTTGGTAATTTGCAACACTGCAACAAAAAAAAACAAGACAAGATACTTAGGGATGTACGATGCTCGGTATGCATTCCGTTTATAAAGTATCCAAAGCGTTATACCCACTGCATGCCGGTGAGAACGTTGATTGCTCCACGTCAGTCGAGGTCGGGACTAGACTTGCTCAGACTAACTAGTCTTACTGTACATAACTATGTACGTACATATGCAGATTCATTCGAACTTCTCGCGGAAAGTTTCGTGCAATTTGCATAGATACTTTGGAGCTCGGCTAAGAAGAACGTAAGTGACTCAGGTACAACACATATGATGTTTTCAAATTTTTCGTCAGAAAGCATATTTGTATCTTTTTTGCGTCACTTCTAAAAATATAGACAAAACTAGCCAAATTCGATCTAAACTATTGAATGTACGACTTCAAAAATATTTGGAACCTCAAAAATTTGCAGCACTTAAAAAAGGATTGTTAGTTATTTTTTTAAATATGCGGTATTGGTTAGCTTTTTGATTAATCTAACCATTATTTTCTTCATCTAATAGCGTAAAATGTTGACCGCCAAGAAAATGCTTACGTATTTTGAAAACTGCATTGACAAAATGTTGATGTAGAGCGGGTATTTTGCTCGTAGTCTGCAATAATTAAAGGTAACAAGACTGTCATTTGCTTATCTCATCGCGAAGCCAGCATCAAAGTACCCGCGCAAAGTTTATTGATTCGCTCTCAAAGAGGGCGGGCAATACGTTTGCTCAGTTAATTATCAATTAAACAAGTCGACGCGAGGCGCGACATCAGACGGATTAGTCATTAGCGCTTACTAGCCCCAGTTAAAGGTGATTTGCTCGTTTTTACTTCAATTACCAATCATCTTTTTATTTAATTTATTCACTTATAAGTATCTTGTATGTATGTAAATGTTAATTGTTACCTTATGTTTTCCTTAATTAAAATAAACAGTTGAATTATTTAAATATTGGTTTTATTTTTGTAATATAATTATTCAGACGTGATTGAAAAAATCCGTCTTTCAGATCACGTAACTGCAACTGATATATTTTATCAAGTCAACATGTTTTTATAAATACGACGTTGAAGTAAGTACTAGAAATATCTCTCATGATCTAGCGAATGTAGAAAACTGTTCACAACAATAGTAAAGTATATGAAAACACCTGGAAAAGAAAATACTTAGTATTATTTTCATAACGACTCTCCTTTCGCTACCTTTAAGTTCTATAAATTTTTCTTCGACCAGGACTGTACTGAACAATGCTAAGAAAACACTGCCATGATATAAGGTTAATTCGTTTCATGAGGCATTTCCTCGCTCAGACTATGGGAGCTCCTTGCCAAAGTGTTCCCTTAAGACCATAACATGGGGCTCTATAACAGCCCCTCACTACACTATGGCCACTGATGGTGGAAGGCCATATTGTAGTGAGGGGCTGGGTGGGCGGTTGTTATGCTTATTTTCCACATATAGAATTGAAAAAATCTTATTCGCTAAGTGCTCACTCGCAAAATAGCTTTGATGGAATCAGAGTCTGATAGAGAAAGGGCGTTGCAGCATATGAACATGATGATAACCTTCATAGGCGATGCCAGCCACGATGGTTATGCAGGCGGTGAAGTTCCGTTTCTCGGCGACGGAGACGGCGATGCGCGCGAAGAACATCATGCCGTACAACGCCAGGATGGACAGGTGCGACACGTACCAGAGCGAGCACAGGTATATCTTGCCTTTCGTCTGAAAAACCGTCAATCGTCGTAGCAACTATTTAGCCAAAAGATATTAACTAAGTAAACTAAAACCATGGCTCATTAAGTATTCAAAATGAAAAATTAGGGGAATTGTATCATAGCGTTAATCTACGGTGGCTGTGGCATTAATTCGGTTAACGTGAATATGGCCCGATATAATAGCACCATCATTTTTAAAACCAGAACGATTTACAGCTATCGGTCAATGGCTAACCGTAACCATCAACCTGGGTGACCATCAACCCGAACAGCTGCTAACGTCTCAAGTAACAAGTCTTAAGTAACCAGACCAATATGTGGTCAACATCTAGCCGTGACTGCGCGTTCAGATATTTTATTTTATTTTATTTGGGATAACAAACAATTTACACAATCAACGTACATTTATGAATATATATATAACAACTTTAGTTAGTTTATTGTGTAACCTACACCGCTCCACAGGTTAATTTAAGTCGTATTACTCGACAAGAAAAAAAAATAAAACATAAAAGTTAATTAATTTTAAATTAGGTGGTAAACAAATAATGTACAGATTTGTGAGCTGAGAAACAGTTATGATTATGATGAATTTATTTCTTCAAATGTTCTATCACAATTCTTTTGAACTTTTGGGGATATCAAGCGAAAATATCTACATCAGGGAAGGATTTATTAAATTTGTCGCATAGGCATAGATATAGCCGAACACTTCCTCTTCGGCACGTTCAGCATCACAATTACGTTCACTATCAACAGCTCTGTATACATATACGGTCTGCACAAACTTACTTTAACAGCTTGCCATAGCAGCAGCGCAGTGATGACCAGCTGGTAGACGGACACGCTGGCGACCATCAACCCAAACAGCAGGTCGACAGCGAGCCGTGGCTGCGAGTTCAGCTGCGACTCCGAGCACGCTATCATCGTCACGTTCGACACCGCCAACACCAACGATATTATCGTCACCGTCTAAAGACACACAACATTTTCTCTCTTGCTTATGACATTTTTATTCTTCCCATATGTTTTTCTTTTAGCTGAAAGTGGTTTAAGTCTAGTTGCACTTTTGACTCTGCGCACCCCTTCAGGAATTAAAGGAGTGCTGGTATGATGATGAAATTAAACTAGTAATAAAGGAATTGTTCTGTATAGAAATGATTGATTAACATAACAAAGATGTTGATGATATAGAGATTCACAAACATGGCTTAAAAAACTAAAAGAACATTTAAAGCTTCTGAGGATTTTCGGATTGAGAATGTCTGATGTCCGATGTTCCGAATCCGACAAAAATTTATTTTTTTATTTTGCTGTTCACTCTTTGAGAATGGAACCCTTAAATGATTACTTACTATTGTACAAACGCTCACATATACAACTCCACTGCACAAGTTCCTACCACACATAGTTTTAACCGTACAACACTTAGATTTTGGACACGACTCCGCCATAATTACAATAAATCACTTGTATTTACTTAAAAATATTAATTACGCGAACTGGGATTAAATATTATGCATATACAACTAAATAGATAGGGAATGTAACTTCCACATTATTTTCAATAATCACTGTCAAACATTTTGACTAGGGATGCGACTAATTAGTTCTTTATCTATTGACAACAACAAACCAAAACACATTAATAATAATAATAAATATCCGACTACATCACATACATTGATCTGACTCCGAGATAAGTAGCTTAAGCACTTGTGTTACGGATATCAGAATCAACAGTGGTATTACAAATATATACTTAAGTATTTAATATTAACACCCAAACACAGAGCATTTATCATACGAAAGTTTGCCCTGGGTGGGGATCGAACCCAGAACTCTTGGCGCATGGGGCAGGGTCACTACTACTACTAATGAGCCATCGAGCCAGTCAAAACATTATGGTATCGATAAACATCAGAATACCTAGTGTTTGATTAGCTTCGATTATTATTACAATTATGTAAATACCACTGACTATCGTAATCATTATATTGGCCACCCAGATTGGATTTTCATAACACATATATAATTATCTGGATGTGGGTGCAGGTTTACTCACGCTGTTTTCTTTTACCGCCAAACTAGCTGTATAAAAACGTAGGTACATATAAAAAAATAAAGGTATGAGAAAGTCCATTTAAATGTCACTGGCTTTCATTCTCTAAAATAAAAGAAATACAAATGCCATCGATATGATTTATTAACATAACTCTACCAATTACCAGTTTATAGACTCTATGACCCTGACATTGACCCATGACGTTCCAGTTGTCAGTAAAATTGTATTCTTTTACTACGTTCGGTAACAATCACTTCCGATTTGTTACTAAAAATAATGATTATAAATTGTCTAAACGCGCGGCCCGAGACATATGTTCTTGCGGCCCGCGACTGCTTTGTAAATAAAAGTCTTATAATTAAATTTAAAATAAAAACATATTTATTTCAGGCACAAAAATTGGCCATATATTTCACAAACTACACATATTTATACACATAGGTACACAACATACCTATACAATACCTACACCTAAATACATTTATTAGTTTTTAAATACATACTTTGAAGTCTTCATTTTATATTAGTTTTTGTTTTCTCCTCATTTTGTCTTCATTGCTCCTTTGTTATTTGTGGTAATTAAATAAAAATAAATAACTTTGCATTTTTTATTATTTATAACTTACTTACCTATACCTAACTTGGTAGATATCCATTAGGTACAAAATTATCTCACAAGTGCGGCCTGCCTTTATTTATTTTTTAACTAAGTGGCCCATGCTTGCCTAAAGGTTGCCGACCCCTACTCAACAACAAAAGATAGAAACAATTATTATTGATAAGGTTAAACTAATGTTATCAAGCATACACTCTGTATCCTGCGTACAGTTTAAATCCGCTACTCAATATTGTTTTCTAGCCATCAGTCACTTAAACTCAAAGCCAGCAAAGGACTAAAAACAAAAAATATGACAAGAAAAAAACAGAAGAAGCACCACCTACTTAATTTCAATCTAACAAGATTCACGCATTTGTAACCGAAATATCTGTTGCAAATATTGATCTAACTAGGTATCAAGTGGTGGAACCAAGTGGTCTGTGGTACATCAAAGACGCTTGCCACCGTCGCGCGATAATCGAGTCTTTATTATGTAAACTAACCGCCGAGGAGATAAGGTCTTCATTTCCTAATTTACTGACGGCTTGAGCACTTGTCGCACCATTTGGAGGGAGTTTGCTTTCTTATTACACAAGTTTAGATAGAATGGAGCGACCTATTACTTTGCTGTGTTGACGGCTGAAGTAGTTAGTCCTTTTTAATGTCTTGTTAAAAATAAAGTTACATACATACCTACATACATACACAACATTACGTCGGCAATCCCCGAAGGGGTAGGCAGAGTCAAAGGGGCAGCACCCTTATCCACATTCAGCCAAAAAATAAAACTGGGCTGGGTTAGACGGAAAACTGTCACAAGTGGCAAGCTCGTCGCCTACACAATCACACACCCAAAAATCGATACACAATTACTTAGTCGCTTTTTACAACATGCTAGGCAAGGAACACAGTTGGCACATTCTTTTTAACCCATACCAACATGGGGAAATATTATAGATACATGAAACAAATATTTTACTTTCTCATTTATGATATTAGGTAAGAATCAATAAATATGAAAGTAGGACTAACGTTCCTACAGAACAATGAATATCACTAGTATATTCTATTGACTGATAATTGTATCTTACAAGTTGCAGTACAATACATTTTTCATATGCGCTCTGTTTTGACTTTGTAGGTACATACATTATTTTTTTAACCGACTTCAAAAAAAAGGAGGAGGTTCTTAATTCGACTGAATTGTTTACTTTTTATTTATTTAAATTCCATTGCTGAGCAAAGGCCTCCCCCTGTGCCTGCCACTCCTCTCTGCACTGTGCTACTTCTTCTCACTTGGGCAAGAAATTTTATACATTAGAAATTATCACATCATCATATCGTCACGCCCGCAAACCTTCAAGAAGCAATTAAGATCCTTATACCATATTTAGCTTCAAAATTAAATTGAGTTGGTGTAATTTTGAAAATTAACATGAATATATAAAATCTAGGGAATTTCTGTATTTTATTCGATAGAAGAGATCACCTGTACTCCTCAAAATTATGACAATCCTCATGAATAAGATACGCACTCTGTTACTATGACACAGTGCATTATTCCTATAAATTATTCATAAGAAAAGTTTCAAGTCTAGGAGGGTATTGCTGTAGCGTAAATATTCTGACATTTATTTTCATTTCCGACGTATTATAAAACGTGCTAATTTTTGGAATGGTTTCTTAATGCAAAATAGGTTAGCGTAACAATCAACAAATTTACATTTTACAATGCTATAAAACGAATATTTCCATAGAAAGTAGACCTTTTGTACATACGTGACGTAGGCAATAAAATGTTAAGCAATACAGTCGTTTCGTTTTTCCCGAGCGGTATTTGTGAAATTTCAAATAATAGTTAATATTATGCGGCACCACAAACACACTCGTATATTCGTGCTGAGTAGCTGTAAGCTCAGGAATGCATAATTGGAACATTCGGAGTAAAAAATTCGAAATAATTATACACTCTACTTCTGCGTAGAAAACACAGTTTGTGAGTAAAAATAAACTTTTTATATAAAGTTCTTTTATTTTGAATTTAAATTCATTTACTATAATCCTGACATAGTATATATTCTAATTTACTTTAAAGATATAAACCATTTGTTTTAGCTTGCTTTATCCATATGACTACATACACATACATACATAACATCACGCCTGCCTATAATCCCTGAAGGGGTAGGAAGAGTCAAAAAGGCAGTAGGCCCCTTTAACCACATTCAGCCAAAAATCAAACTGTACTGGGTTGGATGAAAAATTGTGAAAAAGTAGTGGCAAGTGGCAAGTTTGTCGCCTACACAATCACATACCCAAAACCCAATACACCATTAGTCGCCTTTTACAACATGTTAGACGAGAACCACAGTTGGCACATTATTTTAAAGTCCCCGACTAACACAGGACAATGGGCTGGGTTAAATGGAAAATTGTGAAAAAGTAGTGACAAGTGGCAAGCTTGTCGCCTACACAACCACATAGGTACCTAAAACCCCAGATACCATTAGTCGCCTTTTACGACATGCTAGGCAAGAAACACAGTTGGCAAATCATTTTTAAGTCCCAGACCAACATGGGATCTATATTAATGAATTTCACTTACCTACATAGTTAGCTGGCTCCCAGCAGCGGACTAACTCAAATCTCGTACATATGTAGGTAACCCATTTCCAAGATAATTGGTCTAAGCGTAGAAGGCATACCTACATGTTTGATTCTATTTGATATCCATTAAAACTGGTAACTGCGATCAGGACTACCAAGAATGGATCTTTAGATCGGTCGGATTAATTTTGGGAACAATGGTATGGGATCGATTTGGTAACATTTTGGCGCCAGCAGTAATGGGAATCAGATGTTTATAAACCTGTTCCATCAGTATCAAATGAGGCAATTAATTAATTGATAATAAAGATGAACATGATAGACAATAAAGATAATATATTATTTATTGTTAATAATAGTCTTTAGCTTTTACACTTTAACAAGGTACTTAGATTGCTTAAACGGTTTCACCGCAATGTTGTCAAAGTCAGGTATCTGAACTTACCCGGATCGCGTAATACCCGAGCGTACTTCATTACCGAAAGTACACTCATTACCGACTCGGCGCAGCACACCTCAGCTAAGTCTACAGAGAAATTAAACCACAGAACTACGTACAAACAGTCTGCGGGAACCTCTCTAATCCTCGAAATATCTCAAGTGGGTCGTCGCTAAACTTTTTCTTGTTAGCAAAGAGAAAAACGCCTTAATGGTTTGTCTTAATGACGGCTGTATTTTATTTCCGCGCCGTAACTCTTCACTCTTTCTAGATACGGATTTGTACGAATCCCACATAACCTCCCTCGTGTCTCAGTTAAACTTATCCTGATTAGATAATTATTAATTTTTTTATTTAGACAACCAACAAGAAACATTCACATTAAAAGCTAAAATTTACAGAATGAGTATACAGGAGTTGGTGTGGCCTTAATTACAGGTTGCCACGGAAAGCATAAACAAAAAATTTTGGGAGCATAAGCGTCCCTTAGCTTTAAAAAAAGTACATACTGATAAATACATGTATGTATGTACATACTAATTAGTGAATGTTAGAATTTAAATATTATTAGACATTAGCGGGCTTAATTTCTTTTAAAATTTTGATAACTTAAGACTAAATATATCAAAGTTAAAGGGGCCTGCTGCCCTTTTGACTCAGCCTACCCCTTCGGGGGTTATGGGCGTGAAGTTATGTTTGTTTATGTTTGTTTGTTGTAAATATATCGATATAGATATGTAGAACTTCAAAGATATCATATCTATAGATATCTATTCTGATCAATTTGATTGATCAGGAATTGAGAACGACCTAGAACGACCTAATATCGGAGTATTGGGGTATAGGTCGATTAAAAGGATTCACAGGTCCTTTATTCCATTAGTTCAACTTAATAAACTGAACTAACATAATATTGCCCAGTTTCAATTGGAACTTTCAAGTCCATATAATATTTTAATTTGATTAATTTGAATTCACAATTAATTTAGTTTGTACGTATTTAACGTACAAACTAAATTAATTGTGAATTATTTAACTACTTATATGTAGTAAAAAACATTGTATGGTTGGTCCCTACAACTATTTTCATTCATACATTTAGGCTGAAAGGTCCGTCAAACATTGTTATCGGCATCCCTAATGATACTTTAAAATCGGGATGACAGCTGAAAAGGGACAATATTAAGTCAATATAACTTTAACTAGCTTAGTCTGCGAAGCCGCGGGGAATTAGGTCTATTGCATAATACTATCGTGCGTTCAGGATTATTAATAACTTTACGAAAAATAAATTTTAGTCCATGGCTTTTTTATGTTTTAATCAGTTGATCTACTTTCCATCGCAATTAACATCCACATCAACATACGTATTTGTCCAAACTCATATTATCAAAGCCAGACGACTACACTATATCACTCTCACCCTTTCCAGTCCCTACATTAATCGTGTTCAAGCCGAGGCCCGCGTGAGTTTCCGCTAAAAGTGATAGTTTCCCAGAGCCACAGGCTCGGCCGGGCGCGGGTCAGCCATAATTCTGGCAGGCGGTGCGCGCGACGTGCGGAGCACTCTCAGCGCGCATAAATAACGCTTTTCAAGGTCTAACAAGCCATTACAGTCATGTGAAAAGTTTAGGCGACTGACCTAACTATTTTACTATCATTACTTCCATAAATTTATTAAATAAATTTGCTCATATTAATTGCGATTGTTACGACTGTTACGTCCATCTTTTTTTCTAGTTTTTAATTATGCTCCTAACCGGAGACTGTTCTGACCACGGGCATCAGTTGCCAGTATCAATACCAAACAACGTAGGATTATATTACCGCTTATTACATGACCGATAGCGATTGATCGATCTTGGTTGCGATTATGGTATTACGACTGGTTCCCAAAAATACCCGTACCCGTATCAGTACCTAGCCAACATTTAAAACTGGTCGCATGTTAACTATGCTATAATTTTCTAGCCATGTGCGCGACGCGTATAGATTGCGCCTCTGGGACCGCAACTGACCTGCGCCCTTTTATAACCACTGACACGTTCTTTATAGTACCGGTTACCTAATGTTACACTGAGGTCAGATAACATAAACATCAGCAAACGCTCTCCGGGAAAGCATTACTGTAGGATCCTCCAATATAATTTATAGCTCAGCGAACACATATGTACCTATATCAAGATAATATCAACATGTCAATCTGATCAAGCTTGGATAAAATAAATTTGCCCGTTCTAATAAGCGAGTTACTTTTCAATAGCTTTGTAACGAGGTTTAGTTATGTAGAACACTACCTACACAACGAATCATCATAAGCTGTAAGTAGCACGCACCCCGAGCTTACTTACAGCTGAATATTTAAGTGGAAGAAGTAGGTATGTATTGACTGTATATGTGGAAAAACTATGTGTTCATTGTATATACACCAGATTTTCCGCGGGTTTCGCTCGCTTTTACATATATTATCCTATTCCTCGAGAAAAGTTAATTTTTCTTTATCATGATTACTCAAGACAAGAAAAACGTAAAAAAATCGGGCAGGATCATATTGACTTCACCCTAAAATATCAGCGAGTACACAGAACCCTTTAATCTAATCCCACACTGCTTTCTCCAAAGAAAATATATCGTGTGATTCAACTAAACATAAAACACACAGACTCCGTAGCAATCCAAACTCTACTCCAACCCCTAGCTCGCAGGTAAAACCCCCCTACCCTATTTTCCTAGGGGTGACAGTCGCGGACTCTTAATCCAAATTCGACTCACGTTTGTCATCCCACAGCGATCCGTCTGTGTTTTCACACTCTATAAATTCTCACCGATATATACGGAAAAGGAAATCCACGCTTTCTCACAATCAGGATCCCAGATTTTGCAGGAAATACATGCTAAGTCTGGTCCTGTAAATAAATGATTTTTGATTTACCGTTTATTTACTGAATTGTTTACTTTAAACAATTCAGTGTTTATACTGAATTCCAAATATGAACAATATGGGTTGGAGACCTGTACAATGAAAATATGTTCTAAAAATTTGTCTTTGCATTTTTTTTTTACTTAATAAAAAAGAAAATATAATTAAATTGCTATAAAGTTCCTTTCAGGAACAGGATTATAAAATAATTTTCCCAAAATAGCGTGAAAATGTGCTTTTTCACTTTTCACTGTATTCTTGGTCACTTTGTCCAAAAACAAGTATTTAAAATTTAGTTAATAAATACTTCAGCAGAACTTTTCAGTTGCTGGATTATTTCCTTTTTATATTTATCAAATTCGAATTCTGATCGGAAAAAAAATCAGAAAGGAGTCGTAAAATAGATTAACCAGTTACTAATATTAAAATGCGAAAATAATCCTGTGTAAACAGACGGCCAGTCTATCACGTTTTCACGCCTAAACGACTTAGCCAATTTAGATGAAATTGGGTACGCTAATAGTTTGACCCCTAAGACAAGACATAAGCTACTTTATCTCGAAAAATATATTGCAAAAGCTAGACACATGATATTTAATATTTTATATGTCCTGATCGGAAAATTATCTAAATTGTGATTGGTCATATCACAATTTAGATAATCAATTCACATCATTCATCAATTCACTGATCGGACCATTCTTGAAACGATAGATCTAATAAAATAGTACTCTCGAACCATATAATGAAGTGGCCGGGCCAGATCAACGTTATTCAACGTTTGACGAAATTAACAGAAATGCATAGATTCAGGATTCATAATATTGCCAAACGTTACTGATGATAAAATCATATATATCATCACGCCAGCAGTCCTTGAAGGGGTAGGCTGAGTGCAATGAGCTCCAATTTCAGTTGGGTTAGATGGAAAATTGTGAAAAGTGGAGGCAAATGGCTAGCTCGTCGCCGACATAGTCACAAACTCAACACCCAATATGCCATTAGCCGCCTTTTAAGACATGCTAGGCAAATAATACAGTTGGTAAATTTTTTCGTGTTCCAGACTCGTAAGTTTTGACATGGAACAAAACTTACTGACGTGACTGATCATATTGTAAGTGATTTAGTGCATTATTAACCAGCGTCCTACGTTCCTAGTTTATACATGTGAGCACTACTGAGATTGGAACGTTAAACTACATCGGAAAAGCAAAATTAATTGTAAACAAACACTGCAACTACGTTTATAGAATTAATTAGTTTCAGAAGGAAAGTTATCGGTATAGCCGGCTCCTCTGATCGCGTACCTGCTCAGAGCTAATGTTTTTATTTCAAATAAAAGGCCACGTCCCACGTGTCTGACCTTTTTGTTAAAACCCACATCAGGTGGTATCTCTTGTACAAAGTTAATTTGGATGCGACCCTGGGAGAAATGAATTTTTGCCACTTTCCATCCATATCTGCTAACCGTACTTTGTTTTATTATTATTTAAATATTTGTTGGTCTGAGACATCAAAAAAGTTCTTTATGGCATTGATGTGGAGGTGAATACTAAAGTTACAATATAATACCCGTAGGGCTTAGCAATATAAATATAAAATGTGCCAAATGTGTTCCTTGCCTAGCATGTCGAAAATGGCGACTAATTGTGTAATGGGTTTGTGATAATGTAGGCGTCAAACTAGGCATTTGTCACTACTATAAAACAAAATTCCATTTAACCCAATTTAAACCTATTTTTGACTAAATGTGGTTCAAGGGGCTTATTCCTCTTTGGGCACTATCCTGTCCTCGCCTGTGCCTGCAGACGTGATATTTATGTAAATATGTGCCCGCGGTTTGACCCGCGTTCATGGTTAATGTTATATAGCCTATATAGCCTTCCTCGATAATAGGCTATCTAAAACTAAAAGAGATTTTCAAATAGGACCAGTACTTCCTAAAATTCAAGCAAACAAACAAACTCTTCAGCTTTACAATATTAATATAGATTATATGTGTTGATTTCTATTTTATTACAAGTTCTTTAACAAAAAAATTAACAGTTGTTTAATTTTTTTATAAAACAGCCAACTTCATTTAGGTATCTATTCCCATTCAAATCCTGTTGAGCAAATTAAGAGCTTATTTTTCAAAAAGGTCATAAGGTCCCCTTCCAAATTATTATAAGCTTTTATTTGCACAGCGCTCATTCACCGTAATGCTAACCCCGGGCCACCCTGTAATTAGTATAATTAACAAGACCTTTTTACGTCGCAAAACCGTCATTATGATATCCCTACACACATAGTGACCTATATAGACGCCGTGTCGTGAATACATCGTAAAGTACCTTAATTTATATTTAGACACCGTAAAACCATTTTAAGTGACGACAAAAACCCTCATATATGTTCAACAACTCCCCTTTTACTGTTCCCATAAAAGTGTGATAAAACGTTAATTGATATTAAAATGTATAAAGCACAAATTGTAATTGTAAGATTACTTGGGTATTACAAATATTGTTTTAGTATTACAGTTTCAATCGTATAGGCTGTACTCCAGGCTTGTGAGGGAATTAAAAAAGCCTAATATCATGTCTAGACTCGGTCCTTGAAAGCATAGTAAATATCCATAAATCTCTTTGAAGTAAAGAATTTCAGACAGAAAATATATTAAAAAGTGTTTCTAAGTAAGACCAGATACGTGTTTTATTTGTATATTTTATACTATTTACTAATAACGGTGTGGCTCAATGGCAAGGACACGCGCCTCTTAACCGAGGAGTGCTGGTTCAAACCCGGGCACGTACTCCTGGATTTTTCAAATCTATGTACGTATTTATACCACTAGCTCGACGGTGGGGAAAAATATCGTGATGAAACCTGCGAATTCAAACAACTTTGAATTTGTAACCGTGATCCAAAAATTGTCTGATTCCCCTATCTTAGGGTTACGAAAGTCAGATTGTAGTCGCTTCAATGTAATTACCAAGCTTGCTAAATCCTGGATCATGGTCTAAGCGGACTCAGGACGGGACATAACGCTGCGAAGATAATCCCTAAATAAGGTATATCATGCGACTTGTTTACTTTTTTAGTGTTCTTTACTTTTTATATTTTTTTAGCATTTTTTGGCAACCAACCAATACGCAAGATCGGCAGTCGCTTCAATTACCAGACTAAATCCTAAATCATGGTCTAAGCGGACCCCGTCTAAGCATTGAACACAACGCTAGGAAGATGGTTTTATTTAATAATACTCGCGGTACTCGACTTACAGAAGAGAGATAATAACCAATATTATAATTTCATACGCGGATGAATGAAAATTTTCATTTCAATAGGCAACATTTTTAATTTTACGCAGATGTTTCTGCATTACTCGTTAACTATACATACATTATATCTAGATTGAATCGCATTAAACTGTTCTGGGTGCTCATTCTGAAAATTGGTAAATAAATTCAGATAAATCAGTGTTGCGAAATCTCTTTAAAAATATATATACATCTCTTAATCAACCTAATCTCATTAGCGTTAGATGGCAATACTCTGGCCTCAGCCTTATCAGATACTCTTAATTTGTAGTTAAGTACAGGGCACCCTAATTAGAGACTAGACGAAGCGCCCGTATCTTAAACCAGCATCTATATAACGTTTCCGGGTCACTGAATAAGGCCCACGAGAACAATAGTAATAGTCTTCTATATATTTGGTGAAATTGTCTGGAAATCCTCTTAGTATACTTTATAACATTGTATAAATAAATGCGATTGATATACAATGAAAACATCTCATCTGGAGGATAGCTCAAATATATTATGTTTGGTATAGCAAATGCTTTATTCATCATTCATCAATATATAATTATTTATGAATATATTGATGAAAAAAAACTAAACACGCGTTTATTTAGTTAGAGTCTACACAAAAATGTTTAAAGAGTTTTTATGAGCGCCTTCTTTCTCCGTTATAAGACAGAAGGCGCTCATATGTTGCCAAACTTTGAACAGACTTCCTTTTTGCAGCCAGCATAATTATGACATTCCAGCAATGATATCATAGTAATTCTGTACCGGCAGAGCGAGTACTTAACCGTGATTTATTTCCTTACAGCGCGCAAGCAGCTCCGAGCGAAGATAAGTCGGTTCATTCCTCATCGCAGTCCTTAATAAAGATTTCAAAAGCTCTTCCAGCTTGCAGAAGTCTGATTTAAACATAAAAAGTGGCGGAACTGCATTATCAAGTTACCTCGCGGATCGGGAAGCTACGTTGTGCCGTCGAAACGTTATATTGGAGGTACCTTTACTAAGAGTTTCTTAACCCAGGGATCATTTCATAGCAAGAATGTCCAAGTAAAAAGTCTCATCTTAATTTTCACATGACAATAAACAAATTTTTTTATTTATTTTTGTTTGGGGTCTAGATTCCGGAGACCTAAAAGCAAATCTCGATAAATCATCGAGATTTTGCGAATGGTTCTTGATTTAAAAGGTTAAGAAACCCTGCGGTAGAGCCTGAAATAGAGAGAAGTAATGCCATCTCGTATGGGTTCGATGTCCGTTGCAACAAATAACTGTTGATAAATAAATTCTTACTAAGATATATTATGTCTTGTCAAATAAGTACAAATAAACAATACAATGTTAATTTAACAAAAGGGAAAGACAATTCGTTTCTACTTACTGTTCGGTTCTCTCTGCCTACCCCGCTAGGGAAGTGGCGTGAAGTTTAGTTAGTTAGTTTACTGTCTCAAATATGCATTGCATATGATATGTATAATCTCTCTAGTCTAGTCCATCCCTGTCCCTATTATTTATTATGAACTTAGCAACATCTGCGGTCGCTTATTTCCGAATTATGAGTGCACCATCTCGCTGCAGACGTGTGGTGCTTTAAAAATTTACCATTCGTGTAGACCTCCGCATCCGCAGACTTGCATGCTAAACAACCGACGGATTCTGGAAACGTTCGTCACATTTTATTTAGTTAAGATGGCCGCCTGTTTCAATTTTGTCTTTCGACATTTTTTTTCGCTCAGTGATTAAAGTTAAAGGAGCAGGTTACTTAGACCATTCGTACTCCTTCGGTAACGATGGGCGTTATAGTACTTATTTATCCTTTTCTTTTATTAAGAAAACCCCAATATGGCCTCCCGAGGACGAAGTTCCGGAGGAGCTGGTATCCCTACTACCGGGACTATTCGGTAGCTCCGCCGGTGGTGCGCATGCCGCAATGCGCGGCTCGTGCGGCGTTGGTTAATATTGTGCACCCCACATTCGTTAGGCGTCGGATGCACAACGCCGAGCACGCGCGCAAAGTCGAGACGTGCTAGGCCACCCAGCATGTTTCAATCCTCTCCGCCCAGGAATCAGATACTGGTCGTTCCCGCGACCGAAAGCGGGCAACACAATTGCCCGCTTTCCTATCCTCCGCAACCCAGCAGCTCCTCCTCTTCCTCGGTAATCTTAGGTTAGGTGCCGCGACTGGCTGGCAAGAAACCTGTCGTGGCCTACCTTGGGGTCCCTCTTAGCTTCAGTCCAGAGCTTACTAAGCCCCCCCGGTACGACAAACCGGAGACCCTGGCGGGGACATAGTATTAGTGTCCTGAGATCCTTACCATATCATACAAAATGTGTTAATTATAAAGAACTCAGCATACCATACGGCATATTTTATCAAAACTATTCCTGCTAAGAAACTTTAAGTTTATTTAATAAATATTTCAGTAATGAAATGAAATGAAATGAAATAATTGAATTTTGAATTTTGATTATAGATTTCAATTTTCCCTTTTCCGTCATGAGATCGATGATATTCAGCATATACCAATGAAGCAAATAAAAGCCCAATTAACTGTAATATCGAGCGATTTGAAAATAGTGCAGTGCATCATAGCAGTAGGCGGCAAACCGCTGTTCCTCCGACGGGCTCCCTTCACTACATCACTTCCAAAGGGATTTACTAAAAGTCACACATGGCCCACTAACCAAAATACAGTAAGCCTTATAACTGTAGCTTTAAAGTATATTTTCCCGTAGCTAATAACGCGGCAACTGAATGCATACGCATGTTTTTATATTTGTTCCGCGGAAGCCTGCATTGAATCTAAATCGTGCGGTTTATGAAACATTCCAACGATATTACCGAACTATGACTGTGCTGTAAATTTATTTGCATTCGTTATAGTGATCTACGCACAAATTCCTCTTAATTAAATCCTAGGACCTTTTTTGCAATAAAATGCAGATTATGAATTGTTTGCCTTAAATTTGTGGATAGAATAACATGGTTTTCGTCTGAAGCTCTGGACATTATTTCTAAATGGATACTTACAACGTTTTCACTATTTCTAGCAGATTTTGATGTCAATAACAATTTTAACTAGACGCAGACCAGGTGTGCGCGAAATACCATGATGTGTTCAGTGGTTAAGACGAGAAATAGTGACAAATATTAATGTTGTTCTGTGACTTCAAAATATTGTTATCGTAAAAGACAACTAATGATGTATACGAATTGGGTTTGTGACCGTTAGACGACCGTGGGCCATTTTTATTTTTTTTGTACGAAAGTTCTTTCTGTATATTTCTGCACCTAAAGACTTTACCTGCCGTTCGAGAAGTGTAAGCGTGATAATATTTATGTAACTACGCGATTTTCGTTAACATCAATTAATAAACTTAGCGAGGCTTCACTATCTTGCTTAATATATAACCTACAAAATATTGCTCTTCGCCAAATAGCGGCTTGAAATCTTGGCGCCGCGTGCCTCCACGTACTTGTCGCGTGCCCGGCATTTTTGCCCCAGTTTAATTACGATCCATTAGGGCGGCCGCAGGCTTCTTCGTTAGCTGTTCATTAAAGTCGAAGACAATACGGTCCTCTCCGCCCGGTACTATCGGCTGTGAAAGAAATCATTACCGTAACAAGAGCACAGGCTGCCAAGAATTGTTATACTGCTTTGAAGAATGTTTTAATTTATTACATCTATATAAAGGCATAAAATTTAAGTTATTGTGAATATGAAATTATAAACGGTACATAAGGACTTATAGGGAAAAAAAAATAATGTGTTGTCTGTTCTGGTTAGTCTCCGAAATGTCTGAACCAACTTTGACGAGACTGTTACTGGTAAATGCTGGTGTTACAAGGAAAAAATATTTTGTTTTTCAAACCTACCTGTATTAGAAATAAAATAATTAGCGTCCTATGCAAAAGGTTAATTTTTTTATTAACCTTCACGAACGCCGCCAACAAAAGTCAAATATGGATGTCTATGGATTTTAGTAAATAGTAAAAAAAATACCACTTGTCTACGTTCAATTAAATCTATTATATTATCTACATATACATTATTTACTTACAAAACAAGTGATGCCATTTTAAAAACATCCGTATTGGAGGTAACTGGCTATAAGATCCACCTTAAAGATGAAACCTTTGGAACATTTTCAGTATCTTTAAAAAAGTACGAAAGAAATATATAGGTGAGGACGTGAGTTTAGTAAATTAGAACCAGAACGAAATCGGTGAGTAGAAAGTTCGATACGGCAAAGCCAATTAAGTATGGAGAGTTGGGAACTTGCATCGTTATCGAGCTCCAACTTTAACTAATTTCTGAAACTGTAATTATGTAACAGATTAACGAAGAGAGGTAAAATAAATTTAGGGTATTTTAAAAATCTTTAAAACACGCTTTTATGGATAGATCGTCATCTTCCTATGACCCGCTCGAAGTCTGGATCGATTTAGACCTTTCTATGGCTCTCATCGTCTTCATTAACAGACTAATACAAATAATAATTTGATGGCACCCGTTATATCACCTCCTGACTTTTCAAAATTCAAAATTCAAAAATATCTTTATTTATATAGGCTTCAAGAAAGCACTTATAAATAGTCAATATACAAAAAAAGAACAAATAATACTTTAGAGCCATTCTTTTACCTAGTAACCTCCAGCAGCATCAGCAGGTATACGGGACGCCGGCTCCGGGAATCTGAACCTGGCTGCACACCCTCACTCGCCTGAGAGATGTCCAGTTGTACGCGGACGTCTCATTCGAGCGCAGATGATCAGTTTAGGCATGGCCAACCGTCAGCGCGGTGCAGTGAATGTAACCATACCGCATTGCTTTCACGTCCTCGTCCATGGTGGAAGAGGCATGTTCAATGCATTTCCTTCTCACAAAAAAAATATAAGACTTGCTCATATTTATAGCGAGTGACCAGACAATACGGTTGTCTTTAAGTTTTTAACCACTTTTACTTTTGGCCCTGGCTCTCTATAGGCTATTACATCGCTCTGGGCTACCGCTCCAGTCGCTCACCGCTAAAGCCACAAGAAATGAAACTAGTTGAGTTCTGAAGTACACAGGTGCGAAGCTGAAAGACATAACAACACCTATTCTAATATTGTGTCTTAAGCCCTGCTGAATAGCAAACTTGGAAAAGGACTTTAATTAAATTAGCCCCTAACAAATAACACAATATTTCTCATGTGAAAACAGTTTAGCTATTAATATTTCCAGCTCAAAATGTTCTGTGAAACTATGCAACTAAATCTCATGCTCACGCACCTACGAGTTTTAATGGGGGTTGTTTACGTCCGCGCCATAAACGGATCGCTGCAATTTGAGAAGTTTTGAGATGCTGCTGTTGCTGCACTTATAATCTAAGCTGCTAACTGAAAGTTGCGAGCTAAATTAAAAGCTGTCTCTGTTAGGTTTAAGTACCACAACTTCAGTTAAGTAAACTTTAATCATAAGAGTTTGCTTGCATTTTACTTTACGGCTAATTTTCGTGTCATTTGATTAAAAAAGTTCCATACATTCTTAAATTCTCTTTTTAGGGCAAAACCCTACATCAAAAAATGCTGCTAATCTGTTGATCTATTAAAAACTATTCCTATTCCAAACAAGGCAGTAACGGAACTCAAAAAAGAAAAAAATAATTCGTTTAGGATTAGCGCGAAGAGATTTCTTTGGATTTTCTTTTAAACTTGGAACAGCGTCTACTTTGTAATACGAATACTATAGACCTTACTCCACGAATGTTTTTTTCTTTTTCCTAACGTTTAATCGCGTTCCTAGCAGAGATCCACCTTGACTGTGAACCTGGATGTCTGGTTTATTACATTGAACCGTAAAACAACTTTCGTATCCATTAGACAGGGGAACCGGATAAATTAGATCATGATTACTCATCCATAAATATTTAAATGAGCAGGTTTCCTCAATTTGTATTCCTTCGCTCCGACCTAAGTACATAGATTTTAAAAATAAAAAGATTACAGCCCAGCTTTTAACCAACACCCCTTGCATATGCGGCATTTATCCATACCATTGGGCTGCCACCGAAATAAATATCACTTATACGAAGTTTAATTAGTCGCCAAAGTTGTTCTGTGTAGTAAACCGAGCGGGCCCCACAATGAGCGGTATTTCACGGTTACGGCTCCCCAGCGGGCCCTCAGGGCGGCTGGTTATGCGTGAGCCCGCCTTACCATCTTCAACTGAACTGACTTGTAATCCGCTTTTGAGTGAGTTAATGGCGGCATGATTACTTGAAACTTGAGATCGTCTATGACTGAAACTTTACTACACCGAAATCACAACGGCCACATGGACATCTTTACAGCAATCATGACTTATCCTTGTGGGGCACGATTGATTTATCCCAGCCTATTAAATTATATTTATAATATTAGAATTTATTATTGGCGTGTACTTAGCCATGGAAATAAATTTTATTACTTAGAAGTATCCAAATAGATCTTGTATTTGGCAGCTTTTTGTTAACACATTTTCCAAAAAGATACAAAAGATCGCCAATAAAATCTATAATATTATTTAGGTAGATATTATTTAGGTATGAAGATTAACATAAAAATGATTTCGACAAGTTTTTGCCTTTAAATGAATTTAGGTTTTATAATTATACCTACCAAAACAGTATTCAATTTGAACGAACGCAATTTAACATTAGTCATCATAACACAACACTTAAAAATTAATGTTCATTTTCGATTGCCGCCTCAATAATGATTGCAGAAATGATTTTTAAAAAATAAATGGCTTTTGACGATATGTGCTGTGAAATATTTAATCTGCTTCGTTTTTTCCGCTAAGGCACCCATGTAGTTGACTGCTGGATTATAAAATACCTTAAGAAAAAAAATGGATTTAATTGGAATTCAATCAAACCATTTCAGCTCCAGTTGATTTTGAATCATCATCATCATCCTGGCATTATGTCCCGTGCTTAGGGTCCGCTTAGACCATGAGCCAGGATTAAAAGTCTGGTTTTATATTGAAGTGACTGCCTATCTTACATTAGTACCTAACGCTTACATAAGGGAACCAGACGTTACACATCTTAGTAGTTTTGAATTTGCAAGTCATCACGATATTTTCCCTTATCGTCGAGCAAGTGGTTAAATACGTACTACGAAAAATCTACAGGTACATACCCGGGTTGTTGTGTTGTACCCGCACCCCCGCGTATGAGGCGCATGTCTTTACTATTACTGCACCAAGGCCGTCTTAAACTGTGCTGGGGTCTTTGGCACATAAGAATTTAGGGCCTTTTTGAAGTAAAGAAAGCTAATAATACCAGATAAAAAACTTCTACGATGAAGTTCTGTTGAGTAAAATCTTCTGCTAAATCCTCAAAGTATTTTTTAAAGGATAACAGACAAATTATCGGTCCTGTGAGGCCCCCTGAGGATGGGTGCCCCAAGCATGACCCCGTGTGCCCTTATGATAGGGACAGAATTGACTGCAACCGCTATAATATAATTCAAACAATTAAACCATGTTAGCTCGTTGCTCCGGTGTATTATTGAATATCTTTAGAAATAAAACCTGTGAGTTTGTCTAGAAAATTCCGTGTCGAAGTAAAGTTGTGCAGCCGTTGGCTCGAAGTTACCGATCGCTGACAGCCCGGCCCGCAGCCGACATTTTATTTTATTCCCGTTGTATCGCTTGCGTTTGCGAGGGAATTTCTCTTTGGTTTTTCCCTACATCTGTTTATCTTTTCTATGGTTTGTGTTTCTGATTCTGATTTGTCGGTCGGAATCTTTGTTCTCTAGTTCATCTTTGTCTCATTTGTTACTTTAAATACAAATGAACTTATTGATAAATATAGGTAATATTTAGTGATTTCGACATCCCTGTTAGTGCAATGGTTTAGATTTCAGAATATGCGCAGATTCGATTCTTGCTCCTAGACAAATTGTTGTTTGATAAAATAGATATTGGTTTCGATCCTTGGCATTTGTTTTACATTCGTTGAATCGAATTTCCAGAACAAATGCAATTTTTAAGCTTTGGATTCGGATGAATTGATGTGATGTCATCTATTTATTTAATCAATAAGGGTAAATAAATATGTTTTTATTACAAATTTGCAAATCAGATACAATCAAGCAACAGATTTTAGTTTTTAATTATATGCTATATTATCATTGATATATCCGACGATTAAATAAATATTCGACGACATCACATACATTGATCTGACTCCGAGGTAAGTAGCTTAAGCACTTGTGTTACGGATATCAGAATTAACAGTAGTATTACAAATACATTCAATGCATCCAATATATTATATAATTAATATACTTCCATAGAATCTATTAAACTAGTAGCATACTGCGGTTACTAATAATTCAATGCAAGAAGCATTCCCGAAGCACTAGCTACGAGAAATTCGCGCCAAATAACTCGACCCAGAATTGCACCGAGGGTGCATGTATTATTATCGGCTCTCGTAGCGTTATAGTTCGTAGCCACTTAATAAGAATTCAGTTAATAATCCTCCAAATGCTCATAATACTTCAGAAAGAAGAACTTCAAAATGCGGAAAATAGCCACAGGTCATGTTGACTTTTTAACAAACTTACAAAATATAAAAAAACTTTATATTTTAAATATTTATTAATAAGAGTTACATTTAAATCTCATTACAGGTTTCAACGAAAATTTAAATGTATAAAAAGTAAATTCTCATAAACACTGTGGTTCGGTGAACGAATGATGAATACGTGTAGGTATAAATCCTCATTCCTTTTAGGAGAATTCCTAGAATTATCGAAATTATAATTTCCAAAGCCTGTTCCATGTTACGATGACATTCATCACAATAGAAGAGGCATGCTCCGGTGGTTCGGACATATGAAAAGAATGGATGACGAAAGATTGACTAAACATATATATACAGATAGATACACAGCTTGTATGAAAAGGATCATGAATGTTGAAGAGGCGATTGAGGCATGTAAGGATCGTGTTATAGATCGTATTATCTCTGCCTACCCCGCTAGGGAAATGGCGTGAAGTTTACTTAGTTATTATAACTATAATATTAACTAACTAATGATTTACTATGAACTAACTTTCATCACAATATACTTACTCGTGCTTGGAACGTGCTAAAGTTGCTATTCTTGTTCTGTAAACGACAGCCACGCCATATTAACTCGAAAAATATGAAAAAGAATCGCACGAGCGAGTCGATTTTAAAAATGCTACGACCGAGTGAACGCATGAAAGTTTCGAACGAGCGCAACTGTAATGGCGTTTAAAATGGGCATGTTTTCCATACAAACAAACTGCGCGGCTAAAGAGCCACTAACAGGCCGATGCGCCGCGCCGCAGTTTGCACAGTCGGACTGCACCTCGCCACACCGCGCAGCAACATAGCCGATATTTGATACTTGCGTTCACGGCAATGGTTTTGACGCCATTTTTTCTAGCAGTCGCATAGTATCAATATGACAAAAGTTCTCATAGGCTCAGCACTTTTTCTTAAGTCAACTATACAACGCTTTCTATTTGAATCTAAATGTCTCTTGATCTCTTACCTACTTTGAAGCGCGGCTAAAAAGCTACTAAAAGGCCGCTGCGCCGCGTTGCACCGCGCAGCTACAAATACTTATTCAATATTCGGTAATTGCATTCACAGCGATGGTTTTGATACCATATTTCTAATACTCTGCCTTGCCCTTCGAGGATTGTGAGCGAGATATTAAACTAATTAACGAAAGATTGAACTGTTTACAAAAGCACCTAGCGGTAACGCACATGTGACTTCTCGTATATAAGCAACAACGAATGCCTCAAAAATAAATCAAGTAGACCATAGCATAAGGTAGATTGAGCATAAGAAAGCATAAGATAGATACTACCGAGTTTTTGCCGGTTCTTCTCGGTAGAAACAACGTTTCTAACGTGGCAGTAATTTTTTTTTTGTATTATTATGACTATTGATAAGTGCTTTTGTGGAGCCTACATGAATAAAGATATTTCTATTTCTATTGCAATTTTTTGTGGTACAAAAAAATATAGTATCTAACGCGTCGTCTGTAACCGGCGGGCGGGCCAGTTGTTGCCGCCGCTTGTAATCCCCGCCGGTCGAATGCATCTGAATGGACTTCCGAGCCTTTCAATCCGTTTTCTTTTTGCTCTCTCCCGCAAATCTATCTCTGCACGCGTTCCATAAACCTATTAGAGCGTTTGATGGAAATACCGTGATGTATGTAGGCGTAGAGGATTATGTAACACCTGCTTTAGCGCTGGGATTCAGAACTGTATATATATGAAGATTTTGTATAGGAGCAATTCCCAAGTAGTAATCCGGTAGAGCGGTGGTAGCTCAATACGCGCCTCTTAACCGAGGAGTGCAGGTTCAAACCCGGGCATGTACCTCTGGATTTTTCAAATCTATGTACTTATTTATACCACTAGCCCGACGGTGAGGGAAAACATCGTGATGAAACCTGCAAATTCAAATAACTTTGGATTTGTAACCATGATCCAAAAATTGTCTGATTCCCCTATCTTAGGGTTACGAAAGTCAGATTGTAGTCGCTTCAATGTAATTACCAAGCTCGCTAAATCCTGGATCATGGTCTAAGCGGACTCAGGACGGGACATAACGCTGCGAAGATAATCCCTAAATAAGGTATATGATGCGACTTGTTTACTTTTTTAGTGTTCTTTACTTTTTATATTTTTTTAGCATTTTTTGGCAACCAACCAATAAGCAAGAACATATTTTTTGCAATTCAGTCCAGTTGCAATGAATCGCAAATTATTTGCTTTTTTATTTCTTGTTGTGACATGATAGCGACATATTTTAAAACGTAGACGAATTAATAGGGAAAATGTAAATCTTTTCCAAGGTTAAAAGGACTTTAGAGTATTAATCGCATTATATATGTTAAGGTTGATAAATGTGTGCAAAATTGTAATAATTTCATTCAGCTCAACAGTCCTTGAGTATCAAAAATCCAATTTATAATAGCTTTTCATAGAAAACAAATATTTTTCTCCGAATATAAACCTAGGCAGATGCAACGAAGTCTTATGCTAACTAAATTAAGCAATCCGTAAAAAGTTCGAGGAGAAAAAAGGTTAAGTGGATCAAATAAGAAAATTCTGGGATTTTAAATTACTTATTATTTTGAAACCGGCAGCTACTAAGGGTTAACAGGATTATAGGGGATTTTAAATTTACCCAATTTCCATATAACCCAGCCCAGTTCAATTTGACCCAAAGTGATTAAAGGGGCTAGCTACCCCTTTGACTCTGCCTACACCTACGAGAATTATGGGTGTGATGATATGTACCTAATTTCCTGAAATTTTGTAAAAAGTGGACAACATTATGACAAAAAAACGTTATGCTGTTTTTTACTTTCTATGATTTTTTGATTTATACTTTTCTAATTATACCCTAAGTTTAAATAAATCCTAAATTCATAATAACTTAACATGTATGTATCATGGAAATTTATATATTCTTGATATCTATTCTATTCTATATATTTTGATTTTTTAAATATTATCATGTTTTATTAAACTATTCTGACTAGGCTACTTAAAAAACAAACTTCAAGTTTTTTACCTTTATCCTTGTAAGCAGATTTTTAGCTGAAACAGAACTTAGGTTAGTATTTATTCGAGAATGCACATCGTTCTTGGAAGACGGGCGATCAAGACTTTCCGTAATGAAGCTAACTCAGACAAAACTGCTGCTGCAGTATAAATATAAACGAACTAACATTGCATTGCTGTTAATTGTTTGCTTGAGCATTACAAAGATAATGCTCAAGTATTACTCGTAGCTCAGTTAGGTACTCAGTTTGTTTAAAAGCGTTGCACACATTTGCACACGTTTTTCCAAAGCCGGTCTTTAATTCCTACTGCAAATTTTTATCACTTGAGAATCGTATTCAAAGAGATACTCTTTAGCGAGTTTTGACACCTCATTCAATATTACTTACACCCGAAATTAATTAACTCCACATCGATGCTAATGCTTCAGAAACGAAACAGAATATCTTACGGGGTTGACCATTGGACAAATAGCTACCAGCGAATACTCGACACTCCACATTCAGCTGCAAAGACGTAAGCCTCGCGCGTTCAGTTTTGTCACGTACGCCTGTCGTCTACGAATCGGCTTTGTAATCCATTTTTTAGGATTTTATGAGGAAACTTCGGAGCTATATCACAGTCTCACTAAGGGATGAATCTGTTTGTTTATTGCGCTAGAATCAATTAACTAAACACGTTGACATGTATCTAATTACCTTACTATTTCTTATTTAATATCAAAGCTATATACAGCTTTCAAATAGTCCTTATCAACTAGGCGTACTAAAACACAGCTTTCTATCCTTCTGCCTTAATATTACCAACGAATTCATTAATATTCACTCAAATATTAATAAAATTCCTTTCATCTGAAAATAGCCTATTAAAAATGCCTTAATAATAAAAGATTGACAGGATCGTAAATTTTATTATTAAAATCAGGATGACGCGTGACCTAATTTTTTACAGTATCAAGTTCAGATGAAGGTCAAATTACTGTACGCAGAATCAACAAGCTTATTTTTTATTGTACACATAAGCTCTTATCCCATGACTCTCATCATCCTGAATAACTTTTGAGGAAAATTGACATTTCGTACATATATTTGCGGAACAACTGATAAAGGTATGAAATATATGTTTTGTTTAACCTCTACGCTAAAAATACCAGTAACCTGTGATATAACTACAATTAAATAAGCTTATACAGAACATAAAGTAAACGTCCAACGCTGACACATTTTAATTGTGCAAGTGGATACGCATTGAGGCAAGTATAGACTAGAGCATTTACCTGCAATAAAATATTAGGCAATAACTGACTTCGTAGATAATATCATATCTAATTATAAATATGTACCTATTATCATCATCATCTTCTTAGCGTTATGTCCCTTGCTTAGACGGGGTCCGCTTAGACCATGATCCAGGATTTAGCGAGTCTGGTAATTACATTGAAGCGACTGCCGATTTGACCTTCGTAACCCTAAGATAGGGGAACAAGAATTTTTTTTTGGGTCATGGTTACAAATCCAAAGTGGTTTGAATTTGCAGGTTTCATCACGATGTTTTCCCTCACCTTCAAGCTAGTGGTATAAATAAAATATGTACATAGATTTGAAAAATCTAGAGGTACATGCCCGGGTTTGAACCCGCACTCCTCGGTTAAGAGGCGCGTGTCCTTACCATTGAGCTACCACCGCTCCTTTAAATATGTATTATGTAGGTACAATTTGTAATAGGTAAGATTAGTAAAGTAGATTTGTCATTGGACTCACATATCCCCGAACCGAACTTTGAGCATAAAACTATCACATGAAAAAACTAAAGAATATGCTTTAGTGCAGTGTTTCTCAAACCATGCAACACGCTGGCCCGGTTATTTCCATGTTTTTCCGTCATCCACTAAACTTTCTTAATGTAAATATGTAGTAACAACTAACTAACTTAACTTCACGCCACTTCCCTAGCGGGGTAGACAGAGAGCACCGAACGCCATATGGCACGATCCTTACACACCTCACTTGCTTTTTCAACATTCATGAACCTTTTCATACAAGCTCTACGATTTTTATGACTCCTATCATCAATTTCTGTTAACACACGACCAATCTGGTCATGGTAGATGAGTCTGGGCCTTCCGCGGCTCCAATATCCTTCCACCATATATCTGTTTAGTCGTGTTATGTAGTAATTATATGGAGAAAAGAGAAAAAAGCACAATCCAATGTCACATAAATACTTTTACTACCTTTACGTCTGTAAAGGCTGTAGGACGGTATTTTTATTTCGTGGTTTGTTCCCAGATTTCGATCCACCATATGACGTCTTTCGGCTGAAATGATAATGAAGATATGAGAAAAGTTGCTCTTGTATATGTTCTCAACGTGTTAGTTGCGACCACCCGGAGTCTACCAATATGTTACGATAATGAATAACGGACAAAGGAAAAAATACGGCATCCAAAATATTTTCCTTCAATAATGACTCGCGCTTCGAAAAAGGTCGAAAAACTGCTTCAGTGTACACTCGACGTCACACCCGCCATCATTTCCCGCGTGAAGGGAATAAATGCATAACAGCGAAATTGAAACTAAATATTTGCGGTGCGGAGTGGACGCATTCGTCATTGTCCGCGCAATTCGCGTATTAACTGCATGGGTGCCACTTTCATTTCCGTTAATCCCCGATACGGTGGAAAGATTAAATGTATTTCACAACGATAATATTATCATGTTTACACCACAGGGCAGTTGGGTATGCGAGCGACTAAACATTACCTCTGTTTAGCATAACCCTTGCTAAATAGTTGGATGTGAAATCGAAAATTGTTTGTCTGAAATGCTAACTTTTTTCATTCAAATATATAATACCGGTTTTGCTTGCGAGAAATTGGGTCTGTTACAGAGACACTATTGTGTCTTCTCTAACAATTATTTCGGAGTAAAAGTAACCTTCTTTGGATATTAAACGTGAGGCATGCCTTTTATGGTAATCGGTTAAATACCTTAGGTTAAGACGTAACAAACAGATAGAATTACTTTCGTATTTATGATATGTATTCGGTACTTAAGATTCTTATGAAGGAATATTATCTCAATATGAAGATAGAGAATTCACGACGAGTTGTTAGTTTTCAGCAAAGTAATTACAGACATCCATCTATCCACACCAGTTCCCGCTGAGCATTAAGTAGGCTTGTTAATTATTTCCGCCATCTTATTGTCTATGAAAGCTTAAGGCGAAATCGAATTAAATAATATATATAATGTAGGTATAGGTATATTTATTGTAATCCAAATTATTCTTTTCATATATTGATATTGACGGAACGTGTATGGTATTTATATACACAAGTTATTGTATAAATCAGTTTATTGATCGTAGATCCACGTGCTCGAATCGTTCTAAGTATTTCGGGTACGTTTGCTTTGGTATTCACCTAGTTTTGAGAAACACGTGTTTCTCAAAACTGAATGGGTGAATACCAGGTAGGTTTAATTTATTCGTATAAGTATAACAGAATTCCCTCATAAACACTCTTGTACTCTAATAGGTTAATATTAGATAATAGCTTTTATATTTTTTTCGGTTTTGTGTCCGATTTGACAAAACGTAGATATTCGCGTCTGATTCTTCTTGAATCTATGACCTCAATTAAATAATAAGATAAGTCTACTTGAATTTGAAATCAAATAGTATCTAATATTAACTTACTCCTAATACGCGAAGATGAATAGATCCATGTCAAACTGAGAATCCAAGCAATAACTCAATCTTATAATAAAGTCTATGATCTCGCAATGAAAACTAAATCTTCCGCCGCAGTTATAGATCTTCTCACGCCAGCCGCACCCCGAAGGCTTTAAAGATTTATCATAGATTGTTTAAAGTAGTTAGACTGTAAAGTTATTCTATCTATTTCCCTGGAGGTTGGCGAGTTTTCCACACAAATCTCTTTCGGTCGGACGAACCGCGTCCGTGCACTGCTTCAGTATTCGGTAACATGTCGAATTCTCGATACTTACATTGTTTCCGATTTTCGCGAGGCGTTCAGCGAATTTCCACGTTTCGGCAAAGCGATTTTCGATTTGAATTTTACATCAAATTCTGCCGGGCTGTTGTGTTCCTAAACGGTTACGTTTGTGGAATTTTATCTTACTATAGTAGGCTTTGAGTAGTTGTTACTGTTCTTGACTAACATAGGTACATAAGTAGGTATGTATTTGATACAATGATTATGAAAATTATTACAGTATACGCTTCAGAGTATTCAGAGGTTTGGGATTATCTACGATTCGATCAATTATTAGTGATTATTAGTTTTTTTTAATGGAGCAGCAATGTTGCTAAACCTAAATAGGTACAATATTTACGCAGAAAATTAGGTCAATCCCTCCAACAAACCAACATGTCTGTTGATTTGTATGTCTACTGTTGATGTGTTCGGAAAAATAGCGTCATTAAATAATAGATATCCTGTAATATTATATAAAAATAGTTAATAAGAAAGCGGTGGTAGCTCAAAGGTAAGGACACGCGCCTCTTAACCGAGGTTCAAACCCGGACACGTATCTCTGGATTTTTTTAATTTATGTTTGTATTTATACCACTAGCTCGACGGTAAGAGAAAACATCGTGATAACTAACTAACTAAACTTCACGCCACTTCCCTAGCGGGGTAGACAGAGAGAACCGAACGCCATATGGCACGATCCTTACACAACTCACTCGCCTCGTCAACATTCATGATCCTTTTCATACAAGCTCTACGGTTTTATGACTCCTAACATCACTTTCTGTTAATACCCGACCAAAAACATCGTGATGAAACCTGCAAATTCAAATCACTTTGGATTTGTAACCATGATCCAAAAATTATCTGAATCTTAGGGTTACGAAGGTCAGATCGGCAGTCGCTTCAACGTAATTACCAGACTCGCTAAATCCTGGGTAACGCTAGGATGATGATGAACGAAGTATTTCACATTTCACATCTGAAAATATTCCACTAGACGTTACGTTAAATACCTACGTGATTCAAAAATGTTTGACGTTTAAAGTATTGAGAACAAGTATTCATCGTTGCATAGACGAATAACGTAACAAATAGAAATACCTATCTGCACGGTATGAATCATATCACCTTGAACCTTTGTACATTGCCGTAACTATCATGCCGTCATATCACTAAATAATAGTCCTTAGGTATTACCTATACAAATTTACATTAAAAAGATACACGTAAATTTAACAATCGAAGTCCTTATATCATTTAATTAAACTTAAGCCAAAATCAGCTTCTCAATTTTCCTTGGTTATTTTCGAAGTCGTCTGAATCCTCTTCGGTATTGGAATATTAATATTCATTGCGCAAACGAACTTACACGATTAAGGGGAGTTGAAAAATCCATTCTACTGCAATTTTCCTTCGGTGACCTAAAAACTGAGTCGCACGACCGTGTCTATGCATTCTAATTGCATAGTCAATGAACGCAAATAAACAGAATGGACAGAGAATAGTGCACGTGGAATATATTCCTAGTTGCATTCCCACCATGCAAGTATGGCCATGCAGGAACTAAAAAAAAATATGGTTCCCTGAGCATATTTTTGGTCAAATAGTATCTAAGTTCAATCAATATTAGCTTGAAAAATTGTGTTTTTAAGAACCTATGTTTTCTATATAATACAACACAGAACGAAAACAACACACAATTTATTTTTTATCTACAAATACCTTGTTATGAAACTTTCTTATTTTTATTGACATTCATAAAATAAGTATTTTATGAAAAAAATGGGTTGGTTAATTTTTCCGTGAAAACGCCCAATATTTTTGTTTTTTACAGTAAGTTTACTAAGTTTAATATAGCCTTAGTAAATAAGTACTAGACGAAAAATATTTGCAAGCAATATAACCGAGCAGTTAACTTTATATTTGCACAAGCTTGGTAATCTAAAAACTTATTTCCCAGATGCGAAATTCGTTTTAACGCCAAGATCCGCTCGGGAACTTTCCTGCAGTCTTATAACAGTTACTCTAAAAAGTTGCCGTCGCTCCCAAATTGATTTCGATCGAAACTACTAAGTTAGCCAACAAACTGATAACTTGATTTGCAGCTCCTTTCAACAAACATCCGAGCAGTATTACTTCTTCATTAGGTAAATGATGTTGGGACTGAATTCAAGTTACTTGTAGAACTGCCCCTAATATTTCCATTTTTATTTAGGCATTGCCATCAAATCAGTTGAGAACGTCAGAAATTGTGACTTAAATAAAAACAAGGTATTAATTATCAATAGCAATGTTGTTCAAAGGTTAACTCAAATATTTATTCGTAGGCAACAACTACTGCGATAAAACGTCACTCGATTACTAACATCTACATCATAATAATTTATAATAACAATTATGAATAATGTTGATGCCTTGACATAAATCTATAGATATCAATGCGAACTTCTCGTATGCATTAATTTTCCTGTAAATAGTTTTAATACCCTTACAAAATGCGACCGATCAGTGTATTTTAGTCATTGTACGAGTAGGACGTACTTATAACTTCCATTGACACTTAACAGTAGTTTTGTGAATAGTAAATTCACTGCAAATCACCACAACAAGTGTTGCGTACATCGGAACATCCTGTGCTTTTACATTTACGCAACACTCTCGCGGTAGTGCACGCGGCGGCAGATACAATGCTGACCACGATCCTTATTTTCCTGCTGGTATCGAAAACTACTATTGCGCAAATAAACGGTGAGTTTTGGTGGTTAAATGATAAAGTGACGAAACTCAAAGGCGTAGAACCCTCACAACCACAATTCGAGGAACTAAGTGAATTTGACACCGATGAATCTGCTAAAATAATATTTAGGGATGATTCGTTAATTTCTGCCGAGAATAAACTGAATGTAATTAATACAAATAACGAACATGAAAATGAACAATTAGAAGCTAATTATTTTAAAACTGGAAGCATACTTTTTCCTGACGACAATTTCTTGAAGCTACTTAATCTACATCCAAACGAATTACCAAGTTTAATTAATGGTCAAACTACTAAACCGAAAATCAAAATCGATAAAACGCACAATAATGAAGATATATTTGTTTTTAAATATCCCGAAGATGACAACATTGTTATTAGATATCCCGATAAGGCAGAATTGCAAGAAGAATATGTTGAGCACAATGTTAGTGATACAATAGCGAAACCTATGCCAAGGAATGACAAAATCAAACTCGAGAACAAATCAGATGAAACTACAAGTAAACATAAAAAAATCCATGAAGATTTGTTCACATTTAAATTTCATGGGGAAGTTGTAGGGTCAGAAAATACCGAAAAACCGAACGATTCAAATAAACTTCAGAATAATAAAAGTTCCAATATACTAATCGACCCTGATAATGAAAAAATAAACTCAGTGCATGGTGATAATGCATTTACCACAATTAAGAAAAATTTTTTTTCCGAAAACATTTGCAGCTACATGAAAAAGAATGAATGCTATCAAAGAAATGGCTTCATTTACACTTCGGAAAAGTAAATATATTTAATAGATAAGTACTTTGGTATTAATTTTATTTTTATGTAATAATCATCACTTCCCATTTATATTTTCAGAGCAAATGCAAAAAAGTCAATAAACATGCACTTGATTTGTTGCATAGTGCCTCTTCCAAAGGGAGACTCTCAACGAATTGTATTTCCCGATTCTGGAGAAACCCATACTAAACGTTTCCGGAGGTCTAATAAAGAGGAGTTTACGAATCGCTCACAAAGACAGCGAGAGTTCTTATTAGAACAAAAATTTAAAACTAAAAATATAAAGCCGACAAACCTACCTAAAATTGTTACACCCGATGACGATGATTACATAGATCCGTACTTGAACATAAAGAGTTCTACTATAATGAAATCAAACCATGGTTCGAGCAAACAGGATTGCGGTTACCAAGACTACGTAGAAGATTATATAGTAGAATTGCCAAAACCTGGCCTTCTTGGCTTGTATTCTGATAATGGGCAAAGTTCACCGTGGTCCTATCCGACTGACACTATTAGACCTCCTACAGTACCCTCGTATGGTGTTACAGATGAAAGCGAAGAGGATGAGGGACCGTCATATGGCTTCTCTACTATTGATCCAAGGAGAGGTAGGTTAAGTTGTAACATTATTTTAATAGTGTTTCATTTTATAATTTAAAAATATCTCTTTCATGGTCTTTAATAATTTTCTCATACATATACATATTATATAAGTACATGAAAATATAGATATATAATAATAAACTTTTTTAAATCCATCATAGGAACAACTAAAACACCAAGACGTGGCAGGCCTTCCAAATTGACCACGTCGTTACCAGAGGAACCTGCATACGATATAGAGAGCCAAACAGTCAGTTTTCAGTCTACGCCAAACTTCCAAGTGTTGCAAGGCTTTAAACTTCTAAATTTGGGCAGAAACAAGAACAAATTTTACTCCAAGAATACTCGAAGGAGTACCACCGAAGGAAGTATCGAAAGTGATAGTAAAGAGCCTGAAGAATATACATCTCATTCGGATTTATTAAGTGGCAATCAAGTTTATGAAAACTGCGGTAAGACTCGGAAACTTTTGGAAGTTGAAAAAAATGGTAAGCGCTATTTTACTTAATTTTTTTGTCTTATTCGATAATCTACACGAGTAAGGAGTAGATTATGGATTATATTATAGGGAATCCATACAGATAAATAACGTGAGTGTATTTTTTAAGAACAGTCAAAATTAAATAAATAAATACTTAAAACATAAAACAGTAATTAATATGGAAAAATAATAATTTAAAGATAAGCAATTCGGTGAGGCGGAAAGCGGGTCGCACCCTTGGATGGCGCTAGTGGTTCTGACCAGGCGCCCGCAGGGTATTCTGTGTTACGCCACGATCGTGCACCCGCGGGCTGCGGTCACGGCTGGCGACTGTGTCTATGGGTACGTATCGATGAGTAATTATGGTGATTTACAATAATTTCCGCGAAATACAGCATTGTCATGACGTTTTTGAATTCAAATTGGAAGAATACCTAATCGTAATTGTATCTTTTTCGTTTACATCAATTTCAATATATATTTGAATATAAACTAAATACATTAACAATATTAAACTCAATATTCATATAAATAAGGGTATTGGTAGACGGGATCTAATAAACTCACAGATCAAAATCAAAATAATTCTGAGTAACATGAAGACTAAATGAAGATTACGTTTCGCTGCATATTTGCACCATAATTAATAGTTAACATTTTAATATTATAAACGAAAATTATATTTATGCGACTATTTTGAATAAATTAATATTAAGTTATTAATTTTAATAACTTTGTCCGTCAAAAACATACCATAACTCTTACATCCCCAGGCGAACATCTCCTAAAGAAGTAATTCTGATAGCCGGTTTATGGAACCTCAGCGATAGATCGCGGATTCAAAACCGCGTAGTAACTGTGCAGCTTCATCCTCAATATAGACCCAAGGTGTTAGCACATGACCTAGCTATATTGGTAAGTTATTAGTCAAAATAGATTATATTATGTTTCGTGGTGTTTAACATTACAAGTTCACTAACCATATTCATTTCAGTACTGGAAAACTCCGCTGAGACTGAATGCTAACATACAACCTGCGTGTCTTGGAAACACTCGGGATACGACTGATTGTAAGTTCTTCGGTTGGGGAGGATTTGACCAAGGTACTTCCATATAATAATAATATCCTCCTATCCGATTTCGGTCACGGCGGCCAATCTCACTATGGCCCACGCAGGAGATATTAAGTGCACAAGTGACAGCACAAACACAGCACTCTCTGTTCCTTCACACTCATAGTCCAGTGAGACGACAACCCGACATGACCGAAGAGAGGTTAGGCGCAGGACCAGCGGCTTAGCGTGCTTTACAAGACACGGGGTTCTGAGACCCGACAACTTCCCGACTCCAGGCTGTTACTGAGTAATTTCAATATAGAAATACTCACCCAAAAAATGTTGGTCCGACCCGGGATACTACTTCTATAAACTGAATATATGTATACTGCACAATTAAGCAAGCAACTCTGTCCTACATATTTATCTCTCAAATTGAAATTAACATTTAGTGAATAAAACATGGTAAAAAAACTGGCAGTACCTACACTAATTCTCCGCCAAAGGAGTCAAAAGAATATAGACTAAGATCTCAGGGTCTCGGTAGGTACTATCCATCTCGATTAGTATCCATTAATATACTTAACTAAGATGCAAATTTTGGCTGTTTTTTTAATAGTCTAATACGATTAAACAAAGCAATAAAGTAAGATTCGTCAGATTTTGGTTTAACATATCTCTATATCTTCATATTTCCAAGCGACACCAGTTTTATAAGTTGTCGATAAAAAAATATCTGACCATTGGAAAATGAGCTTATGAGATACTCTTAGTATTACGTCCATATTATTTGTAGGATAAATACCTTGTTTGTAGGCATCCGTACGAGACCACGTTGGCAGCGAGCGTCTATCATGTCGGCGCAGGAGTGCACCACGCGTCTTGGCAATGTCATGGCAATGCCGGAAGACGCGTTCTGTGCTTCGGTACAAACACGAGGCACTGTGGTAAGTTACCCGTCAGAATGTACATCACATTGCCCGCAATTCCTGAAGGGGGTAGGCTGAGTCAAAAGGCGACAAACCCCTAACCACTTTTGGCCAAAAGAAAAACTGAGTGGGGGTACGTAGATGGAAAATTGTGACAAGAAGCTAGCTTTTCACTAGTTAAAACATAAAGTACCTAACACCCGATACACCATGAGTCTCAAATACGACATGCTATGCAAAAAACAAATTTACATAATTATTTTCAAGTCCCAGACCGACATGGGCACTTATGAATGTGATTAATACATTTCCGATGCCGATTCTTTTATAACTACCGAGTTTCTTGCCGGTTCTTCTCTAAAGTAGGTATCCGTGTTCCGAACCTGTCGGTAAAATCACTTATTTGTATCATGACCATTTTTAGGTGCTTTTGTAAGGCCTACATGAATAAAGATATTGGCCTTTTGATTTACTGGCCAGTTATTTTCTATCGAGCAGCTTAAAAATCATACCAAAAAGGAAACATTCAAGTAAAACTCAAAATATAAATATATTAATCTATCGTTTCAATTCCAGACGGGTATCGGCGGTCCATTGATTTGTAATGTCAACGGCCGCAAAGCCTCGTCGGGCGTCGCAATATGGCGCGACAACGCTCTTGTCCTCATTCCTGCGCAGGAGTGGATCCTTCGCGCATTCCAAGACCTCAACATTCAATAACTTACTAAATAGATGTAGTTGTTCTCACTAGGTTTTCTGATGTGTGATTTTATACTTGTATATTAAAGTATTATAGGTATATAGAAATAAAACGCAAATGCGCATTTTGTATGAATTTATTTTGAATTTATACTTCTTCTTACATGAGTCCAGCCCTCTCTATGACAAATATTTAATAATAAACACATTGTTTACTGAAGCGGTCATTAAAACGACGCGTTTAGAATTTTTAGGAACTAAACACTTAAAAAAACTATTCACAGTACATTGGGAATGAAGAGATCCGTTGCTATAAGACAATTTAATATTATACAGTTCACAGGAAGTTCAACACAAATCTTATGAAATAGCGTAAATAAAGTGTACTTATGACGATCTTTGGTGTCGAACTTGATTAATTTATGTACGAGATAGCTTTGGTTTTATCCTACAAATATATCAAAATGAGCAAGCAAAATGTCTTTTTGTTATGTTTTCAACACACTAACGTCTACCACGTTGTTTATACCATTAAGATCCCGAGCTTATATTTAATTTCAACCAAAAATGCATATCGTCACAATGAAATGCGTAGACGTTACTGTGGCCGAAACATTAATCATATTATTAGAGCTCGTTCTCTAGATAATGCACTAGAATTTGGTAATAATTATAAAAAATAGCATATTATATTGCGTACACAACGCGCACGTGAATGTACAGTTTACAACATCTCTTAAAACAACTTAAACAATAAACATTTCATAACATAATAATACTCTAGGCGCGTTTAAATAATCAGTACTACGATAACATCGATAACGAATAATTTAGCAACGTCTTGGTTGTTCGAGAATTAATCTACGAAAAAGAAAATAAAAAAATTAGTACCTGTAATTTTTGTTGGCTATTTATATTGTGACTAAATGTTAATAACAACCACAACGTAGAACGATTAAAATATTTATAAAAATTCGCTAAGTCGCGTTGGAGTCGCGGTACATGTTATAAATATAAATACTATGTTATGACAAGATCACGGTATCATCACAAGCGGTGGCGCTCACGCGATCACCAGCGGTTCGTCGTCCGAGAACCCTTGGATTGGAGGCACATCGTCGTCATCTGAAAGAAACATAAAACAAAAATTATTAAAAAATCTATGTTTCTTCATAAGGTAAACCGTTTGCGCAACTACCTCGCTATACTTTGTCCTGATAAAGGAGTGTGCTATAAGCACACTACTTACTTTGTCAGAAAAACGTTTTAGTGCCAATAATCATCATCATCATCATCATCATCATCCTCATGTCCTTCTCCTAGGTTATAGGGTTATAGGGTCAACGCAATATGTTTTCTTCTTGTATACGGTGTAGACACTGACCGTGGTCCCCGATGGTGGCCTGCCCGCGGCGGCTGTCGTAGCGCGGCGTGTGCGCCGTGAAGCGCAGGAAGGAGCGCGCGAGGCGGCGGTGCCGCACCATGGCGTGCACCAGCGCGCCGCCCAGCAGGACGGCGGCTACTGACCTAACCTACGGTGTAGACACTGACCGTGGTCCCCGATGGTGGCCTGCCCGCGGCGGCTGTCGTAGCGCGGCGTGTGCGCCGTGAAGCGCAGGAAGGAGCGCGCGAGGCGGCGGTGCCGCACCATGGCGTGCACCAGCGCGCCGCCCAGCAGGACGGCGGCTACTGACCTAACCTACGGTGTAGACACTGACCGTGGTCCCCGATGGTGGCCTGCCCGCGGCGGCTGTCGTAGCGCGGCGTGTGCGCCGTGAAGCGCAGGAAGGAGCGCGCGAGGCGGCGGTGCCGCACCATGGCGTGCACCAGCGCGCCGCCCAGCAGGACGGCGGCTACTGACCTAACCTACGGTGTAGACACTGACCGTGGTCCCCGATGGTGGCCTGCCCGCGGCGGCTGTCGTAGCGCGGCGTGTGCGCCGTGAAGCGCAGGAAGGAGCGCGCGAGGCGGCGGTGCCGCACCATGGCGTGCACCAGCGCGCCGCCCAGCAGGACGGCGGCTACTGACCTAACCTACGGTGTAGACACTGACCGTGGTCCCCGATGGTGGCCTGCCCGCGGCGGCTGTCGTAGCGCGGCGTGTGCGCCGTGAAGCGCAGGAAGGAGCGCGCGAGGCGGCGGTGCCGCACCATGGCGTGCACCAGCGCGCCGCCCAGCAGGACGGCGGCTACTGACCTAACCTACGGTGTAGACACTGACCGTGGTCCCCGATGGTGGCCTGCCCGCGGCGGCTGTCGTAGCGCGGCGTGTGCGCCGTGAAGCGCAGGAAGGAGCGCGCGAGGCGGCGGTGCCGCACCATGGCGTGCACCAGCGCGCCGCCCAGCAGGACGGCGGCTACTGACCTAACCTACGGTGTAGACACTGACCGTGGTCCCCGATGGTGGCCTGCCCGCGGCGGCTGTCGTAGCGCGGCGTGTGCGCCGTGAAGCGCAGGAAGGAGCGCGCGAGGCGGCGGTGCCGCACCATGGCGTGCACCAGCGCGCCGCCCAGCAGGACGGCGGCCAGCCCCGCACCTCCTACGCCCCACCAGATGCCGGCGCCAGCGGTCTCTTGTTCTGCACCTACAGACCAATCATATAGAGCTGAAGAGCGTCTTTGGCAAATATGTAAACGTCTTGCATCTTGATCAACACTAGTCTTTTGCAAAGTGATCGATATGCAAGGTCATCGATACGCCTTCCGACCTACCGAAGACGATCCTATCCGAGGACGTTAGAGGGTATCTGAATAAAAGTATGAATGATAGATGCTTGCCCAATTGGACAGTAGAAAATATAAAATAATATACACATTTGAATACAATATACGAATATCGTAGCAATATGAATGGCGAACTCACCCTCCATAGTGAGTGTGTGGACCTCGCTCAGATCGCTGTAGAACCCTTCGGGCGTCTTGACGCGCACGCTCACGTACAGGGGACTGTTGGACCTGCCCGGGGCCGTCATCAGTAACGGCGCAAACTCTACTGTAGCCGTCTTCATGTCGTCAGTCGGGTGAATCAGGTCCTCGGGGATTTCCTTCTCGGACACGATAACTTCGTACGTTTTTCTGAAAATCGTTAATTATAAGTTGAATTGTTTTGTATAGGCCATATGGTTCCAGTTTCAATGCAAATTTTTGGCCGTCGATTTGCTCAGTCAATGTAGCTCAATGTAGTAGGTACATTATATCTATTCCCAACCAAGGCAGTTTATTATAATTAAAGAAATTAAAGATAAACCGAGGTACCACTAAGGGGTACATGTGTACGGTATTTATTATAATAGAAAATTTATTTTGAAATGTTTCGTTGGTACAGACCGATAAAATAATGTTGTTTTCAGCCAGACGATACGATATAGAAAAATAGGCTTAACATCGTAGAGCTTGTATGAAAAGGATTATGAATGTTGGAGAGGCGAGTGAGGTGTGTAAGGATCGTGCCATATGGCGTTCGGTTCTCTCTGCCTACCCCGCTAGGGAAGTGGCGTGAAGTTTAGTTAGTTAGTTAGTTAGGCTTAACAGATTTCGACTAAAGTATTTACGAGCAGATAACTAATATTACTATGAGTAATTAAGGCTACTTGTGTAAACAAATTGATCGCAGACATCAGCTCGAACGTAATAAGAAGCAGTAATGTTCGCACGAATGCAATAAATAAGTTAGTAACCGTACCTGGGCGCGACGGAGAGGTCGGGCCCGTCGGTCCAGGTGACCATGACGTGCCCGTTGGGCGACTGCCACGCCGCCACGCCGCGCGGCGCCGCCAGCACGCCGCTGCGCGCGCGCACGCACGTGCTCGTCGCGTTCTCCACCGCGGCCTGACGAAAGAATGTTAACTTTAGCAGAAAATACATTTATTGAATTAATTTAAACTATGTGTACATCGGGTTAAAATTTCTATGGTAGGCCGGAGTCAACAACATATGATACCAATTTTTTTGTTTTTTTTTTATCTTATCAACTCAACCGAACGATATCTACTGATGCATATACTCCTTCCCAAAAACTTAGTTAAAATAAACCCCAAAATACCAACTGTTTCTTGTGTATCAGATATTTGATATGTGAATGGGTAGGCGGCGAGCTAACCACTTGTCAAAGCTTTTTTCACAGTTTTACATCTGACTCAACTCAATTTTGTCTATGGTTAAATATGATCCAAAGGGATTATCGCTCCTTATACTTTGCTTACGTGGCGTGACGATGTGTTTATGTGTATCACTCACCCGTACGCAGATATTGAACCGCCCACCAAGCGGCACGTTCTCTATGACGTGCGACAGGCTGACATCCTTCCGCGGCAGGAGCTCATACATGCTCGCCGGCTTGTCGAGCGTCTCCTCCTTCACCACCAGCTGCGACCAAGTAATTTAGTATTAGATGGCGCGTAACGTGTATAGATGGCGTTAATGTACGTTGCACTTAATTAAAGGATGAGCGTTAGCGTTTAGTTATTACATAGCATAAAATATACTAGCTGAAGAATAATAAAAACAATTTATAGTATAAGCGAAAGCTAGGCATCGTTCACAAGTTTTCATCTTAATTAACTCAATTATACTTCGGCTATAATTGAGTTAATTAAGATGAACATGGCTATAGGGAATTGCTGCTCGATCTTAGCTTATATGTGAAATAAAACATCGATAAGGACAGACAAACAACCTAACATTTAGAAGAATAACAAAACGTCAGATTAAACATAAACATAATATGAACTGTATTTTAACAGTAAATATAAACGTGGCTAGCGTAACCGTAGCGAAAGGCCAGCCCCTTAATTAAAAGTCAAAAAAATGGTCACAATAGTCGAAACCGGTTAGGAACCATTATTAAACATACATATGTATATTTAATTGGACTTACCATATAACTAACAGCTTCGCTTAGTACATCGCAGCTTGCGTCCCAAAGGATGGTCAGCTTTTTAGTCTTCTCATCGTACGTCGTTCGAATGTTTTTCACCGGAGCTCTAACAAGAAATAAAAAATATTTAAAGGATCAATAATCGCATAAGCTAATACAGCTAACTTGGTACAATAATAAATAATAAAAAAATATCATAATACAGATTTCCTTTTTTTTTCTTTATTTGTAAGTGCAATGAGTTTGAACCATCCTTAGCCCTGCAATGTTTTTTTTTTTTTGAGAAAATGTACCAATACCAAATGTTTCATAACGATATAAAATTACAAACTTTTATAGACACTCAGATCACTCTAGTATCTAGAATATATAGTAAAACATATAACATTTTTGAGTCTCTCGCTGACCAAATGTTGGGTCTCGCGGACTAATGTTCCGCGGACCATAGGTTGGAATCACATTCATAAAGATCCCAAGTGTCTTTGGCAAATGCTTCGTGTGATGAACATGGCCATTTGTACTCGAGTCAAGAATGTTTATAAACGTATGTCCATCCGTTACCTAGTATCCAACCAAAGCGTAAGCTTTATATTTATATGCTTAGTTTGGAACTAGGGTATTGATGAGTAGGTCTGATCACTTTATTACTTTAATACTTTATTATCTTTGTGCTCACCTTGAATTAGCTCTGGTTATGACCTCCGTGAGCTTAGAGAGCGGCCCACCGAGGAGTCCGACCGCAAACACGTAGCTCTCGCACGCGTTCAGCCCGTCCAGCACCAACTTGTTCTGGTGAGTCACAACTCTGGTATCTGAAACGATGACGCTACTTTAGGAACATTTATTACGTTTATCACGCATGCAACAAAGTTAAGGGTAGCCAAAGAACTATATGGTTAACTTAGTAGACTATTAGAAACAGTTTTTTTTCAGTTCTTACAACCTTGAGAATATTTAACAGACCGCCCCGGAATGGGTGGAATCTGCGAGGTGTATCAAATCACCGAAGCAAAAGAGGACACTTCGCCGTCCGAGAAGGTAATGGATACCAACGGAAGGAAAGTTTGACTCTCACGCCTGTGAAGTCATCCCCACCAAAAGTGACTTTGGACAGTCAGAGTAACCGTAAATGGAACAAAAAATACCAACTAATGTGAAGAAGCACGTTGAAACTGTTCATTTGTTTTCTAAATATTAGGCATAATTATCATTTCAAAAATGCATCATTAAAAGTAACCCCTCTCACCATTGCTAAATTCGCCCGGCTTAAGCCGGCTCACAACGTCCGTATAGTGCACTTCGTAAGTCAAATTCTTGTTCTTGTATCTATCGCCGGTGGGGGGCGGCCAGCTCAGCTGCACCGAGGTGCCGGTCTCCTTGAGCAGCATGGCGGTGAGGTTGAGCGTCTCGTCGGGCGCGCCGGCCGTGCGCAGCGGGATCGTGAAGGGTTCGCCGATCACCGAGCCCTTGTACGCTCGGATGTCGATCGCCATGTCCGCGCCGGTGGGGAGGTCCGTTACTGGAATCGTGAAGGTTATTAGTACTTGTCAACACCTTATATAATTTATGAGGGAAATCAGTCGATTCTTGCGCAACCTCAGGGGGAGAAGGAACAATGTAGGTAAAACTGAGAGAGAACTGTGTTAAACGTTCTCTACCACATTACGACAAAATTGTATATTATAATATTTTTTTTTTGTTAGATTTACAATTTATGTTATGCGAACGCCACAAAAGGGTACAGTTAAGTAAAATTTGCATTTTAGCATATTACGGGAGGGTAGAAGATCAAGTGTTGAACCATATCTCACGTCATCCGCCAAAGGGGCAAGGGTAAAAATCATATCAAAATCACCTCACGTTATTAATTGCTCAATCGATGCCTGTATAAGTATTTCAATACCCTATCGCATGAGCTGGTATTTGTCCTGAGTCCGCTTGATACAATCAGGTGGCAATGACACCAGTGACCTATCTAATTGTCCCGAGTCGAGCACAGTCGGAGGGAATAAGGAAGCTACTTGTCAATTCAATTGAGACGTTCAGACAGTTGTATAATGCGATAGCAGATGCATTTGTCTTGACGTATGAGGTCATAGCCTCTTCTATACAAGTAGCTGTACTTTGAAATGAACATGAGCTAAATACATAAATCGTGTTTTAAAGAACGTATTAATAAAATATAGTAGAAACATTTGATATATATTTTTCGCTGGTGAATTTTTTTTTTGTATAACCTTAGTCTTTTCTGTTACAATTATAATAATGATTAAGATATCCGTTCCTTATTCCTAATTCGTGTCTAAAAAATAATGTTTGTAAGAAACATAGTTTAATAATCATGTAAAGAAAAACCAGACACAATTGATATGTAATACTGCTCAGTTTCGTATTAATGAGTTCCCTCTTTAGGGACTGGATGGCAGGCAAACTTCAACCTTATAGCCTTGGAGACACGTATGGTAATCACGTAATGACAAACAAACTTACGCGTAATATTGCTCAGTTTGGTATCAATCACTCCCCTCTTCGGATACTGGGGTGGCAGGCGAACTTGGACCTTATAGCCCTCGATGGACCGTATGGGGAACCAGCTGAGGTAGACGGAGGAGGGGCTGAGGCGGCGCAGGCTGACGTTAGCGAGGTCGTCCACGTCGTCGCGCTCCTCGAAGGTGATGTTGGCCACCTCGGACGATTTGGATGTAAAGGCTCTGTTGGTCGCTGTCACCTGTGAAAATGGGAACCGGTTAAAATTTATGTTTAATGGCATTTTGGAGGTTTGTGGCGGCTATTCGGCGCAATAGCAATGTCTTGTATATTTGAAGGAGGACTTTAGGAATTCGTATAAGAGAACCAATGCTATATTACGTTTGTACTCATTTAACTAAAAGTATAATTACATAATCTCCTTAGAGTTATATCCCGTGCTTGATTTAGCGAGTCTGGTACATGGAAGCGACTGGCTATCTGACTTTTGTGACCCATAAATGTTTTTGCCGTCAAGATAAGTAGACAATTCGTAGGAAGGATAAAAGTTCATGCAACTTTTATTTTAATTTGGGAAGACTGGGTCCATCGACGTCACCTGTATTAAATCCTCATATCATCCTAGAGAGCCTGGTCAACAAGCTGTGTTTTTACGGAGCAAATTAAGGTGCATTCACACCAGTCGAATATGTAGTATCAATTTTATTCGATTTCGCGTCTGCACATACGACCTTTATAAACATTGAATAATGTCAAGTGCGTCAAGATAACGCCGCGCAGTGTCAATATACTACGTTATCTGCGCGCGGAACAGGAATACTGTCTGTTCTTATGAGTGAATGACTCACTCAAACACTCGGTTACCTTTATAGTTGATTCTCATGTTATATAGGGAATCAGGATAAATCACAGAGCTGATTATGAGATCGAGATACCCAATAAAGTACTTGATGCGAAAATCCTTCACTAAAAAAAAAATATATACTCTAACCCAACATTACAATCATATTTTTGGTTGAAACTTTTACCATGGACTCTGTCTATCCCTTTGGAATTGTGGATATGATGGTATCCGACGACAAGAACTATAAAGAAGCTTACGTAAGTTTATAGTAGATGATGATGAGTACTTTAAAGAAACTCATAACTCACATATAAGCATCTAAACAAAAAGCTGGTTCGAACGCATCTCACCCAGAAGGAGTAGTTATGGTCCGGCTTGAAGAACCCTTTCAGTTCGACAGTGACGGTGCCGTTCCTGGCGGGCACGTCGCGCTGTATGGGCGGCAGCGGCGGCGCGTAGTGCAGCGTGTAGTACTGCAGCGCGCCCAGCGGCCGCGCGGGGGCGTCCCACTCTACCTCCACGCGGCTGCCGACCATCTGGCGCACGGTGAGGCGGCGCGGCGGCGACGGCTCTGTGGGAAAGTGTACATGGTTTGGTCAGGATGGGATTTATGAGGCAATCTAGACCAGTGGTTCCGAACTTAAGGAGAATTACCATGCTCAACATGGTATAATACGGAAAAACTATGATTTTTCTAAAGGGAAATACGCAAAGTATTTTCCTTATGTGTGAAATACCTGTTGCCTAGCAATAAGGACATAGGATGCTTTTTTATACCGGGAAAATTATTAGATCCTTTATAAGCACTGTAAATTTAAAAGTAACTGATTTTTTAAAGCCGTTAATAAGATATCCTAAAGAAGAGTCATAATCTAAATATACAAAGCCACATTCCTTATCATTTTGACATTGTCAGAAAGTTCACTTACAATCACTTGTGCGCTTCTTCGGTCAGCCAAAATCGTTAATCAGCAAAACTTAATCACCTACATAATTGCATAATACTAACCCCCTTCTCCAGTTGTGGAGTTGATAAATTTGAGCGATGCGTAGGTCTTATTCGTTTTCTTGTCTTGAACGAAGAATGTCACGTTGTAATGCGTATACGGCTCCAAGTCTTTGAACCTGTAGAAAAAAAACATATGTACATAACATAATTTGACACTGGTCATGTTCTATAAATTCAACATGTTTATATTTTTTTTAAATCAGCGCCTGATATTAAAAGCCCTAGCAATACAAACTTTATTTTATATTTGACAGTGGAAACTATTGCATATTACATAAAAGAAAACGTTACGTAATACAATTTTGTTTTTAACAAATGTATAAATTACGCTCTTAATTAATATGTTCCTTATTATGCATGAACTCATCGTCATCAGCCTTGGCAAAAAAAGCACATTGGACCATGAATATGGATCAATGTTACACTGTTATTTGTACCGCACGGATACCAGAGTACCATAGTATTTATATTTGTCACATGTTGGTGTGGGACTTAAAAAATAATGTGCCCACTATGTTCCTTGCCTAGCTTGCAGTAAAACGCAAACTAATGGTTGATCAGATTATGTGTTGGCGACGAGCTAGCCACTTGTCATTACTTATTCACAATTTTCCATCTAACTCAGGCTAGCTTAATTATTTTGACCGAATGTGGTTGAGGCTGGCTGCCACCTTGACACTGCCTACCCCTTCGGGGATTACGGGCGTGATGATGTATATGTATGTCTTGAACTGGTATTAGTACTTACGTGTATAAGCAATCATTGGACCATGTCATGTTGCGCCAGACGCCGTCGGAGACCTTCGCGATGGCCGGCAAGAAGTTGTACGACATCGCCTTCTGCTGCGCCATCCAGCACGACACCAAGAAGCTGGTCGAGTTGATCGACGACAGACCCACGCCGATGTTCAATAGCTAGAGAAGAAAAAAATATATTAGATTGCCTTCATTATTAAGACTATGTAAATAAATTCAATTAAGACTACGGCGGCGGAGATTTTAGAGCTAAGTAAAATTAATATGTGACGTCACGATTAGAAAACATAGCTAGATTTTCCCAAAGAAAGACGAAAACGGAATTCAGTTTCAGACTTTGTTTATACCGTACGTTGTTACAGATTTCATAAATAGCTACATAGCTTTTGCACGGGACTCCGCCTACGTGGCATTCGTTTTTTTTTTTTCGGGTAGCCCATTTCTATTCTCTAAACCTTCAGAAAGGAAATGAGCTACTTTTTATGTCAATAATAACTTTAGGCGTGCTAAATTTCCTTGCAATCGTTAAATATTTTAGACATGAAAACGTAACAGTTGTTTTTACATTTATATTATTAGTAGAGAAATAAGAATGTTTTTAACATTTACTAACCACTCCTATCTTAAAAAAATTATTAAGTAACGATCTCGTTGTTATTCATAATAGTTAATTATTTATGCAACACAATTTATAAATTCTTTATAATAATAATATCCTCCTAGGCGCTTTCGGTCACGGCGGCCAATCTCAACGAGGATTAGCCCGCTACGCAGGAGATATTATAGTGCACAAGTGTCTACGCAAACACAGGTGCATTCCTTGTCCCTTTACCCTCATAGTCCGCAGAAACGGCAACCCGACATGACCGGTGAGAGGTCAAGCGCAGAACTAGTCACTTAACGTAATTTCCGTGGCATGGGGTTGATTAAACCGCAAACTTCCTGACTCCAGCTGTTTCGAAGCAAATTCAATAATTAAATACTCAGGCACAAATTTTTGGCCCGATCCGAGGTTCGCATCTGGGACCTCATGGTCGTTAGGCGGCGTATGCTACCACTAGACCAACGAGACAGTCCTTTATTCTTATTCTTACTTGATGTATATGAGCCGAGTCGTTCCGCGCAGTGCAGTTGCTCTCGTCGCTCTCGTCGTAACAGTCCTGACGGCCGTCGCACACCTTGTACTGCATGAGGCACATCGTGCCCTCGTCGCAGGAGAACTGCCCCTCTGAGCAGGTCAGACCAGGTCTAGTGCCCTGTAATACATACACATCGTTTGAATTATGTTCACGAAATTCTTTGAAATGTGAATTTTACCACTGGTTCGGATGGATGGTTCTACCGAAAAGTATTTAGACCTTATTAAGAAATTGGACAACAAAATGTCGATTCTATCGTCGGTGCCGCGTATCTTCAGGGTACAAGCCTCCGGTGCTCTCACCTTGAGAGCCGCTAGTTTACTTAATTTTTTTTTTTTCGAGACCTTGTCTTTGTATGTTGTTGACCCAAGGGAATGCATTGCTCACCGTCCCGCTGAAACCGAAGGGAATCAGCGGGGTGTGTCAAACTCCCGAGACTCTCAGATGGAAGGAACCTTGCTGCACCCTAAAAAGGACAGATTACACCGACTTAACTCCAGGGATATATCGTCTACGCTAACTGACTGACCTGACGCTTTTCTCTGACAGGGTAGGCGGAGAGAACCGAGCGCCTTATGACACAGTCCTTACATGCGTCATTATCTTCGTCGCTTTTAAATATTTCTACCCGAGGTCCTGCCCCGGTCGAGACCGCGACGAACGATGCACGGTTTCGGCACGACTCGAATCAAAATTGACAGCGTAAAGTGTTTGACTCACGATGGTGGGCCCGCAGAGCACCTCGTCGCTCCTGTCGGCGCACTGCGGCACGCCGTCGCAGAGCTGGTCGTCGCGCACGCAGCCGCGCCCGTCGGCGCACGGCGCCTCGTCGGGCGCGCACGTCGGCGCCGGCGCCGTGCCGCGCGCCGCGCAGCCGTGCTCGTCCGACCCGTCCGCGCAGTCGTGCCGCCCGTCGCACACCCAGTGCAGCGGGATGCACGAGCCTGCGGACACAGTACTATACTTACATATGCCCGAAACAGTGTGTATGTCTTTGAAGACACAAACTTAAAAGCTCTAACACTTTAGCGGGGCGTAAAAAAAGATTTAAAACCACCTGTTACCTAGAGATAATTTTTAACTACTGCCCATGCAAAACTACAACACAAGATTATTTGCAAGCGACTTTAGAGTGCTCTTGCTGGAAAGTGCCTTCTTTAGGTCATAACCGTCTGGTATATCTGCAGTAAAAGTGCTTTACTAAACTAACTAATTGGAAAAAAGAAATCCTAAAATAAAATGTCTACTACATTCCATAATAATTAAAACCCCAGGTCATGTCACGATATAATTTTATCTTCATGTCATGACCTCTTTTACATTTTAAATGATAATTGTAGATATATTTCCGATTAACGTGCAGAATATACGCTTTCCAATTGGCGCGTGTGCACAAAGTATCAACAAATCAAAAACACGGTAGAGGTAGTTATCTATTGGATAATGCATAGCTGTGTGTGTACTTTGTCCTACAAAATGTAGGAGATACATCGTATAAAAACACTAACGAACCTGTCGAACAAGTAAACTGGTTCTTCCCGCACTTAGACTTCTTCTGTCCCACATCGGGCGCCATTGTCGTGGTCTCAGTGTGCGTCTTGCCGCAGCCCAGCTCATCAGAATGGTCTCCGCAGTCATCGATGCCGTCGCACCGCCACCAGTAAGGTAAACAGTTGCCGTTGTCGCACCGGAACATCCAGTCAAGGCAGTTAGTGGCGAAGTCGATCTTCTCAGTGGTCGGGTGCGGTATCAGCTTGGAGCCGGTGTGGCCTACGGTGCAGTTCTTCTCGTCGGATTCTTCGGGGTCGCCGCAATCGTTCTCGCCGTCACATACCTGTGAAGTAGAAATATACGTAACTAATTGTAATCCGTGGCTGCGCTTGCGCGGATCTTGGGGTTATTTTCTGGTTTCCGGTGTTAATGATATAATTCCAGAGGTAAACGTAGTATTATGTTAAAATACAAAAATATAAAATTCATGGATTGATTGAGTTGAGTTACTACGATAGGAATAAAGTCACGTTAGAACTATCAGATTTGATGAGTTTGCGATTTTTTTCAATAACTTAACAAACTCCGTCATTAAAACTTCGTCATTAATATTTCAATCAACCACCAGTATATCAAACCTGTATAGAATAATTTTCTACGTTCGCTTCCAGGATATTTAGACAGGGTTATCGGAAAGTGTTATCAAACGCAGTAACGTGGACTAAACCGAGACACATCGCTTTCCAGCACAACCGAGAAAGTTTTCAAATGCCGTTAGACTTTCCAAGACTGGGAATACTAATAAGAGGTTATCAAACATTTCATATAGACTTTCCTCAAAACTAGGCTTACGTCGAAATTTAGGGTGTTTGATATTGTTATTATATTTTGTAAGATTTTTCTTCTCCAACTTTTTGGGTTGGGTGTAACTACCTATGACGCGGACCTCAGTCAAGCGTCATAGTGTTTAGTGTAGTAGAGCCGGATGATAGAAATTTACGTGTGATTCGGCAGGTGTTTAGTATACTAGCTTTTTGTAGAAGATAAGTGATCTTTGTGGGAATGTTAAGTATTTCAAGACTTTTTTTTAAGCTGTGTGGTATTACTCCTGTTGATGATAGAACTATGGGAATAACATGTACTGTTTGTGCTTGCCACTGTATTTTAAGTTGAATTGCTAAATCGTGATATTTTGATATTTTTTCAGAAATTGTTGCTTGGATGTTATGAGTATTCGGGATTGCAATATCTATTAGATATATTGTTTTAGTGTGTTTATCGTGTAGAGTTATGTCCGGTCTATTGAAATGCACTGTCCTGTCTGTAATTAACGTCCGGTCCCAGTATAATTTAATTCGATTGTCTTCAAGTATTGTTGTGGGTGTATATTTGTAATAAGGTACTTTCTCCGGAATAAACTTGTATGTGTGTGCAAGGTATTGATGTATTATTGAAGCGATTTGGTCGTGACGATGTTTGTAATCAGATTGTACTAATGATTTGCAAGCTCCGGTAATGTGTTGAATTGTTTCGGGCGCGCTATTGCAGTGTCGGCAAGAGTCAGTCTGTAGTTCTTTTGTGATATGTTTTCTGTAATTCCTAGTGGCTATTATTTGATCCTGAATGGCCATCATAAATGCCTCTGTTTCGGGGAAAAGCTCGCCTCTTTTGAGCCACTCGTTCGACGCATCTATGTCGACGTAGGTTTGGCTGAGATCTGCTTTATGCCTCCCGTGTAGAGCCTTTTGTGACCATTCATTCAATTTCTGTAGTTCGTCAGTGATTATTTCATTGGCTTGTGTGTTTGGATCGTAGAGGTTTAGGGGAGTGAGGTTCTTATCAATTTCAGTTGCGCATTTGTGTAGTGGTGACGATTCAGCTTTACTGTAGAAGAATTTTCTTAGGGTTGTGACTTGTTTATTGTGTAAATTAGTAATGTCTATGAGTCCTCTTCCACCTTTATTTCTTGGTAGAGTAAGTCGTTGGGTGCAAGATTTAGGGTGATGTTTCCTGTGTTGCGTTAAACTAGTATTTATTGTGCGCTGAAGAGCTTTTAGATCTGTCTGTGACCATTTAATAATACCAAATGAGTATGTGAGTATTGGGATAGCGAAGGTGTTTATTGCTTTGATGATGTGTTTTGAGTTTAGGTGAGACTTTAAGATCTGTTTCAGCCTGTATTTGAATTTAGTCTTCAATTCTGACTTGGTTTGTTTCTGGCATATGTGTTTAGCTTGGTGAAAGCCTAGATATTTATACGTCGAATGTTCATTCATAGGTGTAATTGTTTCGCCTGTATTGAGGGTGTAGCTATTGTTTTGTACTTTGCCTTTTTGGATAGAGTTAATTTTACACTTTTCTACACCAAATTCCATACCTATATCTTGTGAGAATGTTTGTGTAATGTCTGCTAGTTTGTTTAAGTCTTCTATGTTAGATGCATATAGCTTAATGTCGTCCATGTACATTAGATGGGATAACGTGTGGAAGCTGTTTAATTTATATCCTGATTGTGAATGATTTAATAATTGAGACAGTGGATTGAGAGCAAGGCAAAACCATAGGGGACTTAAGGCATCGCCTTGAAATATCCCTCGTTTAATCTGGATCGGCTGGGTAGTAAGAGATGTGCCACGGTCTTGCTTTATTTTAAGTACTGTCTCCCAGTTTTGCATTGTAGCCTTAAGAAATGAAATTAGAATGGGGTGTATCTTATTTATTGAAAGTACGTGTATGAGCCAACTGTGTGGGACTGAGTCGAATGCCTTCCTGTAATCTATAAACATTGTATGGATGTTTTTCCGTTTTCTAAAAGCTTCTTTAATAGTGATAGCATCGAGGGTCAATTGTTCTTTACATCCTTGGCTGAACTTCCTACATCCTTTCTGTTCTTCTGCCAGCAAGTTGTTGTCAGATAAATGGTTGTTTATGGTCTGGGATATACATGATGTTAATATTTTGTAGATTGTTTGCAGACAAGTTATCGGACGGTATTTAGCTGGGTTTTTAGTGTCGCGGTCTTTTGGAATCATATAAGTTACTCCTTGTGTTATGTAGTTTGGCATTCTATTAGGGTTCTGTATGAAATCGTTAATGTGATTATAAATGTATGGGTAAGTGCAAGTAAGCTTTTTATACCAAAAATTGTGTATGTTGTCAGTCCCCGGGGCTTTCCAATTATGTGTACGTCTTATAACCTCTATAAATGTTTCTACTGTTATACTTTCAAATGCCATTTCGGGAGTATTAGGTGGTATATGTTCTTGCTTCATCCAATCTGCATTGTTATTATGTTCTACGGGATTCTGCCAAATACTGGCCCAAAACGTATGTAAAGATTCTGGTGTAGGCATTTCATTAATTGTGCGATTACTTCCTGCATTATCAATTGATAGGTTTCTATAAAATATTTTTTCATTATTGATGAAGTTAGCATTTTGTGATTTTCTATAAGTGCATACAAGGTATCGTCTAAGTCGGCTAGCTATGGTATTTAATTTTTGTTTTAATGTATCTAAAAAATGTACTAATTCGGTATTTTCAGCTTCATAGGTCGCATGAATTTTAAATTTACTTTTAATTATGTCTACAGTTTTTACAATCGAGTTATTTCTATTTCCATTAATGAATTGTGTCAAATGTGCTATGTATAAACGGAATGTCTGCACTTTATTTTCTAGTCTTCTTTGCCATTTTGGCTTTCTATCCTTATTGTCGTTACTTTGCAAATACGAATCATTTATTTTTGTACCGTTACATACTGCTGAAGTGTACGCTGCGGCATATATCAGAGTTTGGAGGGTTGCAAAATCTTGTTCAACGGTTAAATGTTGAGGTAATATATTTTTATTTATGTGTTCTATTATAAAGGAGAATTTACGAGAAGATTTTTGTTTTGGAATGTATGGTCTTGCTACAGGATCTGTATTCATAAATTTATTTAAGCTATCAATGAACTGTTTTTCTATTGAATCTGTAGAGATCTCAATGTATTTGGTATGTGATTTTCTATGTCGTGGTGTTTCAGTGGGTGTATGTGTATCATAGTTTGCCTCGTTTCGTTCTGGGTTTACTATATTTTCTGACTCTATATTAGTTGAGGATATATTATCTACAGTAGTACTATCTATATCTGGCTGGCTATTCAGTAAAAGTTGTTGTGTGACTTCATTTTTTATGAGCTCTATTTTTTCTGTCGAAAGTAATTTATTTCTGAGTATTACTCTCTTCTGGTCGGAAATGCGTTGTTCAGAGAGATGAGATAGGTGTGGAAAATTCTGGATAAACTTTTCGTGTAATTTTTTCCTATAAATTGTCAAGTCCCTCTCTAATTCTGTAACTTCGTAATAACAGCGTATAACCGTCTCGTTCATATTGTCTGTCCATCTTATTCTTTCTGTGTTGTATGACGTTGTATTTTGTGTGTGAGTACTGTTATTATTGAGGTGTGATATCGGGTCTCCTTGTGTTGTCTGTTGCATATTTAGTGTTTCTAATTGTTCTGCTACTTCTGTCCTAATTTCATCTAAAATTTCTTGTGACAGTAATTTATTGTTTATTATAGCTCTACGTTGGTCGCCTATTCGCTGTCTTGATGCATTCATATGTGGAAAAGCTTCTGAAAAGTGTTGATGTAGTGGGCCTAAGAAACCTCTCATATTCGTTTGTTCCAAGTTTGTAAGTTTTAAATAAGTGCGCCAGATGAACTTATTCATGTCGTCACTCCATCTTTTTCGCGCACGTTTGGAGCCAATAGTGGGTGCAGATTGAGAAGCTGTTGCTTCCTGCACAACATCTATCGACAAAGGGGTAGCTGTAGATGAACGGGATTTGGTTTGCATTTCAAACCATTGGGGGGATGAACTAGGTGATCGGAATAGACTATGGGTTGAAGATATTGGTGATGGTGGATTTGTGGTATTTTCGGCTGTCGTATCTTCGGGTACATGCCCAGCAAGGGCCCGCCTGCTCAGCTCCTTGCCACCGACGGTTCGCATGCTGGAACACCCAGCGTCGGCTCCAGGTGCGCCCCGGCGATAGCCCCCGGGAAGCGGCCGTAAATTATACATTCTTCTACTGTTCTCCATTTTGGGTTGGTTTGGGATCGTTGGTTTAGGAAGGGTAACCGTGATAGCATTGGTATTTTAAGTATCTCTTGCTCATGCAAGGCGTTGTCAAGATGACCATAACAACTTAGCAGTTAGTAGTGCAAGCCTCCCCGTAAGCCCCCCCACCACGCCAAGGTGATCCCATAGGGGGGTATTGTTATTATTATTATAAGTCGTAATTAATAAATTTATTGAATGGGGGAAATAACCTAATATATATCATATTAGCTTATTTTCCCAATTTAACCAAATGTTGAGGCAAAAATATAGTTGTTTGCCATTACAACATTATCTATTAAATACTGATGATAATAGAATACATTACACGTGATATCGAATGCGCCTCTATGTTCGTAGATTGCTTTCTAGAAAATTCAAATGCTACAATTATTTCTTCTTTGACATTAATGTACTTATGTTTGTACGAATGTACAACAAATGTACGTATATTTACACATATCTACAAATGTGCCTATGTTTATATGTGTGTACGTGTGTTCGTGTGTACGTATGGGCGTATACATGTATGTATGCACGTTGATACGTTTGTTAGTACGTATACGCTCACCCAGGACTTGAAGACGCATTTCCCGTTCGGACAGCGGAACATGTACGGCGCGCAGGTGGAGTGCTTGCACTTCTCCTCGCGCTCGTCCTCGCCGTCGACGCAGTCGCGCTCGCCGTCGCACACCCACGAGTCGGGGATGCAGCGGCGCGCGCTGTCGTTGCTGCACGTGAACGTCGCCGCGGAGCAGTTGCCGCCCTCGCCCTCCAGCGGCTTCGGCGGGGATACCTATTAATAAAAGTTTTTTGTTTTTAACAAATATTAGACTCTGCCTACGCCTTCGGGGATTGAGGGCATGATGTTATGTATAAATAATAAATAAATTCTTCAGAGTGGCATACCAATTCCCTAGTCCCAAACTAAGCTTATAAGCTTGTGCTATGGATACTACTAGGTGAAAGGATAGACATACTTAAATACGTTTATAAACATCCATGACTCCACTCCCATCAAATATCCATGTTCATCACACGAAATATTTGCCCCTAGCGGGATTCTATCCCGCGACCCTTGGTTTCGTGGCCAGGGTCTCTGACCACTCGACCAACGGGCCAGTCAATGTATATATGTATATTAGACAATATCACACAAATTTAACTGATTTAGAGCTAAGTAAATTTAGCACTTGTGTTACGAATATCAGATTCAAAAGTAGTATTACAAATATATACATAAATCAATATTATATATTAACACCCAGGAGCAGAACAAACACAAGTATTCGTCATACGAATGTTTGTCCTAGGTGGAGGTGGGATCCACAACTCTTGGCGCACAGGATAGGATCACCCGAATGCGCCATCGAGCCAGGCAAATTATATTATAGTATTTATACTGTAAAAGGCGTTAAAAGCGTGGAAGCTTGTAGTCAGGTCACGAGCCTCAGGTGACTGGATAGTTGTAAGGCGGTGTAGCTCATGGTAAAGACATTCACTTCTTATGCAGGCGGTACCCGCTCAAACCCGGGCACGCACCTCTGGATTTTCACATTGCAAATTAATACGGGTTTAACGTATTTTTAGCACGAAATACCGAACCAGTTTTAAAAGTTTATTAATAAAACCGGAAAAAACAACTGATCTGTACCTATTATTATTCTAAAGTAGGTAAACTATTATAAAAAAAAAACACATTTTCCTGCAAAACTAATTACCCGCAAAAGGTTTATTCGACGTACATATCTGGCTCACTTATACTCGACAAACAATGATTACTTAACAATGTCCTTGACTAATTTTATTGTACTGTATTGTGTTGTTCTATATTATAGACACTTTTTTTTATACACTATTCGAGAACATGGAAGAGCAGTTGATATTTTTTATGGCATAGCATTCCTTTGAACTACATTTCTACCTTAAGTTCATGAATGAATGTCAAATGAGACTTTTCTAGATAAAATATCTACACGAAGGCAAAGCTTTGACGTTAGGTCATGTGACTCACTAAATGATAAGTATCTTCCCGGCAGGCCATTCCACATTGCGAAGGGTCACGTCAAGAGAAATTAATAGTATTGTCAAGACCTGGAGTCTCAGTCGTGTTTACTAATGGACAATAACATTTAAACAACCCTAACTAGAACATCTTCACCTGCGTAGTGTCAGCTAATTGGTTATCACTCAAAACGACACCTACCAAGTCCCATAATCATTATATAAAACGAAAATAGATTCACAGCATCAGTGAGCGACACGCAAAATCATAAATAGTATTTTTAATCAGAGTATCGGACAAACATCGGCATACATAGGTATCTGTTCGTGCATGTTCGGAACAACCTTATTTTTGTTATTTACAATACTTTAAATAACTTAAGAGAAGTACATAAAACGAATAAGAGAGAGAGAGAGAGAGAGAGAGAGAGGGATAAATAATGCAAAAAGTGGTCTAAAATTCAAAGTGGTTCGTATAACCACGTGGCCTCATTTTAGAGGCGAACTTGTGCGATCTTATATATTGGCATGATGTATCAACTAGGACTCACAGTGCAGTTCCTCTCGTCGGAGCCGTCCTTGCAATCGTTGTCGCCGTCGCACACCCATCGCTTCTCGATGCAGTTCCCGTTCGTGCACTGGAACTGCTCCTCAGTGCAGTTGTTGCGTTCACAGCCTGCGGAGAAACAAGTGGGTTAGAGAATGTGAAAAACATAGGAACAATAAATACAAAGAGGTTGATATATTAGATTGTATATATTATATTATATGAATGTTGTCACAAGTGGGTCAGATAAGATGAAAAAATATGGGAACAATATACTAAGAAAAAGCCAATGACTAATTAGGAAATTTATTCTCAATAGTAACATGCAAAGCTTAAACTGTATTACACGTATAAGGTCGTGATTTTATAATAATATTAGTGAAGGAAACGATTTTTTTTGTACCAACTTGATATACACGGCATATTGCTTAGGAATTAATCAAATTTTCGTGCTAAACTTCAGAATCACTTACTTACCCAAATAAGCGAGTATTAAGTTTAGCTAAAAGGGTAAGGGCAAGGTAGTAAAAAAAGTTTTATTTTTATAAATGTACGCAGAAACCAGTCTATTTGTTGTCTCTTAAAATGTTACCTTCATAAACATAATTATTCGAAAATGTTTGCAAGACTTTGAAAAAGCATGCAAAATGAGTTCTATCACTTTAAGACAAGCGCTTTTTGCTGTGACCGTTTCAATATTCGTCTGTTCATTCATTGCGAATATAAGTGACTCATTATCTTGGTGCAACTACGTTGCCTAAATGTTCAAAAGGACGCGCCAAGCGAGTCTCTGATAAAATTATTACCAGGAATAAGAGGGTGGGATTTTTGAAAACAGATAACCCGCATGATAACGGATACGATTCGTGTTTATATAAATTTTATATAAAGCACATAGAAGATTAAAAAAGTACATAAAGTTCCGTGTGACCATGATATTCATTGTATGCAAAACATATATATATATAATAAAAAAAAGTATATAAAGTTCCGGATCGTGACTTCACAACATTTTCCGCTGTTATCCACAATTATGGAACATCGTTGTTATGAATCATTTTAATAACAATAATGGTAGGTACGCACCTACTAGTGTAATTTTATTATAACTTAATACGCTTGTTACTCGCAGTGCAAATATTGATCGCTAAACAACGAAAACAACTGGGGAACGTTTTAGTCATGGGCGTCATATCGATTATGTTTTATTAGTATAGTAAAAAATAACTATCAAATTATTTAGTCGAGTGTCATTGTGGACAATCACTCGTCCGGCCACGAACGGGAACAACTGTGGAAATTTATTAGTCAGGGGCGCCAAAGTTAGTATTTGACTAAAAAATAACTATGGAAACTTAACTAATGATAGCCGAGTGTCCATTGTGGACAATCGCGCATCCGACCACGACCGATGAACTTTACAGAAGAATAAAAATTAAATAATCCACAGTACCAAGACAACAGGAGCATTAACATGTACAAATTAAATAGCCAATTAACCAATATTAAAATGAAAATGCAATAAAAATCTAAAAACATATATTGATTACCTTTGATTCTAATCCAGTTGACTAGCTGTTGACCAAAATCAAGTCTTGGCTTACTTTACACTGTTTCACGCAGTTCACTGCGGATGACTTACTGAATTAACGCAAATAACTTCGATAAGTTATTCATGTCTAGGCTAAAGAAAATTTTGAGCAAACTCTATTTATTTTTTTGGCAATAAAGCTTACTCTTCGACCCTGGCTACCCATTCGGGGATTGCGAATGTGATGTTACGTATGTTATGTATGTAAGTCAGCACCTTTCTCGTCACTCATGTCGGGGCAGTCGACGTCGCCGTCGCAGCGCCAGTGCGGCAGGTAGCAGCTCATGTCGTCGCACGGGATCATGGGCGGCGTGCACAGGCAGCCCACCTCGTCCGACATGTCGCCGCAGTCGTTGTTGCCGTCGCAGCGCCACGTCGACGCGATGCATAGGCCGTTCTTGCAACCGAATTGGCCCTGGCAAACGTGGTTAGTTAAATGACCAATCTAGTAGTTAGACACGCTATCCACGAATTCGGTAGTTGGTTCGGATCTCTACGGGCGGGGTCGGCAACAACATTACAACTCAAAAAGTTTTAGAGAGACATATCGTACAATATATATAGAAGAAAGAAGAAAGAAAGAAAATAAATTTATTGACCATACTATGAAACAACAAATGATTTCCGCGACCACTATTAAGAATTGACGTAGACGTTATATAGGTATATGGGTAGGGAAGAAAGGAAGGGACCAAATTATTATCTCTGCCATGTGATCAATAGTTATACCGTTCGGCCAATATATATAGGTTGGGAAGTGGCGTGAAGTTTAGTTAGTTAGTTAGTTATATAGGTGCATATCTCTAAGATCCTTCAAATCCTACGCATTCTTTTGCAATAAATAAAACGTAACTGTTGGCTGTTTCGACTGTACCGACCATTGCGCTAGCGGGAAGTCTTCGTGCAGTGAATACTATATAATAAAGTGTTATGTATTTACAAATGTTTATAAAGTTATTAGTTAGACTAAATTATTAGTTAGTCCTATTAAACCGCTCTTAAGTTTGTGCTATACGTATTCCATAGCACAAAGTTATATGCTTTATTTAGAGCTGGAGAGCTCGTGTGCTAGCGCAAATGAGTTTATTTTATTTATTTAAATTTAATAAGTGTCATAAAAAGTTTGTACACACCACATGTCTGATCACGCGCGTGCCATGTTAAATAGTCTCTTAAGTATAGTCAGAAGACTTCACATAACATTTTACGATTCGTCATTTGGATCATCTTTCACCGGAGTCGGATTACAAATATGTTTATGATATGATTTAGTTTTATCTACAACACTGCAAGCTATCCTACACAACAAAGTTATGCATTTATTCGATACAGCAAAACTACTAGTAAACAACTAATCATCTGTGACGACGTGGCATAAACCTGATACCACAACACGGTACTATTATTTCTGATACTATCTCTACCTATCGAGTTATCGCTACGTGCAAGTAGGTGATAAAGAAAACAAACACTTACCGTTCCGCATGTAGCACCACCCTTACTGGGGCAAGTCATGTTGGCCCCGGGCTTCTCCCCGTTGGGGCACATACATTTCCCGTTGACATTTGTGAACCCATCGGGGCAAACGCAGCTGTGACCGCCGCCAGGTTTCCCCAAACAAATGGCGTCGCAAGGATTCTTATCGGAGCAACCGTTCGTGCCGTGCTGAACGAAGTGAGCGAACACCTTCAGATCCATGAGACCGGAGAACGAATCGTTAATGGTGAGTATGCCCAAGCCGGTATTTTTATCAGCTACAAAGATCGACTTCGCTTTCCAGTCGTCCCAGTACATTTTATCTTTCAATACCGCTACAGCGAAAGGGTGAGAGACCGTATGGTCGTTCCACAGTATCCTCTTGAAGTAAAGCCCGTTCAGATCGGCGCTAGCAATGTAATCCTCCATAGCGTCGACCCAATATATTCTCTCTGCCATGTGATCAATCGTTATACCGTTCGGCCACTGAACTATCGGCTTTCCGAAGAGTTTCTTAACCTCGCTACCGTCTAGATTAGACCGTGAAATAGACGGGTTCATCCTATCCCAGTCGGTCCAGTACAGGTAACCAGCTTTAGGATGAACAGCGATACCTCGTGGCTTGGACAGATGCTTAGAATCTAAGATGGTTACTCTCATTCTGTCTGAGCTAGTAAGATCAGTCCTGACTGCTTCAATCTTCTTTCTCATTCCATCTACGAAGAACAACACATTCGATATCCAGTCCAGAGCCATACCCTCAATACTGGCCAAATCGGTATCCACAACTATTTCTTGAGTCGTTCCGTTATTGAAGCACTGCCGGCTAATTTTGTCTAACTCAATATCAGCCCAATAAATGCAATTATTTTTCATGTCGAATTCTATGGCTACGATGTTCTTTTGATCTGTGACTGGGAGCATCGTTGAATTGTCTGTTAGGTCCAACCGAGCAATCTTGTCCCTCAGAGCGACAAGCAAGAATTCAGTTGGCTCCTCAATTGGGCATGGAATTACATCAGGTATGAAAGGCAAATACGAGGTGCTGTAACAAATGTCACCGTCGATTCTTCTGTAGCCTTTGGTACGTTTGTACGACCTCCCCGGGACGCAGTTCGCCGGTATTGCATAAGGGTCGTAGTTGACAGTCTTATTGCGAATACACTCGCTGCCGCTTCGCATAAAACCGTAATCGCATTCGAAATCGCGTCTACTACAAGCGCATATTTCCTTTTTAACTGGTCTGTCGTAATCAATACCGTTGTAACAATTCGTATGCGCGAAACGCCTTTGATACGTCTCTCTGACGCCAAGGACGCACGATACCGACGAGTTGACCGAAGACGGTGACCAGAATTTGTAATCATCAGGTGTGCAATTCCGGGCGAAGGTGTTCCGCAGGTCAATAGTTATAATGATCCACTGGTGCTGGTCGTTGGCGGAACCGAACATAGTGAACGTTGTCGTATTCTCTCCGGGCTCGGTCATCAGCCCATATATCCGAAGGTCATCCTCGTTGAACCTGAAAGGAAGACTGTATGTTGAGGCATTTTATCGGAAACTGATAAGCGCACAGTTCATTCAAGTGTGACTCACTGATAGTAGTTCCAGTCTATGCCTTCATTCGTTGAGTATAGTATCCTCCTTGTTTCGCCGCGGGACTTGAAATACTTGACGGCTACCAATACCCCGCCGTGGTCTCCGTAGTTAAAGAAGTAGTAGTCTTTCAGGATCCTCTTCCATGTCAGCCCGGCGTCCCTGCTTATGTACACCCCGGGAATGCCTTTAAGGGACTTGCCCATCACTCCTGTCGCCATTATGATCCCGGGTGCTGACTTCGAGCTCATGATACTTGCAGACCTGAAAATAATATGCTTTGTTTTTAAATAGTAAAAATATACTAAAATTACATCTTCTACTTCCGAAACCTCTTGGTCTGTTAGCGGTGCTTTTTACCAATAGACCAAGTTTTATGTTAGAGGCGGAAAACTGTGATTTACGGATTATTTACATTTTATGTTGTGTTTGATATTATTTATTAACATATATTTGCTGAAAACTGCACAATAAGTATACTTATGTAAGTCTTATTAAACTTCATAAAAATATGTATGCGACCTTCAACCTTAAAGCATTAATTTTCATAATTTTTAACCCGATAATTCTCAACAGGAAATTAATTGCAAAATAACAAATTTGTTTTCCATTGTTACAAGATAAATTGCGTAAATATTAGTCACACTGTTACCGCTTGTACCACGATAGTAGTTAATACCATATTTCCATTGTCAACTAAGCAATAAATAATAGGTGGCATGCTGTAATAAAAAAAACTACATAAACTTTTAGAATCAAAAGGAATGCAACATAAAAATAATACTACTAAAATTAATCAAAGGGGTAAATGTAATATGTGGGATACGTAAATAAATCATTCAAGTGTCATCGGAGTGTCAGCACGTATCGGTTAATCTACTATAATTCGTGTTCTTAACCACCGTAATCCAAATTATCCCAAAACCTGAACAAAATTAATATCTGAGAAGCATTTAAATATGTTCAAAAATATTATATTTAATCCTACTAATAATAAACGCGCAAGTTTGTATGGATGAATGGATATGTGGATGTTTACTCGTTTCACGCAAAAACTACTGAAATAATTTTAATAAAACTTTAATATAGCTCATACACCCGAATAACATATAGGCTATGTTTTATCGATTTACCACGCGAGCGAAGCCGCGGGCAGAAGCTAGTTTGATAATATGTACGTACAAATAATAAACGGGTCAAATCGAACATTCCTAAAAGAGTTAACATTTCGTTTATCACCATAATCAGATTACACGTTTTTCGATGAACTCGTGCTATCACTGTTTTAAAACATTGTGGGTGTTTATATGCAGGTGCTCTAAATCAAATGATAACTAAACAAAAATCAAATGGTGTATAACGCCGCATGTAAAGCATGAAAAAAAAAAAATCACACAAAAACACTACATTCACATCAGTTTTACCTTCCTGAACCAGCAACAATTCCAGGCGGTCTGCAAGTATAGGTGAACTATGAATTTCTCAATGAAGATGTGGCGTACGCATCAAATTTTTAAAACTAAATATAAAAACGTAAAGTATAATTTTAAGCGAAATATGAACGAGGAAAATACGCCAACGATACATAAAATTAGATGTAGCTCGTTGTTTGGCAAAGCTTGAAAACAGCTAAACCAATTTCCTTATGTATCATTTTCAACATTTTACTATTATGAATAATAATATGAAATAATAATCAAATACAATTACTAATTTTAAACGTATCATTACAACTGCCTTAGACGACATTTGACGGATCCACTACACGATAAAAATAAATTGACTTATTTCCGGATCTACTAATCCCGGGGCCAGGTTCTTTAAAAATAGGCAGTAAAACTGAGAAACCTATAACCTAGCAAGCCTCGATTGGGCAGAAAAAGCATTTGATCATAACATTTTGTTTCAAACACGCCTGTCCTGCTATGGTAATTTTAGCGGTTTTTTATAGTATGTATTAATAATATTATTTTTATTGAAGTAATTGACATCACTTATAAGTTTATGACAAATGGTATGATAAGCCCGATGGTCGAGTGGTCAGAGACCCTGGCCACGAAACCAAGAGTCGCTGGTTCGAATCCCGCTAGAGGCAAATGTTTCGTGTGATGAACACGGACATTTGTACTCGAGTCATGGATGTATATAAACGTATTTAAGTATGTATATCCGTTCACGTAGTATCCGCAGCACAAGCTTATCAGCTTAGTTTTGAACTACGAAATTGGTGTGTCAGTCTGGAAGATTTATTATTATTATTATTTAATGAGAGATTTATGATACAAATTCTGTTTGGTTTGATTGGACCCAGCAATACATTAAATGATGACACGACAGACTGAATGTGAGGGGCGTGCCAATAGTTCATTTATGATAATTTATTGATCTAATAAAATCTTATTTATATCTGTGAAATAAAAATATCAATATTTATATTATAAAAAAGAACATAACTCACTTAGTTATAATACATAACTAACTAACTACCTAAACTTCACGCCACTTCCCTAGCGGGGTAGGGAGAAAGAACCAAACGCCATACGGCACGATTCTTACACACCTCACTCGCCTCTTCAAACAAGCTCTACGGTTTCTATGACTCATAACTTATTATGTATTAACTGACTAAACTTAAACCTATTAAGTGTATGCGTAGATAAATATACGTAACTAATAGATTAGGATCTAAGACTCATACGAGAGCCGCTGGCAAAAGTTATAGTATCAGAAAAGTTACTATCACTGACACTATCGGTCATGTTTGTTTAGTTCTTATCAAATTATTTTGAGGGCAACCACCAATTGCTATTACAGTCTACGGCACAAATTGAGTAATTTAATGTCTACAAGTTTATTTTACGGTAGATAAGAAACATTTGGCCTACAAGGAGTGACTCCTCTTCCTAAATATGTACATATCATGACAGTATAGTTTCGGTTTAATAGTTTTGGACTCTACAATCAACACATCATCGGACCGTTCGGGTTCCTACTACGGCCAATGGATTAATATCAAAAGGACCCGTATCCCTGTGCATAGCTTTTACAATGTTTGCTTTCAAACAGTGCCAATATCATTAATACGGAGAAAGCTTCGCCCACCCATGCGGGCCTTGCGGGCGCCCTTTATATAAAAACTGCATTGTGTTTAGTTCCGCTGTCCTATGCGGCGCATAGCCTTAGCCTAGCTAAAAGAGAATTCGCGCCTCATATCTTAATGGTGCGTATTCAAATTCAGATTTATTTAAATAAAGTACGTATCATGTACGTATTTATTTATAACACCAGCTCAGCTCAGCGGTAATGGAAAATATTGTGATGACACCGGCACTTTTAAACAACTATGACTGTGTAACGATGATTAAAATTATCTGGTTCCCCTGTCTAAGGGTCACTAAGGTGCTATCGGCAGTCACTTCAATGTAATTACCAGACTCGATAAACCTGTATCGCGGTCTAGGCGGACCCCGACTAAGAACGGGACATAACGCTAGTAGGATGATGTGAAGTTACACTTTTATGGGTACCTAAACTCATGACGTAATACGTGAACTTGTATATTTTCTCACCTTGTGACTGGATACAGTTGACTGAACTTCTGGCACAAGTGCAGACTGCATGAGCTGTTCAAGTAGCATTCAACCCGACGTCCTGTAACGAACAAATTAATTGACAAATGCACATCAACTTTAAGTCACATGACAAAGTTTCAATACACGGCAATTAGGATGAAAGCAATGGTCGGTGAACACCTATACGCAAGGATATATAATAGCGTATCTTATAGAAGTAACAAAACGAGAAAACGTAAAAAAATAACACAAAACAAGTTTTGTAATTTTGACACAAGATTACATTTTGATTTGCGTGTATTTATTTTTAAATACAACTAACCAGTCTCCTTGTTTTTGCGACCAATATTTAAAATTCGATAAAAAACATCCTGACGTTGAACCCAAGTAACTATAAATAGAAACACTTAAGCTTGGAATAAACTTCAAAATCGATTAAGTGGTTACATAACATTCCTGTGAACAGAGACTTCAACACCATCCAATAAAGGGACGCAATATTTTGTCGAATATACAACAATACTTTATGTGCAGTAATATGAGAACCTACTCCTTTTTTTAAGTCGGTTAAAAATACATCTCATGTTGGTTTACTTTTTCTTACTTGGTTCAAAGTTAAATAAGTTGGGGAGACAGTGTATGTAACGCAAAATGAATAAGGAGCAGATACCTTATCTATCTATACATATAATAAATCTGTAGAGGTCAATTCTGTACATGAAATATATTTTCAAAATAACTATCAGGGGGTGATTATTGATCGATACTGATGCCAAAAATGCAATCATTAAAATTTTTGTCTGTCTGTCTGTCTGTCTGTCTGTCTGTCTGTCTGTCTGTCTGTCTGTCTGTCTGTCTGTCTGTCTGTCTGTCTGTCTGTCTGTCTGTCTGTCTGTCTGTCTGTCTGTCTGTCTGTCTGTCTGTCTGTCTGTCTGTCTGTCTGTCGTATGTCCCTTATAGAAACAAAAACTACTCGACGGATTTTAACGAAACTTGGTACAATTATTCTTCGTACTCCTGGGCAGGTTATAGTATACTTTTTATCACGCTACAATCAATAGGAGCAGAGTAGTAAAGAGGGAAAACGGGAGAAGTTAATCCATTTTTTAAGCTTCCGTCGCGTGTGCAGCCTTAATGGTTAAAGTTACAAAGAAATCATGTATGACGGAAATAGTCTTTTAACCAATATTAACCATAAACGCGGGTGACACCGCTGGCACAGCTGGTATTACAATATAATTGTGAAAGTTTGTGTGGCTGGATATTTTTACCAAATAAGTAAACAGTTGAGCAGATTTAGATAAAACTTGGCTCAGATATATAGGCTAAGTCCTCAATTAACATATAACATGCGTTTTATACCACCAAAATACACAGCTATTTATGACACTTTGCCACGAAGACAAGGTTGCGACCATTTTGTTTGATTTTAGTTATAGGAGGAGCTATTGACTTATACCAAATTATGCCATTGACAGTGCATTGACCCATAATTTGACGAGCATAATAGAGATAAATATGAACACAGGGCTTAAAAATCACGAAAGTTTTATGTGTTTACACTGGCGTAATACATCATATAAAAATTACGTATCTCTTTGACGTCACAAAAGGGGCAGACAGCAGATTGGATCACAACATTGTTTCACAATAGGTACACACGTCAAGTGAGTCAGTCAGTATTCATCGTAATACTATATTTTAAGTAATTGCAGTCTTTTACCGCCCCTGTACAGCGTACTAATCTCAAAAATCAACGATAAAGCCAAAATAAATTTTAAAACGATTTTTCACATATTTCCTTAAAAAAGGTATGGCAGGTAATAGGCATTAATAGCTCTCTTTTTTGTATGTCTGTTACAGTTTTATATTTGAACCACAAAACCGATTGTGATGAAATGCAGTAGGATACAATTTTGAACCCCAGACATAGGCTACTTTTTATTTTATCGCAAAAAAAAGTTTGATTGATTCTTTGAGATAATCTCTGTAGCAGACCGTTTTACAAGGAAGGAGCCGCGGACAAAAAGTAGTAAAAAAAAATTCAAAAATCGAATACAAGCTTAATATAATTGCTACATCAGACGAGTCGTTAGTAACATAAATACTGCATGTTTTTTTTAGATAATGATTTAATAGTCACATGTGTATATATAGTATAAAAGGAAAAACAACGAGAACTATTAACATTGATAATTAAATAACAATGAATACTCAATACTACTCAATGTATACAAATAAGGACCAAAATAATTATCACTGCAAACATTACAATTGATTTACTATTTATACATTTCAGTTATATAATGCTTATCTTTATAGACTTGAGGTCTATTACAATACACAGAATTCTATCGATTCGTTGCGTACTTAATTATTTAAAATGTAAAATAACTACAAATAAATGCAAGGTCCATCGGCGATAATATATTTGACATGTCATTATCAAAAATTGTGTGTAAACGGAATTCATCATAACTTAAATCAAACGGACCGACTGTGCAACTAATATAATTGTAATAATGTGAAACGTTCGCCGAAACAGACGGGGCGGGCGAAGCGAATCCTAACACTATCCTACAACTAGGGATACTGCAACTTAGCAGCATTTGCTAGACCTTTTTTGATGGATCTAGCACATGACGCTGGATCGGACAGAGCTAAAATTGTGCAACATTATCTTTCTAGCGTTATGTCCCGCGCTTAGTCGTGGTCCGCTTAGGCCATGATTCCGGATTTAGCGAGTCTAGTAATTACATTGAAGCGACTACCGGTGTGACCTTCGTAACTCTAAGATAGGAGAACCAGACAATTTTTAGATCATGGTTACAAATCCAAACTTGTTTGAATTTGTAGGTTTCATCACGGTGTTTTCCCCTCATCGCCGAGCTAGCGGTATAAATACGTACATAGATATGAAAAATCCAGAGGTACGTACTCGGGTTTGAACCCGCACCCCTCAGTGTTGAGGCGCGTATCCTTACTATTGAGCTACCACCGCTCTAAAATTGTATCGCTAGAGCTAAAATTGTGCATGACTCGGCTGAATTGCTGGATCCGGAAATGCTATCCTTATCCACAACGTATGGATTTTTGTAGTACACTTTTACTTAATGAAAAACAATTACGCCGATAGATTTGGGTTATAACACACTGATCTAAATTCTTGTCCAGATATGTTATTTATCATAAAAATATCACTTTATACCCAAATGGGTAAACAATGTAATATGCTTTTTTAAATAAAAAAGGATATTACAGCGAACAGAATGTTCGAAAAAATATGTTTGATGTACGAATTATAAAAACTATAAAGAATAAATGCACTGCATAATAACGATATTCAATTCCCTCTCAATCATCCTACGACTCCGAAAGATGATTAAAAAAAAAACAAATCTAGTTTCGTTTTAAAATTCCCAACCGATAAGGAAAATGTGAGATGATAATCTGACAGCGATAAAAATGTAGATATTTCCAGATAGGATTAGAATAAAAAAAGTTTACAATAAAACGTGTTCGAAGTATTGACCACAGCCGACGTCATTGAATAATGCATTTGATTAAAGCAATTTATTAATAATGCACTTATACACTGAGTATAACGAATCAGTATTGATAAAGATATAGCTGCGCTAATATTTGCTTTAAAAGTGCCTGTTTAGCAACCTTGAAACGGAGCACAAGTTGTTCATAACACTTTTAATATCAGCCAGCTCAACACTCCAGAATACAAAGGATCTGATAGATAGACGGATAAATATGTATGTTTACGGTAATAGTGGGTGGACTGTTCGGTATCAGTTTAAATGTAGTTATGATGGAACTATTTAGACGTATCGGTCAAAAAGTTTACAGAATTGCACATTGGGCTATAGTTTTGTAGGCCATAATTTGTAGCGTGCAAGCTAAGCGCTGCTATGGTCTGGAAAAAGGTCAGGAAAATCCGCTACGCTTCAGTGTAAGATACAAGTTATAGGTACCTAAAATGTATAGTGTTATATTAAGTGTCCCGTTTTCTTTTTCTATAAACAATAAACAATTGTGACATAAATAAATAAATAAAAAGTGATTATCAAATGGTGTAGGCGACGAACTAGTAACTTGTTACTACTTTTTCACAATTTCACATCTAACCCATATCAATTTAATTTCTGGCTAATTTTTAAGGAGCTTTCGGTAATCGTGGGCATGCTAGTATTGTTATTATAAAACTCACCATTTTCGTCTTCCGTGGGCGGGTTGATGAGCGACCAAGTGACGCCGTGGTCGAAGGTTATCATGGAGACGAGATGCTCAGGTCCTATGTTCGTCACTAGAGACGTGGAGTTGACCTTTGACGCGATGTACACGCCCTTCAGCCCTTCCACGCGGTACAGATCCGTGAACGGGTCCTCGGTGACATCCCTGTTCATTGAAAAATAGATCTTCTTAGTACATAGACGGCAAGATGGATTTTCGAGGGGTCCGTAGGGTATTAATCAAGCGAAGACTGGATAGAGGAATGTATCAACGTCAGCCTTTAGTTATGGCAAACGTTTGGTACACAAATGTTCCACAAATGTATTAAGCATGACAATTCATACTTCGGTCATGGATATAGGTATTTATGTACGCATATCTTATATCAGTTTAGACACCATATTGAAATTTACTCATTTTTCTCATACAACCACTGGCTCGATGACTCATTCGGTAGTGACCCTACCCCATGCGCCAAGAGTTGTGGTTTCGATCCCCACCCAGGACAAACATTCGTATGATGAATGCTTGTGTTTGTTCTGTGTCTGGGTGTTAATATTGAATATTTAAGTATATATTTGTAATACCACTATTGATTCTGATATCCGTAACACAAGTGCTTAACCTACTTAAAAAAAATAACTTACATTACAAGTTACAGTATTTTTAAGTACAAGTATGTTAACAGCAAATAGAAGCGACAGTCATTTGTTTTTGTTATTATAAAAATTGTTCTTTTCAAACGGCATTTTAGATGTTTATCACCTCTCTCTTCGTGATCGATCGTTTATGATTCATTATGATTGAAGCAGATTAGTATGCGTAAAGTGGTCTAACAAATTAACTTGCTCATTAAGCCATAAATTATAAGGCAAACAATGAGACATTCTATTCTATTATATATATGTATTGCCGTTATTGCTATTCCAGCGACTAAACAATTGTTATTATTCTAGAACTTCTTCAGCCATGTGTTAATTTACATAGCAACTGAAGCATATTTCCGTGGAAGACGGTTAGGTATTACGGATTAATGTAAATTAACTATAAGCGATGGATGAGTAACAACTGACGCATAAGTTCACAGTTCCTTTGTCTTTTATTTAGTGGGCAAAACACTATTTACATTTCACAGTTGTATAAGGCACTAAAAAGATCATGAAATAATCAACAATCGTACATTTACTACGTTAACACAACCATCGCAGTAATATCATTCTTAGAAATAAACAATAAGGTCGAAATTCAATTAATCTGTCAAGTAGGGTCAACACATATTATATTACGTAGATACGAGATCAGTAACTCAAGGTCACTGATTTATCGTACTGATCGTACAGGTCATTCGCCATCATCATACAGGTTAAATGACAACATAATTATGTATATAATATATCAACTACAAACATATTATAGAAAGTTGTATTTGCAGTCTAGTTTATTTCGGAGAAAGAGAATGAAGTTTACTTCAAGGTTAGGAGTGAAATAGTCAGCACCAGTAATTGTCTGCTCGAAGTAATAACGTGTAACATTGGAAGGTTACGACTTCGCATCGAATGGGAAAGTGTGTTTGATTCGAATCTTGGAGTAAGTTGTGTTACCTTCAATGATTCTCATCTACAACACAAGTGCTTAAACTGAAATATGCTTTGGAAATATTTGATTTCCATTAAAATAAATTGATATATCATCAATTTATCTTAAATAAGAAGCAATTTATGCATTTAATTCCGAATTCAAAGATAGAGTTTTATACTCCTTATTTATTTAATTGAAACCGGATTTATGTATTTAATGTTGTCTTATATCCTTGTGATTATGTAGGCAACGTGCTAGCCACTTGTCATTGTTCATCATGATTTTTTCACTCACCGCCGAGCTAGTGGTATAAATACGTAGATAGATTTAAAAAATCCAGAATTACGTGCTAAGGTTCCCGCACCTCTCGATACTAAATAATCAGTAAAGCAATCACTAACAATTCCAAATTCAATCATAAAAAAAACTTTTCATGTTTTCAATTATTGTTAGTAAACAATCGACTTGACAAATGAGGAGAAATTACGTCAGAGGTTAGCATTTCTATAGCCTTGGCCTTTCGCTGGCAGTGACGTCACACCACGCGTACTCTTTGTTGTTTTACACTATAAACCGATGGCCTTTTAATTTAAAATTAATTATTTATATTTTTATTATAACTGAACTTATAATGTTTGCAACTTCTATTATAGTAAAATCATGACAGCCTAACTAACATAAAAAAACAAATGAAACATTAAGATTTGAATACCAGTTTTCTTCACAAGCAACTTACTCCAAAAAGCTATCCTTCCAGTTGCCATCAGGGAAGTAGCACAGTATCCACTCCAGACTCAGAACGAAATTATACTGCGAGAAATTGTTGTTGATCTCCGACACAAAGAGATTGGTGAGAGCATCTGTGTGCATGACAGAGACAAATATACGCTTGTCAGTCACGTCTGCTATGTGGAACTTCCTCAGGTCCAGTTCAGTTTGGAACTCAGCTTTGTAGAAAGGACCTCTCTGATGCGAGATGTAGAGGTGAAGAGTTCTCTGTAACAAATATCAAGGAATTAATTATCAACTTCTTACTAATTTTATGTCAAATTACTAGTTAGAATCCAATTTGACCATGTTCACACACGTATCTGGTTATCATCAACCCCTTACTCCATGACAACAAGGTCGGTGGTATTGCAATGTCATCGACCTTGATCATAAGGTCTAACTTTAACTTATAGAACATTGAAAATTAGGCTTTATGATCAATTATTAGTAAGGCGGTGTTGCAGTATCACCGACATCAACCAAAGTGAAGTTATAGAATAATCTAATGCGTCTGATAATCAATCATTTTCCTGCTTTTGAATTGTAAGTATTACCATAGAAGACAGCAATAAGATATTATGTCATGTTTACTCATTCATGTTTTCCGAACGTGCATACCTTAAAGCCATCCTTAAATTTTTCAAAAATAGGATACATTTTTATATACATTATAAATCAATACAAGTCGCATGTGACGCGGATATTTTAACAATAACCTTTTCATAACTGTTTGATAATGCAGTTAATCCGATAATCAACCTTGTATCAGTAGAACTCATTTTAGGTTAGCCCAATAATTATCGACTCATTTGATTGAGTTGGTATGTTTATAAGTCGACAATAATTATATTATTATCGTCATTTTATCAATTTAAACACTAATCTATACCAGTATCTGATATAAATCAAAGAAAACAATATAATAAGATATCTTTCAAAACAGCCTTAAACTTTTTGTATTAAAATTATACCTTCTAGAGTAACATAAATATTATCACCTATCTTAGAGCCATATGATTAGCGTTCGCCATTAGTGTATAAATTCACTAAAAGTTTAATTAAATCATATAAGAAATAAATACACGAGTATGTTTTTGATTAGTAGAATCATGTAAATAATTATACATACCTACCTATATTGTAGGCTATACCTCCCTATATTGACGATATATTTTCAAGATAATGATATAAATCTATTGAAGCCATCTAAGTAATCTGATATTTACAACATAGCTTGAAAATTATGGTTGGAAAAAAATTACGAAAGTAAAAACGTTTTGGGTTTAAATTTTTCAAGTGTTATCTCTTTTTACTGTAAAACAAACATTAGCATATACTCTTGTAATTAAAACGATAATGTGTCTTAAAATAAGACTACAATACGTGATTATAAGGTTCAAATTGACATGATTTTTAATAAAGTGAATCATAGAAGCCACGGAATGTCAGATATATTTAGAATAAATAGTCTACTTAGGACATTGACTCACACATATAAAGAGTCTGCACTTATTCTATATGAATCACCATAAAGCACCCGCTTTCTTTAACGTAATAATATATGTTATTATTGTGTTTCTTCTTCGGATGATCAAATAATATTGTTTTCAAATGTTTATGGTTAATGTGTTGTAGCGTGATGTTATAGGTAAAGCCTAGCCTTTGTCAATAATATGTACTATTCAACACAAAAATATTTTTTCAATTAGGACCAGAAGTTTATGTGATTAGCGCGTTTAACCAAATAAACATTCACTCTACGGCTTTATATATTAGTAGTACAAGTATAGACAGCTTAGTATACATACTTAATGTCACACCTTCTACTTAGTAGGGGGGTAGGCAGGGATCACAATTCACAACATTCCATTTGCTACGATTATGTCATACACCTTTCGCTTAGTATAATAAAGAGTATAGACTGATGAGATGAAAACTTTTAACAAACAAGTTAGGGGCGACGATCTTGATTTTTGGAAGTACGGAAGGGGGTCAATTCGTGTTTTCATAGAAGTTATAATTTATTTATATTGGCTTTTTATTATGTTTCTCGAAAACGCCCCCGTTACCGCGGAGGATTTTCCTGTATGTCAGTGCCACATGGTTCTGGCACTGATATACAGGAAATCCCTTGATGAATAACATCAGTTATTGTTATGTAGGCAGTTATGTAGGTCGCTTTTAAGAGTTCTTTGTCATTTTAAAACCTAAATTTTATAAACAAATTCAGCTTTGTAAAAATAAGTAAGAAACATTGACTCTTGATAAATTTTCCACAGAATAGATTACCATAACCCACCACAGCTTAAGTACAATACAATTTTACATTTACGGCAAATTTCAACTAAATCTATTCGGGCGATATTTTATAACTTCTATACACACGTTACTACAAAAGTTTCTACACATTTGTACACATAGCCTACTATAGTAGGATAGTAGGACAATCTATTTCATACCTCTTTGTAATATAAACTACAACCCGCACCGAACTATGCTTATAAATTCGCACTATATTTACCATACATATATAATATGTAGCGGATATACTTCAATAAACATCTATGATTCCAATACCAAATTCCTATTCATGCTCATCCACCCAGCACACACAACATTTGCTACTAACGGGACTCGAACTCATGGCCGATGGTTTAATGGCTTGAGTTTCTAACCACTAGATTAAATAGGCAAAGTTAACATTACTCTTTTACAGCAAACTCTTTTAAAAAGATTTTACATAAAAGATCTCATTATATTATAATTTAGGCAACAAAAAGCTATTAATGTGTTATATATTCTGGTTTAGGTAACCAAGCCAAAACATTTTCAAGTCAGTTCCCATAACCAGCACTCGGAATAAGCTGGGAATGTTTACTTTCTATCAAGATCGTTTATTGTATCAGATGTATTCTGTTTATATTCGCGATACATTTTTACAAAATCATCGTTGTGGAATAAATCAGACGTTTATAAGGACGGATATATGCTAACAATATTTAATCTCGTCCTTTATAACGCATACTAAACAATATTCAATTTGAATACATCTCTCTACATTAATCGAATACATCACACACGTCATTCTCATTAGTTTCCCGATTTTGATTGCAGAACAAACAACTCCCGGTTGATGATACTAAGTCAAAATTACATATATCTATGTATATAAATATAAAAAATAATCGCCATAACATATGGACGCATAACTTTTTAACGATTGTACCAAATTGGATAATAGGCTAGATGACTAAAAAAAATCTGTTTAGTCCGTCGGTTTGATTATAAAAAAATATTGAACACGTATTTATTTATTTATTTGTCAAACAAACATTGACGAAGATACAATGCATTCAAGTTTCGCGTGACGTCACGCTTTCGTAATTTTTTTTACAAAATAGTGACGTCGCAAGCCCGCAGACTCAAAAACTGGATTTCGACAAACGTTTATACGACAAGATTAAACTCAGACAACATAGAACCTCGACGCGAGTTAGCCAAAACTTTGATGCTCTTTGTGATTTTTTGTTCATTTAATAAAGCGAAAAATATGTGTCTAGTTTTTTTGTAAAATCTAACTGACGGATTAAATGGAATTATAGTTTTTTTTTATTTTTTCAAACGTTATTAATCAAACGTCGTCTTGATAATAACGCTCACAAAAAATAGGAATAATGACTTATGCAGTCACGACGACGACGTTTGATTAATAACGTTTGAAAAATTGGGAAAACATCATGAAACAACTTGTATGTTATAAACGAACGTTTGTATAAGATTACAGATCAACGAATGTCTAGTTGAAAATAATTCGCCAGTTCAATATTTGTACAAGAGTTTGCTTGATAGCTAAGTGGCGTGTTTTGGGAGAGGCCTATGTCCAGCAGTGGACGACGCTAGACTGATAATGATGATTGCTTTATTTCCATTTTATTACCTTGTTGATTATTGAACACGCAAATTATCGAAAGTCATACATAAAGTATACCAATTAGTGATTTACGTGACCCGTTTTATTTTGATTAATATTAAAATCTATCATGAAAATCACTAATTAACATAACACCTACAAACAATGTCACTGTAAACGTATCGGGTGTATTTCCCTAATTAGGAACCCCGGCAGACCAAATCACTAGACTGAACCACTTAATGAACATTTGCGTCAGCTCATTGGGTTATTCCCACTTGTCCCCAACGTAACTCAGATGCACTTCACAGCGCGGCTTTTTAAGTTAAGTAACAAATTTTTGCGCCATGTGGACTGCGTTGATTTTTTACAATTTATGCGTGCACAGTGTTGAAAAAACAAATCTGGCGGATTGGATTAAGTTAGCACAATAAAGCGGCAAAGCTCAGTGGCAAATTGGCAATGTTCATCACAACGAACATCTACAATCCTCCTCAATCCTTTAATTTCGTGACACGGTTTTAAAAACTAGCCTAAACCCTTCGTTTTATGATAACATGTATGTTTCATTCATAATTTTAAATAATATACATAGTATACGTATATGACATTGTCATCTAAAAATATTAATGTCATTTGCATACACAATCGCAATAATGCAAATACCTATCAAACGCCATATATGCATATGTATGTATACGATGTAATGGAATTCTGCATTAATGAGATTTTACATTAATAAATACCGACATGTCTCACAAGCGTCCTTAGAAGAATTATCTATATTTCTTGAACATTAATTTAGACTGACTTCTACCACCACTTGCATGATTTGCCGGACAATTTAGAAAAGCATCAAAATAGTAGCTAATTAGAAAATTTTGAGTAGTAAAACAAATTAGGGAGCGATTTATGGCCTGAAACCTCATTTTAAATTATTTTTTAAGTCAGACAAAATAATAACGAATTAAGAACCTACAATCTAAAGTAAAAATTATTGAGTGCATCTGATTGTCACTTAACATATAGTTTTATTATCAAATTCCCTAGTTAAAATAATATAACATCAACATAATTAGGACTCTATTTTACGTTGATGTTAATAATGTCCTCATAACCAATATCGGTCACGGCGGCCAATCTCAACGAGGATTAGCCATCTGAGCAGGAGATATTAAAGAGCACAAGTGTGTGCGCAAACACAAGTGCACTCTCTATTCCTTCACTCTCATAGTCCGGTGAGACGGCAAGAGATCAGGCGCAGGCAGGACCAACGGCTTAACGTGCTTTTCGAGACAAGGGGGTGATTATACCGCCAACTTCCTGACTCCGGACTAAAACTAACTAACTAAACTTCACGCCACTTCCCTACGCCTACGCCGGGGTAGGCAGAGAGACTCCGGACTGTTACTAAGTAATTTCAATATTGAAATAACCAGCCACAAATTTTTGGCCCGACCCGGGATTTCAAACCAGGACCTCTTGGTCCTTAGGCGGCGCATGTTATCACTACATCGAGGCAGTCAAAGTTTATAAAATGCTGATGGTATAATAACTCTCTCAATACGCATTCTGTCTTTATAACAGGTAGATTAACAACATTATATAAGCAACTAGTGACCACTCTCCAAAACGAGATTGCAATTTCGAAACATGTTATGAGTCGCGACACACATTTATTTGGGCGCGTAATCCGCACGAGTGTTTCGCCTACGGTATCGTCAATGCAGATTTTAAAATGATTAAATAATATTTAAATATTTTAAGCCAAAACAAAAGAAGTATAGCAGAAGTCAGTTAACTCGTTTTATTCACCAAAAAACGCGTAAACATGTCTGCACATTTAAAACTTGTTATTTCTTGTATCGTCTACTATTTTTAAGCTCCGTTATACTTTCGATCGTAATGCATACTTGGTAATTCTATATATTATAACAATAGAATGATATAATTGGTATAGGTATATTTACTACGGCATGTCATTAACGATATCTAATTGTTTACGATGTTACGCCCTACAAAGATTGCCAGCAACATTGTAACTGTTGGACAACAAAACGGATTTTTCCTTCATACCATTGGACTGACATCAACTCAAACTATTTCTAGTAACTATCACAATCGAAGAACGCAATTAGCATTATTATATACATTAAGATGCAATGTCTATATAAGTGCATGCGTCAAGGTGAACGCGGGTTAAATATTTTTAAACATGGATGATCACGAAGTTCCAAATATTTGTGCATCGCCCTAGAATACTCCGTCACTTTGTTCAAGGGTGAATATAATTAGACATATGACGTTGCTTTCCCTGTAAATGTCATTGTTCGTATCTCAATAAAAAACAAATTTATTAACGAGACGCCCATTATAATCTTTGGCGTCAAGATAATAAATGATTAAATAGCAAATGCGTCACAATGTACCCGTATTATCTGTCCTCAAACTAGGGCTTTTCTTTGTGTATTTTCTAGTTTATATACTATGAGTAACTAAACTATGTAACCCAGGCCCACCAGCCTACACAATCACACACCCAAAATTCTGCATACAAATATAAGGCAGTATAACACTATCCTGTATGCACAGATTATTATTATAGGTCCGTTATTAAAGCTAAAGGTATTACTAAATTGGATTCGGTTTGGACAGCACTGTTCAACCAACAAGGTACATTAGACCTTCGCATATCGGTGGACATTGGTCCTCTGTAATCGGTGACTGGCGACTAGTAATTCGTTGAGCGGTTCGCTCTGCCGGCCCAAGTGGCATTAAGCCCTCTGTACCAAGCACAAAGTAACAAAAACACGTACGTACACATAGGTCGTATAATAACCTCGGTAATGCAATCATGAATATTTTCACGATCCGTAGAGATAAAATAAAATTACATAGATGCAGAAATGCATGTCTGCGTAGTTGAGTCAAATTAGAATCCGAAGATAAAGGCTTTGCACGGTTTTACTATAATCATATACAGAAATCCAGTAGGTGGATAATTAAAGAGCTTTGTTTATGATAATATAATGTAATCATGACTCAATGTGAATGCGAATAAATGATAAATATTATATTTTTTTGAATACTGGGTACTGTCAAAGTTTGGATCTTTTTACGATGTTTTTAATTTATTTTTATTAAATTATAGTTTTTGTCAATAAATCATGATCGTTTTTTTTTCAGAGTATCTAAACCACCCACCCTGGGTGCACAAAGATCGCATGATTTAAGTTATTACATAATTAAAGAACATTGGTGACCCGGTTCCACCTTTCTTGGTCACAAAACGAACGGCCGATCTCCGGCTCTCAGTTAGCTATCCGGCACTCTAGAGTCTAAAGTCTAAAGTCTCAAAGCCTAATACTCGCCCCAAGAGTCTAATGACTCTCGACTCTAGAACATTTCCTCTTCCACTTAACATTTAGTAACAAAACATGAGTGTTATACCTACTCCATTCGTGAGTGGGTGATACGCTCCTAGACTGTACCTTACTGTAGGCAAGTATAATCAATGTTATGAAACAGTGAAGTATGTATACAAAGAATACGCATTCACCTATTACTACTAGTAGTTTTACAGCGCTAGATTGTATAGAGTTCCTATCTACAATCTACTATTATAATAAACACGAGGAATTCATAAGAAATCTCTTTGCGTTGTTATATTAGCAGGACTGTTAATTACATAAACATACTCAACATATTAAGATAACTATAGATTGATTCACAAATAATAAAGAAACACTAGATCACTGCCCCAGGTTTTAGAGCCAGAAAAATTAATCGAACTGAAATATATTAGCTGATAAAAAATAATGTCAATTACTTCAACATACGTGACTGATCATGAATGGCGATAACGAAGCCAATTTTTCCACAGTAATCTTAGTCAGGCCCCTGATTCCCACTGGGCACGTACCCAGGGCTCCGCGATCGGGAGGGCCCCTTAGTGCAACGTTGCATCTGGGCACATTTGGAAATTAATTTAGTACAATTAATTTTCAAATGTGCCCATTGCCTCCACTAGGTTAAGACGACACTGATCTTAGTAGCAGTGCCGGATTAGCCATATAGCAGGAGGTAGCAAATGCTACCGGGCCCCGCGTTACATTTGTTAACGGGGACTCCATTGGAAAAAGGTAAAAAGCTAACAAAGGATTTCTTAAGATGGGTTTTTTGCAAGCATTTGCTACGGGCCCCGCGCTGGTTAGATCTATCACTGCTTAGTAGTGATATAACAAGTATGTAACCCTCATAAATGGGTATAGCCATAGTCATTTAATAAGTTATAAAAGATTTCAGAGAAAGATGCTCATTATTAAGGTGTACATTTGTAGACTTAAACGTAATTTTAAACGTTATCCGCCCGAAAGCAATAAAAGTCTGACCTTATGTCAATCACAAAGGGTTCAATGTCGGTAATACTTTTTACTATGAATAATATGACCGTACCATAGTACCTATACGGGCGCGACCTAATACATACTTTCACATTATGCTTCGCAATACTAAACCCTATTATGTTGACATAAGCGCGCGAGTGTTACCTTTCAGAGGGCTATCATGCGCATTGAACGAACACTCTAGACGCAAGGAGACAACCCGGTTAATTCACAGCGTATTATTCACTTACAAGCATTTCCTTGCAGCGGGAACTAGTTAGCCTCGTGACTGAAGTTACTATCATGGTTATTCTAAATTATCTTAGGACATAAACAAAATTGCTTATTCAAAGTTCCATTTTGGTCTGAGACTTAAAAAGAATGTGCCGACTATATAGGGGACTATATAAGGTATATAGGGTTTTGAGCGTGTGATTGTGTAGGCGACAAACCAGCCAATTGTCACTATTTTCACAAATTTTCATCTAACCAAGCCCATTTTTTTTTTTTGGGTGAATGGGGTCAAGTGAGTTACCTCCTTTGGGGATTACATGTATGTTTGTAAATCTCCATTTATTATCAATTTCAATTTCAATTCAATTTATTTAATAAGATTACATAGATCCAATTTTTGGTTAGTAAGACTTATAAGTATTTAGGTTAGTAAACTTAATTAGACCTATTTAATTAAAATCCGGACGAAATATTTCATAATAGAAGAGTCATATCTCTCCGTTATGGTCTTTAGGATACTGTTGGAGCTAGCCCGCACTCTCTCCAGCAAGGAAGCTGTTTCCTTGCGTATGACAGCAAGAAAGCCATCTGTATGCGACTGAGCAAACATTTCTGCACTTCAAAAGCGAGGCAAGCCCAACAATGCCCTGAAGCAATTTATACTGGTTTCATTTCATTTAGGTTTAAGGCGCTTATAGAAATCAATCAAATTTATAATACGCCACCGGGTAGGCGTATGGATAGGCGGCAAAATGTAAAAACACTAATTGCAGTTCACGTTGCTTTTATGTATAAACAAATTAAATTATATCACCGTTTTGTCGTATATGACATTAAAATTAATTTTAAATCTATTATGTATTAGTTTCATATCAACGTAACACAAATGCATTTATCATTCCCGTGATAAATAAAATATTACTCACTAGAAGACATTATACACATTAATAAGAATTAACTTACTAGGTTGCTGACATATTTATTATTTATTGTTACTGCAAATGCTTGTTACTGTGAGATTTGTTATTTCCTCAACCGTAATTTCTCAGTTATTGCCAGTAACTAGTATTCGGAATAAATTACAGAAACCACAATGACTTACAGAATAGGTACAAAATGGTACAAATAACTGATATGTTTTTTTTCTATAAAATTCCATAACTTTTGGCAAACTAATATCGTACACGCTTCATTGTAATTGTACCAAAGCATGTTTTTTTCCAAAAAAAAGTAAAGGCAGCTGGAGCAAATCCCAAGGGTATTATCCTAAAACACTCGAGTTTACCAGTGCACCGCATTTAAGATGGAAACAGTAGAATATTACGCATGGTCACGAATTTCAGACTTTCAACTTAAGTGAAATCACGCAAGGTAAGATAAAAGGGTTTTGAAGTATACGCATATTAATTTTATCTCTAGAAACTAGCCGATAAATGAAATGTATACTAAACCGACAACGTGAACGAATTCAGAGATGCACACATATTCAGTTTAAACAAGTAACGACTTTTGAGTGCTTGTCGGAAAACATTCGACAAACACCTAGGTGGAATGCCTGATAAGACAAGTCGATAATCGCAAATAATACAGCTTTGGTGAACAAAGAAAATCGATATGACAAAAGTAAACAACTCATTCTAGGTCATTCCTAACACGCTGATGAGCACTCAAGCTTGGTAAAATAACAATATGTACGTACACATTGCTATTTTACCAAGCTGGCCTACATTTCTTTAACACGTGTATTTGTTTCAGACGAAATTTCATAGAAAATTAATTGCGCAGAGAGCAAAGCCCGAATACTTTCGTCATTCTGTCTTAAAAAAAACGTCACGATGACGAAACGTAAAATGGCAGATTGGCGTAGATCAGTATTTTTCAACGTGTGGGTCGCGCCCCCAGGGGTCTCTTGAGAAGTGTTGTACTTACGTCAAACATTTAACTATTGTAGTTATATATTATTATTTTTCCGATAAAAAAGCGAAAAGAAACGAGATTTTAAATATTATTCTACAAAAAGAAGTCGCGCGGTGAAAATAATTAGAAAAAACAAAATATAGAGAAACATACCTCTTTAGACATCTTTGTGGCGAACATGAAATCTCCTTTGATTTGGAAATCCTTGGCTTCCTCAAACAACACATCAGCATTATTAAGTTCTGTGGGGTCGCTAGCGCTGTACACTGTACTCGTCCGATCTGGCTTCCACCTCTCTACATAGAAGACCTTAGAAAACCCTGGGCCAGAAGACCAGAAGAATGTCTTAACAAATTCATTTATCATTTTGAAGGTCTTCCCTCCATCCAGTGTCAGATAGAGCTGAAACAAAAAGTTGGCCATTCTATAATTCAATTCAAAGCGATTAACGATATTTTACGATAGTTCTTACATGCAATAAAATCCAAATACTTACGATATCACATTGATGGCAAATTAAAACTTATGCCTTTTCCTTATAGTTTGTTTCTAAGATGAATACCTACCAACTTACGTGCGCCAAGGTCAAGCATTGTATCAAAAATTGCAAACAAATGTGTTGGGTCATTTTCCTTAAGGAAACTTAACAGGAACTTCATTAAAAAATATAGCTGATTTATTTGTAACACAAAAACAAACAAAAAATTTACCTTTCTTGCAGTATCGACTTTGTCTAAGATCACATATTTGTGTGGAAACTCCTCATCAAAGGCCAATTCACTTGGATGAAATGTCAGGTCTGATCTGTGGATATTTCGCCCATTGTCGCTGGTGTAGTAAAGCTTCTTGTTTGTGGAGTCAACAAATACACACTAAAAATAAAAATAAGTATAATTTACCAAACAGGGAAATGTACATATTTTAATCCTGCTTGAATAAAGCTAGATTAAATGACAGAAAACACTTTACTGTATAGAGCAGCTATACTCAACCTGCCGATGGGTCTGCCCGATGGGCCTTTGTCATTAACCCATAAGACCTAAATAATTTTTGCTTGACGATTGTCACTACCTTTTCACACATTTTTAGTCATGGTGTCGAGGACCAACACCGTGACTGACTGTTTGTGGCCCCTATAAAAAAAGGTTGAATATGGCTGGTAAGTAACCACAATTTTAGTACATACAGATCTGTAACACCTAAAGAGGTAGGCAGAGTCCAAGGAAAATCAAGCTCCAAGTAGTTTGTTAGTGAATTGTAATTTATGAAAAATTATGGTATTCAATTTAAACAGAATTGAAGTTAACACTAATAAGTACTTACAAATTCCGGGTACTTGGGATGGTTGAAAAACTTATCCAACTGAGCATATCCACTTTTGGGAGTATCACCCAACATAAAGCTCTCAGTCTTGTTGGTAAAGTTCTTGCCATAATCATAAGATATGAACAATGCTGATGGTGAGATGACTCCTTTATTTCTAGGACTAGAATCCCGGGCTAAGCAAATGATCACATTGGACCCTTCGCCAACCCAATGCACCATCAACTGCTGGTGATTGTCTTTCAGCTGAGTTGTCTGCCAAACAGAAAAATTCATTAATCTAAATGTCTAGTTTAATTAGTCGTAATAAAGCAACTGGCAATAAAAAAGCTTTGTATTATTATTAAGAATTCTTAATCTCTCTATAAAAACAATGGGAGGGTACTCCCATTGTGAAAACAGATGAAATATTAAATCAGTTTCAGACTATTTTTTTTTATTTACAATTCAGAAACTGGTTTTTATTTGGTAGTTAAATATTTTAAACATAAAATGTTGTGATGGTGTATTGTATGTAGATATTAGATTTATTTATTTGGATTATTGTGTTACAATCAGATCAGAACAGAGCATAATATACACATATAATTCCAAGACATAATTTGTTCAAATGAACTCATTATTTAAGGCAAAAAAAAAATTATAAAAAGTTTAATACATTATTTTATGATTATGTGAATGTTTTCAAAACATTTGCGAATTTGATTGGTTGTTTAGTTGACATCATACTGATATAGTTCTGTACAAAATCTTGGAATCAATGCATTGGGACATTTTATTAAAGTATGTTATTGGTTATTGCCCAAGAATGAAATATATGTCATTCAGACCAGACTAGAGTTTTGATCTACAAACAATTACCATAATCAGAGGATTCTACATGAGAATAAGCATATTATACAAATGTAATTGAGAATAGAAGTATGATAATTAATTTAATCACATCAAGCTATCATGAAATATATCTAAGAAAAGCATATTCATTGCATGCATATAAAAAAGTATGAATTTGGATATCTGTTCTAAATAACAATAAAAATATCTGAAAGTATAGAAATAAATTTTAAAAATTTAAGTTAATCAAGACCTAAAATATTAAGTAACTTTTAAATTACAAATAACTTTGAATAAACAAACAAGTCAAACTGGGTTAAGCAATTTGAATTTCAGCATAAATTATGTTAACAATTTGAAAGTAGTAAGCAATCAATCAATTGACTTCATATATGAAAAAACACCTCATTTGACTACATACATGAAATACCTACTTTCAAATATTCATAGTGGACATAACAACAATGAAAAATTTCTTATCTCTTTGGATAAAGTAGTTAATAAATAAGTAATAATTTTATAAAGATGCAGACAGTGAATATATTGTTAGCAGAACTAGACTATTCAGATAATAAGTATGCATAACACCTTAAAGTGTTTAGCCCTTCCTTCAAGATTAAAATTTTATAAATTAATTCAATATAAATTAACATCCTTTAATCATAAAAAGATTCAGATAAAAATTTATTGTTATATAGATATCCGTTTTCTACAGTTTAATTTGCTTAGTCATGACATATACCTAATACCTAGCGAACTTAAGTAGACTGAAAATTGGCAAAGCACTAGAACCGACGCACTATTAAAATCAATACTGTAAAAGTAAGACGTCACTCGGATGAAAATACTGAAAGCGGTAAACAAACAAGTCGTGCGGTGGTGATCTTCGCCGCTACGGTCCGGCACTAAAATCATAACAAAGGGGTCCATCCTATTGGACTTAAAAAGGAAATGGATAGTTACCCATGTACTTATATTTTTATTCCGAGTTGCGGGTGTCGGTGTCGACGACGGAACCGCATCTCGTTTTCTCCTTTCCAAAGAGGGCTCCTCGTTCTCCGATCTGTTTATTATTGTTAATTTTCCATTGTTTTGCTCCTCGTTTGCCACGTACAACGTATTACCGGGTGTCCCATATTGCCGAAGACACAACACACAAGAGATTATATTCACAAATAATATTAAACTAATGCGACGTCCGAATGCCACCAACATTTTGTGATCACTGCATAATATTCAAATACATCCAATCAAATCTGTGATGTCGACGAAACTGCACAAAAATTACAAAACGAATGAAGTGAGCTCCGGAATACAATTCAAATGTCATTTATGTCAGGCACAACATTCGACACTGACAGACAATCTCAGTCAGTAGTGTTGGGACTGATTGTGATTAATAAATATCATGTGAATATAAGTATAAATAAACAAAAAGTGTTATCTAAGAGGATAATAAAACTTCTTGGTTATGTAATAGGTATTTTTAGTTATAAATTTATCCCATGTTAATTTAGGGATACGTGCGTAATGTTATGATATGTCTACAAAATATTAATAGCCTCTTGCCTTTTTCCAGGTCGCAGTATGTTTTTCTCTTCTATAACTCCCAGTCCCGATTATTTTACAATAAACTTTATAATGTTAATTGTTAGATATCGCACTTACAACCTACTCGTTTATATATATTAATATCTGACCCGGTGATCTTCGTACCACTCCCTTCTCAAAAAAAAAGTAAAATTGGTAGGAGGGTGAAAAATACTAATAATAGCCCGTGATAGGTTCACACCACCAGCAGAATGCTGCGATTAAAAATAAATGACAAATATTGAATAGAAATCACAGATAGAAAAGAGTGTTTTATATGAAAGGTACCTACTAATATATATATATTATACTAATATATTCGTGTTTTTATTAGTACCCTAGCTGTGGCTTACAAGGTTTTGAGTTTTTTGATTTTATTGAGGGTAGGTATTCAAAAAGACCTCAAGATAAGCAGTGTACCTCCGAGTATGTACCACTAAAATGAAAGCTCGTCACTGACCCCATACACCGATTCAACCGCACTCTACTACAAAAAGTGCATCGTCACGTCACTATCATTACCACTTTTCTCGATGTGATCCGAACGAACCTCTGAGTTCTGAAATCGATGGAGACGACATAATATTCTGTGCGAACAATCTACTATACAAATATGATTAATATCGATATTGTATTCATAAACCTCAATCTCTTTTTAACAAGCATAAAATACTGCACGTAAAAAGAGAACAATATATTTGCTATAACTATTTTGGTAACATCATCAAGTGACGTCACAGAAATGCCTAATTGAAGCCGGCTTACCATTTTGGTTTTCTCGCTTTAAGTTGTCAATGTTAGTGGAATTTGGAGTGTATTGGGCCAATATTGATAAAATTTGTGATTATAACTTAATTTAACTTGTAACATTCAGAAGCTTGAACTTGAGCTTCTTGTCATTCAATTTTAAATGTCGTCATTCAATGAACGCGCTAGTCATTCAATCAAATAGCAGATTCAACCAGATGACTTTCACATATATACCGAATTAGAACTTCTTTGTAATGATCTTCGGGTACCCGTATCATCTTCGGTGAATAACAGTTGCGTTTTGTTGTCATCCATATGGATCCGTTGTTTATTCGTAGGCTCTTTCATAAACATTGAACATCTTATATAATTGTACCCCGGTGTTACCAACCAGGTTACGTTTTATTTCCAGTTGATAGTATCGAAAATATGTCCATTGTAACTAATACAAAACTATCGATATTAACGATACGCGTCGATATATCAGAGATAGTTTGATAGTATCGACTACTTTTACGTAATACTATCGATTTTATCGATACTATTGTACTCCAATAGTATCGATAGTATCGACAAAATTCAATAATATCGCTTAATTTTTACTATCGATAGTATTACAGCATGTCGATATTTTCGATATATTCGCGCTATCGACTGTTTTTCAAGGTCAACTATCGCTATCGCAACAACACTGGCCTGCTGCTAGGGTTGCCAACATTTTTTACAAGAAATGAAGTATTAGACATCAGGTCTATGAAGAATGTGTTAAACAGTTTTTTAGAAAAATTAACAGTATTTTATTTATTGTTTTAAATACATATTTTTTAGAGCTTCTCGCACAACTTACTAATTTACAATCTTTCTTTCTTCTGTGTGAGCGTCTAAGTATAACCCATAATAATGTGTTTACATTTTGATGCTTGAAAAAAGTATTTTGTATACTTTATTTTTGTTCAACAGTAAAAAGTATAATTTAGTGAAAAACAGTATAATACTGTTTAAATCAGTATAGTTTGCAATCCTACCAGCTGCTGACCTGTTCTGCATGCCATCGTGTGTTATTATGATCAGAAAGCGACCAGTAAAGTGTTTGAATACAGCTGATGTATGAGTACCTAACCATTCAAACAAAGTGAGTTCATAGTTCCAAACCGACGATTAAAATGGACGTAATTTAGCCAAAGATGATTGACTAGACTAGAAAGCAAAAAATTTTACTTTATTTTAGTTATTTTATTTGATAAAATTACAGAACAATCACTTGTTGCTTGGCAGCCTGCTTGGCCTTTAGGCGGACTTGGGCGGCGATTCTGTCGAGGTCACGTCTGCCTTGCACGGTGAGGATACGGCCACCATCAGCGACCTTCTCGACCAGCTTGAGGGCTTCCAGGGCCTGCAGAGCCTTGCGGGCGATGCTGCCTGATGATCTGGGATAAGAAATAAGTGTTTGTATGTTGCCACAATTCATCTTATTTTTCAGGTCTCTAATTCCAGCATCACCAAATATGTATAGCAATTGCATTTGAGCTATAAGACCTTACTTCATAGGATCATTTCTATAGTAAGCTCTTCGCTAGACATGATTGAACTAACAAAAGCTTTTTCCAATGAACTCAAAATTAACTGCTTACAAAATTGTGATTTAACATTTTGAAGTTTATTGAGTCAGGCAAAAGTATGATGCAGAATATTTTTTTTTTTTTTAAAAAACAGGTTGACTTGACTTAGAATGAACAAATTAAATCCGGTTTATTTCTTTCTCGTACCTTAGGTATAATTTAAATTTATATATATTTTTTACCACCATTATCCAAATTTTAATTGCTTATTCTATTGGTAAAATTATAAGTTTGCACTGATCTAAAAATATGACTAAGATTTGATTTTACACTCCTAATAAACTTTATTCTATGAGTGGGCAATACAAAAATATATACTTCATCTTAAACTCAATTTAAGCTATCTATATAATTTTTATGATCATTATTAATATAAAAAGAAATCAAATAGATTAATTCTCCTATGTATCAGTCTTGATTTGAAAATTTAAGTCTTTCAGTAAGGTTTCACAAACCCAAGGAAACTGTTGCCAACATAATATATATTTTTTACCCTACTATATGGTTTATCCCTTCTATATGGTGACTACGGGTGTGACGTTATGTATGTATGTATGTATGTATAGTTACAAAGTACAATATCCTTGATGTGATATTGTATATTGTCTTTTTGTTAACCGAAGAAAACATTATTGTTTTCTTGAGATTTGGATAACTATGCCTTTGATTTAATGATTGTACATTTATTATATAGAATTTGAAAATTTTATAAACTATTATTTCTAATTGATTGTGATAAAAAATTATGAAGTTCCCTCTGGGTTGATTGGACTTAATAAAATTCTTATAACAATTTTTTTTAAAAACAATACACTTAGCAATAGTAATCCTTATTAATCCAACTTTAAATTTGTTTGAAGCATAATGAAATGAAATGAAACATTTACCTGCAAAAATGTGATGGAGTAACACCATTGCGTTTACGGCCACCAAAGATCTTGGTGACTGTCTTGACTCCAACTGGAGAGCGGATGTAGATGTGACGGAGAACAGCAGCACAACGTACATAGAACCAGTCAGGGTCATACGGAGCAAGCTCCTTGAAACGGGCAGTCTTTACAAGGTCCATATGTTCTGGGACCTTAACTTTGCCGGTCCTGAAAATCATAATTTTTGGGAGTTAGAAAATTTTAAGACATTCATTACCATACTTTAAAATAGTTTTGGTCAGAGTAGTTAAGTACATGATAACATGAAAAAAATTGTTGCAGTTGCAGTTGTTCCAAGCTTTATCACAGTTGTTGTATTCAGATACTCTCTTCACCATTATTTGGTGTTATTCATACCATACTATTTTATGTAATTGAGCTATTATTTTGTTGTTAAGATTTACTTAAATAGATCATAATAATGAAGTTTTATATTTTATGTGAGTAGGTATATTCTAAGTCCCAAACGCCTTTTATATTATATCTTATTTTCCTGCTAAACCGTGGGTCGGAGATAATCTATAAGTATAAAAAGTGATTATTTGGTCAGAGGGTATTTTAAGCCCCTTTATAGGATGAAGTACAAAAAATAGAATATTATGAAGTTTCATACTTTTTTGTAAAAGTCCTAAACGCCTTGCACACCCTTTGCTACACTCCAACCAGTTTTTCTATGTACTACTTACTTTTTCAAATGAGCGGCGACGGTCTTGACGACCTTGTCTTGTTCGACATCCTTCAGTGTGACGGAACGCATCTGAAAAGGGTAATGGGTCCGTGTAAAAAGTGTCAAAATTTTTATATTGTCACCGGCAGAACAAAATGAGTAGAAAAAATCTGTATCACTAGAACAACGATATGTTGTATAGACTGAGTAAAACATAGGCGGGTGAGGAAAAGCGGCAATTACTGATAAATTCAGAAGAAGTTAGGTTATGTTTAAATTTTACTATCAGAAACAATAAGATGTTTAAAAATCAATATTAAAAACATTTAAAATTGGCAAATATTACAATTTAAGTAACAATTTAACCCTTAATATAGATATAACAGTAGTTGATAGTAAGATTCTGCTGGCATGGTGCTTCTTGTTGGGATTGCGATCATGTATGTCGGTAGTAACAGTCTTCTGCCGTACAAAGGTTTATGATTCGAGTCGGACACAATGTGCGTTACCTTGTTAAACAAATCTAGAAACCACTTTTAAAATCTAAACGATTTCACTATTTATTTCACGAAAATACCATGTGGCGTACGCACCTTGCCTGAAGTTGGCAGCCGGAAGAAAGAGAGAAAAAGCTACTAAAGAACTGTCATCTAATTTTTTTTTATTTTCTAAAATAATAAACTATCAAAATATTGTCTTTGGACATATCGAGTGCGTGGTTATCATTATCTTATTATTGGTTTAGGTCTACATTATCAAACTTGTGGCACTGTCTAAAAATCGTAGTAAAATGAAGAAAGCCTTGTGTCACTATCTTTTGCTAGACTAGGTGGCGTGGCGTATATTTTTATCCTTTAGTCCAGTTTTATACACAAGCGCGCTTTTTGTTTTATGTTATACATTTATTAAATTACCTTTGTTATGCTAATAAAAAGTTAAAGTTTTTGGTGATATAAGTTTGTTTGTAGAACCAATGCTATGAAATAACATGTCCATAAGCTGTAGTTTCCTTTTGTCTATGGATATATTTTTGTCAACCAAGTCAACTGAATGTCTGTGTCAACAAAATTAGAAAATGGCCGCGAAACAGAATTCTTTTGTGCATGAAGGTAAATACGTGCATACATTAGCGTGAATACTTTAAATTATTGTTATAACAGTTTTAGATATAATCTTAAATTGTGTGGTATTCGAATTAACGCTTAAATTTCAGAAAAATCAGTGTAAAATGAGGAAGATGTTTGTTTTGTTCTAGGCCAAACAACGTCTGATGATATTCCTCTGACATCCTTGGAAGAAAGTCTTCTTAGCTTGGAGAAGCTTGATCGAGCTTCACCTGAATTATGGCCTGAACAAAGTAAGTCTCCTCATCCTTAGCTAAATATTTTGTAACCTTAATTTTATTAAAATTAGGTAGTGATTTTTCAAAAATCGCGGGATTTGTCTATTCATTTAGAATGTTGTCATTCCGTCCTCCATTGCGTTGTTATATTTTGGTTTAGATTTCAGTTGTAACCGTTCATAATTTAAACTTTTAATTTACCATGGGTGATGGAAACGAATTACTGAAATCTGATGATGAATCACGGTGTTCTAACGACTCGTTCACAGTTCCTGGGGTGTCAGAATTCGCGCCAGCGCAGAATGGAAACCAATCTCCTCCATCCTGGAATAAAGGTTTCACGAAAGACGACTATAATTATATGCAACGTGAGTACTGATCTTTGAATTACCTATAACTTTAACCCTTTTATCTTATTGGAGTCATCATAGTACACACTCGAAGCCCTCTCTAACCTTCAGAAACCTTTTATGGGAAATGTATGTCATTGCATTGGGATGTGTATTTTTTTCTATGAAAAATATGAAGATATGAGAAATATGCTTCAAACTAAAAGTAAAAACAACAATTCCAATACCCAGAGTACATAGTAGATTTGTTTAATTATTAAAATAATTAATGTTCCTGTCCTGAACCCAGCAGTCCCATTCGATTGATATAGGGTTGCCATCCGTCCGGGTTTCCCCGGATTTGTCCTAGTTAAAGGGCATCTGGGGAGCGTCCGGGCGGGGCTTCATTTGTAGTCCGGGTTTAAAATTTAAAGTCTTGGGCCGCTCGCGACCCACGCACCGTGCCCTCACGCCGCGATCAACCGATAAACCAAATCGCTAAATTCACTTTCAACTGTTTTTTAATACACCGACTATGCTTAAGAAAACCTGTTGACATATCCAGGTTCTGGGCTCTAAAATCCAGGGTTTTTACGTATCTTGTCCTGGTTGCCAAATTTTAGAGATGGCAACCCTAGATTGATATAATGTATAGTGGCATAATGAATGAAGTAATCATTGGGGATAGTGCAATACCACTTAACTACCACCTGATTTATGATCAGGTCTAACTTTGACTCAAATTACATTGAAAATTAAACCTTATGATCAAGTGTTAGATACCGTGTACCGAATGTCAAAAGTAATTTATGAGGAACCTTTAATAATGATATATCCACCCAGCCGTAACTTCAACATTTTCTAGTGTTACTCAACAACATACAAGTTATTTGTTTTTAATACAGGGTGACTGGAACTGAACCCCCCATAGCAAATTGGCATACAGAGGAGGTCATTTACTAATTATTAGAACTTCCATTCCCTAAATGGTTTGGGAGAATTTTTAATTATTGAGATTTTTCCAAAATCTTACCTTCAAGCATTTGTAACTTTTTATTTTTATTTATTTTAGTATTTTTTTTATTATATTTGTTGTAAGTCATCAACATTTGTGATTACAATACGTCGAAACAGCCAACCTCAAACTACAGTTAAAAGATAAGATATGACACTCAAAAAAAAAAACCATAAAACTTTAGTTAGGGAAAGAAAGGTCCAACAGTTAGCAAATGACCTCTATATGCGAATTTGCTATGGCAGGTTCAGTTCCAGTTACCCTATATATGTTGCCATGTTAGTATATGTTATGAGTATGGATGGGATGAGTAACAATCAACAAACAGTTGCAAGACCAGTGTGGCTACATTGCATACATACTGATCAATTATAACCAGGAATTACTAGCGGGATTTTAATTAAATTATTTGTTTTTACAGAATTAAATGCTTTAACTACAAGTGGTCTCATAATGGAAGTGAAGAAACTCCATGACCTGGCCTACCAACTGGGACTTGAAGAGGCTAAAGAAATGACAAGAGGAAAATATCTCAATATTTTCACATCCAGGCGCCAGAGGTAGTTTAAAGTGACTAACTTTTAGTATAATGTTACCTAGTCCAGTAAAGGTTTTGCAATCGTATTATCATATAATTATAAAAGTCTGCAATTGTTATTGTTGGCAGGATAGTTAAAGAAAACACCAACTTTCATGAACATTTTAATTTAAGTTAACAATAAACTAAATTTAAGGAAATATATTGGTTTAATTCCTTCTTTGACATACTTAAATTTACACTTGTGAACATATAATAGTAAAATTCATTTGACTAAGATCTATCGATAAACCTTATTTTTAATGCCCTATTTGGCTTAGCAATAAAAGTTCTTGTAGGTTCAATATCACCATAATGATATTCAAATCTGTATTTTTGGACAAGCTGAAACAAAGTTTAATTAAGTAAATTAAGTCAATATGGAGAGAGGTACTAAGCACCCACCCTACTTAACGCACCGAATGTAGATATCAAACTATTGCTATTGAATTATTAGATTTGTTAGATCATTGACAATAATGCTTTTATCTAATTTACATATGGTAAGAAGGTGCAAAATCCATGACAAATAATTCGATTGCCATTGCAAAAATATAATTTGAAATGGCAATCAAATTATTTAAATTTTTGCATTTCTTACCTTGATTGTTAATAGAGTCATCATCGTTTCCGCGATGTTCTGCCCCAAACATTTCCTGGATCCGTATCCGAAAGGAATGGACGCGAAGGCGTGGTAATCCTTCGAGTCGGGTTTGAGCCATCTTTCAGGTTTGAACATAGTCGCATCTTCAAAGTTGCTCTCCTTCAGAGCCGCATCTTGGGTTGACATTATAATTAGTGTGCCGCGAGGAATACTAGAAAAGATAGATAGATAGATAGATGATAGATAGTCTTTATTCGACACACACATTAAAACACAAGCTACAAGAAAAATATGAAAACATAGAAACAACAAATGTGTGCCAAAACGGCGCCCGCTCAGGTGTGTCGTGAGACTGCCTGACATCAGGCAGACCACGACGCTGGTTTCAGCGTCGTGGTTTCACGGTACCTATCAAGATTATTTATTCTATATGTATACTACACAGGTATTGTTAATTTACGACACTGTACGTTGGTGCCGTCTGTGTCCTTTGTCTGAAAACTTGTCTCATTTGACTGAATGAATAGGCCACTATTGGTCGATTGGTCACAAAACCAAGACCCGCGGGTTCGAAACCCGCTAGGGGCAAATGTTTCGTGTGATGAACTTGGACATTTGTACACGAGCCATGGATGTTTATAATCACTTTTAGGGCAGCGTCCCCATTAGGCAAACAGTGAGCGGCTGACTGTTTGCTTCCAGTTTGCCTCCCTAACATTTTAAATGGAGTGTCCATTCAGCGCGTAATATACACAGTTTGCAACGTTTTGCTTGCCGGCTCATTCTGTGAGCGCCTGATTCTTAGCGAATGATGCGCATTTAGTTTACCTTCCCTCACCTTTAAGCGCTTTGGGGCTACAGTTCGCTGCTCAGTTGATATTGAGTTAACGATCGATACGCCACTCAGAGTCAGTCAGCGGAAAGTCAGCCGCTCGCTTAAGGGGACGCGGCCTAAGTATGTCTATCCGTTCACCTAGTGTCCATAGCACAAGCATACATGCTTAGTTTGGAACTAGGGAATTGGTGTGTCCGTGTGGAGAATTTATTATTATTTATGTAGGTAGGTTTCCCATTTGAGACTCTAGTTCTACAAACCTCAGAATTTTTGTATATCTCATTCACTTACTTGTATCGATCCAATATGATGTTCTTTGGTAGGATTCTCGTAAGAACAGGTATAGGAGGTACTAATCTGTAAACAGATAAAATAGTTATAATAACATGTTTCAAAATCCGCCACTGATCTTAGTCATAAATACCTAAGGTTCTCCTTGATACAGGCTTGAAGATAAGGTGTCTTTTCCTTTATACTGCTGACATCATTGAGGTCTACAAGCATTTTGTCTATTTCTTCGTATAGCAATTTTTGAGACCTCTGATATTTTGCGAGATGGTACAAGAGGAAAGACATGGAAGATGTAATCTGCAAATTGAAGAATACCAAAGTGTCAAAATTTTTATTTAAAGTTACATGCATCATTTTAAATCGAGTTAGGGGCCATCTGTAAAGTACTTCACACGAATTTGATGATTTTTTGAGACATCTTGTCACAGTTGGTCACATCACATTTATGAGACTTTCTCCTCCCTAATGTGGCATCAAATCGATTTTGAAATGTGATGTCACATAACTTATGTTCCCTCCCACCCATTGTCACACCATGTCACACTTCGTTGACGCCCTACCTATTACCTTACCTACCGTATTTACGCCAATCAAAAGCATGTCCATTATAACTGTAGCTATATCTTCTGCATTCATTTTATCTTCCCCTAATAGCATTGCGTTGATCAAAGAATGTTGACCTGGTGAATAAGAAATATGTGGGTAAAGTAGATACAATACTCCGATCGTCATAGGTAGGCAGTAGTATATTTAGTCTCTTCTCCTATTTCACTTTCTACAAAACAAAATAGTAAAGAGTTTAATGTTAGTCTCGTAAATAAATACCTATAATATTTATGTTTAGATAACAAAACATTTTGTTTATATAGTGAAACTATAGCTTACTTGCTTCACCATCCTTGACTTTGGCTCTAAATGAGATAGATTGTTCAGCTTCCATGACGTGTTTTCCAATCAAACTGAAGCAAATAATAGTCTTAAATAAAATAAATAAATAATAAATCAATTACAGGAAGCAAATTACAATGATAAAATAATTCCTCGATTTCTGGTCCCTTTCAAATTACTACGACGATCAGTTATAGTATGTCAGATTCCCAATATTTTAACTCATCCTAACATTTGTGATGCTTCCACTATGGTGGCCGCTCTTGAAAGGAGATTTACGCAAAAGATTTTACCAGATTGATCCTAAATCATTTATGAGGGCCTTTACATATTTTGATGTCATCTAAAGATAGGCAAAGAACGGAATCACTTACTTGTCTAAGCTATCACAGTATTTTACTAAAGAATGCCAAGCCGGCGTCGTGAACAGCTTCCAGAAATGGAGACCAGACTCGCACTTTATTATGGCATCTGTGGCCTTCTCTAGGCTGTGGTATAGCCACGACATATCGCATTGGCTGTATACCAGTTCCGTGTCCAGCATTGTGAATCTCTTCGAGAATACAATTAAGCCTGAAGCGATAATTAGTAATGTGTAGAATCTGCTTAACATCTAGAGATGTCTTGTTTCATAGTAACTTTACGAGTTTGTTTGAAACTACACTTGTGAATGAGTTTACATTCAGCAAGCAATTGAAGAAAAATGATAATATAACGTAACTATATCGTTTCGAAGCCGTGGCATTTATCGGTTGGGGTCCTGCTCAATGATTGTATTCGATTTCAATACTAGATCCATAGCATAGGCCTCTGGGGGCCCCCTACGAACCAGGTTCGCGGTATTTTGCCACCAAGTAGTTTCGCCACTGGCAATATAATTAAACAGCGTAAGTAATAGGTATGTAAGTATTATAAGATTTTGAGTTAATTCATTTCTTTAAAATTATGGAATTTTTGTTAATAATATTTATTAATCATACCTATACAATCAAAAGCCCATTTATGTATTTCCTTGTACAGATCTTTGGGGACCTCGTCTTGGTGATTCCTCATGTTGTATATCTTCTGAGTAAAATTGTCGCACACGTCGTTCAACCCGTGTAGATGCAGTCCCACGGCGCTATGCAGTGGACTGGAGATCACTTCCCTCTGGCGAGCCCACTCATGGCCATGCCTGTATAAATTTTATAATTTACTAGAAAATTTTTGACTCGAGTCCTTATACTTATAACTAAAGGAACGATGTATGGGATGTAATCGTGATTTCAATGTGCATGCAATCCTTATGGGACCGATTGATTGTACCGACATTTTTCAAAGATGGCAACCAACCGCCTTAACCAAAAAAGTATTCTTGAGCATAAACATGTAGGTACCTACTTAAATTCCCGTTGTAATATACTGAACATTGGATTAAATGGAACTAAGTAGGCAAGTAGTGCCGTAACAAATACTTTGTGGGCCAGGTACGAGCTTCTTTATCAGCGCCTACGTATAACCCAAAATAAAATTTATTGTGCTGGTCAGACCTTTTCTGCGCTCATACAGGGCGGCGTCCTCTGCCTGAGCATCGTTAGCACCGTTAGGGCATTGGTAAGTATATCAGATATGCTAAACATGGTAGCCTGAACGAGCTTCAGAATATTATAGCTTTCACTGTAATTTTTAGATTAGTGCTTTGAGATAAGTGCTTTCTATTTTAAGTGAGTTCACATAAAAAGTATGACGTACACAGAATATAAACCGCCATAAGCATGATGCCTGTGCTCCACTCGGTACTTCTCCAAAGAGTCCAGGGTGGACCTGATCGGAGACTCCCCCTCCATTGTGTAGACTTTCTGGATGTGGTCTGGGTGGTTAATCAGCACGATGTCTCCGCCGACTGGACTTACGAATCGTACTACGGGGCCATATTCGTCGAAAAGCACCGACAAACTCTTGAGTGGCTTTTTATTGTTGATGAATGTACCTTAAACAAGGTAAGTCCGTTGGCGTACTCAGCTTGTCGTATACAATAATATTGATAGGTTCGTAGGTATAGTAAATAGAATAGACCAGCAGGTACTTATGCACATGAGTTCCCCCTATCCCCCTTGCGTACGCCCATGGTAAGTCCTTTCTATCTGATTTCTGGTATACCTACACAACATCAAAACATGAAGCATGGATATAATAATAAATAATCCGGCCAGAGAGTAAATCGAATTTGTATGACTTCAAATTTGGTAGAGATTATTAACGGTCAAACTTGGGTATCTGCTTCAATTCTAAGTAAAGTAGACGACTAGTTTATTTGTGGTTAATAACAAATAGAAAAATTTAAACATTCACAGCGAACTATCTGGCATCCACTAATAAATAAATTGGTCAGAGGATAGAAACAACATATCCGAGTCACAATTGATTTAAAATTAAGGAATATTTACCAATATTGAGGCCAAGGGTCAGAATACCAGCTGTAAGTTGAGTTCCGATTTGCGACAAATATTGCCTTATATTAGACAAATATTTTAAAGTCTTCGGTCCCGGCACATCATCAAACGATAAAACCACTGACTCCTTGTTTGTCAAAACCATGGGCACAACTCTTGCAGCTGGAAATATTTCCCCCAGAATCCGGTTATTCGGTGGGGCCATACCAACATTTTTGAGTGGAGAAGTATCTATTTTCGGTGGTACACGAGCTTCTTGCGGCGTAGCTACTTGATGGCAAGCCGCGTCTAACATGAAAAATCTATTCTGATTGTACTTAAGATGGCAATTTACATGAGATCTAATTCGTCGCAACTGATTTAGCATCATTTTTGATAAATTACACGTTTGTCAGAAAGGTCGAGCTGCTTTTTTAGAGAAATTCAGGTTTTACTGACGTTAAAACAAATAAACAATTGAAGACAGGGAACCACATTCAAATTATACCGCCATTTTTCTTCTTTGCTGTTATCTGTGATACACTACGCATGCCCTTGCGACTGTCGTCCATAAAATTTAGTTAACTGTCTAATAGTATATATTCTAGAATATTATGTACATAAAGAAAATATTAATATTATTAATTAAAAGTTTATGTGCTTCTGAATGAAATTCAAATCACGATCGTAAGCTCCGCTTAGTTTCCAAACGGATAACGTGCGTGTTTCTAGTGCTAAGCTCTGAGTACTGAAACTAATGGAGATGGCCTAACTACGAAAAAGTGAAGCCCAAATTTGAGTGAGAAACAAATATGGCGCCTTTGTGTAGTGTCATTCCACTTTAGTTATTTACATACTATAAGTCTCTGAACAATTTATTTAAGACTATGTTTTTGAATTTTACAAGTTAGATTAACATTAATCACAAATTTTATCAATATTGGCACAATACACCGCAAATTCCACTGACATTGACAACTTAAAGCGAGAAACCAAAATAGTAGGCCGACTTCACTTAGGTATCTATGACGTCACTTGATAATGTTATCGAAAATAGTAAAGTCAAATATATTGTTGTCTCTTTTTACGTGCAGTAATGCAGACTTGTTAAAAAGAGATAGATAGAGGTTTATGAATACAATATCGATATTAATCATATTTGTATAGCAAATTGTTCGTATAGAACATTATGTCGTCTCCATGTGTTTCAGTACTCAGAGGTGCTAAGACTGACTCTACTTTTAAAGTAGTATGACAGGTTTTTAACTGCATCAAAGTACTTATATTGAATCAAAATTGAAATAGCAAATTATTTTTATCGATATTAAAATAACTAAATGGGTCCTTAAAAGAATAGGTTAAGTTTTATAAAAGTTCAAAATTTCTGAAATTGTTATGATCTTAGCATTGAACTTATTTAAAGGTATACGAATATGTTTGACGAAATTAACATTTTTCGTTTTTAAATTATCAGAATTATCGTTCATTTAAATCAATGTAAAATAGTTATTATCAGGATCTTATCATGGTAACACTAATTTGCTGTCAAACGAAATGGCGAGCGGAGCGACAGCTAGTGGCAGATGGCGGGATTGATCTCGTGTGATATAACTGTGTTAGATGGTTAGATTAGTTTTAAAATTGTAGTGTTTAAATAGAATAGTTATTAAAATGACTAGGTAAGTTGCGATTCTATTAAAATGTATATTTACAAGTTCCATTCACTGGTTATTCGTTTAGTTTGTTTGAACGAAGTAAATTGAAGCAGCAACCTCGTTGGTCTTAAATCGTGTGAATTTATTTCAATAAAGTAATGTTTTACGGTTCCAGAGCTAAAATAGAACTCGGCGACGTGACACCGCATAATATAAAACAGTTGAAGAAGTTAAATACAGTCGTATTTCCAGTGTCTTACAATGATAAATTCTACAAAGACGTTTTGGAAGCAGGTGAATTGGCAAAACTAGCGTATTACAACGACATCGTAGTTGGTGCAGTGTGTTGTAGGATAGACACGTCGGAGAACTCTCGGAGACTGTACATAATGACATTGGGATGTCTGTACCCATACAGAAGACTGGGCATAGGTACATTGATGGTGGAACATGTGCTCAAGTATGTTGAACAAGACGGAAATTTCGACAGCATTTTCTTGTGAGTATCTGGTTTCAGTATTACAAGTTATTTTCTTTATATCTTTACCTTTTTTATGTGCATTCACATCTTTCTCATAATATGATTGTGATTTTACATTCAAGGTTATGTATCTTTGTTATTTAGATAAAGGATCAGTTGTAATGGCAAGGTTATGCCAATAAGATGATATGCTGCTTATAAGTCAGTCTCAACAGTCATGCATTAATGCAACATGTTGTTCCCAAATTCAAATAACAAGCATTTATGGCATGAAAAAGCTACTTGAAAACTCTAAGTAAAAATTTGTGTAATACTATGTTCATAAAGTTCTTTTACCAATATAGACCGATCAGAGGCAGCCAGAATGCATATCACCAAACATTTGCTACAACACCTAGGTATATAGTTTACAGTAGGGATCCCAAACTATTTTGGGTCAGAGAACAGACCCCTTTACCAAAAAATACCTAATACCTCAAGACTTTCATAGTAGCCAAATTACATTGAAAATCCGTCTATCTATCTATCCCTAGTTTTTATCCTGTTGATAAAATATTTACTAGTCATTCTTATAACAATGGTGTGTTTAGCACAAACAGGGTTGATTTTTAGACCTCATTAACCCCTTAAAATCAGTGTTTGTTTATGTGGACCCTTGGGAATCCCTGATCTAACTTTTTTTTAATTGCTTCATTCTATAGTTTATAACAACTTGATTAGCACAATTAGATTCCTGGTACTTTATTTAATTCACTTAATTTCAATTTCAGGCATGTTCAAGTTAATAATGAGGGAGCAATAGACTTTTACAAGAAGTTTGGCTTTGAAATTGTAGAGACAAAAGAGCACTACTACAAAAGAATAGAACCGGCAGACGCCCATGTGCTATTGAAAACAATCAGAAAGACAAACCCCACTGCTCCTCTGCTCAACGGAACAGTTCCACATGCGAAAACGAACGGTCACGATTGAGCTCAACAAGACCCCCAAATAGTTACTACAAGCCTCAACTCGGTTGTTATTGTGAAACAGCAAGTGATACAATATAATGTGTTAAGAGTTTTAAGTCACTTGGTTAACCTACAGATTGAATTTAATAAGACATTATAACAAATGAGTTAACATTTAAGTTATGCGTGTAGATGAGGCCATAAAGATAATACTAAAAATGACTGATTATACCTGGACTCTCGTCTCAATGTTGTACAGAATACTTCCATAGTTAAATGCTTGCATGTGGTCGAAGAAACATTGTGAATGCATATTGCATTTTGGAGTGTGTAACGATTATTTTAGTATCTACTTGTACAGGAAATGACATTCAACTATTGTCAAGATAGCTTTGAATTTGTAAATGAATTCTCTTGATTTTGATTTAATGTGTAAAGATTACAATAATGCTTAGCTCTAGACATTATTTTAACTATATCATGTCATACTAAGTTCTGTGTCCATTTTTTTACTGTCTTTGTAATTATAATGTAGTAGGATTAAAGATTTTCCAAATTTTCTAGTTTCCGTTTAGAAGAGCAGTAAGGAATAAGCCATGTCACATGTGTCACAGTTGATCGGTGTAAATGACCATTAATTTTATGAGTTATTAGGGAAGGGATTGTTTTGATTTCTATGTCATTGATAAGCTTTGAACAAGATTTTTTTTCAATTTTCGCTTATACTTTGCACCATGCCTACATATTGGTTCTCAAATATTTTATAACTTTGTTGATTTTTTATTTAAATTTTTGTATTATTAAATATTTTAACCTGATTTCTAGAATGGTGAATTTTAATGATTGTAACTAAGTCATTGTATTATAACATGAGTTGTTACCAAAAAGTCAATTGTGTCCTATCATACAGAGCTCCTTCTGAAATGTATTTGTTACATCATGTTCACTGCAACTTAGCATTAGCATAAAATAAACATCATTAACATAAGCTGTGGGTTTTTATTGCTACATTCGAGTATGTCATTAAAAATGAATAGTTGTCTATCATGCTGACAACAATTCATGCTAATGACTACTATCATCCCAAAAACGTAAAAGCTGAATATTTTCTCCCTTTTACTTTTCTGTAGAAACTACTACTTTTTATGCTAACATTTATTTAGCGTATGTATTCGAGTAAAAGTTGCCTATATTATAAAATGGTATTCACGTTTCATTCATGTTAGTTTAGTGTTTGGTATCAAGTTTGTCTATCATACTTTACGTTAATTACGATCGATTTAAAGCCTTAGTTTGGTTCCTAGAATACCTTTGGAGGTTAATTTTGTTATTTACTAGCGGCCCGGTACGTGCTTCGCTACGTATAAAGTGAAATATAAAAAAAAATATATTGGAACATCAAATTCATTTATTCAAACAAAAACCGCTCTATCGATTTTGTGCAAACTTCACATAAACCATCTACTAAACAGTCCGAACAAAGCCTAAACATTTGGTTTGGATAGGTTAGCCTGTTCTTGAGTTATAAAATTACAATGAAAAGTGGCATTGATTTTTATATATATTGATTGATGTATTAACAAGAATTTAAGTTCCTTGTCGATTGCATTACAAAGAACAAGTAATACCTACATTTATAGTACTTTAGTTCGAATAACCCATACCGAATCTATAACCATGGGGCGTCTTGGCGATCTTATTAGTCCTACAGTATAATTATGAATGTTAATGAAGTTATTAAAACCACTTGATATTGTTAGCATTAATTTAATTCAAGACATACAATATTGTCAAACTGACTAGTTGAATTTACTATGGACACATTTGGTCGTATGTAGGTAAATATTATTTTAATTGTAATAATATGATACCGATTATGATAAACTCATTTCCATTTTAAGGCCTGTCAGAATAATGTCTTTAAACATTGATTATATTTTTCACATATAATTTACAATTCTATAGAAGTAATAGTTTCAGTAACAATACTCTTTTATTCTATAAAAATATCGTTAAATACATTTTTACAAACTCGTCAAATACACAAACAGACATAATAACAACATACAATATATTTTACAAGGTTCTTTTAAACGTGCATTTTAGAATACTGTTATGCTTTTACAAAGCCTCAATTCACTATCACAGACATCGTTATATTGCATTTTATTTAATAACTTTAAATCAAAGATATATTTAAATAAAAACAACACCAAAAGCGAGTAATGAATGTTTTACAATGCGGGCTGGGGTGATATACACAGGGAAAGTCTCGTTACGGGCTTTAAATAATCGAATGTTGACACTGGTCGAGGGTAATTACTTTTTAAGTAAAATGTCTGGAGTTTGCTTCACTTACGGTCAAGCTATTGAGTAAAATAATAGAATATTCGTACGGATGAACACTGAACATTTATTAATGAGGATATAGGAAAAAAAAGTTTAGCTAGGTAATTGTATTGCTGACCATACATCGTTAATAGGATTCAAGCTTCGAATAAGAGCGGGCTTGTACACCAGGGAGATTTTGATGCTGTAATATTCTTTTGAAATAATTAAGAAGATTTAGAATAAATGAGTCACTACCCTCAGCATCCCAGTATCTACAAGGGCCTTTGCCATATATTTAAATTTTTTATCATTTGTAATATGTATTTCAACACAGTTTTAGCTTTCCATGTGTATATTACCTATATCTTAAATCTTAAATTCTGAATTATATAAAATCATTCAGAATTTAAATAATAAGTTTCCGAATTGAACTTCATGTTTTATCCAACATTATGTATATTTGCATAATAAAGATTTGTGTCAGTTTTTGAATAGAACACCAACATAATTTATTTATATATCTAGGTCTAGTTTAAGCATTGTTTAAACATTTTGTAAATATATCGCTTTCTAAAATAATGTCTAGATATTAAATTTTAAAGCTACTAAAAGTGAGATTAAAGTATTCTAATTGAATTGTTTATAGTTCTAGCAATCTAAAGAAACATGACACATACATGGAACGACACTTATAATACCCTTTTACACGTATTACATTTCAATAAAAATATGCATTATTTAAAAATACATAGACGATGTCATAAACAATATATAAAGATCATCTTGCAAATGCGATTTTGTTTATAAAATATTGTTTTTTCTATTTACATAATACAGGTACATAGTTCCTTCAACTTTCGAGTATGTTTAAACATTTATATGACAAAACAATTTATAAAAATAACAACTATAATGGAATTGAGCATCTCAACAAAAATACATTTAACAACAAAATCAATCGATATTATAACCTGATCAAGCAAAAGGAATTAATTCCATCTTGTTATAATTCAAGGAAACCATCACGAAACACATATTTATTCAACCCCCTGCAAATAAATAATACAACATCCACTAAATAACACAACAAAATTACTTAACTAAATATTGTTAATATATATTCAATTCAAGCCATTTTCGATTACATCAGTAATTAAAAATTGTTAAATTCTATGAAGAGGGCGGCCTTCTGAAATTTCGTACAAATTGTATTATACCCGTAAGATCATTTACAGTTTTATTTATCTCATGGACGCTATATTTGACAACAATCAACTTTTTGATTTGGATAAAGATCATGTTTGCAGTACAAAATTGCAGATTTGTATCTGCAATTTTGTGCACATTTCTGGCAGAAAACATAAATATTATTCAGTATTGGATGTATGGCTTATCTTATAACCCAGGCTCAACCATTGAAGCTAAATTATTATTATAATTTTAATTGGTTGGCCGTTACGAGGACATAATCATATGAAATAGTTGTATTTCCTTTTTAATGTTAAATTGAAAACAAAGGGAACACTTACTAATTAGTAAATATTTGTTATTCACAATTTTCGTAATTGCAAAGTTATATTAATTAGATATTTTAATGTGACGTGATGTAGTTAGCACATAAAGTGATGCATTTGTATGAAATTCATAAAACGATCAATGTTAAATAATTGCAAATTAAATACAACAATTCATTTATAAACTAAAATAATAACTATACAAATTAAATGAAACCGAATTAGGATGAATGGTGATATCATAACACACAATAAGGAAGTCCCATATTAAAGGTACTTATGTTACATTAAATTTAGTATACCTACTAATATCATTACGGATAATCCTTGGTGATTTGGTCTTATAGCTATTGTGTAAATGCGTTTTTGTAAGTCTTCCGTCGGCTTCCCCCATCTCTAGCTTATCATAGATTTTGGACGATACTTTTTAAATCTATTAATGTATTGGCACTTCCATGACTGTCCTTGACCAGCTTGGAATGCGGAGAGGTTTCAAGTACGCCATTTAATTGAACCGCAATGCCAAATTATATCATACTGTAACTCAAATGTATGTAAACAAGTATAACTACTTATAAAGCTTCAGGTCAACATGCCTTATATATTTACTGAAAAAGATATCTCTATAAAATAGTCAGGACGAGTTGACATTCAACTAAGATTCTAGCTCTCAAGGGCAAGTCGGCGAAAGGTTTTTATTGACGAACTTATGAACTATTCTGTTTTACAAATATACTTTTCTCACCCAACAATCTTCAAGCGTTAAATATAAAATGTGTGAACAAAATCTAATTATTTAGCAGAATTAATAATCATTCCCATAAAGCTTAACACTGGTTAGTAGGATATGTTTTAGTTTTATCAAGCTGTCTGGAAGTGGTTTAGGTGTTGGTATTGTCAAGCAAAATAAGAGTTATCATTCCACCCACATACTGTTTGATATGTAAGCATTCAGCATATAATCTATAGAGTGATAATAATTATTGGTGATAAAATTCCAAAACAAGTAAGTGGCTTGCTACAGTCAAAATGTCCTCGATCAATCGACACCTTGTTAAAAACGCGTCAAATCAATTAGCCAATCAGAGCGTAGCGATAGCAACGTCGTTTGTCAATATTATTGTCAAACAAACAATTTAATTTCCACTCTATTGGTTAAATACCAGATGCATTTAATATATCAAACCGTTAAGTTGTCGATCATTCACCACTATCGACAGCGTCTACCATGTACCCGAGGAACTTAACAAAGCCAGTCAGAGTGCAGTTTTAACATCAACTTAATGGTATTTTACATAAAATCTCTAATACACACGTAGTCATTCAGTGTAATTTTGTTGTATTTTTGGCTTCATACTTCAAGCCTACTAACGTACCTACTCCCCTCTTATAAAACCTCTGCTTAACGTCGGAATAAAATATAAGTTACAAATGTTCTACTATAATTAACAAATCTTATATGGGTGGTAATTGGCATCCTTGTCTCCTGATGTCGTCCTTCGCTCAGCAGTTACTGCGTCATCTAAGGGTGCCCGAGGTTAGCAAGAGGGCGGATTCTTATATAAAGAGAACCACAGCCTACCTTGGTGTAAATGGACGTATAGGCAAAGATTTGTGGCTTGAGGATTGCACAGCCTTAGACGGACTTACTTTCTTAAATGTCCGCACAAAGCTGTTAAATATTATATTTGTCGCCGGAATGAAATGAATACTTATAATGTACATACATTATAGGTAGGCGAATACTTGATGAATTGAATTGTTATCTAACTTTATTGCCTAATCAACCTTGAGCCATCAAGTTTTGCGGAGTGGAAGAAGTTAACACGACGTCCAAAAGCAGTGGCGGATTTACAGTCTTGGTCGCCCTAGGCCCCGGAGCATGTGGTAAGTACTACCCGCCCTCAGGATCAAAACGGCGAATCGCGAAGGCAGGGCGGGAACGGGTACTTTAGGTTATTTTTTGTCATCAGTTAATTTGGCCACCTCTAACATCTGGCCGCTCTAGGCCCGCGCCTACTGGGCCTTAGTAAATCCGCCACTGTCCAAAAGGGATTCACTTCTACGTAGGTCGCGGGCACAGTGCAATAGGACTGACCTGTGGTCTGGCTAGGCACTCGTTAAAGCTAGACTAGGTTTGGCAGCAGAGCCCAAACATTCATAAGTGGTTGTTCTCGGCCGGCTCGGGGCTGCTCTCCAGGTCAAGGAGTTGTTTGATGCGCTCCACGCACAGTTTTGATCCTTCGTTAGCTTCTTTCGCCATCTGTGGAGGAGTCATAATGCCATCATGATCAACATTGTCGATATTTATTATGAAAACGCAGATATTAGAAGACGGCGATTTTTAGTAGATGCATCGGTGTGTATTAAATACGATGATTATTTTGAATTTTTCGGAAAAACATCAAGTGATTGAAGTACCTAATTAAATAATATTGTCTATATATCTAAACTTTGATTTAGGTAGGTAGGAAAACGGGGGGTATGCGGAAGATTTATTATTTCACCATCTTAGAGTGATTTACATAAATATGTAACGTAGTCTATGTACTTGTACGCCGCATTACGGGTAATTAAATAAAGGAAATAGTAGGTAGTTAAAGCGATTGTAGCATATACATGGTGGCGAGGAGGCTGATAAATAGTTCTACCTTCAGATTATACTTTTTTCATGGGACTTTACTATATATAAATCAAGTGATATTGTCATGGTGTGAACGGTACATTCTAGGGGTTTAGTCGGTATATCTCGGCCACTGTTATCACCTTGGGTGGAGCAAGGTCCTCCTACCATCTTGAGGGCCCCGGGAGTCCGATACACCCCGCTGATTCCCCCCGCCGTCGAAATCCATCGGTCAACAAAAAAAAAGGGGACAGCCCTGGAACCGGAAAGGACGTATCGCACTGTCCATCGTAAATATACATTAGTAGCGTACTGACCAGCGAGAAGTTGAGGAAGCCGTGCGGGAGGCCCTCCAGCACGTCGATGCCGACCACGTTGCCCAGCCGCTTCAGCTTCTTGGCGAACATCACGCAGTCGTCCAGGCACGGGTCCAGGTGCACCGTCTGCGATCAACGAACCAGTATAAGAACTAGGCTAAACACCGTCTAGATATGGGGGTCGCACTGTTGGTGGTATTTAATTTGTAAATTGTTATTAAGAGCTGCGGATTTTTTATAAATAATAGTTAGCCTGCGTTATCCCACCGTTGCACAAAGGTCTCCTCAAATTTTTTTGACATCCCTCGATCGGTCGCTAGCTTCTACTAATTTTGGGCGTAGACGTCAGTCTGGCTCTTTGGCGACAGCCTTATTTGAGTGCCCGAACCCCCAAAATTCTAACTCTTGTTGCGTATCCTCATATAGCCACAAGAGCCTTAAAATTAAAGGCGCTAGCGAGGTTCTCGTTAAGATCCTCGCAAGTACGTACTCACCAGTATTCTAACAGGCGGGAATCTGTTCAGCAGCTGATCGTCGGCCCAGTACGGCGACAGGTACGGGTCGCGCGGCACCGAGAAGATGAACTCGTCCGACGGACTGCGCGCGATCAGAGCGTCCAGGTTCGAGCGCACCGCCAGGCTGGAAGCGCGGAATACTTGCTATAGCATACTTCACGAGTTTAGGATATAATGCGTATCTAATAGTGTGTGCAGGTCTACTAGAAGCAGTGGCGGACTGAGCCTGCTAGGGACCCTGGGCGGTAATGATGAATGAGGAGCCCTAGTGCGGATACGAGAAATGTTGCTTAGTTACCCATTTTTTCATGAAGTTAGTGCTAAGTGCTCTAAGCTATATGTAGTCTTGTTTAGGAGTTGATCAAGGGGATATGAGCAGGACCAGAGTCCCGGGCTTTTCTTCCGTCCCCCTGACGTACTGAAGCTCCCAGTCCAAAGGATACTTTTATGTCCCATTTCAACTTTCATAGTTAGGTACTACTGCCTAAAGTACTATAATCCTATATACCTACACCACTGTTAGAAGCCTGTGTCACGTGATGTTTTAAGCAACTATTTAGCCGCTAGAGTGTGTGAATTAACCGAATTTCGACTTAATTCACTTCGCCATGAGAGCTTGAAAGGTCATGATCATGCAACACAATTCAATGCTGAAGCATCTTACAAAGTTTATTCATATCGGCTAATAAGGCATAGCTAAAACTGCAATCTGATTTGTGTGCCAACACTGCTTGTTATGATTGCTGTGAATGATTTTATAAGCTGACGGGTAAACTATACGTCTATACTTAGTATAATGAAGTAATTTCTGTCCTAAAAGGACGTTGCTTTTACGACGCTTTAATGTTTTCTATTTATTATGAATGTGGCTATGTACAAATGTATTTGGATTTTTTAATAAAATCGATTTTTTTTTATGAAAATACATGACATGTCTATCAGGCTAGCTAAGTTAGCTAGACTCACCTGGACAGAAAGTACCTATACAGTTGAAAAAAAAATTAGTTTAAATAAACATACATACATATTTATATTGTTATTTTTTGTAGTTTAATTATTGTTATTGTAAATATTTTTTTTGAACTTGCCTAGGCAATATATTTTTTATGTGCATGTACACATAGGATTATGTAGTGTTAGTAAAGGGGAAATTTTACAAATAATTTTACGTCACTATACAACGTCACTACACTATACAAACATAGTTTATTATATCTGTATCTTAAATATATACTTACTCTTCCTGTGTCGGTCTAGATATCGTATTCGAGCCCGTTATGTAAGCTAGCCTGGACGACATCGCACCCATTATTCCGGTCGCCGCTTCACTGATCCTACAAGATTAAATCTTATCAGCATAATTTTTACATAAATGCTACCAGTACCACCACACCGTCCACACCCGCCGTCACCCGCCGTCCCCGAGAGGAAAAGGAGCCCCTTTAAATACTTAAGGCCAAAAATATATATTTTTTACGTTTTTAAAAAGCGATTGTTGAGTAAAAAAAAATAATAATAATATAGAAAACAAATCACATACATTAATCGGATTCTGTAGAGAGTAACTTAAGCATATATGTTATAAATATCAAAAACAACATTGGTATTACAAATATATAGGTATTTAAATACTGATTATTAACTAGACACAGAACAAACACAAGTATTCATCACACGAATATTTGTCCTGGGTGGGGATCGAACCCACAACTCTTGGCGCATGGGGCAGGATCACTACCTAATGCGCCATCGACCCAGTCAAGTCAAGTTATTCATGTATACTGCACGACGTTGCGCAATGAGGGCTTTTTAAATTAAAAAACCCAAAAGATGGCGTAACTATGACGTGCGGTCTTGTCACCGTCCTCATTGGTTAGTTGTCAGAACAAACTGACATTCTGTCAACAATGAGCCAATAGTGACAGCGATAAGACCACGAGACTCCCTCGTGACACCTGGCGGATTTTGTATTTTTTAAAACGCTCATTCTGCCAACTTCGTTGTAACAATTTTTATTTATGGTTAAAACGTACATTAGCTAAGACGGTACATGCTGGATATCATAAGCATACGTACCGTGTCTTTATTCGCTTCTTATTTTCTTTCGACTCGAAGTCATCTACTAAGGGCGGTTCGCCTACCAGTGTACTTGAATTTTCTGATTCAGCCTCCCTAAAAACGTTACATATACCAACATCTCGTACAAAATATATGTAAAAGTGTTATATATTAATTGACCTGTTGTTTTTCCATTATAAGAAATTTAACGTTAATTCATACATTTCCATATTTTTGTATCGACGTAGATCTTTCTATCCTATTTACCATGAGCAAATGATACTTCTAACTTTATCAACAAAACGATAATTTGCTTGAAAAATCAAAATTAAACAAAATATATATTTTTTAATGTTACGAATAATTGTCTGGTTCTCATGTCTTTGTATCACCACTTGCAATAAAAACTTCTATTGGAGTATCAATGAAGATATAATTCCAAATTAAAACACTATCACCATTACGACATAGACCTCCGAAAGGTTAAAACACGATAGATGCGGCAAAAAAGATAGAATTACAAATTCAAATATTAATCGTAATTATAACACAGAGCTCCGAAATGTTACACACAATGGACGCGTTACCTGAGCGACTCGTCGCACTTCCTGTTGGGCTTGATGATGGGTATCCGGCGGCCCTCCGAGTCGGTGTCGCTGTCGAGCACGTACCGCTCCAGGAAGTCCGACACGTACTGCTGCGACTTGTCCTCCGGCGGGGTCACTCCTGGGTCAGGGTAAATATGTGTGAGGTCGTTTGATAGAATTTGATTTAAAGTGTGTGGGCATAATAGGGTCTTTATTAATTATATTATTTGAGACATTTTTCTAATTTGATTTTAATAAATGGTAATAATCTAATTCCTTCATGAGATTCGTATAATAATATATATATATTTATTTAATTTGTTTTTGATCAACTCATAATTATAACTACATAACTTTTAATAGAAGATGTTCGTTCACAATGGCAATAAAACAAAATTTTAGTTAGACCGTAGTTTAGATATGAGCAAGCAATCAGTGCAGTCGGTGATCATAATATGCGCGTTACCTGTGGCAATGAGCTCGCTCTGCAGCGAGGCTGCATAGTGTCAACTATTTAACCGACTTCAAAAAAAAGGAGGAGGTTCTCAATTCGACTGAATGATTTTTTTTTAGGTAACAGCTTGCCAACTCGTTCCTAGTTTCTACATCATACCTGAATGTTGGGACCAATGCCTCTGCTCAGATCGTGTTGTGCGCGATAGTTGTGGCCGTGTGCTCGCTCTTCAGCCAAGCTGCTCTAATGGTGTCAAATACTCGTTCTAAGTTTGTACCCGCGTCTCGCTAAGGGTTAATGTTCGGGCAGTGGTTGGTTGTTGGTCGTATCGCGTTGGCGCGGTACCTGTGGCGGTGTGCTCGCTCTGCAGCGAGGCGGCGCTGATGGTGGTGTCGGAGGACTTGCGCCGCTCGCTGCCCGACTTGTGCGCCTGCAGCTCCGCCAGGTCCGACGGCGACACCTCCTCGAACGACGACGGACCTTCGCTTATGCCTTCTATTAAACAATACACCTATTTTAGTCTGTAGTCTTGGGAATAAATGAATAAATTCACCAATTTCTTAGTTCCACTAAACATGTAGGCTATAGATACTGGGTGAACGAATAAAAATACTTAAATACGTTTATAAACATCCATGACTCGAGCAAAAATGTCCATGATTATCACACGAAACGTTTGCCCCTAGCGGGATTCGAACCCGCGACTCTTGGTTGAGTGGCCACCGTCTCTGACCATTCGACCTGTCTAAAACCCGAAAAGAATCTTAACCCTAAGCTATAGTAAATGCCCCGTACCGAGAAGAGCGATGCCGCCGTTTAAAAATGCTTAAATAGTGCTTTGGTATGAAAATATGATTGTATTAGGTACATTATATTACACGAGCGTGTATGAAAAGTAAGATGTATGTCAGGATCGTAGCAAATGGAAGTACGTGACCTCTGCCTACCCCCATGGGAAAAAGGTGTGTCATTATGTATGTATGTATTACATGGGAAAAGGGTCATAGTTATAGAATAACGTCAACTTATTTTCTGGTTAATTAAATGTGACCAGTTTGAGTAGACGGACATTATGTGTTTTACTCACTTTATTGAAATTGTGAATGTTTATTTTCATAATTGTATGTAAAACACCATTCAACATTCATATGTGCGACACTGCCAGACACTTTCCTACCCACCAGACGTTTTTTTTTATGCTTCCAAATGGAAATAAATGGAAATGCACTCATATTCAGATTTACTGCTTTATATTTAAAAAAAAAAAATCATAGTTGCTATCTTATTTTTTATTTCATATCAACATAAATACAATTTCCTATTGCCTATTAAATTATTACTCAATGCGTACCTTGCGACGGACTGACTTTCAAGAAACCATTACTATCGAGAGGTGTGGTGGCGTTCGACAGCGTGTTTTGCTGGTTACCCGCAAGTTTGTCGTCACGTTTGCTCGCGTTCGGACTGGCGTAAGCTGTAATTCAGATAAATTAAATGTATATAACTATAACATAATATAATCGCCTATAATCCCCGAAGGGGTAGGCAGAGTCAAAGGGGCAGCCGGCCCCTTTAACCACATTCAGCCAAAAACAAAACTGAGTTGGGTTATGTAGATGAAAAAATGTGAATTATATAGATAACTATGTTATTGTTAATGAGGCTTTTCCAAAACAAAATAACAGCCTGATGACACAAATGAGGCGCTACAATTTACTTTAAATGACATGAAACTTCAAAAATTTTAAATAGTTGTTAATTCCTCACGTAAACGAATTATTATGTTTACAAAAGTTATCTTAAGCTTAATATTCAATATATAGGTGATATATACTATGAATAAGATGCCTAATATCGATAGCACAATATGTAATAATCATTTTATATTCCGGTGATAAAAAATATCAAACGTTCGTCTTATAGATATTAGTTTAGAAGCACCCAATTTATAAACATAGCTAACGCTACACAATGCGATAAGGATGTTGACTTTTGTAATGGTTCAAGGTTGTACGAAAATTTCTTTGTTCGGCGTGTGTCTTGAATGTTAATAATTTATTAATTTTTATAATATGCACTTCCGTCTTTTTTTAATGTTGCGTATTAAGGTTGCTATACCAAATATTATGTGCATGTACGGGCACTTAAATAATATGTTTTAGATATTGGATATGTTGTTCATAACAGTATTGACAGGACAGCTTTTACATCGATAGATACATGTACTTTTGAGTATACTCAAAATTGCGCTTTGGCGTGTTACATGTGAAGTCAGGTAAGGTGCTAAGCGATAATTAATGTAAGTGTTTAGAACTTTAAAACGCCGAATTTAGCAACATTTTGGATGCATAAAATACACGTAAAATATTTTTTGGTAATGTAACGGACGGAAAATTTTAAATAATTTTAATATACCCAGGAATCATTTCTATTAAACATTATAATCAATTTGCACAATAGTGCATCGAAGCATTACTAACCCTTTATTAGAAGTACAAACAGAATTTTGATGAGCCGAATCTGATCATGGGAAATAAATGTTTCACCCACCTTTCAAGCACCTCATCATGAAGCCAAACGGCAGCAGCGGGTCCATGAGGCACAGCAGGCGCGCGGGGCTGGGGATGAAGCTGACGAGCAGCGGCGCGTACGCCATGAACAGCCCCTCGGGCCGGCGCAGCCCCGCCGCCAGGATCTTCAGCGTGCACCCCGCGATCAGGTTCGCGCCCGCCGAGTCGCCCGCGAACACTATCCGTTTACCTGGCATAATAAATAAACAATCTTTATTTGGAACAATATAGGTTACAATATGCGATTTGGCACAGTTGAATTTTGTATGGAGCTTGTATGGTGAAGGAGTGCAGAAAGCTTAATTGTTTATGAATAATCCATTAGAAATACATTATCATCTTCCTAGCGTTTTGTCCCGTGCTTAGACGGGGTCCGCTTAGACCATGATCCAGGATGTAGCGAGTCTGGTAATTACATTGAAGCGACTGCCGATCTGACCTTCGTAACCAACTTCGTAACAATTTATAGATTATGGTTACAAATCCAAAGTTATTTGAATTTGCAGGTTTCATCATGTGATGTTTTCCCTCAACGTCGAGCTAGTGATATAAATACGTACATAGATTTGAAAAATCAAGAGGTACGTGCCCGGGTTTGAACCCGCATTCCTCGGTTAAGAGGCGCGTGTCCTTACCACTGAGCTATCACCGTCCATTAGAAATACATTAAATTAATAAAATAATAAAGCTAATTATAGTCGAAATTCGACCAGTGGGCGAACACCAGTTAGTATAACTATGTAATTTCATTTCGTTTTCACTACACATTGCTACAGCTATTTTATTTTTACGATGCCGCGGTGTGACGTTTTTCCTACTTAAATATTTAGGATAGAAATATATTATCTTAACAATAGTCAAACAGAATCATAATGCACTCAAAAGATGTTTGCTACAAGGCATAGACTAAACATTTTCGCTTTTAACTCGGAGGCGTAAGGTTCAAAGTGTATCGATAAATTCAAAAGATTTATGGCTGAATCAGACCGTCTAAACAGTGTGTGTTATTTTTGTATGAAGATCTGATGGCCTTTAAAATAGCGGATTTTGGATAAGTCACGATTGTGTATATAATAATAATAAATAAATAAATTTTTCACAGCAATTGTCTAGTTCCAAACTAAGCTGATAAACTTGTGCTATGGATACTAGGTGAACGGATAGACATACCTAATTACATTTTATAAACATCTATGACTCGAGTACAAATGTCCATGTTTATCACACGAAACATTTGCCCCTAGCGGGATTCAAATCAGCGACTCTAAGTTTCGTGGCCAGGGTCTCTGACCACTCGACCAAAGGGCCAATCAATAAAAGCATACATACATCTAGTACCTATACATATTATAATACCTGGACCAAAATAAACGATAATAATGTCTATACGTATAGATAAACCCCATTGAAATATATTTTACTGTTTGACAGATGGTGCCAATGTTTCCCAGCTGTCTAGCGATGATCTATATAGTCAGCTGGTGTAAGCCAAGAGACGTATGTTTAGATAAACATATCTTTATTAACGCTCAAAAGGGCTAATCTTTGTAGACACAGCTACTTCATTCATGAATAAACATGGAAATGCGAGTTATAGTGACAGGTCAGGGCGTCTAATTTACGAAATTATTTGTAAAACTTTTATCGATAAAAAAACATGTTAAACACTTTTTAATTACTTTAATTTTTTAATGAAAATATTATCTATTTTAAAGATATGAAAATACTACTTATGTTTAGTTATGCTGATTCTCCAGTATCTTACTGAAGCGGAGATTCAATATATGTAGCAGACCGATAGTATCTATTGTAGATTGTACGAACATTCAATCATGTAGTTTAAAGAGTTTCTGGATGTAACATTGGAGGCCATGGAAAAAGGCTATCAGGTCGACGCTGTGTATACCGATTTTTCAAAAGCGTTTGATAAAATTTCACATAATCTACTAATTGCTAAACTTGAAAATGTCGGTATACATGGCGATCTCTTGAGATGGCTAACCTCATATCTGCGAGATAGGTCCCAGGCAGTAGCTGTAAAGGGATATACCTCAAGTTTTGTCCCGATCACATCTGGTGTGCCTCAGGGGTCTCATCTCGGTCCTCTTCTTTTTAATATATTTATAAACGGTGTCATGCGTAGCATTCAACATTCAAAAGCGTTACTATACGCTGACGATACTAAAATATTTACCTTTGTTAAGAATCTTGAACACGCTTTGCTATTTCAAAACGATTTAAACAACTTTTATGAATATTGCTCGGCTAATAAACTAAAATTAAATATTGATAAATGTTATACTATAACTTATTCCCGGAAAAAACAACCGATTGTTTACAATTATACATTAAACAACATTTTGATTAAAAGAGTGGCCGGGGTGAGGGACCTGGGAGTATATCTTGATAATAAACTAGACTTTGCGTCTCACATTGACATGGCTACTGCTAAGGCATATAGAATGCTAGGTTTCGTCTTCCGACAATGCAAGGACTTCAAAAACATAAACACTTATATTATGCTGTATAATTCTTTAGTAAGAAGTCATCTTGAGTACGCATCTACTGTGTGGAATCCTATTTACGCTACTTATGTAGATCAAGTAGAAAAGATTCAAAATAAGTTTCTAAAAAGACTTAGTTATAAATTTAAGAATCATTCTGCGCTACTTCAGTCATTAGAATTGCGGCGTGAACATAGGGATCAGGTGTTTTTATTTAAAATTTTACATAATTATATAGATTCTCCCTTCCTTCTAAGTCGTATTTCATTTAAATGCCCTAGGTTGAGTGCTCGCTCCAATGCAGTTTTTTGTACTCCTTTTTGCAGAACTAAGTATTCGAAAAATCGGTTTCTGGTCCGAGCTTGCAACACACATAATGAGCGTTATAGACACATTGATGTATTTAACTGCAAACTAAGCGGTTATATTTCATCTATTAAGCAAGTTGATCACGCTTAGGCGTCGACTGTAATTATTTTTTTTTTCTTCTATTTTTTTTTAACAATTTACCTTCACGGGCAATATTATATATTATATTTTAGCTACTAGTTTTCTTTTTGTCAAAACAGAATTGTACCTCATTTAATAATTATTTCTAAAGTTTTCGTAATGTACTTTTTAACGTTGGAAACTGTTTTGGCTAATGTATTGTGAACATAAATCTTTCATTCAAATGTGTTATAAAAGCTGTACGTTTCTTTGAATGAATAAATAAAAAAAAAAATAAAAAAAATGAAAGGATTTGACAAAACTAAAGTCTTAACCGTCGTGTGTTATAGTAAAGAACTGTCTATAGATATCATACATACATACATACACACATAACATGACGCCCATAATCCCCGAAGGGGTAGGCAAAGTAAATGGTGTAGCAGGATAGATATCGTCACCACACCTTGTATGGAACATATCATCTGTATATGTTGCAAATCGTATGTTTATAAATCACTTACCCGTAGTTCCAATTTCTTTAAAGTTATTCAGCATCCAACAGTACGCATAGAAGACTTCCTCTAAAGCCCTCGGGAATGGCGCCTGGGGCGCCAGACTGTAGTCTATCGACAGTATAGGCACGTTCAGTTTAGCAGCCCACTCTCTGAGATAGGTCTCGTGGGACTTGGAGCTTTGGGCCACAAATCCACCGCCGTGGCAGTGAAACACCACTCCATCAGAAGGGGGCAGCGTTGATGATCCTTCTTCAGTCTAAAAGTTAGGACAAATAAGTGAATTTGGGTAAACCTATGATATGAAGTCGTATTAGGGCTGATTTTTCAACAGTCAGATAAAAGATACATACATACATACATACATAACATCACGCCCATAATCCCCGAAAGGGTAGGCAGAGTCAAAGGGGCAGCATGCCCCTTCAACATTCAGCCAAAAATAAAGCCGGGCTGGGTTAGATGGAAAATTGTGAAAAAGCAGTGACAAGCGGCTAACCTGTCACCTACACAATCACACACCCAAAACCCGATTTACCATTAGTCGCCTTTTACTACATGCTAGGCAAGATCCACAGTTGGCATATTCTTTTTAAGTCCCAGACCAATATGGGACAGTGGGCTGGGTTGGATGGAAAGATGTGAAAAAGGAGTGACAAGTGGCTAGCTCGTCGCCTACTCAGTCACATACCCAAAAGCCCGCAAATCATTAGTCGCCTTTTACGACATGCTAGGCAAGAACCACAATTGGCACATTCTTTTTTTTTGTCCCAGATCAACATGGGCCAAGTCCCAGACCAACATGGGACTAAATTGGTGACTTTATACATTATCAGTCGGCTAATTCTTATCTGACCATAAAAAAATCGACCTTAAATTTGTCTTTTGGCAAATTATAAGTAAGGATATACCTAGTAGTGCCTGTTTACTACTACTACTTAAATCTGTATAAATCACATTCTCGATCTGGATAAGGATCAGCGGCACTTAATTACTTGACATAGACGTGTCGGTCTTAGCAAATACGTTTTTATTAGAAAGTGTAAGACATGCTATAAACCATATGGAAAGAAAACTTGAACAAAAAAAGTATTGGTAATGCCTTTACATTTTTACATTTTGAAGTATCTACTATTAAAACTGGGTACTCACTCATTGAGCTATTATTACTACGTATAGAGAAGCTATGGCAATCAAATAATATCACGTAGCATGGACTGAGCGTGTTTCAGCATTTGCAGCGCTAAAACTAACAATTGTCGTCTAATTAAGCTAATAAAACGCGCAGCGCTAGATCATTCATAGAGTACATTTTTCTCGCGACCAAAACGTCGTAAACGCCGTGAATTTCGTGGCGCTTACGCCTGAACGTAGGCGAGTGACTAAACGAGTTGTTGCCGATCGGCAACAACGCACGGCGCAAAAAAATTGTTTGGCGCGTCGGTTCCATACGCTAGTAATATAGTTCAATGGAGTAACCTTAGTTTAAATTATACAAATAAAATTTATTTTACCCAATGAATATAATCGTAAGGTCAACTAATTATTAGAAATCATGTTAACAAGTTCTTATAAATTTATATACGGCCGCAATATACATAAACATCAGCTATTCGAGAACAAAGTACATTTGATTACGATAATTCACTTACCATCCCGATTCTTTTATTGACACTAATCAACCTGACATTCAGTCCTTGAAGCCCTATATGCACAGTCGGGGGCAGAACAGTGAACTCCTTGCCTTCCGTGGTCGAGACTGCGATCGGTTCGGGTGGTATCGTGATAAGCCTATTTACAGCTACCGTTGACGACATTAGACTTGGTACTCGTTTCATTATTTCTAGAAATACAATTGCTCGTGTGATTAAAACAATAAAAAGTGTGGATTCTAATTATGATAGTTTGTTTATTCCTCATTAACAATATTTATTATCACCTGATAATAAATATTTTTATTGAGAAGAAAATTATCATTTGATTTATTAAACTTTATTAGAATATATTACACACACTCTGGCAGTTTGTTTTAGTATGACTTAATTAATATATTTTTTTAAGCTTGTGAGATTATCTTGTGTTTTATGAGTAGTTATAGTGTAAAACTAAATTACCAAAAGTTTGCGACAAAAATGTTATGGTGACTTAGATACAGTATTTAAAAACAATACAATAGTGATTAGCTATGTTCATATTTAACTGTGCATAATTGTAATCAAACTGGAATGCATAAGGGTCATTTTCAACAGAATCGGTTCTTGCCTAATTACGGTGGCCAATTTTTATGTCCGTTCTTAATTACTTTTTAAAAAGCAAAGTCATAGTAAATTTACATTAATTTACTATTACATTTTGATCAAAAATAATGGATACCGAAATTGGCAACCGTAATTGAAATAAACCTATTTGTTAAAACTTTAAAATGTCCCACAAATTGATCATACGCACCGCTCTCAGCCAAAAACCAAAACGCTTTACAAAACTCGACGCTAGCCGATTGCGATATATTGACGATGCGCCGCGCTCTCATCTCAGGGTCAATTAGATACTGCCCTCCCGTCCATACGGAGCTGATCAGATTACCGTGGCTGTAGTACGCTTCTGAGAACCCTGCCATACATATCGATATGCCTTTCAAGATGCCCCGCATTGAAGGTAGAAACTGAAAAGAGTGTAGAGATAAATTCGTCATATTTAATTTAAATTAACAATTCATTAAGATGCAGGTGTGAAAAGGATCATGCATATAAAATAAGCTAGTAATATGGCGTTCGGTTCTCTCTACCTATCCCGCTAGGGAAGTGATGTAAAGTTAGTTAGTTAGTCCCTTAAGATATACCATCGATTTATTGAAGATATCGGATATATACCTAGCACCAATAAAGTGACAAAAATGCATGCAAGTAATAACAATAAAGTTACGTACAATATGATTGTTATCAGCAACTTAAAACGCAGAGTGGGTTGAGCTAATAATTTAATTGAGAAAATATCATCTAAAAACGTTCAGAGCCGGATCTAGGGTCCCCCCTAAGGAGGTTGGCGTAAGGCGCCAAAATCATAAAAACTCATCCATTGTGCACATATGGCTTTTTATAACAATGTTAAAAATATTATATAATGCAAGGAAGAGGCGCCAAAATCAAAATTTTGCCCTGGGTCGAAAAGATCGTAGATTCGCAGCTGAAACGAGAGAGATATATCTCTGTTTATACGAGAATGCATTCGTATGCATAAAATCCAATGTCTAGTCATTACTCATTTATCCTGTTTCTTGTTCAATGATAACACGTGTTTGATAAGAAGCATAAATCACCTTAATTAGACTTTATTACATATAAATAGTTATAATCGCAAAAAAAAATTAAGATCACATAGGTTATCGGCGTCAGTGTATACCCAAGAAATATTAGTATTACTACAGATTTATAGTAACAAAGCAATATTGTATATTGCAGACAGAGAGATTACAGTGAGTTCATTAAATCTCAGTGGCATAAAGATCAGCAGAGTATGTAGGTATGCTTATATTTCGAAGATAATACTAAGTCTTATTTAAGTAATCTGTAATTTATAAACAGAAACCCTCATTCGTGATATAGATAACTATATTTTAATCATTATTGATCGACGATTAGGTAAACGGGGTTACATACTTCTTGTAAAAAAATGTGCACAAAATTCTGAAATTAATTTTTAATGGTACTTGTAAATATTTTTTATTAATACATGAAATAGTTTAGAGAAATTAAGAGAACCCTATGTTTTATTATTTGAAAAAGAAAAAAACGAAGACATGTTTATGAGAAAAAAAAACACATAAAAGAACCTGCCTAAATAGCTATTTAAATACTAAACACTAATAATGCCTTTATTTTGTAATACCATAAATTTCTAGGAAGTAAATATAAAAAAGCAAGAGTATGCAACACAATAGAGGTGCCAGACACATTATTACCTAATTGTCTTTAAACAAGTAATATGGATGGATTACCGAAAATTATTACCAGCTTTCAACAAATATAAACAACTTACTTGGAATCCAAGACATCTGCCATAAAAACAATACTGGTTGATGGTGTCTGCCTGTGAGAACAGTTCCTCTGGGGAATGTGGTTCTGATGGGAACAAGTCGCCTGGGGGAGCCCACGAGAGCAGTGTGTGAAGATGATGGAGACATGTCCCAAGCGATGCTAGCAATTGACTGCAGGATTCTATTTCTCTATAGAACATAAAACACATCAGTTAGATAAATCTTTAACACTGATTTATTAATTACCTAGCTAAAGTCTACCAGTAACTAGGTCCCTAAAATCGAAATCCACTATGACAATTTGGGCATGAGTTAATAATGTGAACTACACTACACAGTACTTATTTTAATATTTAATAATTAAACAAGTCACAAATTAGCAAATGTATAATAACCACTAATAAATGAAACACTTACTTAACAAAGTAACCCTTTCTGAAAAGTAGTGCATCTCGCCCAGTGCATACTTGTCTACTGAGCTTCAAACCATGTAATACGCATGAATCGACTACTGATACGAAACTGCGATATCCGTTCCCAGGAGATTTTGAATCAAAATCATACAGCGGAGCTACCTAAAACATTTAAATATGCAAAGCTTAAAAAAGTTTGAATTAACACCATCTCCGAATATGAATCTGTTATTAATTATCAAGAAGATATAGATTAAAATATTCATGCATGATTTTTACTTTCTAAATAAGAAATACATGTATCAGTATTTACATTATGACTACAACTTTTTTTACATTTGCTTAAATATCTTACAGAATGATCTACAAGACTTATTCAAATGAGATAATTATATCACAGCAAATTAACCTAATTATATTCAAAGTAATGATGAGATGTAGTTAGTTATTGCCAATCATTTCACAGAGAGAGAAGCATGTTTAGCGGTAGATTAAAATCAAACAGCGTTAAGGTCAAAGATCAGTTGCACACATGTTGTGTACATACATACATAACATCAAGCCTGTAATCCCCGAAGGGGTTGGCAGTGTCAAAGGGGCAGCTAATCATTCACACATGTTGTGTGATGTCATAAAATCTGACATACAAAGTGTGAGTGATCCTGCCACATGCAACAATGTGTACATAAGGCTCATAAACATGATTTTATATGTTTATTTAGTTTGCACAAAACTAACTTGCACAATGATTGTACCTCAAAATATTTACTATTGGTATTAAAGTTACGTATTTTTTTTAACAGCTTACAGTAATTATTTGGAACAAATATCATATAATCATGTTTCTAAGAAAATGAATGATTTTGAGGTGAAACATTCAAGGTTTCTTTAGTTTGTTTATGGCATACTTCCAGTTTAAATTTAAAATGGTACGAGTAACAAGCACACAATCAGAGGAGTTATTAGAGAAATTCCTATTCAACAGTAATAATAGATATTTACATAATCATATCATTGATTACTGCCAGAGAGATCAAGAGAATGATCTGCAAGACCTTGTGTACAGCCATTATACTGTTTTAGAGGCGGCTGCCAATTTTTTATTTCTGTAGCTATGTCGGATAGAAAAGAAAACATACATACCTACAGAGTGATGATCAATTTAAAAATATTTATGGCACTAGTAAATTTGCACGTGAACCAAGCTAATGGTATAAAATTAGCCTCTTTACTGAGGCCACACAAATTATCATATATAAATCTTATTTTACAGATTATTAAGGGATTTTTTAAGAACCACAATTAAAGTGGCAAAAGGAGTATAATCTTTAACCAAATTATAAATGGTAAGTTACTAACTTATATTATAATACAAAATATGTTACTGATATATATTTTCAATTTGTGGACACATAAAACATAATACAGTTATTTACTTATCATGGACTAAATATTGAAATGAAACAGCTTGACATTATTTGTTAAGAGTTCAGTTACCTAAACATTTTGGTTAGAACTTTATCTCATATATTTAATAAAGATTAAAGTTGTGTACATTAAGTCATCATCTAAACATGTATTTCCTCATAATCATGTCTAAGATAATGACAAAGATACTTTAAAAAAAGAAGTAGCATCCTTATTGTTTAGTATACAATTAATTTTAATGAGGCAATTACGGCAATTCTTGCTCGTCAAATGTTTTGTCATAGTATAATTAAAATTAAAATGTTACATACCCTCCTCACATGATCCACCAAAGGCCAGACAGTGTCTATGTGGTCTATGAGCGTCATGAAGCCCTGGTACAGACGCTGGCCGTTCTCGCTGTCGTCTGGCTGGAAGTACGTCGCGTTGTTCTGGCACGAATCCTTCAGGGCTTCGTACATAGCAAAGGTCGGCGGAGCACCCTCCCCCGACTCTTCGCAGCATAGCGAAGCTTTAGCGGGAGATTCACTGAATGACATCTTTTTCCTGTACAAACTCCCCGTAGCCAAACGAAGCCCGTTAGCGAACCACTTAAGCCTCATCTGCAAATACCTCAACATAAACATCTAGCGCACTCATTTTGTATGCACATAATGCACATAAACACGTATAAAAAAATATTTACAAAATTTTTCACGCGGAATTTTTGATTTCATTGTACCATTTGTCAGATTTTAGTTCCAGTAATTAAGAAGCACGGTAAAATTATTATGGTATGAAATTCACGTTTCCCTCGACTGCGAAGATGAAGTTGATCACGAAAATAATGACAGCTGATTTCAGTGTTGCCAGGTCTTGAAAAAATATTTATTATGCGACGACAAATTTTACGTGTTTGGCAAATTTTTTTATCGTCTGCAAGCTTGTTTGACGTGTTTGTTTGATGTGTTTGAAAGAAAATTTGATTGACGGCGTGTTTGACGCAAGTTTGAAGCAATTTTTAAGGTCTGCGGGCGTGTTTGTTAAACAAACGCGCAAACTTTCATTCATATCAAAATTTAATTTCAAACATGAGAGATGCCTTGTTTGACAAATTTGGTTTAGACGTGTGCTTCGATGTTTAATGTAAACGTACAAACAAAACGTAAAATTTGACAAACATGTTTGATTGTTTTACAGGGCCCTTTAATATACGACTTGGAAATGTGAACAAGGGTTAAATAGTCAATTTATTTTCAACACAACCTGGCAATGCATACCTGTTTCAGACATCTGTCCTGTCGATTCGTTAGGTCTGTAGTATTGCCGAAAAAAACGATAGTTTTGCAATCGACTGTTGAACGCTAAAATCACATAAACGATTCATAGGAAAATCGTTAGTATCAATGTCTCTGTTAATGCAATACATGGGTAAACATCAATACAATTTCGATCGCGGCCAACCAATCAACATCAATAGTATCGATAGTATCGATAGTCTATTCGGTACGGTAATACTAACCACAATATTACCTATCTATCTAAAGTATCGATAGTATTGCAGAAAAGGTAGACTATCGATACTATCGATTCCTTCAACAATCGATAAGCTTTATATAGACAATTGATATTGACCTAACGAGCGGCAACACCTTGCTTGTGGTTCTGTTTGATTGACATTTGACATGTTTTGGTTTGGTTGATTTTTTACTTTACTCGTCTGTGTTTGTTTGTAGGTTAGTTTCTGGAGTCGAACTTGAAAATGGAAGAATTATCAATGAATGAAACACCGACGGAGGATATGTTAATGGACGTAGAAAACAAAGAAATCATAGATGAAGTAAATAACTCCGACAAGCTTGTAGAAAATACTGTAAATACGGACAGTCCTGAGCAATATGTTTATCAATATCCTACTTTGTTTCCCGGCAAAACTCTGCTAGAACTGTGTAGTTCCTCTTGGTCTCGATCTAATAAAGTTAATAGCGATGTCCAGCCTTATTTAAGGGGCTGCAAGTGGTCTCCGGACGGGACGTGTTGTCTGACTGTGGTTAATAGCGATGGAATGCATTTGAATGAGTTACCAAGAGATTTGTACTGTGATACTCCTTCTTCTAGCAGGACTATAGATATTTTAGACTCTGTTGTTCATGTAAAAGAATCTGGTTTGATCTATGACTTCTGCTGGTATCCAGGCATGAATAGTGCCATTCCAGAAAGTTGTTGGTAAGTACATCCTTTGAATAAATAATTTGGCTTTAGTTTTTAAATGATCAATTAGTAATAAAACACTAGCTTTTGACTTAAAATATCAGCCTGATTATAGTATTCTCGAAATTAGTTTCAAATATCAAAGAATATCTTACTCAAACTCTACTATTTATGTTATTTCAGTTGGATCTCAACCAGAAAAAATGGTCCTATACAGATGTGGGATGCATTTGATGGTTCCTTGAGGTGCTCCTACAGGGGATTTAATACAGTTGATGAAATGGAGGCAGCCCATACAATCACATTTTCCGCAGATGGTTCTAGAATTATTGCAGGGTATAAGAAAATCCTACGCACATTTGATGTAGAGAGGTTAGTAGTGGATATTATGTAATATTAAGATTTTTGTTCTTCATTTTTACACTATTAAAAGTAAGATTACATATAGCTCATATTTAAAGTTGTGTACTTGTAATTATTTATTTTTCCTTTTAGGCCTGGAAGAGACTTTTCCGAGCACAAGATTTCGCTTCCAGCATCATGCATAGCAACTAACAGCAACTTGGTTGCTGTAGGTTCTTGGAATACAAAAATTAATTTATATAATGTTAATGATATGGGAGGTTACAAAAGCATAGGGAAAATGCATGGCCATGCCGGTAAATTAGATTTGTTTTCTTTTGCAGAATGTATGAGAATGAATAGGGATGATTACTGCATTAAAAAACTATAATTCGTTTTAGTCCGTCAGTTGGATTATACAAAAATAACACACATATTTTTCGCTTTTAATTAACAAATAATCACAAAGATAAAGAGCATCAAAGTTTTAGAGTGGGGGCTTGCAACATCACTATTTAGTAAAAATTTTACGATGTGATGTCATTGTATCTTCGTCAATGTTTGTTTGACAAGTAAATAAAAAAATATGAGTTCAATATATTTTTATAATTTAACTGACGGACTGTACAGAATTTTTTTATCATCTTGCCTATTGCATTACTTAACCTACTTAGCTAATTGTTTTAGTTGTGTTTTGAATTTGAATTTGAATTAGAGATTTTTAAAAATATTCACATAATTGAATTTCAAATTCAGTTCAGTTTTAATTTAACTGTTACTATTATTAAAGAAGTCAATAATATGTTTTTGGAAGTAGTAATAAAGTAATTGCAAAATATAAAATACCAGCACTAGTTTTAAAAAATGCAGTTAATTCTAGTTAAAACTGTGGTATGAATCAAGTAAACATATTTTTTATTTTTGTAGGTGGCATTACACACATGAAATTTACTTCAGACGGATTAAAACTTATATCTGGTGCCCGTAAGGACCATCGCTTATTAGTATGGGATATTAGATATTACCAAACACCACTCAACATACTGAACAGAGCTGTGGACACTAACCAAAGAATATATTTTGATGTGTCGCCTTGTGGGAAATATTTAGTTTCTGGAGGGACTGATGGGATTGTGAAAGTGTGGGATGTTGACAAAGTTGATTGGAAGTCTAGTCTTGATGTTACTGAAGATGACAGTGACAATAGTATTTATAAGGTAAGAGTTTTAGTCTATCAAATAAAATAAGTTAATGTATTGTTTGAATCAATCAGTGGTTTCCAACCTTTTCTGAACCAAGGATCATTTTTGATTCCATTACTGTGAGTGTACAGGGAACACCTGGTTATAAGATTAACTGTGTTATTCTAACTTAACATAACATCACGCCCATAATCCCCGAAGGGGTAGGTAGAGTCAAAGGGACAGCAGGCCCCTTTAACCACATTCAGCCAAAAATAAAAGTGGGCTGGTTTAGATGGAAAATTGTGAAAAGTAGTTACAAGTGGCTAGCTTGTCGCCTACACAATCACATACTCAAAACTCGATATACCATTAGTCGCCTTTTACGACATGCTAGGCAAGAAACACAGTTGGCATATTCTTTTTTAATTCCTAGACCAACACGGGACAAAATTTATGTGTTATTCTAACTTTAATAAATTACATTTGAGAATAGATTAAAATTTTACTCTTATGTGACTGATGGTCCACTGTTTGGAAACCATTGGATGAATTAAGAACTCATTTGTTTGGTTAGATGGCGAACAATATTATTTGCATAGGTAGTTGCTAAAAACCAACATGTGATCTAGATATGTAGATGTCCACCTATTTGTAATTAAATGTTGTTCTTTTTTGTTCCAGTTTCAATTACATAACGACAGTTGCAATAGTGTCTCTATACACCCGCTAAGACCAATTTTGGCCACAGGATCTGGCCAGTATCACTTTAGAGATCCTGTAATTTTATTAGATAAAGAAATGCAATTGACTGATGACAATTGTGATGAAAGCAGTATAACGCACAAAGGGAATGGAGAAGTTATTCAAAATGAAGTGGATCCAAAGTATTCGACCGAATCTGAAAACTCCTTAGTATTTTGGTGGATAGGAGATTTGATTTGATTGATTGTTAGATAAAGACATAAAAGGACCAATTTGTAAATAAACAATTAATGTTGAAAAAAAAACTGTTTTTTAATGTACATCTTTGTAATACCTTCACTTTGACCTAGTGAACTTTCCGCGAAAGCCAAAAATATATTTTATGTTTTTGCGTGGATAAATCTGGATGCGAATATTAAAAAAGACAAATTACTCCAGCTGTGATCTGTGTATCTGTCTGTGAATGCTTTGTCAACATCGATTCAGCTGTTTCGTTGTTGATAGCAATAAACAGACAGAAAAATTGAAAAATATTGTGCGACTTTATTATACATAATGTAAACTAAATATTTATTTAATATTAACAACTTGTTAAAATATAAACTAATAGCAATCCTAGATAGCAGGTATATTTTACTGTTTTTATATTGTACCTACCTATTCATAATATCTAATTAAGTATAGTAATGCATTTAACTAGAAATACCCATAATCAAGTTATTTAATTTTGTCTTTAAACAAAACCCCTTGTTGCTATTTAGGTAGGTACCATTACACTCCCATTGATATGTTCCGCTAATAATATGTACTTATTCAGAAACAGTTAAATAATGCTTTGGGTTTTAAATGGTATTCACCCTTAAAGGCCGCTTAAGCAATAAGACATGGGGCGTTTTTCTCCCGCCGCTGTCGGTCCTCAGTTTGAAATATTGGGATACATGTCTTCCCTTTTGCCTTTCCGAAAAATATATTGCAAGCGACATCGTATCACTTATGATGAGTTATGTGTCTACTTATTCGTATCTCAAAGGATGGTACTTACTACCCAGCTATAAAACAAATATTTTTACAGATGTCTCTATTTATATTTTCTGTTGGTATGTGGAATTAGGTACATAAAACACGAGACCGCAATAATATTTCCATCTGTACGATAATACCTACATGGAAAGGAATTGGGTGACTTTTTTCTGTAGGTACGTAAGTACATATCTACCTATTACTTAAATACCTATATGTATAAATAAGTAGTTATAAACAAATCAGTAACTACCCGCTAATAAATCCATATTTTGATACAACATCACATTATCCAGGGCCGGACCGTGAGTTTAGGGGGCCCTGGGCTAATACTACTTAGGGGCCCATCTAATTACTCAAAGTATATATACGTAGACTTGAATTAGGTAAATGAATTGAATAGGTTTGATTAATCGCAGGATTCGCAGGGCTGCAAACCGTACGATCTGTTTAATTTAATAAAATGATGGTTTTTTTCGCATTATCGTCTATTTTTGACTTTGATTTGACTTAGCTGGAATCCACGGGGCCCTGGGCTGAAGCCCAAAAAGCCATATGGTAGATCCGGCCCTGACATTACCTGTATCTACTTAACTAACTATACTGATGTACCTACCTTAAGAATTTAATATTGATGTACCTAAAGAATGTAGGTAACATTCTTTAGAATTAGCAACCTGCCCCTACGGCAAGAGTAGCTAAAAGACCCTCGGCATTGGTAATCTAAATTTTGCATATCATAACTAAAGATTGGAAAAAATATTTCGTGGCTTTTGTGTCTGAAAACATTGGACCTGCCATCATACATTGAATACATCTTACTATCATACTAATATTATAAACGCGAAAGTTTGTATGGATGGATGGATGTCTGGATGTTTGTTACTCTTTCTCGCAAAAAGTACTGCATAGATTTTAATAAAACTTTACAATAGTAAAGGTTATACTTTAGAAAAAGACAAGCTATGTTTCATCGATGTACTACGCGAGCAATGCCACGGGCAGAATCTAGGTACTTAGTTTAATTTCAATAATTAAAAAACTTCAAAAATTTTGTTCAAAAGCCACTTTTCAGCCTCGCTTAAGATATTTAATAATTTGATTAATGAAAATTAACTAAGTACATTGTTGAAGTACCTACATTTTGCCGAGTTACTATGTTGATGACACAAAGATTGATGAACTATTTAATATCTTCTAAATACGTGCTAGAGATTGTATATCACGAAAAATATCGTTGACAAAAACGTTGTGGCATATTTAGGTACGTCACAGTCAAGTTTAATATGTGCGTACGAAATGTACCGCTGAAAACCTAATTTCAAAGTGGCTATGTATCAGGCCAGTGGGTTTGATATTAAATCCGGCGCAGTGGGCACTCCGCCTCATAACCGGCCGCTTTTATTGCCACTTGCTCACTAGCAACGGTTTTGGGCACATAAACGTTTATTACGAGTACAATAGGATTTACAATCGGAATACATCTTTTACTGTTGTTTGGGCTTTATATACGGTTTCAGAGATTCGTTACGGCTTGTTATTTTTATTGAACATCAGTAATATGTGACAATTTCCTAAATACTGATTTATTTTCGGTGCAATAGACATAGCGTACCTACCGATATTAGGTAGATAAGTAGGGTTTTATTTTGTAGGTACTTATTTAAAATAACATATCGAATGTCCTCCTAACCGATATCGGTCATGGCGGCCAATCTCAACGAGGATTGGCTACCTGCCCAGGAGATATAGTGCACAAGTGTGTGCTTGCGCACATACTTGTGCACTCTCAATTCCTGCACTCTCATAGTCCGGTGAGACAGCAATTCGACATGACCGGTGAGAGGTCAGGCGCAGGACCAACGGCTTAACGTGCTTTCCGAGGCACGGGGGTGATTAGACCGCCAACTTCCTGACTCCCGACTGTTACTGAGTAATTTCAATACTGAAATAACCAGCCACAAATTTGCCCGACTCGGGATTTGAACCCGAGACCTCTTGGTCCTTAGACGTCGCATGCTACCACTAGACCAACGAGGCAGTCGAAATAACATATCATCACGTCCGCAGTCTCCAAAGGGGTAGGCAAAGTCCAAAGACCAGTCAGGGGGCGGCCATGAATTACGTGAGGCATTTTTCATGATTTTCTGACCCCCCCTCTCCCCGAATTCGCGCTCAAGTGGTATAGGAGGAGGAGCACACGAGAGCGTGAACAACGAGAAGCTGCATGGTCAGGATATGGGGGTAAGTAAATATGCCCTGACAACAAAGACGTTGCTGACGTCATGCCCCAAAAGGGGGAGAGATGACTTGTCCACCCGAAGTTGAACCTCTTCCCTCCTTCAGGTTTTTTAAATATTCTGTAACACTCTGTAACACCCTGTAACACGCTATAACACCCTGTAACACGCTGTAACAAATGATAAGCCAAAAATAAAGCATCACATTTTATCTTACAAAATTACAAAACTGCTATACGACATATCTACATATCTGCTAAGGTATGCTCTGAATCTCGTTAATAAAGCTACGTAACTCTCACCTTTAGAAACATTCTTGGAGGTCACTGCAATTGTCATGCGTGCATTTCCACCGTGGCTTCTGGGCTCACTTATTTATTCGACCTACCTTATATCAAATTCCATCCAGTAAATTTCACAGGAACTTCTGATAAAATATATAACTGGAAGAAAGTTACCGTTTGGAGCATTTGCCGAGTTGTCAGCCAGTCCCGTCATTGTTTTATTTATGTCTGGGCATAATGGGCTATTTACATATTAAACTGCTCCTGAAAAGTTGGGGCGCAAGTAAGCCGAGTGTCGGCTGATTCTAATTTAATACTCAGTCGGCAAACTTCGTTAACCCTGTAGTTAAGGCGACCTCTTTTTAGGACTCAAAGATACGATTACTCAGTTGTATCCCTCACATCCCGACTTAAACGGTGGATTTAGTTGACCTTAAAATTTCGCTACGCATATTGGTGGTTAGTTAGCCTCTGAATTAATCAAGTTTCGACTTGAGAGCAAATGTTGTATTTGTTTACAGCGGGTGACAGTCGCTTTGGGATAAAGCTGCCTTTTAATGGTAAGTTTGTTTTTAGATACAGCGATTTAGGTTTCATCACCCTATAGGTACATACCTCTTTTTAGATGTGTTCTTAGTAGACAGTGTTTACGCTCGTAACATATTTCGTCTACTTCTATTTAACCCATTTATATTGATCTCTGATAGATTTGAAGACATGAAGATTTCGTCAGATGACATTAGTTCTTCCAAAGACTCTTTAGGCCTGATACAATTGTGAGGTCTGGGCTCACGAAGCATGTGCAGATTAAAATCCATCATAAGTATACTATTACTGTGATATATGTGTTGCCAAAAGACGCATTGGTCATTAAATACGTAGTACGGGTAGCTCCGGCCACCCCGGAGCTACCCGCGACCTTAAAAAGATACAAATTTTGTATTAATATTTCCAATGTCTTTAGGTGAGAATTAGATTATTTGTTAGATGTTAAGAGTCATAAAAACCGTAGAGGTTGTATGAAAAGGATCATGAATGTTGAAGAGGCGAGTAAGGTGTGTAAGGATCGTGCCATATGGCGTTCCGTTATCTGTCTACCCCGCTAGGGAAGTGGCGTAAAGTTTAGCTAGTTAGTTAGATTATTTGTTGTCTATGTTTTCAATATTTATCTTAAATAAATATGATGTTGATTAGATTTTATAGTTTTCTTTTTATTTTTCTTAATAAATATGGTCATAATATCGAAAAAAAATTGCCGGGGTTACCGCCCTCTCCCCTAACTGTATATTTTCGTCTGCTTGGTGTAACATTATACTTGGCCTTATAATGCCAATTTATTGTTTTGATTGTTTAACTCGCCAAAAAATATTTTATATTGCTATTTTATTCTCTGGTAAATGTAGAGATTTCCTTCAGAGTATCTCAAGCGTATACTGTCCTGTAATTGCACACCTTAAGTATACCCATGCCACTCGTTAAAGCTACAAAAAATATCAAGGATCTGTATTCCAACGTGAAAAATTTTTTAACATCGGAAATATAATTAGGTGTCTACAATGAAGGCGAAGCCTAATAAATTCAAGACCTCAAGAATCTGTAAAGGGAGGCGAGGCAAAAGGCTAATGAGGTAGGTGAGGGAAAAATTCAGCCTCGAGTTAAAGTTCAGGTCCAATTACGGCCAACAACGTTTGTTCTGGCACAAGTCATAAATATTTTGGTCTGGAAAACATTCTTCTTTTCTATTGTAATAAAATCGATGCGCTTAGCAGATATTTATAAGTGAATTATGCTATGGATAAACCTGATATCAGCATAGCTTTTTAAACAGGTCACATGTAGGCACCTTATGTCTTGGTCGGCTTATCATTAAGCTAATCTCAACAACTGTTAAGACTCCAGGGCTCTTCTTAATGTGGGCTGGAGAACAAGATATAAATTATGCGGACAACTCGCATTCGCGCCTATTGTAAAGCCATAAATCCCCAAAATTCTAAAGTCGCAGACGCCATTTGCTGTTGGATGTTATTTATTACCTTCAGCGTCTTAGCGGAAGGCTTCGCGATTGCACGCTCAGTGAAACAATAACTAATCTGCGCACACGACAATGTGGCTTGCCAAGTTCATATCCCAACCTGAAACTTTTTGCTGACGTCGTAGATTTAGAATTGAATTAGGTAGTGTCTAATGTTGTAGATAATGGTACGGAAACCTTTGTGTGCGTGTCCGACTCGCATTTGGCCGGTACTTTTGTGTAATGAAAGGGCCAATATTATTAACTGTTTTTTACCTATATCTGGACTATCACTCTACATGTAAAAGTAATACGTAAGCTATAAAGCTATAAAGGTTTTTCACGGAATCTCCTTAAGCCTAATTCTGAATAAGTACCTAAGTCACAGAAAAATACTAAACTACTAAATAGGCTTCTTTCCTATAACTTAGGTACATAAGCTAAGCACAAAAATATGTCAGTAAAGTACTTAGGTACATACTAAGGTTCGGCATTACTTATATATTCGATTATCATCACGCGATTTTTTCGAGAAAAAGCTTTCATTCGACGAAATGCTCGATACAAATGCTTAGATGTTTTATGGAGCAAGGTTCTAAACAATGAAACTCGCAAAAAATCTTGTTCCTCGTTTATTTCGTAGATTGAACTTATTGTTCCTAACCGTCTCCATTTAGGAACAATAACTTCTTGAATATATAGGTACCTACGTAGGTATATTGAAACATTTGTTATCGATAAGTACGTAGATACTTACCTAAGCAAGTAATAACAAATATCTACAAGTTACTATCTGTCCAAGATCTATTATTTGCTTCGAAACAAAGTAAATAAGGTGCTCACATTATTTATAAACCTCTCCGTTTAATCAAGTTATTGACTTGGCACAGACTTCCTATTCTATCGAAATATTAGATAATATCTGATTCGTGTACTTCTTGTATGCTGTTATGTATTATGAATATCTTTTTCACTGCCTTGATTTTCGCCTAAACATGAGTGGGCAGCTGAAATGGAAAAAATCTGTATCTATTTTTCAGTTCTTCGGGAGAGGTGAGCTGGGCTTAATATAGATAACGCTTTTGTGAATTTGCTTGCTGTATTAAAACGTTTAGTGCCACCGACTTGCCGGAGAGTATATATAAATATTGTTTCAGTCCTGATGACTGCAACACTCAACGCGCCTGGCGAGTTGTGTGATTTTTAGCTAAGATGTAGGCGGTATCTAAAAAGAAAGTGTAAAACGTAAACCCTTAGTAACTTTCAACTTGCTTACAGGTAGATAACATTTATTATGCAACAGTTCTCACAATAGAAAGCAAAAATAAGAAACAGATGTTCCTTAATAAAAATACAAACACCTTAAATCGTCTCTATCTTCTTGATATAAGTACTCATCGTCACTTTTGCAAAAAGGTTGTTATAGGACAATGATGACAACGGAAACACAGGACACCAATTAGTTTAATGAGGATCCGTTCAAAACTACAAAAGGAACTTATCTTTCCAAGATTAGACTAATGTAGCTTTTTCCAATTAAGTAGATATATCTAATCCTAGAGCTACTACTAACATCTATTTATTTTGAAAGTAAAGTACTTAATTATGCAGTATTTTCATTTTCGATTTAGAAACAGGCTTTATATTTTCTCTCGAAATCAAAGTTCTCACCAGAAAACAAATAATGCCTACAGGTTGAGGCCTTTTAGAGACTGCAAAACGGCTGTCTGGAGTTTGTAGGTACTACGTTATCGCTTGATATATTTGTAATTATCGTTCATAGGCACTAAACTTCGTAATTATTTAATAACCATCGCATAAACTCTTAGTTATTACATTTAAAATGTATAATGTTGTGTGTACTTTTTGTAGACTTATTAAACTGATAAACCGATTTCTACGTAGGTACTTAATCTTAGTTCCATTAACGTTAAACAACGATACATCATGTGACCACGAGCCCTTATTTTAATTACTGCTAACAATTTATTTTGCGAGGAATTATTACTTGACGTTGAGCGCCTTCATCTTTAAGACTTGGAAACAAAGAATATTAGTATGGAAGTAGGTAGGTACCTATATACTTTACCTACTATAGTATATCTAACCGTATACACTAATAGAATACCATTACCATACACACAAATTTACACAAAAAATGTAGGGAAAAATTATATTCTCCTCACAATTGTTGTTTAAAAGTTAAATCGCATTGCGAGACATACAGCGATACAGCACGGATTTAGTGTTCTTGTTTCACAAAAGCTAAGAATAACCGATACAGTTTATGGTTAAAATAGTAATCGAGACGCCTCTCATTCGGCTCTAGTTCACAGGGGGTTATTTTGCCCCAAATTACTTTTATCTTTTATCAATCATTTTCTACATTATCATTATCAAAAGCGGACTTCACTTTTGCTAATGTTTACCTTCGTATAAAGAGGTATCAGGTTGCGTGTAACGGGTATTCGTATTATTTTAGGGCCATCTTAACTAGCTCTGGGTAAGAAAAGCAAGCAAATTAAATTAATCGCTCTGCTAACTAGCAATATTATATCGAAGTAGACATGTAAAATACATACATGTTTGACCTCCGTCAATCTCTGAAGAGGTATGTAAGTAGTAGGTGGGTGATAAAGGTACAAGAGTTATCTACTGATTTAAACATTCTTAGCCAAAAATAAAATTCAGTTGCGTTATATGGAAAATTGTGACTAAGCCACTTACATGTAAAGTGTTACAAAATTACCAGCATTTATATTTTATGGGATTCTTGTAAGCACACGCCCGTAATAATTTAACTATCGGTATCCTATACGAACGTTATTTGAATATTTATGCGAGAATTTATGATTGTATGTTCTACTTAACTGGTATTTCAACATATGGAAATAGTTCCCAAGGGAAAACGTAGGTTTTAGATGCAGATAGATAAAACTTGAGTCCTAATACGTGCCTGAAACTCATAAATTTATTTAGTGTCCTTTATGACAGTAGAACGAAACAAAGTTGCTTAGAAGTAGGTACTTGCTTTAGTAGTTTTTAACACGAAGACTTTAAAAGAACTTGATACTGCTGTGTTCGTGACTGAGTGATGAAGTTGTTATTTCAAGATAACATGAGGGTTCGTTGTCTGTTATGTCCTGATGTTCATAAAGTAGCCTATCATGTAGGTAGGTATATTATGTATATATTTTTGATGAAACGAACGTACCTACCTATGTACCTACTGTTGTGATTTAAGACTAAATATTATTTTTACCTGACACGATGTTGTAATTTGGAAATAGTTTCAGGTTGTTAGCATTACGGACTAGTAAAATAAGTGGACCGTGGCTTAATCTGTGCCGTGCCGCGGTTAGTATATGCACTTGTCATATATTTATTTAGATTTCTTAGTATATTACAAGTGCATAATCTACATGCTTACTTTGGAATCAGACCAATGTGTGAGTACCTTTAGGATGTAGTTTTATTTGCATAACAGAGAGTTCCAGGTTCCAGCTTAACATCGACACTATACACAAATAAGAAAAAAATCAAGATATCGTCTAGCTTAAAAATGGTGGGTACGTAATGACAATCGATTAATCGTGTGATCAATCGATTAACATGTTGTTAACTGATATTCTGAATTGCCTTTAAAATTCAGTTTTAAATAAGAATCTCAATTGTGTGCTCGTGGTAAAAGTAATTTAGTATGCCTTGCTAAACTTGCTGTGTCTAGGTTTCTGCCTCGTGTTTACGCTAACCTAGGTAAATAACAAACTTAATAAAGTAGCAAATTTTTAAGGCTGCGTTCCCGTTTCGCGGAAACCATAGGGTTTCCGCAACCGGTTTAAAATTTATTAGTTGCAAGTCCTATGACTTGCAACTACATTTTAAATGTCAAAGTGTGTGTTTCGCTATGAAAATGTTTAAAGGCGCGCACAGACTGCAGCACTGTTAGTTTAATGAGGTGTATTTCAAAAATGATGTCAGTTGAAAACAAACGAAACTCACGAAGTTTTCTTTGTCATCGTATTAAACAAGGTTTATATGGCCCTATTAAACACATTACATTTTTGTCAGCAATACAATCAACAGTAAAAGGTGTTGAGTTAGGTGCCCTGCTCGGACCTGACTCAATATTTCTGATGATACAGGCCTATTGGTTAACAACTGGCCGTATTCCATCCAGTGGGGTTCCACCTGGGATTTTTTTTCAGAGACTTCGTCTTGCACTGATCGCCGGCTAACATGGAAAGTTTGTATGTGCAATTTGGACATACATAGATAGGTTTATGTATGCTCTGCTCCTGACGAGACACGAGACAGACAAGAATTCGAAGAGAATTCGTCGTGTTAAAAAACCGACCTAGTTAGTTAGTGCCCGGGACCGGTATGTGTACCATAGCTTGACAACTAACCCTAACTAGAATAAATAAATAGTTAGTACCGCTAAGACAAATGGATAAAATTAATAATAGTAAGAGCGAACCACTTGAGTAACTTATGCAACAACTTACTTATTAAAATATTTCGGGTAAACGCTCAAGAACTCGCTAAACATTCACAGGAATTTTAGAATCATTGAGCAATGTGTCGATACAGTCTTTTTTAGGGCGCTTTCATTCGTATTGTATCTGTCATCGGCGTCGGATGGTACCTACCTAAATCTTGATTGGCCTAGTTGCCCCTGTACATCTCAGTTCAATTGTCATTTGTCAGGTCACTGTGGCAGTCAATACTCCAACCCACATACTGGGGGCAAAGAGCTCTGCAAGAATTAGCAGGTTTACACTCTCTTCGGTATAGAGCGTAAATAAGTCATCTGATTCAGAGGGACTCCGGGTGCCTCATCATTCGCCTTTAGAAAAGTGTCCTAACCAATTCTGGAATCTTGCGATGGATAAAATCTGCACTAGTCCAGAAATAGACCTGGTTTAGCAAATGTTTTCTTAAGGTATTAAAAAATTGCAAATTGGAGTGGGAGTTTATGAGCACCTTAATGTTTCGTTTTACGCGTTAGAAATTGAACATTGAAAATGTAAATAGAAATGGTCTGGAAAGGGGTAACGTTAACTAGCGCCTTCAGTTCTTTATTTGTATATTTTTCATTCTTGATTCAATTTGGAAAAATATTATGTTTTGTATGCCAATGCATTTTCAACCAAGAGTTTATTTTTTTTTATAGAAATATTATACAATTGTAAAAAAAATACCTTTAAGATTATATACAGATTTTTTATATTTTATATATTTTTTTAATCCATGCTCTGATGGAACTTTAATTCATACTACTTTTTCACTATGCACTTTACAAAAGCAAATTGGTAAAGACATTGTACAGATTATTTAATTGTAGTCAAAGAGTGGAAAGGCATGTTTATATTTCCCACGAAATCTATACTTATAATAAATCTGTAGAGAGGTCAATTCTGTACATTAAATATATTTTCAAAATAACTATCAGGGGGTGATTAGTGATCGAAACTGATGCCAAAAATGCAATCAGTAAACTTTTTGTCTGTCTGTCTGTCTTTCTGACTATCTGTCTGTCTGTCTGTCTGTCTGTCTGTATGTTCCTTATAGAAACAAAAACTACTCGACGGATTTTTACGAAACTTGGTACAATTATTCTTCATACTCCTGGGCAGGTTATAGTATACTTCTCATCACGCTACAATCAATAGGAGCAGAGTAGTGAAGGGAAATGTTGGGAAAACGGGAGAAGTTACTCTATTTTTTAAGCTTCCGTCGCGTGTGCAACCTTAATGGTTAAAGTTACATAGAAATCATGTATGACGGAAATAGTCTTTATAATATTAACCATAAACGCGGGTGACACCGCTGGCACAGCTAGTTAACAATAAATGAGAAAACACAGATATACTCGTAGCTTTCAAAGGTTTTAATAACAATACTATATGAATGCTTTTAAGCAATTCCGCCAGAAATAATTTAGGCCTCTAATTCCTCATACTAAAACACGTGTGAAAAATATTTTAGCTCAAATTTATTTTTGTTCCCGCCGGCTGTGAACACGTGACTAATATACTCGTTTTAATAAATGAAACCGTAATATACCTTTCATTTGACAACTGTGGAGTGACGATAACAAATACAGAAATACAAATTAGAGAATCCGCTGAAGGTAACGGCCAAATTACAACGAATATTTGTGTTATGATATTCGTGGTGGGGTATAACGGGCCTTTTAGTGCCGTAAGCCTTTAGTGCCCTAATAATGCTAAAGGTGTTATTATTATAAATGAGGGAAAGGATTTTATGGAATTTGCGGACGCCCACGATGACATGATATTTCTGTTTATAGGTGAAGTGAAGGCTTATAAAGGACACAATCTATTATCGGTAAAAAAAAACTAATATCGGTAAGAATATTTGAAGATAAATATTTGTAGGTCTTGGTTCTTTTTCGCGTTAGCCCTTGAATTCTGAATTTGCGTTGGTATATTAAGTCTCGGATACCTAGCGGGAATGACGTTCCATCTAGTTAATAAAAGATGCTGAAACTCCTTATTTCTTGCTAGAGGTGATGGAGTGTTTGAATGCAACGACGCTTTTCGTGATTCAATAGCGGAAAATTGCGACTTAGTTCAAGACTGTATTTCAGTCAGTTTCGTATTAAATTTAATCTTTGGAGGCAATAATTGAAACTTAATAGATACGTAATAGATAATGTATAGTACCTAATCTTTAAACATATAGGTAGTAGGGACAGGCCCGCTGGTCGAGTGGTCAGAGACCCTGGCCATGAAACCAAGGGTCGCGGGTTCGAATCCCGCTAGGGGCAAATGTTTCGTGTGATGAACATGGACATTTGTACTCGAGTCATGGATGTTTATAAACGTATTTAAGTATTTCTATCCGTTCGCCTAGTATCCATAGCACAAGCTTACGTTTAGTTTGGAACTAGGGAATCGGTGTGTCAGTCTGGAAAATTTATTACTTATTATATAGCAGCGCTTGAATTGTAAATGCATCAAACAATTGTTTTTAGAAAAAAATATTTCCCCTCCCCGAAAAGTCGGACGAAGTAAAAGCGCAATACTAAAATGTATATTAAAATTGTTTTTTAAATTCTACTAAATTTGAATCAGACTGTGTGTGTATGCTTCTATTATTAATAAACATAGGTCCTATTTTTATTCGCTAATTTTATTTTAAGTAATAATAAAATGCTGAGGTGTATATGTATACGAAGTCACAGTCTTTATAGAGCTATCATGTTTGCTATTCCCTGGGTGACTTCGAAACGACCTAATTGTATCCCAACTTGAACAGAGGGACCAACTTTTGCGCGACCGTTGGGATACATAATGGCTGTCTCCGAACAGACAGGTGAAACTCTTCGCACTTCTGCGTCCATTGTGTGCTGTAAATTGGTAACTTTTAATACAGAGCTCGTCTATAGACGAAGATACGTATAACATGTATGACTGTGTCCTATTTGAGTATTTGACAGTTTGTGCTCTGCGGCGAAATGTCAAAACTATTTGAAGCCGAGCTCAAACTTTTAATTGACAATCGTAAACATTGGGCTGTATAATGACGGGCGTTGGCGAATTTGGTGGAGCGCTGACGAGCATTAATAAGGAAGGAGATTGGAGGATATTGGAAGGTTGTGTACAATTTATATTTTACATTACGTATTAGTGCCATATGGCGTTCGGTTCTCTCTTGTCTCTGCCTACCCCGATAGGGAAGTGGCGTGAAGTGAAGTTAGTTAGTATTAGTGCTACATTCTTATTAAGTACTAAAAGTTTAGATAAATCGGCAACCTTGATATCATATTTATTAGTGATTGCTTAATAAACATTTGTACAACTAACGTGTGGTAAAAATATTGAAAGAAGATAGCGAAAATAATCTTAGTAAACAAATTCAAACACGATGCGTGAGTTAATCTTTTAGTTTCAGTTTAATTTGTAGGCATTTCTAATAACTTATAGAAAAGTTCCAAATGTTTTTTTATAAGAACTTTACATAAATAAGGTGTTTGATTGAAAAGATAGCAATGAATAGAATTGTAGGAGTAGTACGTATGTCAAGTTGTGTGATTTCATTTTTTTTTTATGTAGCAGTTTATACAAGGTATTTCGCGAAATTTTACAAATTCCTAGAATACATAACAAATAAATTATTATTACCTAATACTTTATTCAGATACAAACTACGCCCGACACTAAAGGTTCTAACTTTTACACTATTAAATATCTTACAGTGAACTTTAAATCTGGCTAGGCAGATAAGTACATTGCCTTAAGCTATGAAATCTTCTTTGTTTAAAAGTGGCTACAACTTAGCTATGCTTACTCTTAGCTCTCTCTGAAAGTTCAGAGGGCTAGACAGACTTTTAAAGGATAAAAAGTGTTTAAGAAATGTGCTAACGTAGGACGTTTAAGAAATAAACTCATGTGCTGTGTTAGTACCTACCATCTTGTCTTTTACATGAAGTCTTTTGAGTATAGGAAAGTTGTTTAAGAGTAGGCGGGGATACACGATGCGTACCTGTGTGTGTACCTAACTCGTTTCAAGGAACTTTTACATAGGACGCGACGCAGAAAAACTGCTCTTTGGGAAAATATCCAATCTGTAATGGAAGTCACATTTTTTATGCTTACGATCACTTTATGTGGGTTTCCCTAACTTTTTATTACAAGTGTTTTCTAGGTTAAGAAATTATAATATTCATGGTTGTACTGAATAACTGAAATAGGTACTGAAATAAAGTATTATAGTATTTTCGTGTAATTACCTACAATACTTAAAAATAATCTGTGTGTCTAGTCTAGTCTTTCTTCCGATAAAGAGTTACACTTCATCATCTTCCTAGCCTTTTGTTCCTTGCTAAGACGGGGTCCGCTTAGATCATGATCCAGGATTAAGCGAGTCTGGTAATTTCATTGAAGCGACTGCCGATCTGACCTTCGTAACCCTAAAATAGAGAAACCAGACAATTTTTTGGATCATGGTTACAAATCCAAAGTTGTTTACATTTGCAGGTTTTATCACGATGTTTTCCCTCACCGCCCTAGCTTTAGACCAGTGTCGATAGTTTTTGAGAGCAAAAAAAATTACAGTAGGATGAAACCAATTAGAAAAGGTAGTGAATATTACAAAAATGAAGGGAAAAATAAATTACGGTCGATCTGAGGTCGGGAAGGGTAAGGGGGTGAGGTTTTAAGGGTAAAAAACGGTTTATCTCGATTTCCGGCAAAACTACAAGTCCTATGAAAAAAAGTTTAATGGCAAAGTTGTAGGCAATAAAAAGATCTACAACTTTTGTTTTTACACTTTTTTTACATAACCTACAAATTTATGTGAAAAATTCAAATAACCAAGTTTTTGGTTTTTTATTTTTATCTTTTGCAAAATAAAATATTTATTCACGAAATTTGGTAAAAACTTACATTTTTATGTCCCAAATACACAGTATTTTTTTTTATTTAAAAAAAACATTTTTTTTTACCTTTTTTTCACTTAATATCGAAAAAGCACCCTAATTTTCAATCGAAAATTATCACGTCAAAATATCTGCTTTTTTAAAAATTCGGTGGCCTTTTTGTTCTTTGAAATCTCTACTTTCTGATGGTATAAAAAAATATATACATTACTATGGTAAATGTTCTCAGAAAATGCAAATATTTTTTTTTTTTGTATCATTTTGTAAAATTTTGAGCTATTTATTAAAATGTACACTTTAATTACTCGAAAAACGTAAGATTTCATGTTACATTGATAAACAAAAAAAATGCTAATCGAAATATACTACTACTATTAACAATCAAATAAGTTAATAAAGTTAATATTTAATAAGAGATCTACAATATTTTGAGAAAGTTGTAGAATCTTCTTTAAATTATATGCGTAGATGCCTATTTATTGCTATTTTAAGATAACTTATATACCTTTTCGCCTATGCAATCACCAAAACTCCGATAAACTATTTCGTCTTTTACGACATGCTAGGCAAGAACCACAGCTGGCTCGCTCCTTTTAAGTCCTAGATCACATGAGACTATGGGTTGGGTTAGATGCAAAATTGTGAAAAAGTAGTGACAGGTGGCTAGCTCGTCGCCTACAAAATCACATACCCAAAATCCTATATACTATTAGTCGCCTTTTAGTACATGCTAGGTAAGAAATACAGTTGGCACATTCTTTCTAAGTCCCAGACCAACATGGGACTATGTTATGTCGGTTACATATACCTAATATATTGAAAAACATGTGCTAGATTTCACGGGCGTGTTGATAACAAATCACATTTGTCAAGTCAGGAAAATTTCTTACCTAATAAGACATTGTCGAACAAATAGTCTGGGAAGACCTGCACGCACATTTAAAAAAATTTTATGTTTTCAATTAAGAAAGAAATTTTTTCATTGTTATTTATAACTTTATTCTCTTTTCTATTATTAGGTCATTGGTACGTTATTCTTTTTGTAAAATTTTTGTAAGCGTATTAAAAGTCACAAGGCGGTGTCCTCCAAAGAAATCTAATTCATTGTTCTTCTTTGCTTACAACATACTTATCGACCTTAATTATAAGGAAGAACATTCTGACTTGTTTTCACGGCAAACTTATAACGAGAAGACACATTTCATTAAACGAATAACTTATTCCTTACTTGTCAGATCAATGGAGTAGATGGAATCTTTTGAAACACTTCGAAGGACAAGGGAAAAGCCGGGGGGTAAGAAATCGGGGAAAATGCAGATAACAATGTACACAGACAGATGCTCTTTGATGCCGTGTTTCAATATATTCTTTCAACTTTGATTTCGGACCTAATGTAAATAACATGTAAGTATATTACAGTTGTATTATTTGTTAAACATCTGTCGTCTTTCCCATAATACTCGTATTTAGGTTGGGCCATGACAACAACGGGTAGAGACAATGTGAACAGATTTACCATTGGGGCGGGTTTAACTGGTGGACCTTTTATTTGCAATCGTATATTAATACCTACCCACCTTTTTTAAATGTACATACATTTGTAGAGTATTTTAATATTCACTTAATTTTTTATACGTCTACACTGTCCACTATCATTCAGATATGATAATCAAAAAGCGGTATCTATCTCGATCCTACAGCGTTTTAAACTTACCTAGTACTAAATAAGTGTATAAATTTCATTACGATACGAAAAGTGGCTACTCAATCCTTACAGCCATATTATTTTATCTGTTTTATTAGAAACGAATTCTCGATTTGCGCCATCCTAAGTTAAGGCAAGACGTAAAAATCAACTTTCCCACAGGAATTCCAAGCAATACCGCGGCTAACCCTTACTTAAGCACCTCTTCTTGTGCTAAATGTGTCGTTGAAATAATTAGAGTGCCCATAAATATGTGTTGCGCTCGTTCGCAGCGCCGCTAATGGGCATGTCAAGGACATAGACTCACATAATAGGCCCTTAACCTGGTATTCTAGGAGACAAACTCGACTTAAGACCAACTCCAAGACTTCTCACACGATGTGTGAATCTCTTGAGTAATAATGGGTATTCTGTAAAGTAAATGTTGAAAGCGATCTGGTGCTAACGACCTCCGTGGTTTTGGTACTTGACCAGTAGTTGTGTATCTAGCTTGGCTTATAATAAACTTAGCTTGACAACAAGCGGATTTGTATGCGGTACAGCTAACAACTCAGTCGCTAAGCTTCGCTCTAATAGATGCGCCATGCACTGTTCAGGTTCCAAAACAACTTTGCCATGAATTCCACCATGTTTAATTGATTAACATATTCTAATATATCAATATTGCTGTCTACAACATTTTATACATTATACACTATCGAAATGCCATCGAGCCATTAAAGTGGTACCTCATAGAGTTCTAGTAGTCACGACGTTTCACAGTTCTGTCTGCTCTTTTAGACTGCAGTGCTTCCCATACCTTCAGAATCTTATCCTTACTGATACCAATGTACTCCATGACTCTGGTAGACTTTCACTTTTACTGATAACAGGGTACCAGAACCAAGTACATCACTTTATTGCCGCCGGCCTAGAGTGCGCGTTGACGTCAAATGGCCGGATTATTCAACTTGTCACTTACAAATTGCGTGTAAGTGTAAATGTGATGTTTCTTAGGCGTTATTTGTTGCTTAAGGCTTACTTGCGCTGGTTACACAAAACTCTAACACTTATTACACGTGAACTTTTATCTATGTCATAGAGTTTTGACTTTACCTCTGCTTTTTCATTTTTTCTGTAATTCTAGTGTGATTCAAGGACATACAATTAAAGTCAAATATTTAGGAATTGCAGGAGTAAGTACTTTAACTGTGTAGAGTACCTACCTAAATAAATAGCGCCTATTCATCATCTAATCCAGCCCATTGTCCGGTGTTGGTCTGGGACTTAAAAAGAATCTGCCAACTGTGTCTCTTGCCTAGCATGTCGTAAAAGGCGACTAATGGTATATCGGGTTTTGGGTATGTGATTGTGTAGGCGACAAGCTAGCCACTTGTCACTACTTTTTCACAATTTTCCTTCTAACTCAGCCCAGTTTTATTATTGGTTGAATGTGGTTAAAGGGGACTGCTGTCCCTTTAACTCTGCCTACCCCTTTAGGTATTACGGGCGTGATGTTATGTGTATGTGTGTCTGTGTATTTATCATAAGTATTTTTTTTTAGTTCGTCATTAAGTTAAAAATAATTTTATTTATAACGTAGCCTGTTAAAAAAGGCTAATAAAAGGAAATTATTTGCAGCCTTACTATTACAAGTAGTAATACGAGAGCAAAATCGCAATAAACCTTATTGACAAAGGCAAAATAAATCTAAAACAGATTCGAGAAGTATTTGATTTCATATCGTCCGTTTGATCCCGTCACGAAAATGTGATCTCTTATCCTCTTTTTGTCACGCAGCGGAGCGCACACACTAGTATTTCATTTGAAAATATTGGAAAAATAAAGCCCTCTCGGAAAACTAAATGGATTACATATCCATGAATAGGGATCTCGCATACCAACCAGAAGGGTGATTCTTATAAACATGCGTTTCACGCCGCGCGGGGCGTGAATTTTTCAATTCAACATTGACTGTTTTTCAGGGATTCCATTGGTAACATATGGTTGCCGAAGAAAATCTAACATTAAGTAAAGCTTTTTTAGAATATGGCGTTCAAAAGTTAAACAAATTCTATTTATATAAATACTTTTGCATGCTTTAATAGTTGTTTGTTTTTGAGAGATATTATTCACAAACATTTTTGTGTGGTAACTTGGACTTTTCTTAAAAGTAGACGATTTATATAATAGAGATATATTAACATAATATAGTTTATGAAAAGACCAAATTTTTGTATTTTGCAGCAAGATTTTTTTTAGAAAATTGTGGATATCAGAACCATTTTTTTTCATTGTAAGTGTTATAATTAATCCATTTAATTTTGGTCTGTAACCTCAAACTTTCTGCCATATAATAAAAGCGTCTAAAGGTGTATTAGGTACCGGACTTGTCATTGTTTAGGCGAAGAGCTTTATAACCCAATACAATTATTTCTGCTTAAAAGTCGTTAATGTTGCTTATGCACCCTTATATTAAAACTCATACACTTTTGTTTGACAGTTGTATTCTGTCAGTATTCAAGGTATTTTTCGAAAATGATCATGTAATACCTACACATGGGTTACAAATAAATGAACACAACATATAAAATTATTCCACGGTCTGATTATAAGAGCTCTCAACATTCGAGTTCTCCCGTTCCAGCTATAATTCTTTGTTGAAAAGGAAAATGAGAAATTTTATCGTAGATTTACTGTCCGGAAAATTGCTAGAATTTAATAATGGCCACTTGTAAACTTGTAATGAAGGGTTAACTACCCTTGCATTAATTTTTCTTTAAACATTTCAAACTTTTCAACTAACTTATACTAACTACAACTTAGACTTTCTTCAATACTATTTTGGCTAAGTACTAAGAGCTTTAAATTGTTCAATTCGGTATTGATAAATAGAAAATTTCAATCAACTAGCTTTTGCCCGCGACTAGGGAATGCAAATCTCGCGAGATTGGGCTCAAGCGAGATCTCGCGAGAGTATGAAAATCAATCTCGCGAGATCTCGGCAATTTCGAGATCTCGCGAGATTAGCAGTTTTGTGCCTGTTTTTTTCAAATAATAACAATATTTGAATAAATGAGGAAAATAATAATAATAAAAACTATAAGTATGTATTATAAAAACATTAATTTTCACAATTTTTTTCAAAACTTTTTTATGCATTAAACATAGATTGACGTAACTGTCTAAATTTTTTAAATAAACTTTTAAGTAGTATACTTTTACGCTTTTACGTATTTATATATCAAATAACAATAAAATAAATTATATCAAACAATATCTACTGAGTACCTACAGTAGAACATCGAAAATTACAGATTAATAATTAACAAAATATACCAATTAAATGAAATATTTGTTCAATTAAAATCACAAATCACTATGTATTACAATTTAAGAATTATTTTGAAAATAGCTCCTTTAGAAGCACAAAATGTCCAAAGAGTCGTCTGCTAAACAGCTTTTTATTTTCGGATTAATTTTTGACCAATCGCACGCACGCATGAGGCAACGCTGAGCGAGACCCCGTCCTGCGACCGCAAACTCAGGCTGCCGCCTCCCGCGCATATCGAAGGTCCGTTCGTGTCAGTTCGCGCGCTGCCGCGCTTCGAATGAGACGGTTTTATACTCCAGTACAATCTCGTTAATCTCGCGAGATCTCGCCCCTTTTTTCGACCGAGATCAATCTCGCCCAAAACGCCGAGATCTCGCGAAAACGAGATCTCGCGAGAACGAGATTGCATTCCCTACCCGCGACTCTGCTAACCCAAAAGTCTTTTGTGTTTCTGTGTAGACTAAATCAAACAAGTAAAAAAGACATGCATATTATCCTTGTTGCTTGAAATCGAAAATACCACGCAGGTATATTAGTGTTCTAGGAAAAAAAGCTGCGAAATAAAACAATAATTATTTAATAATTATAATTATATAGTACCTACTTGAGTTTCCTGAAACCACATCTATCTATACAATATGATTTCTATTTTATTAAGCATTTCTGTAATAATCTGTTAAAATATTTCCAATTGTAGGGCCGCGGCCATAAAGGAAGCGGGGATAATGGAGAAGTTGTAACGCGTTAAGCGGTTACTTGTAACCTGGGTGTATAAAATAATAAATTAAATAAGTATTTTTGCGGTCCAAATACCGGTATTTTAACCGTAAGGTAATACCGTAAACCCCACTTAGCAGGCGAAACTACTTTGCTCGTGATCTATAAATCACATTCAATACTTATATACATTTTGAACGATAATCTTCTTAAGATTATATATTTTTAATGCATAGTATACTCCGACTTCGGCTATCCGGAATCCTATAAACCGGATAATAAGGATCCTACAGTCATGCCTTTATTAGGTACTGCTTGACTCACGCCGCTCGCCGCTTCGTTTGTGGCCACGGCTTGATGGTAATTATTAATAAATGAAACAATAATTCTTACTTGATCCTTATTATTCAGACAATTGTCGACTACAAGCTAATCCAGGAGATATTTTACCAAGAACTGAGTAACGTTTCTTGTAAAAATCCGCGAAGAGGCAGATGAACAGCGCCAGATTGGACAAGCCGATCCAATAGGAGCTGGTGTGCATTGGACATTCGGATGTGTATGTTTGGACCATCACGTGTGCGATCACCAACACGAATTGTATCTGAAAATATGATCTTTATTACTAAAGCCGTAGTGGTTAATTGTTTCACCAACTAGACACACGTGTGTCCAGCCTCTTGTGTCGAGTTGGTGAATAACCCTAATTTTATTGCTAATAGCCAAATTGGGAGGCAGGAAATTGGGTATTTTTTTTACTTATAAGCTCCCAATATGGGTGGTAGTATTTTCTTGAGGTTTGTTTCTTTTAGTGGGTGTCCCAGTCCTGAGGGAATGTCTACAGCCGTTTTTACTATTGCACAGGATTCAAATACAAAATTTTAGCCAAGATATGTAGCTTGTAGTATATTAATAAGTAATAAATAAATATGCGACAACATCACATACATTGGTCTGACTCCGAGCTAAGTAGCTTAAGCATTTGTGTGACGGATATGAGAATCAACAATGGTATTACAAATATATACTAAAATATTAGATATTAACACCCAGACACAGAACCAACACAAGTAGTCATTCATCATGGGGATCGATCCCGCATTTCTTGGCGCATGGGGCAGGGTCACTACCAAATGCGCCATTGAGCTAGTCAAATATCAGAGCTATTGAAATGACATTGATAGAAAAGATGAATAGAATAACCTCAGAAAAAAAGCATTTAGTTAAAAAGCACTTCAAAAATACCTAATTTAAAATTGCGGTCGGTATTAATAACAATCTTTAACAATACAGCAAATGCTGTCAAGTACAGACCTATGCAAAATATGTTTTGTGTTGGGACGGAATATTTGCATATTGTAAGCAGCTTAAGTGTATAAATATTGCTAAAGTTGAAAGTTGCTCCTTTGAAGTCGTATGAAGTTTACGAAGAACGCCTGACTTTGCTGACAAAGATAAGCACTCTGGGATTGCAAAATGTCAAAAGTTAGTACTGAAACAATGGCCTTTGTTGTGTCTATATCAAATAATAATAAATATCTGACTATATCATACATACATTCATCTGACTCCGAGGTAAGTAGCTAAAACACTTGTGTTACGGATATCAGAATCAACAGTGGTATTACAAATATTGGATATTAACACCCAGACACAGAACAAATTCAAGTATTCATCATACGAATGTTTTTCCTGGGTTGGATTCGAACCAACAACTCTTGGCGCATAGGGCAGGGTCAGTACCGAATGCGCCATCGAGCCAGTCTATATGAAATACATGGTTGTCTTGTGTATTATGGCAGTTCGACTTCTTGTCTTTAATCATCTGTTCGTGTCGTCTTGTGTAATTCAGTGCTTTATTTACAGTTAACTACATGAAAATATAAGCAAATAGCTATGTTATAGTAAAATATTCATAGTGGTTAAAGTACGGAATTAGTAAGTTTTTTTTATAGAATAAAGGGAAAAGTCTTGTTAGGAAGTAATCACGGCAAACCATTTACTTCACCACATCTCAAGAATCTTCTTAGCTTGTTTTTGTATTTTAATGTCTACATATATGAATAGTAAAAGGATATTTGAAGATGTATTTGGACAATCATAATCGAGATGATAATATCAATCACAGATTATTGTACTATATTTATTTAAAACATAGTGAATCGGCTCCGGAACGGCAAGTCGTGTCATTTGTTTAATCGCGTCTTAGCAGACAGACCTGCACATTTGTTAGAAGTACGGCATGAGACTGTTATTCTATAATTTTCGGTAGATTTCATTAGTATTTTTGAATTACTATCGTCTCACAATAGCGGTAGAGACGAATTCTACTTCCCCAGGCATGTCTATTATCCAGCATGCATTTCTTGTTGTTCGCAACAACCGTGAGTGTCATTACTGCAGTACGGAGCACGGAGGAGTGAATGGCCCTTTTATCATACCGTCTGGCGAATACTATGGGTGTAATATTGTTTGTCCACAACCGCTGTACTGCGTCTTGAGGTCAGACAAGGCGGGCGAAGAGAGCAGGGTTGACAACTTTAGATTTTTCTGATCTTTAAGATCTTGTGAATTATATTGAGAAGATTGATTACCTTCCTATTGTTTTAATCAATTATCTTCGGCATAATTGAAATGGTTATGACTAAACTTGAAATTGGACATATCATATACCTAACTAAACAAATTTGGTAACTAACTTTGTTTTTGGTAAACTAAGCTTATTCTGAAAGGAGTTTGCTGCTTCTTGAACTCTAGTTACCCTGCATTACGAGCGTGATAGCTTTAAAGATATACATAAACATTTATAACATACCAGCTGCATCATAGTCAGATACTTCTTCCACCACAGAAACCCAGCGAACTTCGGCCCAAGCGCAGCAAGACCATAGTAAGTATACATAGCTGTGTGTATAGCACAGTTCATGACCGCCATGAATGCCCAGTGGTCCGAAGGGTCGTACTTGAGGCAGCTCCAGCTGATCGTCACCATAAAGGCGTGGTGGTACACATGGAGGAACGTCACTTGGCTGTACTTCTTACGGACTACGAAGAATATTGTGTCGCACAAGTCCAGGACCTTGGTGGCCATGTATTTCCAGTATAGTGCGGCTATTGTCTGTAATATGATGAGTAGTTATTATCATCTTCTTAGTGTATGTCCCCTGCTTAGTCGGGGTCTGTCTAGACTATGACCCTGGATTTAGTCTGGTTATAAAGTGACGGGCCTGATTGGCTGTCGTTAAAATTCTTAAATTGTAGCACAGCAGTTGCATGCATAGCACAGCACAGCATCACGTCCGTAACCCCAGAAGTGGTAAGTAGTAGTAGTAGAGTCCAAAGAGCGATAAGCTCCATAAACCACACTCAGCCAGAAATTGGGTTCGGTAAGAGAAAATTGTGAAGACTACAGTACCACTACAGTTGCCGTCTAATAAAAAGTCGCTGTCTCCGGGGTTGATTTCGAAACTGAGGAAAATCTATTTTGGAAATGAAATCATTTGTAACTTTAAAACACTTTCTCTGATTGAAATTCAGTATACAATAGCGGGATATACTAAACATCTTGTATGTACATACATAGTTACCTAAACTTTCAAGGACAAGCAATAAGTTTAATATTCAGATAAACAAACAACTTGACCCTGAGTGAACTCATATTGCAGCTTTAAGGAGATATCGCGGAACTAAAGAGCAAGACAAAAATAGACTGAAGTACTTATTTTTCATACTCACGTATAATGTTAGTTCGTCATGCTCACATTTTCTAGGGAAGAGACCCTTGTCAATAATGTAAAATAAGAACTGTAAAAGAATTGGTTTGTTAGTATTACTATACTTCAAGGTTGACTAAATAGTTATTTGGAATTTATTGCCAAAGGGTCTTCTCAGGTATGTCACCCATGAAATTTCTTTGTCTCTCTCGTTACACCCTTTAACATTTCAAGATTTTTTCTTTGCAGTTCCTTGCAACTTAAAAGTTTCAAGCTGAGCGATCGATCTCAAACGTAAGTTTGTGGGTATTCAATAGATTCAAAATTCAAAGTTTGTTTCTGCAAGTAATCAGAACTATATTGAAAGTTTTCTCACGATCAATCTTCGCTAAGATCTAAAAGCTGAAGAACTAATATGTACGGCCATCGTGAATAAGTTACTAAGTTACTAAGTAACTTTTGGAAAGATATTATTTGAATTAAGTTGCTTCTTACTAGTATATACAATTTTTTCTGGTATATACAAAGCGATTAAATATATGGTATGTACATAAATTACTTTTATATTCAAATAACAATTATAGAAGGATCAAGACTTTTGTCCCAAACCCATTACATACGATTGGATAGGACAATCGAATGACTATTACCAAAGAGTAAAAGAGTTTGTAGAGGGTACGCAACAATCATACTTATATTATAGCCATTATATTTCTACCTAATCTAACCTAATATGTTTCTCTCTCTCTCTCTCTCTCTCTCTCACTCTCTCTTCTCTCTCTCTCCAAGCATGTCTGCGTCCGCTGCTGGACATATGCCTCTTGCATGGATCTCTACATATGTATATCATCACGCAATCCCTGAAGATGTAGTTTGAGTCCAAGGAGATTGCGCTTGTCTATATATCCTAAATGTAGTCGAAGTAGGTTATTGAACCTCCTACATTTAGCCAAAAACAAAGTTAAGTTGAGATCGATGGAAAAGTGTGAAAAAGTTGTGACAAGCGGCCAGCTCTTCACTTGCATAATCACAAACCCATTAGTCAGTACACCATTAGGCGTTTTTTTTATGTGTGACTCGAAATCTATGTATATACGAGTAGATTTTGAGTCATGGACGTATTGTATTAAATAACACAATATGTCTAATATATACATAGATATATATAATATATCCAAAATATGTTATGATAAAGTGCCCCTTCTATATATATTTACCTTATAGGTTAAAAGACCAGAATTGATCACTTTAATCGTGTTGTAAAATATGAGAAAGCCTTTTATTGGGACCGGGTTGCGGCCCTCCATTAAAAGAGGGCCGATCTTCAGTACAAAGAGGAGGTACGTCCCCAGGACGAAAGCGACCTCGTTCGGGTTCATCATGGGCCACTTGTCCACGAACGCTACTGCGAACAAATGTAGGCTTCAGAAGGTCATAAATATTCTTATTGTTGGACACATAAACAGTGGTTCCTAAAGTCCACAACATTTAATGAAACTTCCGAGACGAAACGAAACGGATTCTGAATACAAAAATTCCAAATTCGTCGACTCGTCTTTTGGTTGTGATGAAGAAATTAGAAGCCAATGCGTATTATCACTAACCACTAATGGTTTGGTTTTAGGTATAGCCAATATTCGCTTGCGCTTTACGGTTGGTGGAGTCCTAAATAAATCTTGGTTACCCTTAGATATCCATAGTTTGGGAAATATTGATCTATACTATTGGAATGTAGAGGGCACGATAAAAGTCCCTTAGAATATATTCCAACAATAAGAAACAGCGTACAAACTTAAATCATAAATAAGTCATTGCAGACCATGTACAAATAAGCTTTTTACGAAATATTAAAGCATTTGTATGCTTAATTTAGTAACATTATACGCTTGACCAGTTATGACTTTCCTAGTGTGGGACCTACAGCTTTTGATATCCTATATTGCTCCTTCTGATTTATTTTTATTTAAGTCAAAACAAACAACTGTACCTAATTTTAAGATACGCATATTTAAGTTAAGTTAAAAAAATTATATGTAGTTGGTAGCAAATGACTGTTTAATTTGTATTTGTATGTCTTGTCTAATGACAGCTGGTAGGAATATGATAATATTACAAATTTAATAACATATATGGTGTTCTTAGAAGCATCTCTAGAATATTTTGGGAGAAACCATCTATTATATTATAAATTTCAAGCTTTTGTGTATACCCAGTAAAGTGGCATTAAGAACAATTAAATAGGCGAATATTATCACAGTATTTATCGTCTACAGTGGCTATGAATGGGTTCCTTAACAATACAGGGTACAATAATATTATCCTACTATAAAACCTCTCCACAAAACGCTTGACGCAATATATCATAAATGTGTGTTTCACTAAAGGCTGTGAGTTTCCTCTCGATACTTTCCCTCACGGCCGACCTGATCATATAAAATTGTGCTTTGATTACAAAAACTAGAGCTAGAGACCGATCAGGGTTTCAATCCAAATCTTTCCCATGTGAGGCGTGTTCTTATCCATGTAGATTATATATGCCTTGTGTCGTTGACTTACTACTTACTTAACTTTCTAAATCACGTATGTATGTACACTAAACGATGTTATAGAATAAATTTAGGTCAAAGGTCTATTTCGTATTGAAGCATTTTACAGATCATTATTTTTTTTAATTAATCAAACATTTTATTTTCATACACATTCTCCTATAAAAAACGAGTGAGACATTCTACGCAAACAGCAACAGTCCTATGCCTACGAAATAGAAATACTTTCTTGGTTCATCTTAAAATTATAATAATTATAATTTTAATTATCGAGATCTCTTACAGTGTCCTTTGGGAAAAATCATGCTTGTATGAAAACACCACCCCATGATACACAGTCTAGCGTTTAATCCACCAACAATAATGGAAACGTACTTTACACATGAATACAGATCGGCAAGGGTTTTCTAATGATTTTGATTGATGTCGCACGTCATTAACTCATAAAAAATCCATAGAGAATTATATTGTAATGAGTTTTTTAGAAAGGAGGTCAGAATAAAAAATGTTTTCGTTGATGTATAATCGCGACAGGATTTATTTTTTAGGGTCCCGTAACCACTTGGTCAAAAGAAACTAAATAATTGTATCTCGTCGTAGAATATGTTAATAGATCATTTAAAATGATAGTTATACTAGGGTAGGTAAGAGGTATATCTAAGTACATTATTAAAAATAAAAGAATATTATACCGACTGTAAGATATAATTTTACGTTTTGATTGGAAAATTGTTCTTAACGATTTTAACCCAATAATGTTTTTATATAAAATTGTGCCGTTTATTTTTTCACATCATTAAGTTAGTTTATCAGAAAACAAAATATTTTTCAAGGGTCGTTGAGAATAAGTTTTTGAATTTGAAGTCATTGAACTTTCATTTCGACAACGGACCTCACCATAATATGTCCGACATGCATTTGCCCACTTTAAGATAAAAATACTAAATCAAAAGGAAATCATGGTTATACCTCGAGATCAAAAGAATTTAAGTGCATAAATCTTCATACAAACCATTAACCGTGTTAAATAACGATAAAAACATTATGTTTATGAAAAAAATAAAATCAGTGAGGCAACTGGAACAAATTTCAAGCTACCCATGGATCCTTTATTGAATATGTTGTATGGTGTTTGTGTATGAGCCGCATTGGCGTGGAACCATTAAATTATATAGCGAAAATTTATAAAGCATAATAAAAACAGAGTACAGGGCTGTAATAAGGTCTTTAGGGGCCCCTTTCATATAAACATGTTGAAACCAGTTTTGAAATTATAGTACCTAACTTCACAACTTTTCTAACCAGCACCTATGTAATTACTTGAGAAAAACTACAACACGGAAACGATTGTGCGTAGTTATTTTTTGTGATAAGTATATTTACTATATAGGTACTATAAAATAATCCTTTTTGAATAAATAAATAAATTAATAAGGTTTCCTTTCGAGAGTGTTTTTAAAATACAAGCTTCTCGAAATCGATTAATCTCGACAGACGTAAAAATCTTTTGGAATAGAGTACTTCTGCGTTTACTATTCTCGCATTTTAATTTAAAAGAGGGACATTTGCTTGTGCACTTGTAGGAATCATGAATAATAATCAACGAAGGTATTATTTTATCTAAGACAAATACCTGTTTTGTCAACATTATTAGTCTAGGTGCCCCTTGAGATCGACGCGGACTCGTAATTTACTATACTGCCAAACGTTTGATATTGTTAGAATTTAACTATTAATGGTTAGGTGTCCGAGAAACTAGGCCCCTGTTCGGTAAGCATCGGTCCGGGCCTGGGCCTGTTTTCATACGTGTAGGTTAATAACGATTTGGCCTTTTAAAGTTTCGTGCTTATGAGGCAATATTGATTGGCCGGTTTTATGAGTTGGCTGAAGTGACGGCTATTCAATTTGTTGGTCCAACGGCTTTAAACGAGGTTTCATTTTAGTGTCTTTGAAGCCGTTATATTCTAATAACCCCTTGAAAACGTTTAAAAAAGACTAATTTGTTGTATCTACAGTCAAAGTTTTTTAATCTAGTTGGTCTTCGACTTAAAAGATTGTACCTGCTGTTTTCCTTGCCTCGTATGTCATGTCATGCCTAAATGGCGATTGATGGTAAAGTGGATATTGAGTTTGTGATTGTGTAAACGACGAACTAGGCATTGGCAATACTTTTTCGGCAATAACTTTGTATTTGGCTAATAGTAGTTAAATACCGGTCATTGCCCGTTGGGAGCTGGTTACCCCCTTCAGGCATTCTGAGTGTGATAGTTAAGTGCCTGACTAGGTATAACGGTAAGGTCAAAACGAACGGTGTTTTTGTGATTATGATAATATTTATATTTGAGTGTTGCGGGTTCAAACCCGGGCACCTACCTCTGGATTTCTATCTACATAAGCACGGGACAAAAACGCTAGGAAGATGGTGAAGTATGTTTGAATGTAGATACGTAGTCAATTTTGATATATAAAGTATAAATAAATGTTATTATGATACACGTTTTTATCAATGGGCCAGTATCACAGATTTGAAGAAGATTTTGTTTACAAAACGACAAGGTATAAATCAAGAAAAAAAATTTTTTTCTTAAAAACCAGTTGAAACGTATTGCAATATTGGTATTGGTATTTTAAATATATTTTTAATGAATGTCGATAAATATTGTTTTATCGAGTATAGTAAGTATAGTATAGGTAACAACATTGTTATTATAGATTACACAATTACAATCAAATACCTAGGAGTATTTCTGTTACTGGTCGTTATTTTAGATATAAGGACTACAATCGATAATAATGTACATATACTTATATATAAAGCTTAAAGGTTTGTTTGATTGAACGCGCTAATCTCAGGAACCACTGGTCCGAATAGACAAATTATTTTTGTGTTGTATATTTCTTTTATAGAGGAAGGCAATAGGTTTAATGACATTAACCATAAATGCGGGTGAAACCGCGCGCACAGCTACAACAACAGATTGATCCACAAGCGTTTACTAGTCGCTTATTATTTAACGGTGCTGCCACACAATTCTGCTTAATTTTACCCATTTGCGTTATTAATAATTAAAAGTGGTGCCTGAGCACCTCACCACAGGAGCAATTATACCGACTTTAACCCTATCTCGCTTTGTACGAAAGCTTTTATGGGAAATTACATTATTTCACTTCGTGTAACATTTACTCGTAACCCGTAAACGCTCGCGATTCCTATTGTACGCTCCCATTGGTATGTTTTATTAAACAAATGTGTTTCGCTTTACGGCGCGTGAAACTGTGAATCGAATATATTTCTGGTGTCAGGGAACAGGTGAAACAATGTAATGTCGTGATAAGTATATCTTTTCAGAGCGGTATCTCAATGGCAAGGATATGCACTTCACAAGCGAGTGGTGTTAGTTCAACCCGGGTCAAAACTTTTGGATTTTTCCTAATAGGAAATCTGCAATGAGTACGACATATAACACCATTATATCGGCGGGGACGAAAAAACACCGTGAAACCTGCACATCAAAATAACCATGGCCCAACTTGGCTGGTTCCTTGGGACTACTTAACAGGGGAACCAGTCGCATTGTATTATGATGATGATGTATTCCCTCACCGACGATCTAGAGCAGCGTTTCTCAAAAGGGGGTATGCAAACCCCTAGGGGTTCGCCATACGAACATAGGGCATTCGCGGGAATATTTACGTACTTAATGGAGGATGAACGACTGCCCCGTGCGACACGCTGCGCGGGCGCGCTACTGAACGTACTGTCTGGTCTGAATTATGGAGACTTTAAAAGGGGTACGTGGAGCCATAAGTTTGAGAAACCCTGATCTAGAGGAATAAATCTGGCCCTTCTTTATTAAATCCAGATATATGCTCGGGTTGGAATCAACGCCTCTTGTATATGACGCGTGTTTTGTCAATTGCCACCATCACACTGATAACTGAATATAATGGTATACCGACTATTACTGGTCTCCATAAATATGTCTCATTGACCAATCCCTATTATATTATATCCCGAACCGTGTTTGAATGCTGTATTCAAACAATATCCCGTCTCTATTTAATCTCACTCCGAATGTAATTTTATTGGCTGACATTTTAGTTGTTTGTTCCATCTTTATATGCAATTGTATGAATGCGCATATTCATGAGAAGGTTCAATGGAACAAAACGACGAGTGTGTTTGATAAAAAAGTGGAAAATATTCAATGTGCTTCGCAGCTAGGCTATGACTATTGATATTGAATATATTAATATGTGTAAGTTAGGTATCACTGTTTGTTTGGTTCACCTAACTAAGGGCTGCCGAAATGAGACTAAAGTGGTTTCAATCTAAACTGGCCGACTTCGACTTGGGTGAGGATAAAAAAAATTGGGTTGGGAAATAAAGGAGTACTCCAAGAAACCATAATCCAATTTTACAGCTTCACGTTTCTAAGCCTTTTTATTTTAACTAGAAGTTGTTTCAATGCAATCGATCTTGGGCCATGGTTCAGGTAGACCCCAGCACGAAGGTAGGAACAGCACATAAGGCGCGCAAGAAATTTATTTTTTCAAAGAGTTTGTGCTCGTATCAGAATGACAGTCAAAAGCAACAATTCATCTTAATATTTAGTTCATGGAAAACCATGGAACGTCATTGACCGTATCTACACTGTCCTACATTCGTTATCTTACCATTGAGTGCAAGTGGGACTTTAAGTAGATTATTCACATATCCTAGATGCACTAGTGAGATAGCCAACTGGGTCAGCCAGTTCTTTTAGAATGCTTAACTTAAATTAAATGCAAATGGGTAGGGGTTGATGGTAATTATTGGGCGTTTATCTAGTAATTACATTTAAATCTACTTAGTTAGTTGTAAAGAGCACATTAACCGAGCACAAAGGTACAAACCTTATCATAAAGTAAGCAGCCACCAGAAGAAACGGATTAGATATAAAATTATTTTTAAAATTGTATAACTTTGAAAGTATCTAATGCAACTTTGAAAACAATATTTAGCAATATTTATTTAAATGACAGGGAATTAAAGAAAATGATTAAGAAAGAGAGTATAGACCATTGGTGAACCAAGTATAGATCGTAACAACTACCAGCGTAAGAACAATAAAAAAAAATTTTTTTAGAACGAAGACATATGAATTTTTAATTGAATATTTCATTAAAAATTTCATCATCAAACTCATTTGTTTCTTACCTACCCGACATGAAGAATTTGCATTTGAATTGTTTTTTATGTATTATTTTTATTATACTTTGAGCTGCCTGTAAGGAGAAGTAACTAAATTATATTAGTACTGCAAAATAATCAAGTGAGCAGAGGGAAACTAGTTAAGCTGAACAAACTAAAAATAAATGATTGAGCAATCAACTTTGCTCGCTTGTCAAGCCAGTTTACACTAGCGGGGTGACGGATAAGGCTAGACCGAAGTCAAAATAGACGACAGAAAAGGGCGCTCGAATTTGAGAGGTGACAAAGTACACTCGGTTGTCATAATATACTAGGTACATACCATAGATTTAGAATTTTTTGACTACGCCAAAGATACATAAAGCGTGGGAGCGAGAAATCCTGCTGAAATGCAAACCGCCCGAGAGAAAAAGAGACAGTGAATGAAGTACCTATATGTCAATGTTTTTGCGAGTAAGAGGCCATAGCGTCCCGGTCTATTCTACGTCGTAGTGAAATTCGTGAATTTATGTATTAAACCTTGGATTATAATGGAGAATATTAAATGTGCAATTTAGGTGACTTGTTCTGTACGCGATTGTGAGGTTACACGACGGAATAATTCAAATAAATACACTTTTCACAGGTACATACGATTTTATCATTAGATTTTTTCGAACCATATTTTGTCAAATTGTTGCTAGTAATCGGTTTAGAAAAATATGTTTACAATAGTATATTGATTGTAATTGATGTTTCTAAGTATACATTGTGATTATAAACAGAATTGGGGAAAATATTGTGTAAAATAGTAAATAGTTTGGTTACGCTAGTGCTTGACAAAGCGGTGACGTCACGAGTATCGATAAAAACTTAATCGTCTTTTAGCCACATCATGACATGAATACAATGTTATTTAGTCAAGTTATGTTGAAATATAATTATATTCACATTGGGAACTCATTATCTCCGTAAATTTGTTAGTTAAGTAACTGATAATTTTTCTAGGTTTCCAAGCAACCCAGCATTGTGTAATTAGTGGATGCAGAGATATAGACAGACTAGATTGGACTCCCAATAAGAACTCCACTATCTGCAGCAAACATTTTGACGGCAAATGACAACAACAAAAAAATTTTTGCACTACATATTATTTTTAAATAACTAAATGTCACCAAATTAAAAGTTGCTAATATATTATTTGTTTCATTTCATTCCATCAGTCAAAGCAAAAGTCATGTCTTTTTGTCTTATAGGTATAAATCATAGAACATATTTCTATTTTTTTCATTTTTTACACGCTGAATATACGAGGAATACATTTTACCATCTCATTGTTTATAGAACTGTTTAGAATGCGATTTCTTACCGTCTAATTCCGATTTACCTAATATAAACAACTGCTGATTTCATCAATGCCATAAATAATTAATCAAAAGTATAAAAAAGTGTTTTAAATACCTATACTATTAGTAGGTATACAACTGAATCAGTCGATAATGTAAAAGTGCGTCTTTGACAACACTATTTTTAACCCACACATAGACGTCAACCAACACATGTTTAAATTTATTTTGGTCATGTCTCCGAGCCGTCATTGTGTATCTTGTACATCCTAAATCTATGGTACATACATACATACATACGTAACGATATGTAACGATTCTGCCTATCTTAATTATTTCTTCGGTTCGGTTCTCTCTGCCTACCCCGCTAGGGAAGTGGCGTGAAGTTTAGTTAGTTAGTTAGTTAATTATTAATAATAAGAGAAACTTAATAACTAGACAAATAAAATAAACAAAGAAATTAAAACTACTATTTACACTTTTAGATCTATCTAGAAGTGTGAAAATACATATAAACATACATTCATACATACATACATACATATATAGATACATTATGGGCGTGCCATAATCCCCGCAGGGGTAGGTAAAGTCAAAGGGAATAATATCCTAATACGCCTAATCCATACGTTGGGCGGTGACTTTAAAAATAATGTCGCCACTGTGTCCCTTGTCTTGTATGTCATAAAACGCTTCTAATAGTGTTTCGGTTAATAGTTTTGGGGCGCAGGGGCGCCATTGAAACTTAGCCCTGGGCGCCGTTTGTTCAAGCCTGCACTGGTGGCGTAGGTACTTTTGACGTCCGTTAACGAACTCAATATTGTGAATCTACTGTTGAATAGAATAATATACTTCACATAGACAAATGAAAAAAATACATAGCTTGTTTGCCTGGTCCAACAGGGTTTGCACGCTAAACCAATTCTGAGAGGAACAATAGGATCCAGGATCGTGCTCCGACTGTCGCATTGTGTCGTCGGTGCATTTCTCTCTCTACATACCGCATTGTCCAGATCCCAAGAACTACTGCAGACGCGTTGCATTGAATATGTAACTTACATAGAAGCATGCATATTAGTATTCTCAGTCTGTAAGTGTATGTCTCAATATAAGTACAGACATACAACCATGCCCACAATACGCGAAGGGATAAACAAAGTTCAAAGAGCCATTATTTAGAAGCACGGACTAGTAAAAAAAGAAGGACTCCGCGCCACTAACTAGACATCGAAGCTCCACTCCACAAGGTGATCCACATTGACACGCAACTTACACATTGACATAATAAGTGCTCCTACTGACAGATATCCGATATCTGGTATTCATAAGTATTTCAATCACACATGCATAAACGTGGCTTCACGCTATAGTATGACAGCGTGCAGTCCATCTTTTTTTATTAGTCCGTGTTTAGAAGTAACCAATTTTAACCAAAAATAATTTAAGTTGGGAAGTTGCAAAAAAAGTAGCTAGTTCGCCTACACAATCACAATCGTAATGCCAATGCCAATTAGTCGCCTTTCACGACATGCTAGGCAGGGGCCATAGTTGTCATAATATTTTTTAACCTTGGTATGTTTTACTAGTAGGGTGGGAGTTAATAATAAAATCATTTTAATAATTTTGCTATCTAAAGCCTTTTCTGCGTTGGTCGAGCGCACGGTTAATCATTCCGAGTGCAAAAAATGTAGGTCGGCTACTAGGGCTACCAGTAGGCTAGTCGAACCCACGATTAATCTGGGAACTATTTGGGAACTGTCAAACGAAATACCTGTATTTATTTTGTATGGGTAACTGTGATTTCGAACCAACCGAGCTTGGAGAAGCAATACTGAAGAAATTAAAATCTTCACTAATGGGTGAAAATAATAAGTCGATTAAATTATTAACTGAATGACGTGTTCTTATTTATCTTATTTCAATTATGTTTGAACTATTTACTATGAACAACACTTATTTATGATTGATTTGATTGGCTCGATGGCCATTCGATAGTGACCCAGCCCCTTGCGCCAAGTGTTGCGGGTTCGATACCCACCCAGGACAAACATTCGTATGATGAATACTTGTATTTCTTCTGTATCTGGGTGTTAATATCCAATATTTAGGTATATATTTGTAATACCACTGTTGATTCAGATATCCGTAACAGTAGGTAAGCTATTTACCATGGAGTCAGATCAATTTACCTATGTGATGACGTCTGATATTTATTTATTATTTTATTTATACTGCCTACTGACAGGCTACACATAATACGTAAATAGTGGATACAGAGTGCAGTACCAAATAATATGTATGTACAAAATCGCTAATGAAAATTAACTTATCAAAGTTTGTATCAGATTTTGTTATTCTGTATTATAAATTAAACGCGTTGGCTATTCCAATTATGTCAAAGGGTACAGGATTTACAACCCAAAATCCAATATCATCACTACCAGTCGAGATGTTATAGTATTGGAGAAGATAGAGACAGAAAATGTTCTGGAGGTACAGAAAAGTTGTTCAGATGAAGTGAATATGGTTCCAGTAGGGGAAAAAGATTTGACACTTGCGGAAGATTCACTTGAACAATCAGAGAGCTTGAACACAAATGAGAGTGGCGAACTGTATGTACCTTGTGAAGATGATACATTGGATAGCTCTGAATCTGGTACAACAGACAGTGAAGACTCCATAACACTCAACAATGCCAACATAACGAGTGGTCCTCGACGTAGGCAACAACCTGACAGATATGGATTTATAGGTGCTTGTGTAAAAGATGACAACATATTCACGGGTGAGTTATCGTTGCAAGAAGATTTGGAAGGTCCTGAGAAAACACAGTGGTTAGCGGCAGTGCAAGATGAGTTACAGTCGTTTGAGAAAAATAGTGCATGGGAAATTGTAGATGTACCAATAAATGGTACTATAGTGCAGAGCAAGTGGGTTTTGCGGAAAAAGTACGATAGTGAAAACAAAGTGCGTTACCGTGCTCGTCTAGTCGCAAAGGGCTTCACCCAAAAATATGGTGTAGACTATACAGAAACATTTTCGCCTGTAGTGAGACACACAACTCTAAGACTATATTTGCATTGTCTGTAAAGTTAGGTTTAGATGTTAACCATTTAGACGTAAAGACTGCGTTCTTGAATGGTGATTTAGAGGAAACCATTTACATGAAGATGCCAGATTGTTATAATAGTAGTAGTTCAGTTTGTAAAGTATTGAAACTTAAAAAGGCTATTTATGGACTTAAGCAGGCCTCTAGAGCATGGAATAAAAAGGTGGATAGTTGTTTGATCAGTAATGGTTACAAAAGGTCAAAAGTTGAGCCATGTATGTATATAAAGGATAGTAACAAATGTAAGACCATTGTAACAGTATATATCGACGATTTTTTTATATTTTCCAATGATAAAATTGAAACTAAGAACTTGAAACAGCTGTTATCTAATAACTTTAGCATTAAGGACTTAGGTGAAGTTAAACAATGTCTTGGAATGAATGTGACCTTTAATAAAGATTTAGGATATGTTACTCTGAGTCAAGAAACTTATATTGATCAACTTTTGAATAAATTTAATTTAAGTGATTGTAAGACTGTTGATACTCCGATGGAGGTCAAACTAAATATAAACAAAGGTCAAATAGATATAAATAATTGTGTGCCCTATCAACAACTAATTGGTAGTTTGATGTATCTCTCAGTTTTAACTAGGCCAGACATTAGTTACTCTATAAGTTTTCTAAGTCAATTTAATAATTGCCATACAAAGGAGCATTGGGAATATGCAAAGAGAGTATTAAAATATCTAAAACGAACTAAATGTTATGGAATAAAATATTGTAAAGGTAATTCAGAAATAACAGGCTATGTAGATGCTGATTGGGCCTCTAACTCTATAGATAGGAGATCATATACTGGAATGTGTTTTCTGTTATGTAATGGTGTAATATCATGGGAATGTAGAAAACAGAAACATGTAGCTCTCTCTAGCACTGAATCAGAGTATATTGGTCTATCTGAGGCATGTAGAGAAGCATTGTATTTAAAAGAATTACAATATGAAATAACTGGTAAGATGTACACAATCAGTCTATTCAATGATAACCAGGGTGCACAGAAGCTGTGTGCAAACTCAGTCTTTCACAAACGTACAAAGCATATTGATATCAAATATCATTTTTGTCGTGATCTAGTAAAAAATAAAATTGTTAAAGTACTGTATTTGCCAACAGCTGATATGCCGGCTGACATTCTAACTAAAAGTTTATGTTCAGCAAAACATTATAAATTTATGTTGCTTCTTGGCATAGTTTGCATCGAATAATTTTGTATGAAATTGTTTAGTGAATATTGCGATAAGTGGGGGTGTTATTCTGTGTCTTTTTGTATCGACAATATCACACATTGCAAACTAGTAGCGACATCTGGTATAGAATATGTCATACTGTATGCTTTATTTAAGAAAAAAAAAAAAGTTAGTTCCTGTTCGTAACCAACGCGTTTAATTTATAATAGATTTGAAACAGCACATAAATTCTCTGTTACAGAGCTGTAATTAAATAATATTGATTGAATAATGTTTTTTTTTGAGAGGTGGTAGCTTAATGGTAAGGCACGCGCCTTATCACCGAGAAGTTGGGGTTCAAACCCGAGCACGTTCCTATGGATTTTTAAAATCTATGTACATATTTATACGACTAGCTCGGCGGTAAAGGAAAACATCGTGTTCATCACTGCAAATTCAAACAACTTTAGATTTGTAACCATGATCCAAAAAATCAGGTTCCCCTATCTTAGGGTTACGAAGGTAAGAACGACACTCGCTTCAATGACCCAGAATCGCTAAAATCCTGGATCATGGTCTAAGCGGACCCCGCTTAAGCACGGGACATAACGCTAGGATGATGATGATGAATTGCATATAGCAAAATAGAGTATATTGAATTATGTATTAACAGTTATGTCTAATTATCAAAAGTTTGGTTATAACTTGGTGGTCAACCCTGGCCCGGCTTAAAGTGCGACCTATCAGCGATGCATTGTTACCATCGCAGTCTCCGTGTCGCACGGGTTATTCGCCACTCCATTACACATTCAAAGGGCATTCCCCAAGTATTAATATTTTCGTCTAGAGCGGAAGCTCACTTTTCATATAGTTCAACGGTACGATTCAAGAGCACTGTAGTGCGCCAGCCATGATCTTGCTTGACTTCACGTGTAAGTTTACGTTAAAATATATTTTGGTCGAACCGTAGAATAATATTAATATTTAGTAAATATTAGCTTTTTGTGTATGTATGAGATCATCAACATAATCATCAAACTTCGTCTAAATTTTGAGTAAAGGATATGTGGAAAACGTAGGTCTTTAATTAAAAAAATATTTACCACAAAATTCCTAACTCTGTTCTTACTAGTAGTAGGTAATTTCAATACTGAAACACCCAGCCACTTTTTTTTGACCTGCCAAAAAAAACTTTCATCTCAAATCCCTGAGACCTTCTGTAACAACGAGGCAGTCAATGTGCACTACTATGTATGGGTCAATTAATATCAGTTACACAAGGCTTACCTCCTGCTTAAAAATAATTTCTTTACTACAAAAAAATATTGAATTTAAATACTTACATGCAGTCATGTAAAAAATCAGATAATCGTTTCAATAAATTGCTGAACTTGGCGCCATTTTTACTTTTTCCAATATAGACATTGACAGAATTGATAACATGCCATAGCTTTTTATTAAATTACACATTCACAGGTTCTATCATCGTAAGTTTTTATATTTTATTTTACGCGAAAATTCAGAAGGCAAGTTACTATTAAACGAATATTTTATTAAATGTAATGATCTTTAATGTAGCAGTGTGAATTTTGCGTCAGCATAGCAAAAAGATAATTAGATTATATGAATTATAACTTTATCTGGTTATAAGCAGATTTCAGAATAAACTACGTAGCTACTAGCTACGAGCTCGTAGCTTCGCTATCGCGCTACGGCAAGAGACTGGCATTCATCGAATGCTACGAACTGCTTTCAGCACCTTGTACATTAACTTTCTTTATTATTTGCCTTGTTTTCTTAAAAATGCGTTTATAATAAATTATACGGTGGTATAATATCTATTAATAAATAATAAAATGTTTTATTAGTTCTACTAGAATTATAAATTGGGAGTACTAGACTAGTATTATAGATTGCATGCGGATCTGAAGGTTACGTAAAAATAAAGATATGTATTTACTAACAAACATATGTATTTAGCATCACGTCTGCTTTGTTATATTAAGTCTCTCATATCTAATCTCTTGCCCTGGAAAACTGATAAATTATATAATATATACAAATAAAAATAAAAACAATACACATCACATCAGCTTCTCATACTCTAAAATACACAGCTGATTTTAAGATTAATCATATTAGCAAATTAGGTCTTAAATCATATTAACGCTGAAGTAATGGTAACGAAATGGGGACTCGTTCCATTCCCCAGGTGGCCATAAGACTCAAGATTCAGGCCCTTCCTAGGTAATAATAAATTATATCCTAAGCTTATCCTATCAGGGGAATAGGTAGCCTTACTTTTTGGACAACATAATGATTAGCTGGCGAGTTCCAATGGAAATGATGGGAACAAAAAAGATTGGTATTAAAAAAAGGAAAGATTCTTCTGGTTTTTGTTAGTAAGTATATATTGTTAAACTAATTTTTGTGACCGCTAATATACGAACTATAGTATTTTAGGTATACTTATTGTCTCCAATGCCATTATAATGGTAAAGTATAGCATAGGATAGATCCGTAGTTTTCTTTTGGGCTTATCATTTATATAGGTTTTTAAAGCTTATCATTATTTTTAATTATATATTTTCTAACATTAACGCAAGTAGAAGATGGTTGGTATATGTATATTTATCCGATAATTTACTAACAAGCGAAGCCTATATGTTACATAACGTCATAAATTTTGTTTTCCTTCCCCATCTTTGTTGTAGATGCTTTCGTGTGAAATATATGGATAACATGAAAAGCTGTCACCTTCGATCAGGGTTACCCAATCAACTCCCTTCTTCCTAAGAGGGTTTCATGATTTATGGATAATCTCCTATACGTAAGAAACATTATTTTTTGCCCGCATATTTATGGGCGTTACCTACAATTTTTAACTCTGTTTAGATGATCTATGGCGTTGAATTGATAACAAATAGCGTAGCTGATACAAATCTTGTGCCAATAAGTAAGCTTAAGCTTCGGCTTTTCTATAGAAGTAGAATACTACAAAGCGAATATGGATTTCAATTTATCGGGTGAATTTTTTTTATCCTATGGGAAAGAATTCTACACAGATATTCTGAAAGTGGCCTCAATTGGTTAATTATAAAATTGAAGTATATAGGTAATAGAAAAATATTTTTACTATCATTTATTTTATCTTCTAATAATGTTTAAGTTACAAGATAATTTTGACCCCATAGGTCAAAATTATCAAAAGTTGTTAATTGTGGATTAGAATTTCTGTCAATGAACACACTTACAGTTGATTGTGGTTTACAACAGGAACGTGCTAGCAGCCAGTGGCTGGGCTTCAAAGAAAATTGGAAAATAAAACCACTGTTTATCCAACATACAATACATTCTACAAACTGAGACTTAGTCGACAATAATGTACCAATACAAATTATGGTAGCGAATTGAATTGTTTATGCAAGCAAGTGAAGGTTGAGACTGCTGTGGGCAAAGCTACTAAGAATAATTAAAATAAAATAAATAACTAAGATCTGCATATACCTATAAGTAGTTTCCTTATTGATATTCTGCGCGAGGAGCCGAGGAAATTATAACAATGGGTAGTGAGATTGCACGCATAATGAAATTTACAAAACTTGAGTCAAAACACCTATACTAAAATAGAAACTAAATTTAGTTACCCTTGTATAAATTTTAATTTAATTATACGATTGTCGATAACACAGTAAAGTTTATAATTATTTATTATATATTTAAAATAAATAAGTAATAAATAAATTCTCTAAACTGACACACCAATTCCCTAGGTCTAAAGTAAGCTTGTGCTTGTGCTATGGGTACAAGGTGAACGGATACCCATACTTAAAATATGTTTATAAACATCCATGACTCGACTATAAATGTCCATGTTTATCACACGAAACAATTGCCGCTAGCGGGATTCCAACCCGCAACCCTCGGTTTCGTGGCCAGGGTCTCTGACTACTCGATCAACGGGCCAGTCAAATTACAATATATTATATTAATAAGCGCTATATTAATTTACGTTCCTAATTAATTTTATTAATATTAACAGATATGTTATATGGAAGAGATTCATTACACTTTTTTTATACATAATTAACTTATAACTACGGTATACAAAATGGTTTAGTAAAAATTTATCGTGGATGTAAGACAAAACTTAAGATAAAATAGCTATTGATAAAAGATCTTGTTATCATTTCTACTGCCCCTCAATGCACTCGATGAATCGGAGCATGACCTATCTCCAAGTAGGCCAACGAGGGCGGGTCAAGGTTTATATTTCATTCAGATGAGAAGAGCGTATTAGATTTGTGGAACAAAATTACCATACGAAAATTGAGGACCTTGCTAATATGTATGTACAGAAGTTACGAGACCCTTCAATAAGCTGAATCTATGATAGCGAATGGAAACGGATTTTATTGTTAGGTAGATATTAACAAAGTTAGGAAATCTTTTTGGATAATGGTCAGTGGGAGTTAAAGGTGATTGACCTTTAAATATACAACCAATTTTGGATGATCTATTCAATGATTAAGAAAATTGTTTACGAATTATAGTCATAAACTTTGGGTGGTGAATGCTGTTTAGTACATATTAATGGTAATACAAGTGTTATCGCAAAATTCGTGCTCACAAAAACCGACAATGCGAATTTTAGTGCGAAATAAACGTTTATTCATTCATAATAACATGCTCATTCAATGCTTATCAATATGAATATTAGATATTGATTGACTATTAAAGTCTTATTTGCTAGTCATTTATATATGACAATACATACATTTTTATTATTTTGTTTGTTTTAATCTATTATGAAGCTTTGTTTTTTTAATGTGTACCGATAGGTTGTTCCATTAAGATAATTATGAAACCGAATTAAATAGGTTTTATTCTTACAAAATCTGCTGTTGAACGCATTGCCGTATACAGTTAATCTCCGGATATTGGCACAGAGACAGCATGTTTCTTTTATGAACGTCCAAACTTGCAGAAAAGTTACGCATTAAGCTGTCAGCTTAATTCGACGTGAGTTACACGAAATTTGTAGATTTCCCTTGGGCTCGCAAACTTTAGTGTATTTGTTCTGACTAATGACGCAACGAAGGGATTTATAATTTACGAGTACACTACGTTTATCTGAAGAATTTGTAAGTTCACATAACACTATAACGGTAAAAAATAATTTTGCCGTGCTTAGTTTGGGTTTACTTCAAACATTATCTATCTAACCTTAGTAAACATTAGATAGGTAATTTCTCACAACGCATGTGGTAATTTATACCACATGTATAGAATTTATTGAAATAAATTTAATTTATAAATAATTTTTTTTTTTAGATGTGTAAGGATCGTACCATATGGCTTTCGGTTCTCTCTGCCTACCCCGCTAGGGATAGATGGACAACTGTTAAAAAGTAGTGGCATGTGTCTTGCCCGTCGCCTACACAATCACAAAGCTAACATCTAATCAACTTTGCTAGGCAAGCAACACAGTTGGCACATTCTGGTTAAGTCCCAGACCAACAGGGGACTAAATACTGATAAATACAAAAATATGATTGGTTCAAAATACATAATGAAAGAAGATTCCACACTAAATATCTCTTTCTACCATCATGCATCTCAAATTTTCTTAGACTCAAATAAATTTACATACTCGAAATTTATTCAAATGTTAATCTATGTTTGATGTCGATTGCGTCTAGAATTTGGTCGAATAACTTTGGTATCGCAACATAATATGGAATTCGTGAGAAACTCGTCACCTGTTTTATGTGTATATTAATACTGCCTCGGAAATATACTTACGAAACCTTTGATATAATCGTACAATGACCTTCTAAGAATTTTGTCGCTATTTATTTTATTAAATTACACGATAAATTTCATTTCAGTAATAATTCACAGGCCAACAAAATAACACTTTTTGTTTGGTGCACAAATAATTCATCACTTTTTAACTAATAAGTACTTACCAGCTTAATAGGTACAATTCTGTTATAAACATTTTCCCATCACATTAAAATTTTAAGTTATTCGACTACAAACATTAAAAAAGAAGTTATTTTAACGATTTTTGTCGATTAATTCAACAGCATATAAATCATTGATACACAAACTTATAGTAAATCTGTTTAATAGTAAGAATGCTTAAAATTTTATTGGTTTGTAAATTAAGAATTTACTAAATTTCCAAGCAAAGATATTCTTATAATTCTTTATAGCATTCTAATACGAATATTTGGTCAGGCATTGATATAGCAATATAATTTATACTTTTAACAAAAAAAATTGACTTTTACTTTCCAAAAAAGATGACAGTATTTAATATTTAGTATTAATTAATCAATTTATCAATACTAAAGCCACACCTTATAGCAAGATTTCGTAACTTTGATCTCAAACATCTCAAAAATGTGATGTGATGGGAAAATTTGGAGCTGAGTTAACTGTTACTCGTTTATCAAAAAGCAGTGAGTTGATCCTGCACAAAAAACATGTGCCCTGTGATTAATGGCTATCTTATTTGGGATGATTAGGAAAGTCGTATAAAATAAAGGAAATCACAGTTATCATTGAGAAGCTGATCTTAATTGTTTTGTTAAAAAGTTCAACTTTACGAGTTAATGGTAAATCTTTCGTAGTGATTATGTCTGATAAATATTCAGAGCTTCTAAATTTCAGTACGCGTTAATTAATTTCACTATAAAGAATTAAATTTATGTAAATATTATTTCGCAAAAAAAACAATTCTTTTCCGATAATAGATGTGACAGGGAACTGTAGTCACATTATAGCTGCCTTGTGACAATGACTCCGATATTCTCATCGCCCGGGCCATCAGGGTCACAAGGAGGACAACGAAAATGTATTTTATTTTTACATCACTCAAGGTGTTACACATTATATGGCCTGTCAAATGGTTACTTAGTTAGTCACACTCTGTCTTTAAGGGCAGTTGTAGAAAACTGAAAAATCCAGAAAGTGAATGCACCTTAAAATGCCTTCTTATTACCTCATCACAATTGGTTTACCGTGAATAACAATGGCAGCATTCTCTCGCTGCCACTTAAGACTTTTATTAGTAGAGATACACACACTACCCGATAGCCGATACTTTATTTCGCTAGCTTACCGTTGACACATTTCCGATAGAGGTGCAAAAAATTGCGGTGTTTCCCTGGCATCTGGCGGTGCTTTCAGCTAATTGCGTATTGGTTTTTCCGTAAGATCGCCATTACACTGGATCGGGTAATTATAATCGCATCCAGAGCGGAACGGAAAGGATGAGCGCGGCCGAGCGTGCAACCTACATACCAAAAGTGACCAATTTTTTGTCAAATTAAAACGGGACTTCTTCATATCGTCAAATTCATCCATCCTCCGCTTTATGAATTTAGAACATTTCACAATATAAGCAGAGGAACACGGAAAACCTTCATTACTGCACGACTGTTAACGGCCACATTGGCTGTAAGATACCGGACTAGCAAATATACTTTCTAAAAGGACAGGCGGTCCTGACGCCTGGTCCTTTTGAAAAATATATTTGCACATTTGACATTTCGGTAGCAATTGTCAGTGCCCAAATAGTTCAGTTTTTGGTAGGATTTTCGGGATTGGATAATTTAGAGACCCCAATATTTTCTCGGGGAGACCTGCTATTTTATTTTAATTTATTTAAAACAAGAACGTATGGTCACCTTATATGTACCGCAGGTCTTGTTTACGTCAAACGACATATTTATAGAGCCTCCTTCAGGATTGAGGTTATGGGCAGACGGGTACGGGATCGGTGAACTGGATGGGGTGTATGTGATGTTAGTTACATGTTGCAGATAAAAGGAGGACAGCCTTTTAATTTCAACCTTTTGGGTATAAATGGGAACTGGAATGCGGCCATCCGCTGATGTGGCTGATTGTTAGATAGGGGATGAAACAAAGTAATTTTGACTGTAAATCAATTTAAGTTCCTCTAAAATCGAGACTAAAATAATTTTATGATATTCCGTTACTTATAATGTTCGTAGCTAAGCACCTACCTACAACAAATGTTGCAATCAGATTTAACAAAATACATCAAAGGAAATTGTATCTATATAAAGTGATACGCTGTTAACAAACACAAAACATAGAATGAAGATGTTGTGTGAAAAGTTATTAAATATTGGAGTTACAGTAAGTAATTGTCAAAGTTGAGATGTACAAATCTCCAGATTGTTCATCATAACATTTGATTGTCAAAGTCAAAGTCAAAAACATCTTTATTTACGGAGGCCTCAAAAAAGCACTTGTAAATCGTCAAGGTACAAAGTAAAACAATTTGAATCTACCACCGGTTCGGAATGTCGCATCTACCGAGAAGAAACCAGCAAGAAACTCGGTAGTTACTCTTTTCAATGCCAGATTGAATATAAAAATTAAAATTTACAGATTAAGTAAATATTTTTATACCAAGTCATACAGTAAATGTTCATTGAAGATTCAGCCGAGTATTATTACAAGTACTAGTATTGTACATCATGTATTAACTGAATTTTTTTCAAAATTTTCTCAGCTATGGGAATATGAAAGATACATCGGTAGTGCTAGAAGTAATATGTAGTAGCCTCGCTCGTCCTTAAAATATAAAGAAATCCCCGACAAAAAGTAAACCGAACTAGCTGGCTGGCCAATAAACTGTTTCTATGCAAAAAAAAACTTGTTTGAAGGTTGTTTCGGTGTTGCGAAGAAGAACTCACAAACTTTCATATTTATATATTTAATAAAAAATAAATATTAGGGATGAAGAGGAAATCGTTTTTTTCCTTAGAATCGGATACTTAACAAAGTCATTCTACCGCTAAAATATTTTTTTAATATCTATAAGGAGGTTGATGTTAGATATATGTACAATGCATCTAAAAGTATCGATTAATCACAGCTTCCTAATAGGCTGCGATGCCAAACAAAAATATGCCGTAAATCTAGCGAAACAAGGGTAAAATTTATAATCAAAAGCAATAAATATTGCGAACGGACCGACCTATTTCCAAACTGTTTGTGATTGTTCTTATTTAATATGAATTGTGAGAAAACGTTTTTTACATTTGTTACGTTAATGGTTTTAACGTTTTATTAAAAAAGTTTATGGCGATTCGGGAGAAGTGATTGTGTTTGTTTCGTTGGCGAGAAATAACTAATCATTTGTGTAACAAGGTCGAATAAAAAAGAGAAATTTACGAAGGACTCACTTACCTACTCAGGTCATAGCATAACAGGTTCATAGTAAAATATTTTTTTTGTACGGATTTGCTTCTGTAAATTTAGATTATGGTACTTCTTGATAATGTACGTAGTGTTTTCACACTATATTCAGACTTAACGATTACAAAGATTTTTTTTGTGTTTGTACCTTAGAATAAGTACATATAACTTTCGATCTCGATATCAGTTACTTAATCTTTTGGCCTATGTTATTATTGTTAGTTTCAATTCATTATAATGATCATATAATTTAAAACCTACTGTAATATTATATCATTCAAAATCTACACAACTAATATTGAGTTTTCTTTAAAGTATCTAAGCTTGATTTCTTGCCTAGCATGTCGTTAAAGCGACTAATGTTATATCGGATTTTGGATGTGTGATTATGTAGGCGATGAGCTAGCCACTTGTTACTACTTCTAAACAATTTTCCATCTGCTCCAGCTCAGTTTTATTTTTTGGCTGAACGTTAAGAGGTCTAGCTAGCTGGACCTAACTAGCTGCCCCTCTGCCTCTACCTATCCCTTCAGAAATTACGGGCTTGATTATATGAAATGAAATGTTATAATACCTAATACGCGATGCGTTCGTTCGTCGATATCTCATTCCCGTCACTTAACCCCCGAAATCTCCAATGACATAATTTATGATTAGGTGACATCATTTGTGGTGAAATTATTGGTGAAAATCACTGCTAATCACTTCCGTGTCGGTGCTTTAAAAAGAACAAAAGAAAAACACAAAAAATTAATCGTTCAAAGAGCGTGCCCCGGGGAGGGGCAAAGACATCCATCATTCCTTTGAATTTCCCGTCACGGTACATTCTCACACATTTCGCGCGACTGAACATAAAGAACGCGACGAAAATGCGAATACGACAATGGAACATTTTCGCCGAAGCGGTGTTATGAGTCGCGAGCGAAGATATTGAGGATTCCTGTTTAGCGGAACAGTTCAATGTCTGTTAAATGTACGTAAAATATCAGCGTTTGATGGTATTTAGTACTTAGTAGCTCTGAAATGATTTCATTTGGAATCCGAATTCTCGGAATTTAAAAGTATTTGATTGTTTATGACATGCTTTAAATACAAGGTTAATTTTAGTACGAGTATATACTAAATCCGAAACACGGGTCAAAGATTTTTATTTAAAAATAAGTGAAAAAAATTACAACGGTCGGTATCTCAAAAGCTCACGAAATTACAAGCATGTTGTGTTGTCACATTGTCCTCCCACGAGTACCTATGTTTTTGCGTTTTTTACAGCGTTTACGCTTTTAAGTAATAATACAAACGGGACTAAACGACCTTATGACATTGTAACAAGCGATGTTAACACGCGCCATACAATTCTTAGAGTATAAAAACTATTGCTATCGATTCTGGACAGTTTTCAGGTTACGTATATAGGTACTAAAAATAGTGAAAAATATTATTATATTTGACTCGCTCCGGTACTGACCTGCCCCATACGCCAAGAGTTGGGGGTTCGCTCCCCACTCAGGACAAACATTCGTGTGATGAAACTTGTTTTTGTTCTGTGTCTGGGTGTTAATATTCAATATTTAAGTACATATTTGTAATACCGTAACACAAGTGCTTAAGCTACTTATTTCGGAGTAAGATAAATGTATGTGATGTAGTCTGATATTTATTTATTTATTATTTATGTTATCGATGTATCAAACAAAGCAAAGAGGGTGGTGATAAATAAATCCTAAACTTTATTTTGTTTGTATTAAAAATGTTCATATTTTTTCCTATCAATAAAAGCAGTTAACACGTTTATGCATAAAAAAAATACTTATTTATCCATAAGAAAGCTTTTTAATCATATTTAAATTTAAAAGCAAAATCCTGTTTAATTGAAATTCTTCATATTTGTTGACAGTCCGCACAAAGCTTGTATTTCAATTAATTCTAATTTTAGAATGAATAGAATACCTACAGGTATCAAGAAGAGCAAGGACAAATAATCGGTTGGCTGTTCCACTTAGGATGATATTATCGTTGTATACAATCTTCTATTTCGTGCTAGTACCTAAAATGTTGCGGGGAATTTATGAACAACTATTGGGTGGTTAGGTGGGATGACAATATTTATCAAAACACAGGACTAAGGCTGACAAAGGCAAGAACATAATTGTATATCACGGGGTAGCTTCATTTTGTAGAGGTTTCTTGCTTCAGTATTTTGCTTGGAGGTTCCCATTGTGTGGGCCGTCTAGATAAGGTTCCGTGTGAGGCGGTGATATATGCTAAGAGTCTGACTCTTATACTCATGATAATGTACTAGATACGGTCGAGATGCTAGGAGCTGTTATTAGTGTAGACTTATATAGTCATAAGGAATTGTGTTCTTGAATAATTTAATGCTGACGAAAAATATACTAGAGTCTCCTGATCTTTAAATTAAAGTTTGCTCTGCTATTGTATTGTATTGTAGAGATAACGAGTAAATAGCTTATTTTGCATTAAGTTATGTTCATATCGCGGGCTTCAAGCCCGGGCGTATAAGCAAATACATACTTCTTTGATACGAAAAGAATATCCGACTCTCGGTCATACGTCTAAAAATAATTTGTTGAATCATTTAAAAATAATTTACTTTTCTACATGAAAACATAGAGGTTGTGTATCGATAAGAAAAAAATTACTTTATTCAAAAAAGGCTGGTTTGAAGCCCGTGATATATTTTACGAACGCGTTTTTTTTTAAACTATATTAATAACATATATTCTGTGTTACAAATACTCACGCCTCTCTCAGAAAAACAAATTTGTGTCCGAATATGAACTGAATTATGTCGACTAATTGATATACTCTATTCTATAAGATTTTAAACTTTCGCGTTGCATTATCACTAGAAATAATACTGACGGGACTAAACGCGATATTCATTAAGTAGTACATGAGGACTCAGTCCGCTTGTGACCACAGTCGTTGCAACACGGCCGAAACGTCAAGCTGTAAGTGCTCATGTACTACATAATGAATATCGCGTTTAGTCCCGTCAGTATTATTTCTAGTGATACTCTACTCTTTGCAAAAAAATATTGGAATGTGAATGTGTTTTCTGACTCCTGCTTAACAAATCAACATAGCAACGAATCATATTTTTTTAAATCAGATATTCGTTTGTTGGTACTTTTTATAGCGTGATTCTCAAACCTTAGAAATTACATATTTTGACAACGCAACAAACAAACGTCTTTATTTAAACCACGGCTTAAGCTAACAGAAACAATTCTGAAATAGGTCGACATTAGTCCTCGATCTTATGCGTTCTTTTTTAACTTCAAGAGGCGTGTGTTCAACAGCCTGTAGACGAAAGTGCCTAATGTTAAACAATGGCTGGATTTATCACTATAGTAATGTATCGCAGATGCTTCGAACGAACCCACGACCACTTCACCTGAAAAACGCGGGCCATTTAACACCGGCTCGTTACAAGAGAGTTCGTTAAGATACGGCCTGCTTCTGCTTGATCTAGACCATTCGTTTTCTTTGGAAATCTTATTATTGGTACTATCCTGCGTAGAAAAATTATTTGGTTAGGTTAGGTCGGCTGAATTTTATGTGGTTTGGTGGAGCGTTTAAAAGATTCGTCTATTGACATGCTACATGACAGATTCTTACCACTGCGGCTCCAATGACTGAAAATAAATTAACAGTTACAGCTTGAAGGACTAGTCGATTAATTGGAATATTATTATGCTGACGTATGATATGAACATGCTATGTTCATTGAAGTCGTTTCTAATGGTCGATTACCATCATAATACCAAATATTAACCAGGACGGTAAGCCGACCATCAGACAGGTTGTAAGAACGAAATACACTTTATTTTTTATCATCAGCGATACAAATTTGCGTTAAGTAAAAACGTAATTTTATCTAAGCAAGATACGTGTTCTTACTTGAAAAATGGAAATTGGATCTTGAGAAGACCATTCAAATGTCGAACTAAATATCCTATTACCGAAGGAGAACGATTTACAAGGGTCATTTACATAAACTGCAAAAAGGGGATAAATTCTAATGCTGATTTCGAGTTACCATTATTTGTTTTCACTTCTTTTTTTTCTTCACATTTTTACAATTTTGCATCTAACCCAGCCCATTGTCTCATGTTGGTTTGGGACTTAAAAATAATGTGCAATCTGTGGTTCTTGCCTAGCATGTCGTAGAAGACGACTAACGGTGTATCGGGTTTTGGGTATGTGATTGTGTGGGCGACAGGCTAGCCATTTGTCACCATTTTTCCACAATTTTCACGTCACCCAGTCGAGTTTTGTTTCTGGCTGGATGTGGTTAAAGGGGCCTGCTGCCTCTATGACTCTGCCTACCCCTTCGGGGATTATGGGCGTGATGTTGTGTATGTATATTTCCATAGTTGAGGAGCCGACAATAATTTAATTGATGTTTGAGCCTCAATCTTTAATTTCAAACATATTTTAAATTTGTAAATAAAATATTAATAATGAATAATAAATGTCCAGACTGACCCACCGATTTCCTAGTTCCAAATTAAGCTTATGCTTGTACTATGGATACTAGGCAAACGGATAGATGTTTATAAACGAATACGTTTATAAACATCCATGACTCTAGTAAAAATTTATATGTTCACCACACGAAACATTTGCCCCTAGCGGGATTCGAACCCGCGACCCTTGGTTTCGTGACCAGGGTCTTTGACCACTCGGCCAGCTGGCCAGTCAGTAGATATCACTAGTAAACCTTCAGCTAACTAGGGCTGCCTAACCATAACTTGTTTTTTATATTAAAGGCGATAAGATAACGGCGTACAAGCGGACTAACGGGTTGGTTATGTGGTCAATGTGATCATTGACTTTACACCTGAGATAAATATAAATATATATAACTAACTACTATTTCTCCCACTGCAGGGATCTAAGCCTGGCTCCTTACGCGTCTTACGAAACCCAAAGCCAAAGTAAAAGTATGCATTCTCATTGTAGCCTTTATGGCGACTAGATAAAAAGTATCCCATTGTTATGTTTACAATAAACAAGTACCCTCAAGCCAACCTCGAGTCCACAAAGTCGTGAACACCGGATTATTGTTCTTCCGGGCGCGCAGTCAGCTTACGGACCCTTAGCCTGTTGTATATTGTGTTCTGTCAGCTGTAATGAGGAGAGTCTAGGAGCTCCTTTTTATAGATAAAGGTAAAGGAGGTTAAATTATTCGGCGAGTTTGTCCGTGCCCTAGGGCGGTGAGACACAATAAGAACAAGCGGACTGGAAAGACAACTAAGTACAGAGCGATCTAGATTACCGCACCCGATAAATCCAACGACAATGCCTTCGTGCCAAAATATATGTTATAAAAGTGTTGGCGTTGCATGGAGTGTTCTGATTAAGTGGGAAGGATAGCTAGAATCTAGAATAGAGGCTAAGAAATCTTTGATAAAGAGTTTTAACTTATTGCAATGATCATTACTAAACCAAGCAAGAATCAGCAAAACAAACAACGGTTTTTACTCCAAAAATGGATCAATACAAAAACCGATTAGACCATCATCTGAGTGGTCGCTGGCCAAATAGAACACATCTTTTTTATTTAAAACAACTAAGATGTAAGTTCTAGATTTATTTATGATTAATTATACTATAAGAACCGTTAGACTAGATCTTTACATAAGACAAAACAAAGATCAGCTCTGACATTTGACTTTACTACAAACAACACTCGAAAATCCAAAAAAAAAAAACTTTAAATTAGGAGCACAAAAAATGTTCCAGTTTATCGGCTATCCTTCGAGCTGTAACCCTAAACTTGTCTTCAGTTATTAAAATTTCTGCATTAAGTTTAGTCACTAAGTTTTCTTCAATAAAGACAGATAATATGAAGCCTCATCTTCAAAATATGTTACGTACGTAAGTTGTCGCCCTTAAAGGTCCTTTCGTAAACCCTTTTTGAGCAATCATAATGTTAGTAGGTTAATTTTTTTTTTTGAATTTAAGAGATTAGATCTGAAGTCTTTGATAACAACACCCACGCTTTGGTCGGAACAGTCAAATATGATAATTTAACAGGCAGATATATACTTACTTTAGGTTTTTATCGTATATATACAATACAACGGAATCATATTATACATTATACATTATATTATGTACAGCCGTAACTATGGTCCCTAACGATGGTTTGATTGAATATTGTTATTATGACCGTCTTTACCTAGTAATGGATTATTAGCTTGCATTAATTAATGTCTTCACATCGATTTAGGGGGAGGAAGACAATTGATTATTAGTTATGTAATTAGGGAACAGAGGAACCAATTTGCTCGCATTAAGGTAACGGCGACAGATATACTGGTATTACTGGTAATCTCTGACTTAGATGCAGCTTTAATTTACTTGATTAATATTTTATATCATATATTAATATAATTTATAACGTGCATATATAACAGAAATTAAGAAGTTGCAAAGAAAATAATATTTTAAGAAATCATGAGCATGATTAAACCATATGACATTATTATTATGACAATACTAATTAAAAAGAGCGGTGGTAGCTCAATGGTAAGGACACGCTCTTCTTAACCAAGGAGTAAGTGTTAAAACCCAGGCACGTACCTCTAGATTTTTCACATCTATGTACGTGCGTACCACTAGCTTGACGGTGAGGGAAAATATCGTGATAAAACCTGCAAATTTAAAAAAACTTTGGATTTGTAACCTTGATTCAAAAATTGTCTGGTTCCCTTATCTTAAGGATACCAACGTCATATCGACAGTCGCTACAATATAATTACCAGACTCGCTAAATCCTGGATCATGGTCTAAGCGGACCCGTCCAAGCCCGGGACATACCTAATACTTAGAAGATGATAACAAATAAAGTATTTATCTATACATGCGTATTGATAGACGTACCATATTTATTATCGGATAATATACAAAGCGCAAGAAGAATTTTCCAAACATAAAAATCTAATCGCAGAAGTTAGCCTTGGGCTTTTCTTCAAATTCTAGAAGGCAAATCCCGGCTTGCTAAGTTCGAGATCAGTCTTAGAAGTGAAGTCGTATCGTATAAACTATAGAAACTGAAATGTGCGTTTGGTAAAGAATTTCTAGGAAACATTAATCCAAAGTTTTTTTTAATAAAAAGGAATGCAATGATAATACTAAAACCTATTTGGCAGGTCGCTAAATCCATTATATTGCAAATGAAATATTATAAGGTTGTGTTTGTTCCATAAGTACTTAAAGTATAGGGACACATAAATAACAAAGAGCTACGCAATAAATTAAAAGTTGTAGTAAAAGAAAACAATAAACAAAACTAAAAAATGCTTACCCGTTTATAAGAAAAATTTAATCGTGAGATTCTGGGCTTTGTCACCGGCGCGCGGAACGTATATTGCGGGACACAATGACCCTTTGCTGCCACCTTGATGAGGCATTGTCACGTTTCGTTGATATATTTGGGTGGTTTCTGCAATATAGACAGAAAATATGAAGTCTAGTAATTCGTCGGGCTTTGTTCCGAAATAATGAACTGTGTGAGACGTTATGGCTTGGAAGACAGACGAGACGTTGGTCATTTTTGTTGTTTGTAAAATAGAAATACGGAGCGAAATTGGGTGTCTTCCAGTATTTTGTTGCGGAGAATTCATTTATGAGCGTATGAAAACTGCAAGGAATGTATAAGATTGAGACAGAAGGATGACATATGGACATGGAGTGCATTTAGTTAGTTAATGTTTATACAATTATATAATTACAATAATTGAAAGAGTAAGAATTGACTGGGTTACATGTTTAAGCGATTAAAACAAAAGTGTTCAAATAATTCATATCTATAATATCATTGATTTACATATTATGACTGTGGATCCGAAACAGTGAGAATCTATTTCGCTATGTTTTAACGTAAATTTGTTTCGGTTGGTAGTTTTAGATACTTATAGTACGTAAAGTAATATTTACGCACGGAAACTAAAACTTCAATATTTTATTTATAACATTTTATCGCTCGAGTAGAGATTATAAATAAATTAACATATGTGCTTTCTTTTGGTAACTTAAAAATAAATAAATTCTTCAGACTGACACAGCAATTAATTCCTTCTGAATTAAACATTTATATTAATTAGATAGTATCCATAGATACTTAGTAATGGAAAAATAGACTTAACGTTAGTACTATCTAACGGCTTAAGTACTAATGACTGTGTTCATCACACAAAACAGCTTAGCTTGTCTGGCCGTATGGCATACGTGGTCGGAATCACAATTTCTCGCAAAACGAGCCTATATAATTTATGAATGTAAGTAAGAATGTACTTATTTTTATTTTCTGCAAAAGTCCTGTTCTTTTCGTTCTACAAAGGATCTTGCTTGCGGTGTTCTGGCTGGTCGTTTAATAACCCCTATACAATGCGAAGGGTGCTTTAAAAGACTGTCCTTTACGATGCTTAAGCATTTATCTTGCTCTCTTTTGTTGATATCTCACGCGGAAGCGTAAAAAGGCGTAATATTATAAATTATGAAGTCGTATAATAGCGTGAAAATTCAATTTTAAAGCCTTAACAAGTTATTTTGACAAGCTCGATGGCGCATTCGGTAGTAACCCTGCCCCATGCGCCAAGAGTAGTGGGTTCGATCCCGCACCCAGGAGAAACATTCGTGTGATGAATTCTTGTATTTGTTCTGTGTCTGGGTGCTAATATCCAATATTTAAGTATATATTTGTAATACCACTGTTGTTTCTGATATCCGTAACACAAGTGCTTAAGCTACTTACCTTAGAGTCCGATCGATGTATGTGATGTAGTCTGATATATTTATATTTATTTATTAACTAGTAATGTTTAATTAAAGTTTTCCAATAGTATTTTTTAAACTATAGATTTTTTTTTGTAAGAGAGGGACAGAAGATATCAATTACAATTTATGATACTGATTTCGTTATATTGGACCTTTAAGTTAAGTACAAATATTTGTAAAATAAAAATATTTTGCAAATGCCCTCAGGTAACAACTTTACTTGGATCTTGAAACAGCAATATTTAAATTTTAACACCGAATCGTTATTCATTACAGTAAAAGTTGCTTGATTTTGCAACCAAAAATAATAAGGTCATCGATTTTACTAAACTTTGCACACTTGTGGATTCAGCGTAAGGATTAAAAAGTTTCGAAGTAATTACCTCCAAACGTATTTCAAAGAATTTGTATTAAAAACGTCAGGAATTTCTCGAGGTTTTTTGTGCTGGTTAAGTTGGATAAACTTTGACTTCCTTTTAATCAACGGAGTAAATCTAACCGTCATCCAAACTCCGTGGGTCATAAAGAGACCCTGAAGTTAGGCAATGTTATCTGCAGCTTCGAGGTTAAGCTAAGGTAAGCTACGGGCCCCGAGGATTATGTTGAGCCTACTGATTTACTACACTTGTACACAATTGGCGATATAAAGTTTGTGTGGTGGCCGCAAAATTGGCCGCAGAGCACTAGACGATTTGACGCAGGTCCGCAATTTAAGTCTAGATTCGAGAGCATGATATTTTTTTAAATATGTCGCCTCTTCTTTTTCTTTATGCGGCCGTAAATTTTATTAAATATCATCATATAAAGTGTCCGTTTTGACATGGAACTGGAGAGATAAATAATCCAAAGAGTATAGTTATTTTAATGCGAATGGTATAGTATGGTTATTTTAATGCGAAGGCTCCTTGTGTCTTTTTTTACTCCAGAATAAATTTGAATTAGTACCCTTTGTGATAAAATAAGCTGCGTCAATATTTTGGTTTAATAACGGTAATAAAGGGAATACAAGGTTTGGTATGCAAGCGTTCGAATATAAAATTCTTAATTTATATATGATTTTAAACTTTCGAGTTACTTATCACTTTAGTCCCTTAACGCGATATGCATTATGTAGTACCATAGTCAGCCCGCCTGTGATCATGGGCGTTGCTGCTGGTCTTGAACAAGTAAAATTATTTGTGCATACGAGGGTGACAGAATGGAATAATCCCTATAAACAAACGAATGGGTTATATTTCTCAGTGGTTAAAGAAGTTTGAAAACTAGATGTGACTAACACTCATAATTGTGAGTAACCTAATGAGATAATTTTTTTTTATAATTACGGAATTTGGTAAGTTTATTTGAGAATTGTTAAATTGATTTAACATTTTGTATTGACAAAATATAATTATAAATGCATTTTTATTGGTTTTTATAAACTTATGGTGTTTGTAATTTATTTAAGTAAGATATGCTCTGTTAGATACGTAATAATACGGGCTTTATAAGGGATTACAAATAAATTTCATTCAATAGCAATATTATTCCCAAGGTTTAACCAACGATCTGTTCAATAATAATTGTTAAGATAACTTGCATGTCATTTAATTTCATAATATATATAGATGTAAGGAAATAATTTGCTTTATTCCCGTTATTTCATTAGATATGTTTCCCATTATATCAAACCTAGACAGAAATCTGATCATATTTACTTTTAATTTGGTGAACTTAATTTATCCCCAAAACAATACTATAAATTGGTCTGATATTATTATTTTATACGAAAATTGTGCCATTGTAAGTGCTAGGATAGGATTAGAACCTGACAAGATTATTCTCTCGTCACAATGTACGTACGGTTCAGGCGAATTACCCTTTATCTAAAGTATAAGATGGCGTTTCTTACGACTAGCCACAGAACTTATTATAGGAAAATTTCGGTTGAGACCCTTACGTGAGGAGAAACTAAAATTACTGGGATAGTGCCGCGCCAATATCGAAGATTTATCGATATAAGTCAAACTTTCCATATATCAACTGAATGAGATGTTATTAGATTTATTTGGTCTCATCTAGTAAATATTCAGTTTCTTTGGTATGGTAATTCACTGGTGTATGTTTGTGATTGAATTGAAATGTAAAATCATAAAAAAAACTTTATTATAGTGTAAATTTTCTTTTGAAGTTAGTTAACTTGCTTTTGCTTTTTGAAGGTTTTTATATATGTAGGTAGGTACTTATATCATAAAATTGGGAATACGAATTAAGTTTTATTAACTATATTCTTTTTAAAAACCAATTTACGATAATCATTATGAAAATATTTATTTTTCTGTCTGTCTATATAAACTAATTCGGAGAGCGGTGGTAGCTCAATGGTAAGGACACGCGCCTCTTAACCGAGGAGTGCCGGTTCAAACGCGGGCGCTTACCTCTGGATTTTTCAAATCTATGTACATATTTATACCACTGGCTTAGCGGTGAGTGAATCGTGATAAAACCAGCACATTTCAACTATGGGTGTGTAACCATGATCCAAAATTTGTCTGGTTCCCCTATCTAAGGGTTACGAAGGTCAGATCGGCAGTCCCTTCATTGTAATTACCAGACTTGCTTAATCCTGGATCATGGTCTAAGCGGACCCCGACTAAGCACGGGACATAACGCTAGGAGGATAATATCTATATAAACTAATTTGAGGAGGTGCAATTGTCCTGTTGAAATATCAAAGTCTTCTAATCCCTCCCAAATGGTATGGTTTGTAATGACTTGACATCTCAAACTATCGAAAAGTATGAAGTTGAATTTTCTTTTTACGAAAATGACATCGAGTAGTTTTGGTCCGCTCAGTGACGACTTTGGCTACAACGACATGTGTCTATAGAATATAAGAATACATACTGACCATCAGACCTCCAATCCCCGAAGGGGTAGGCAGAGACCAAGGATCAATAAGCTACGTGAACCACATTCAGTCAATAATAAAATTGATTTGGGTTTGATGGAAAATTGTGAAACAGTTGTGCCAAGTGCGCAGCTCATCGCTTATGTTATCAAAAACCCGATACATCTTTAGTTGCCCTCTACGAAAAGCTACTACGAACATAGTTCGTAAAACATTTCAGAATATTAAATTTTTTGTAGAATTATTTATTATTTTATTTATACTCAATGCAGGTCCTTTAGTTAGGTCGTTTTAAAAGTACTTTCAAAGTGTAACTATCGAGTTTCTTGCCGGTTTCTTCTCGGTAGAATCTGCTGTTTGAACCGGTTTATATTTATTTTGTTTTGACGATTTATAAGTGCTTTTTGTAAGCTTATATAAATAAAGATCATTTTATTTCATATCATAAGTAAAATGAAATGAAATGAATTTTATTTCAAATAAAATGAATAAAATCAATCAATAAAATGAAATGAATTTCATTTCATTTTACTTATACAGGCATCAAGCAGCCCAAGATAATCTCGTTCGTAAAAAATAAAAAAATAAACAATGTTTATTCGTACAAATAAAGTGAGCACAAAGATTTATATTCTCTGTAATTTAGATTGTTTGTCAAACTTTCGCTATTATGAAAATTACTTACCTCTCCGTAAAGGTTGCATGATTTGCAATATCCGAGATAAAAATATTTTGGGGTCCAATGTAACCCTGAATGCGTTTGTTTGTCGTGGAGGGAACGAGGGGACGTTATTGGATAGGTCAGATAAGACATTGATGACATCAAAGTACCCTCTTTTTATTCTATTCCATGATGTCATAACGTTTCAATGTATTCAACACTTATACTAAAAATATCATAATACTCATATACCTACAGAAAAAGATCGACGTAGGTATTCGTTAACGTTTACTGTAAAAATTTAAAAACAGAGCGGTATGGTTTACTCGTTTTCCAGTTTGTTTTATATTAATATATTTTCTTATATATCTTACGCATTATTTATATAAACCTCTTCCAAACTATAATTTATATTTTATTATAAGTAACGCGTCATTAAAAAAACCTCCCAATATTATTTACCTTTTTAAACATACCATTCAGGTCCTAAGCACTTGGCTATTGAAACTAAGCTTACTTTATAATAATTCATGATTACACAGATTAATGCCGAAAGTTTAAAGTATATAAAAGCACAAAATAAATCAATAGTGTATCTGACTAAAACTCTAAATTTTATAACACAACTTTTACAGTTATATCTGTCACTAAGCTCCAATCCTTTTCTTTGGATGTAGCTGTGGAATAAATAATCCGCAGTAGCAAAGACAGCTTTGTAAGAAGCCTTTGCTATTGGTCACTGGAACAGGAACATCTCAACAGTTCAAAGTGAGTAAAGAAAATAAATTTCGTATCAAAAGAATCAATACTAACGAGACTAAGCGCGATATGTGCTTACAGTTTTAGGTTTCGGCCGTGTTCGCCAAGTGGCATAATGCATCGCGAAAGTTTAAAATCATATAACTTTCGTATAATCTTATTTATAGGCCGTATTAGATATGTAAGTATGTAAGTTTATTTTGAATATGCATTTTCAGTTTTTAAAAATCTACATACATACGAATTTGAATACTCGGCGATGACGGTAAACATTTTGAGGACATCACATGCACGTACCGACTTTCAAAGATTAGAAAAAACAATAAATCAATTTCTTTTTTAACTAATTCTCACAAAAAGCTTTAGCTCACACGTAAATGGTTAGTATCTAAGTTAACAATACAATAACGCGAGAATTTAGAAGCATAAATCATTTAAAAACACAGTTCTAAGAGCCTTTTTGCTCTGTAAGCTCAATTTTTGCCGTTTGTACCACGGGAGGCGTAGTTAAAAGCCGCTATACAGAAAGGCGTACTGCAGTCTGACCCTAAAACTGGTTCGGGCTAACAAGCTGGAGTTCTGTTGAAACGAGTTCACGTGGGCGGAAAATTAGGCTCACACATCCAAAACCCTTAGGTTTCATATATTTTTTGTCAAACCCTTTATTCGATTCGGCTTATAACGAAGACAAACTATAATTTCATTTAATATTTCACAAATTAATTGAACAGATTGGAATTGGAAACTTTTTTGCATGGACGATAACGAAGGTTTCTATACAGCCGGTAATGAAATTAGCAAATATTAGAAACAACGCAAATATTTAATTTTGGTACCGATTTAGGGTCGCTTCTAAAGTTAAGTGGGACCCGGCACGCCCCAAGTAAACAAAGAAACGGGATCTCACCATTGTGCAGAAAACAATATAAATTAGGGCATTGAAAATGTGCGTAGCTACTTATTATCGGTCGGATTGACCCGGACCCCGCAGGAAGGCCTAATTTTGTTGCGGAGGAATTTCAAAGAAACGGGGTCAAACTTTTTATTGGAAATCGCGACAAGCAGAATTTAATCAATATAAAGCACTCTGGTCCATTTGTGTGTCGCGATACCTAATTTGTTGGCCGTTCGGTGTATCGAAATATTAGAAAATACAATAGAACGCAATATAAGGTATTGCTTCTATTGTTATGTATTTCAGGTCGGACGCGGAAAACATCCTTTGACCTTTATTACGAGTTTATGAGAAAACCCGAAATGTAATGAATGTACGAACCAATAAATCTCAATTATGTTTGCTTATATTGCTTCGCGATTATGCTCTTTATACAAATACGGCGTGAAGTAGGTACGTGGCCTTGGCTCTAATTCTGTTTGTTCTTTGGGTCTTGTTGGAAAATTGAATTGGCAATATTTTATGCGGATTTTTTTTTATTTTATTGGCGGATATCTTTGACTGTGCAGATATTTATTATACAATTAGCGTAAACCATTTAAAAAAACTAACGACGGTTAAATGCACACAGTGATAAAAATACAGATGATAACTTTTCTTATGTTATTCATTCTTGATTATATACCTAGTAGTTGTATAAAAGTATGTACATATTACATTAAATACCGAGAAAAATTGATGGCACATGACGCATAAAAATTACGTTACAAAGACGATATCTAATAGAAAATATTTGCATTAGACCCCTTGTGATGTTAATGTTGATATTTTTACATAATTTAAAACCATTAATGTGAATTTCTTCTCCTGTCAAATTTGCAAAGCGGCTACTCAGGCTGACAAGGCTAGATTTAACGACCCCAATCTTTCAAAGCCCCGTCGACCGACTATTAACGAAACCGGCATTTTAACTTGCAACCTAAACCACGAAGGAATCGGCAGTTTTAATTTTAGCCATTTTGGTTTTATACTAAGCTTCGGCAATTAGTTTTAAGTGGAGTTAGGGTTTAACAGAAAGGAAATCTTGCTGAATATGACAGTTTTTACGAGGGTGGTTTAAGTGCATACATATTACTTAACATTATAGGATAGGTTTTAATTTCAACTTTCTCCAAAAAGAAAAAATTGGCAAATTTATATGATTAAACCCAGTGCAGTTTATTGCAATTCTAATTTTTTGGACCCATGAGTAGGTTAGAATATAATTTGAAATTGAATAACTAAGACAATAAAAAGTGGCTCCAGTAGTTTTAGACTTGATTTTGCAATTTCATATATATGATAACTACAGACGGCATTAATCTAACGAAATTTGTATTTCTAATAATAATATTATCTAAACAAGATATAGTACGGTTCATTAGTCTGGCATTGTGGGTGCTTAATGAACGATGAACGGCCAAGATATCTA